>JAAWXA010000001.1:9330857-9462571 GCA_038090715.1 Florisuga fusca | reverse complement strand
ATTTGAATATGTTCAATTTTAAGTGCTACATCTTCTGTATACTGAGAGGGAAACAAAATAAAGCACAAAAGTAGTTTGCACCCAGTGCATATTCCTCTAGAGCTCACCCTGCCAAATGCATCCCTCTTTTGCTGACTCATGACTCCCATGAAGAAGCACACATTGATTTTTGCTTACATCAATTAACTGTGATAGAATCCACCAGGTAATGTTCTTCCCTTCCCCTGCAATGCTATCTTCTAACCACCTCTGCATCTTTAATACCAATTAATTTCTTGCATTCCATCATGATTTAAGCAGGCTTTTCTAACTAGATGTTAATCCCTCCAGAGAGGAGACTGAGACAAAAAGGAATTAATTTTTTTCCCTCCTTTTTTTAAAAAAACGTTAAGTTCTACCCCTGGCCCTAATCAAGGAAAACTTCAAGAGCTCAATGTCTCAGCTGTGGCCAGGACAGACATTGTTTGCTGCACTGGCTACAGGACTGGATGAGACTCCTCTAAATATGTTCAGTGGTGACAAAAGATGACTTGCTTACTGTTACCTGGAGTTTTCCTGCATTGCACCCAAATCTAAAATGTTACATGTCTGCACANGTAGTAAGCCTAACCAATGAAACTCCACAAAATGCCATACTGTTTATTTTTGGACTTAATTTTGGGTCCTCATTCAGACACACAAACTTTCTCTATTTTGGAGGGTTTGAGGGGTTTTTTGTTTTTGTTTTGTTTGGGGTTTTTTGGTTGTTTTTTTTTGTGTGTTGTAGCGATTTAAAAAAAAAAGAAACGTTAACTTTGACATTCCCATTTTTAATGATCTTTAGTCCCAAAAATATAGTATCAGTAAGAGAAATCACAACCATGTAAGTGATGCAAAAACATCAACACTAAACAATCTAAGTGAAAAGACAGTTTGTTCTCACCTGATAGAATGTTTTTGGTTTGATTCACCACTAAGTCTGGAGTATCATTAAATGCTGCGTAACCCTAGGAACAAAAGAAGTGAAAATTATAATGAGTTTCTCATTGACAGATTACTTTCCTTTTTTCCCTCTTACATAAGGAGTAAAAACACACATCAGCTAAAACGTTTGTGGTAATGCTATAAAAATACATTTTCATCACTGCACATAAGAAACTAAAACAGGAACTCAAATATACTTCAGATTCAGTTGAAAAAAATCTACATTTAAATATACATTCCTCAGTCATAACCAGCCCAAACTCAGTACTGTGGCCTGACAGATCTATCTCCTACAGAACTGAAGAGACATGAAGACTCACTAAGTGAAAGGAGTTACTGCATACCAAGCAGCTCCTCTTTGCAATTCCATACTTACCATGAAATGAAGGGTACAAACAATGAAATCCAACTGCCTCTAAAGACATTACAATGCTTTCTTTAGTGAGAAGGGGAAAGAAAGGGTCTAAAAACTGTGGGAAGCAAGCTCAGTAGCTCAACTCTACAGAAAGGAGAAGCCACTGCAGGGGATGCTTGAAGTGTTACTGCCTGAAGGCTTGATCACTTCAGACACAACCAGGGGTCTGAGACCCTATCCACAGCCTCTGGTTTCAGAAAACGCCTTCTGTTCCTAGCAAATGTTTTCAGATTGGTAGATTTTAAAACTTCTCAAATTAAAGCATTTTTTTCACAATCGTGATATTTTGTGGATAGCCTTGCAAAAATTCTAGTAATTATTAAATCTGGTGCAATGGACCTAATGAAATATCAAATATCCACATAAAGAATTTTCCACACATATTTCAAAATAGGTGAAATACAACACAGGTAATTAGGAGAGTGTGAGGTTTTGTTTTGTTTTTTAAGTTTGAACTAAAAACTAGAGAGTGGTAATAGATTCATGTTTCTGCCTTTTTGTTTTTTAAGGACTGTTTTCCAAGCAGACAACTGGCAATACATTTTTGATCATTTGTACCCCAGAAATATATAAAGCACTACATTTATACACTTAAATATTAAATCTTAAACAGACAATGAAATAATACGGAGAAATACCTATCATGATGCAGGAAGAGGTGAGAACAAGAAAATGCTGCTTGAGAAAGCCAAGGGAAAACAAGTGATGGGTAAGCATCACAGTTGATTAGTTAACAGTTTGTAAAGAAACAGTATGTCAAAAAACATACCTTTTGGACCAGACTAGAAAGGTCTATTTTAAGGACATCATCAACCTTGGCAAGCTGTGAGCTGACTCCTGGCAACTAGGAAGCAAAAAGCCTTCTTGAGTCACATCAAAGTAGTAGTCTTGCTAATTTACTAAATATTTCAAAGCTAGGAGAGAGGGTAAAAAGAAACTAGAAAGNGGAATCAGAAGAAAACACACCAAGAAAGGCATTTGTATGAAGAACAAGACTCCCATTAAACGCTGTAAGCAGCTTTTGGAAGATGCTAGACTTGAACCTTCTAGGTAAGTTCCAACATTAAAACCAACATTATTATCAGCATCCATAAAAAGAAAACATAAAAAAATCTTCCAAGGCCCACTGAGATTGGCAAAGAACATCTTATGTGCAACTAGTTTTATTCTTTCAAATTAGCTCGGACAGTTCTTGCTTACTTGCAGGATGTATTGTATATATAAACCCAAATCCCATAAGACTCATACGTGTTATACTCTGCTTGAGAGCAAACACCTCTCCAGCCTTTAAAAAAATCATGAACTCATTTCATACTTTATTTACTTACCATACTGATATTTAGAAATTCATTGATATTGAACAGGTGTTCTAGGTGAAGGGAAGTATAAATTCCTTTGTTTTCCTTGCAATCACTAAAACCAGAAATACATACATCAGCCTGGAAACCACCTTGAGGACCACATGTTAAGAGAATGATTAACAATGTTTAAGAAATATAAGATCTTAAGAAAATAAGACCTTTAAAAAACCTGGCTATTTTTTTTTAAATTCAGTATATCAGATAGCAAATAGTTAGCAATTTCTGCTGGTCTCAGAGATGTAAAATATTTTTTCAAAGAGCTCCTATCATTGTGCAATATTACTCTAACAACTCACATGCAGCAGAACACATGCAATACCTGCATGTGCTCAAAATATGAAGCATGGAAGATACCACAAAAACAGTATGCAACAATGGAACTAAATCTTGACCAGAACTTTAATACCTGTACACTTTTTCAAAAGTCAAGTCAATATTCGGATTTTTAAACAGGATGCCAGAAAGATAGTTTTTCCAGTGTTGATTTAGTAAGTAGGGAGTATCCAAAACCTAGAAGGCAAAATTCAGTGATGTTACTAAAATTCTGAGTTTCCAATTCATGAATTTATTTATACTTGACCTTTTGACACAAAACCACATTTAATTTACTACCCACTAGTGGAAATACAAGCAAAACATTCAAATCAACTCTCTGGTGCAGAAAGTGAGTATTAAAGCTCCATGTCACCAAGAAATGCTGAAGCACAGAAAAATTTATCTCCAAATGGAGACAGCCATGCCCTATTTACACTGCAAAACCAGTTAAACCAAGAAAGGATGACCATGTCTATTCACTGTGTAATGGGAAGGTAAAACCAGCTCCAAACACAGTTGAAATGTCCAATAAAAATAACATGCCATACATAACTGACAAGATCATCAGGACTCGAGGGGGATTTTATTCATTGCTTAATAAGTTGAATAACTTCACCTGGAATAAACTTTTATCTTCAAAGGGCTCACAGACCAGTTTTTCTACATTTCCACCTGTGACAAAAGTGAGCACCACTACAATCATCAGCACCCAGGAGAAAAGAAAACTGAATCCAACACCACTGAAAAAGAAATAAGTCAAGTAAGTCTTTGCTTTCTAAAAACAAAGGACGTATATATATGTTGGGCAACAGTAAAGCCAACAGTTAGCAGCTATAACACAGATATAAAACTGGCAGATGGCTGAAAAACTTCTGTTTTCTGAATATGTTTTTGGTCTCTGAAACACCTTACACATTTCAGCTTCTAAAGTCTTCAGCTGCAGTGCATCTAAAATGCTCCCATTTGCATTGGCTGTGTATGCTCCTAAGAGNGGAATCAGAAGAAAACACACCAAGAAAGGCATTTGTATGAAGAACAAGACTCCCATTAAATGCTGTAAGCAGCTTTTGGAAGATGCTAGACTTGAACCTTCTATGTAAGTTCCAAAATTAAAACCAAGATTATTATCAGCATCCATAAAAAGAAAACATAAAAAAAATCTTCCATGCCCCACTGAGATTGGCAAAGAACATCTTATGTGCAACTAGTTTTATTCTTTCAAATTAGCTCAGACAGTTCTTGCTTAATTGCAGGATGTATTGTATATATAAACCCAAATCCCATAAGACTCATACATGTTATACTCTGCTTAAGAGCAAGCACCTCTCCAGCCTTTAAAAAAATCATGAACTCACTTCATACTTTATTTACTTACCATACTGATATTTAGAAATTCATTGATGTTGAACAGGTGTTCTAGGTGAAGGGAAGTATAAATTCCTTTGTTTTCCTTGCAATCACTAAAAACAGAAATACATACATCAGCCTGGAAACCACCTTGAGGACCACATGTTAAGAGAATGATTAACAATGTTTAAGAAATATAAGACCTTAAGAAAATAAGACCTTTAAAAAACCTGGCTATATTTTTTTAAATTCAGTATATCAGATAGCAAGTAATTAGCAATTTCTGCTGGTCTCAGAGATGTAAAATATTTTTTCAAAGAGCTCCTATCATTGTGCAATATTACTCTAACAACTCACATGCAGCAGAACACATGCAATACCTGCATGTGCTCAAAATATGAAGCATGGAAGATATCACAAAAAACATTGATATGCATCAATGGAACTAAATCTTGACCAGAACTTTAATACCTGTACACTTTTTCAAAAGTCAAGTCAATATTCGGATTTTTAAACAGGATGCCAGAAAGATAGTTTTTCCAGTGTTGATTTAGTAAGTAGGGAGTATCCAAAACCTAGAAGGCAAAATTCAGTGATGTTACTAAAATTCTGAGTTTCCAATTCATGAATTTATTTATACTTGATCTTTTGACACAAAACCACATTTAATTTACTACCCGCTACTGGAAATACAAGGAAAACACTCAAATCAATTCTCTGGTGCAGAAAGTGAGTATTAAAGCTCCATATCACAAGAAATGCTGAAGCACAGAAAAATTTATCTCCAAATGAAGACAGCCATGCACTGTTTACACTGCAAAACCAATTAAACCCAGAAAGGATGACCATGTCTATTCACTGTGTAATGGGAAGGTAAAACCAGCTCCAAACTTGAAGTGTCCCATAAAAAAAACATGCCATACATAACTGACAAGATCATCAGGACTCGAGGGGGATTTTATTCATTGCTTAATAAGTTGAATAACTTCACCTGGAATAAACTTTTATCTTCAAAGGGCTCACAGACCAGTTTTTCTACATTTCCACCTGTGACAAAAGTGAGCACCACTACAATCATCAGCACCCAGGAGAAAAGAAAACTGAATCCAACACCACTGAAAAAGAAATAAGTCAAGTAAGTCTTTGCTTTCTAAAAACAAAGGACGTATATATATGTTGGGCAACAGTAAAGCCAACAGTTAGCAGCTATAACACAGATATAAAACTGGCAGATGGCTGAAAAACTTCTGTTTTCTGAATATGTTTTTGGTCTCTGAAACACCTTACACATTTCAGCTTCTAAAGTCTTCAGCTACAGTGCATCTAAAATGCTCCCATTTGCATTGGCTGTGTATGCTCCTAAGAGTTGAGTTCAAGAGCCAGAAAAGCAAATAATTTTATTTTTTAAATCCAACTTGTGCTCTAAGAAGGGTTTTAGACAGATTTCAGATGCAATATTCTCTTGTCCCCAACAGAAATGACATTACACCACTACTGGGCACTTCCAACCCCAACCCCAAACCTGAAGTGCTCTGTGGAAGTCAAGTGTTTCTCATATCCTCAGGCTTTCTCTTCTTTTGAGCAAGTGTAAAAAAAAAGCTACAAATTCCCTTCATATTTTCACCTATCTCTTCCCAGTTTTTGCAGTTTCCAAACAGGCTTACATAGAAATTCATTAACTACAGCACTCGCCTTAAAATAGGTTCAGAGATTTTTACCCTCAGCTATGACATTCAATGGAAGAGCAACCCAAAATCCTCAAGTTCCTCTGTGGAAGTACATGAGATTATGAATATTTTTTCCTTCAGTTTTTTTCAGCATATATACTCAGGTAACAAATTCTTTTTATACACGAGTCCTTCAAAATCAATAAAAACAACCTTTTTATAGGGATCTTTATTTTATTTTTCACCAATAAGTGAAACTTACGCCATTAGAAAGTTTCCTCCAGTATTGGAAATGCAGCCTCGGGTTGTTGGAGATGCATGTTTGTCATAACCACAGGTGCCACACAGCAGTCCAAGATAGTAAAAGACCAAAATAAGGACCACCATGCAGCACAGGATGAGACAACCCAGCCACCTACAGAACAAAAACCAAAGTGCTTGGTTGTTAGCAGACAGAGAAAACCCTAGAGACCTGCAGAACACACCAGGCAACACCACATTCCCAACTGGCCCACTCTTCATTCTGTTTGAGCAACTCACATTAGCAATGAAAAAATGCTTTTCCTACACTAGCATATATTTTGGGCCATAAACATAATTACTAGACAGCTGCTAGGGACTGGCTTCAAGGTCTCTCCAGTCTTATGCTCTTCCAACTGACCTGCAACTCAACAAAAGTGAGTCCTCAATATGAAGTCACCTCTGCAAATAATCCATTTCTTTATTCAACTCTGACATCTACTTATGTCTGGCCTTCCTGAAAAAAAAGCTGAAGGCCTACAGAGTAGAAACTACCTGTTGTTCTGTAGGGAACATCATTCACCTGTTCATTAGCTGCAGATTTGGCATTTACAAAATGCCAGTAATGAACAATTGCCTTACAGCTTTCACTAAGTTTCACTGGATCTCTTCAGCCTGGAGAAGAAGAGACTGAGGGGGGACCTCATGAATGTTTAAAAATATGTAAAGGGTGAGTGTCAGGAGGATGGAGCCAGGCTCTTCTCAGTGATGTCCAGTGACAGGACAAGGGGTAAGGGATGCAAGTTGGAGCATAAGAGATTCTACGAAACATAAGAAAAAGCTTTTTCACTGAGAGGGTGACAAAACACTGGAACAGGCTGCCCAGTCAGGTTGTGGAGTCTCCACTGGAGACATTGAAAACCCACCTGGACATGTTCCTGTGTGACCTACATTAGGTGGTCCTGCTCTGGCAGCAGGGCTGGACTCAATGATCTCTCAAGGTCTCATCCCAACCCCTAACACTCTGTGATTTCCGTGAAGTTATCATAGATAGTTTAAATTCCTTTACAGGACATTAAAACATTACAAAATGCCCCCAACAGGCAGCACTTCTGCCTTATTTCCTGTACATACCTGTAGAAATCATACTGCTCCACTAATGGAAAATAATCTTGAACGTATGCTTCACTCTGTGTAAGATAAACTGTCAAATCTGCCAAAATCTTCTGAACAGGGAGTGCTTTTGTGAAGGTAGTGATATTTGAACCAATGGATTCCAGCACATTTTTGATATCTGAAACAAAATAAATAAACAATTGCACTCTTAAGAGATTCACGGAAGACATTTCCACGCATGCATTATAAAATGCTATTAAGCCATTTGCCATATTTAACAAGCAAGCCATGAAGACAAGCGTGAAGAGGAGACAAGCAGGCCACAAAAACACTGAGCTTCAAAGTAACACAATGGTATTTTAAAATGCACACTTTATTTTTAGCATTCTGTTTAGTGATGGAAGATGTAGATTTTGAGCCAGAGTTCTCTTTCCTTTTGTCATAATGAATGTGTCACTTCTTATCTAGCCAGCTTAAATCTTGCTTTTCATGCAAATGTTGCAAATGGTGACACTGAGCAAAAGAAATTAGCCACTGAGTTTACAAAGGAGAAGATCAAAAATCTATTTAAACTCCATCCCTTGGGAACAAAATGCTGTGAACAAAATTAGACTGCCTATATTGGGAATCTATACTAGTTATTTTCAATCTTATTAAAAAGATTACTTAAATAAATCCATTCCAATTAGTTAGCAACACTCTTGAGATAATGATCAATTAAACCATTTTCCCCCTCAAATTATGAATAAACATCCTACCCTATACTTACAGCTTAGATACACACTATTTAGATAGACAAAGACATGACTAATTTACTTATATGTATAATCTACTTGCAACATCTTTAACTTTCTGTTTACTTTTACCCTTCTTTCAAAACTTGGAAAATAGTTGAAACAGCAGAACATGTAACTATAGGTAGCTATTTGGTAGTAGGCAACACCTTCCTCTTTCTAAAAACAACAAGGGGACATGTTTGGGGCTTTTTATTTTGATGTTTACTCTTCTAAATTCAACCCAGTACCAAAACACTCTTCTTCTAAAACTACGAATACAAACCATTTTTTTCACAGTAAAATATTTTTTTATTTGATTTGTAACTCAAACTCAATTTTTATAAAATGAAAACCCCAACAATTTAGAAAAAGACAAATTAAGATGGCATGTCTGTGTTTATGCATATCAGAAGATACTGAAAATGAGTAAACCTGCACTACATTTCCTAGTGAAAGGCATAGCATTGGTTTTACCAAACTGGCTCATTTTAGGCAAGTTCACACAGTATACATGCATGTGTATACAGTGTTTTGTGTTTGCCCAGGAAAAAAAAAAGAAAAACTTACAAGGAACAGCTGTTTATATATGCAGAACAGGTCCACAATGCAAGAACAAAAAATTAAAACAGATTAGTATACATACAACCTACTACATTTTGTTCAAATATCAAATGTCCAGGTACTGTCAAAGAGGAACATTTTAATGCCCAAGGAACAAAATAATTAAGACAGACTAAATTATCCTTCAGGAATATTTTTACCTCCCCTTTGCCATCCACATTTTAACACAGCAGCAGGCAGCTTTAGCTTTTTTAACATCATGCTCCTTAAATGCATCATAGACACATTGATCAAGGAAAATTAGCTTTTCAGGCAAATGTATAAGAGACAGGCATCAGTGTGCCGTTTCCATCCCATGATTTCTCGTTACTTGAGCAGTAGTAAGCCTAACCAATGAAACTCCACAAAATGCCATACTGTTTATTTTTGGACTTAATTTTGGGTCCTCATTCAGACACACAAACTTTCTCTATTTTGGAGGGTTTGAGGGGTTTTTTGTTTTTGTTTTGTTTGGGGTTTTTTGGTTGTTTTTTTTTGTGTGTTGTAGCGATTTAAAAAAAAAAGAAACGTTAACTTTGACATTCCCATTTTTAATGATCTTTAGTCCCAAAAATATAGTATCAGTAAGAGAAATCACAACCATGTAAGTGATGCAAAAACATCAACACTAAACAATCTAAGTGAAAAGACAGTTTGTTCTCACCTGATAGAATGTTTTTGGTTTGATTCACCACTAAGTCTGGAGTATCATTAAATGCTGCGTAACCCTAGGAACAAAAGTGAAAATTATAATGAGTTTCTCATTGACAGATTACTTTCCTTTTTTCCCTCTTACATAAGGAGTAAAAGCACACATCAGCTAAAACGTTTGTGGTAATGCTATAAAAATACATTTTCATCACTGCACATAAGAAACTAAAACAGGAACTCAAATATACTTCAGATTCAGTTGAAAAAAATCTACATTTAAATATACATTCCTCAGTCATAACCAGCCCAAACTCAGTACTGTGGCCTGACAGATCTATCTCCTACAGAACTGAAGAGACATGAAGACTCACTAAGTGAAAGGAGTTACTGCATACCAAGCAGCTCCTCTTTGCAATTCCATACTTACCATGAAATGAAGGGTACAAACAATGAAATCCAACTGCCTCTAAAGACATTACAATGCTTTCTTTAGTGAGAAGGGGAAAGAAAGGGTCTAAAAACTGTGGGAAGCAAGCTCAGTAGCTCAACTCTACAGAAAGGAGAAGCCACTGCAGGGGATGCTTGAAGTGTTACTGCCTGAAGGCTTGATCACTTCAGACACAACCAGGGGTCTGAGACCCTATCCACAGCCTCTGGTTTCAGAAAACGCCTTCTGTTCCTAGCAAATGTTTTCAAATCGTGATATTTTGTGGATAGCCTTGCAAAAATTCTAGTAATTATTAAATCTGGTGCAATGGACCTAATGAAATATCAAATATTCACATAAAGAATTTTCCACACATATTTCAAAATAGGTGAAATACAACACAGGTAATTAGGAGAGTGTGAGGTTTTGTTTTGTTTTTTAAGTTTGAACTAAAAACTAGAGAGTGGTAATAGATTCATGTTTCTGCCTTTTTGTTTTTTAAGGACTGTTTTCCAAGCAGACAACTGGCAATACATTTTTGATCATTTGTACCCCAGAAATATATAAAGCACTACATTTATATACTTAAATATTAAATCTTAAACAGACAATGACAGTAATACGGAGAAATACCTATCATGATGCAGGAAGAGGTGAGAACAAGAAAATGCTGCTTGAGAAAGCCAAGGGAAAACAAGTGATGGGTAAGCATCACAGTTGATTAGTTAACAGTTTGTAAAGAAACAGTATGTCAAAAAACATACCTTTTGGACCAGACTAGAAAGGTCTATTTTAAGGACATCATCAACCTTGGCAAGCTGTGAGCTGACTCCTGGCAACTAGGAAGCAAAAAGCCTTCTTGAGTCACATCAAAGTAGTAGTCTTGCTAATTTACTAAATATTTCAAAGCTAGGAGAGAGGGTAAAAAGAAACTAGAAAGACAATTAGTAGAGTTTCTCTAGCACAAAAGAGAATTTTGTTTGATGCACAAAAGTAAAGCTTAACCTCAATATTTTGGGGAGGGTGTATTATTTCACTGCTCAGAGCAGCATTTTAACGCAGCTGCTTGAGACACCCTTCATCCTCTTATAACACAGAAGATGAAATCAGTGACTGAAATTACCCAGAAACACAGGGAAAGGTCACTTAAGGGCCATTAAGTTGCAGAGACACTACTGGGCTTATTCACACTGTTAAGAGTCTGAAACATATTCTCTTACCCCACTAAAATTGGCATTGATGCTCAGCTGATTTAATGAATTTCTGATGATGTTGCAAGTTGAGGCAGCCTGGGCCACTGAGCACGCAGAATCATTGAGAGTGTTGCTTAGATGCATTTTAGCTTCTGTCAAGTTTGCATCAAGCCTCTCTGTTCCCTCCTGCAAAACCTCGACAGAGACGCTCACGTTTTCCAGTGCTTCCTTTGTTTCTCTGATGGCTGCAAGGATGGTAAAGTTTTTTTAAGAAAGAAAAAACGAACAAAAAAAACCCCCAAAATGTCGTTAGAAACCTGTCTATACAGATATAGAGTACACATATACAAATGCTATGATAATCTTAACATCAGTGATTTAAATAACCCCCCCCTCCCTGCCAGAAAAATCCTCTAGCACAGAATACATATTTATTGTAAATAAAAATACATACCTACGTTTTGCACAAACGAAGGTGCTCAGGCTCCTTTTACTGAGATGCTATCCACTTCTCAGATTACCTTTTCCTACACTTTCCCTACTTCTTACACAGTGGTTTCAAGAAAGAACTTTAACACTTGATCATTAGAAATTACAAGAACACCCATATCCAAAAACCAGTATTTTCAGTATTTTGGTTATAATCCAACTCACAAATTACATGGCTGCAAGATGAAAGGGAAAGAGACCATGTTGCATCAGCAAGCATTAATGAGTGTTGGACACTGCCTGGCTTTAGATTCCATCCCAATCACACCAAACCACAAAACCAACCATAGAACAGGTGTTCAGTAGATGAAGAAAACCACACAGATACAACTAAAAATACACAGGTTACAAAAACAAAGTGCACTTCACACAACACAAGGTTTTATTGTACTTTTTACCTTTGATAGCCCTTTCCACTTTGACTTCAAGAGAAGTAAGAGAAATAAAGCAAAGAAGAATGATGACAAATAAATGAGAAAAAAATTAATGGGTGGAAAAAAACCAAAGTGATTCAAGTTCACAGATGCCTCTGTAAGCTGCCCTTAAACAGAAAAGAATAATAAAAGAATATTTTCTTTAAAGGGAGACAGAACTAAACATGAGCAATGTAAACTCAAAAATACAATGATGAAATGGTGGTCAGCACCCTCACAATTGCCTTGGCAGTCTATAGGATGGGGCCACTGTATTTATTCCCTGACCCTTCAAAGACTAATCTGCAAAGATCTACGTACAGCTCTTAAAGCACAGTTTTCCTGTCACATTTATATTCATTCAAAAGGGATGACAACCACCTGGAGAAGGGAATTTGTATTTCACCTCTCTTCAATGACTGCTGAAAGCAGGTACCAACAATAGCACATAAATCTTGATCTGAAATCTTCAGTTTAAAAGAACCATCAAGGCATGTAGAAAAATGGTATGTTGAATCCTGGCACTGCATATAAAGCCATCTCATGCTGTGCACCAGAAGGATGATGCCTGTCTTACCATGGCAACAGAGCATGAATACAACAAATATGTACATTTTTACCTCCTGCCATTGTCAGAGCTGCATCAAGTGCAGGACGCACTTCTTTACCCAACTGTTCTTGAACTCTGGTTCCCAGCAAAGGTCCCACATCTGTAGCATGGGAAGATAAAAAAAACCACACATTCTGTTCTAGTTCTGTTTAAATTACCTCTTAGCACAGGTGCTGTCAGGCTCTTACTTAACAAAGTGTATATATATATATATATACACTATTAAGGTTTCTGTAAAGCCTGACAGTCAGAACTACAGGTTCTATAGTCAGACTATAGAACTATAGGTTCTGACAGTCAGCTATAGGTCTATAAACAAAAAGTCATTCAAAATATAGCAGAGAATATTCACTAGCACTTGACCACATGAGGCGAAGACACACATGGTTCCAATAAACTCCAAAATATATATTTCATTCCATTTACTACTTTTCAGGAAGCAGAATTTTTTCCTACAGTTTATCCTCAGGAGGTCTAGCATTCGGCATCCTCTTTCACTACATGCTGTGTTTTTGAAGCGCAAGGGAAATCAGAAAATTTCAGAAAATTATTTTCCTTTCTCCTGTTCCTCATGTATCCAGCAATGTCATGGTCCCCCATGACCCAGATCTGCCAGCCATTTCACTGTTGGAATCCCTTAAGCACATCCCTGCCAGTCCCTGCCTCCTCAC
This sequence comes from Florisuga fusca, assembly GCA_038090715.1. NCBI lineage: Eukaryota > Metazoa > Chordata > Aves > Apodiformes > Trochilidae > Florisuga > Florisuga fusca. Next base: position 9,449,317 of record JAAWXA010000001.1, on the reverse strand, counting down.
ACAGGGTGTCACAGAACTGGATTCATGCTTGCCTGCTGCTGTCCCCACCTCCAAACCCTCACTGCCCACAGGCAGAAACAAAGCTTAGTTCAGCAAGAAGCCAGACAAATGCTGAGCAGTTTGGTGATGGGTCTTCATGTAACATATCCCTTAAGTAGTGGCTGGGTCCCCTTCATTTCCTGATCACAGGAGAAAGCTCTTTGAGTTTTCTGCTCTAGATGAGATGGGACCATGGCATGGTACAGAAGCATCCCCTGCTGTCAGTACTGTCATCTCTGGCTTGGGATGAGAATTTTTATCAAGCAGAAAATACTTTTCAGCATTTCCTTAGGGCGGGCAAACTGAGCTCATCTACATTTCTCTTGAGATTTATGCTGTGGTTGATTCCCTTAGCATAAAATCCTTTTGTCCCCAGATGTCACCTGCTTAATTCTGGTATTTCAAGAAAATAAAAGCTATTTTTATTTATTGATGAGCACTCTCATCACAGATGCAGCTAGATTCCTGTTATCTAAGATATTAAATTGGCACTGAGAAGAAGTAAATATTTAATCTGAAACTTTGCTTGGAGTGCCAGGGAAATTACAAGCTAGTACTTGAAATGCAAATGCCAATTATTGTTATTATTATTGCTTTTATTGCTGTTATTGTTTATTATTATTATTATTGACTTAAAGATGATACACAACTTTCAGAACAGAGTGTTCCTATGCAGATTTACATAGGAAGACTACTACTATTTTTGCAGCTACATTCAAAGTGAGCCTCACTTAGACAAGACACACAGAGCATGCCAAGCAGGCTGCACTGAAAACTTCCTTTAAAATAGGTGTTAAACATGGGCAGAAGTAGAGTTTCTGGGCATGAGAGGTCAATTCATTATTAGTGGCATGCTGCCACAATTGCATAGTTTGATCTCAGCAGCAATTCTGTTTAAAATTTTTTTTGGCACTTCTGTATTTCACTTCAGTCTGAAATGTGGACCCGTATACATCCATAAACACCAGCTAACAGATCACCTTGAATTCTAATCTGCACTGAATGTGGTCAGCCCTTTCACACTATGAGCTTTGGAAAGTGATGCTTAAATTCCAAAGTTTGGTTTGGTTGTTTCTCCTTACTGTGAGCTTTGAAAGGTGACACCCTGAACTAGAACTGTGCTGAAGGGAAAAGTGCAGCAGCTGTTTCAAGTTTTATCTTCTACTATTCAACAGCTTATTCTGAAATGGCAAATAGGTTAAGCAGCTTTAAAAAGAAGACAAGCTTATACCTCAACTTCTAGATGAGTAGAGGACAAATACAGAGATCTCACAGTCAGCTCAACCATCAAAACAGTCAGTAGGTCTGTTCCTTGACAGAGTTCCTTCTCAGTCAAAACTAAGGAATAATATTCTAAAAACACATTAAGTCACATTAAGGTTTTTTTTTAAAAAACAAAATATTTGCCTGACTCAACGTAGAAGGAATTTATTAGTAGACTTTTATTTCAGGCAATAATATGCATTACACCAGCGCCATGATGTTTCATGTGCAAATAGTTTTAAGTTTTAGAATTATTTATCACTGGGATTTATCACTTCTGCTTGGAAACCATATTCTCACAAATAAAATTTCACTGTGCATTATGTGAGCTATTTTCATCAACTCATTTAAGTCTTTAAACATACATTGCTAACCCCCTTTAAATCAAACCACTTACTATTTAGGTCAGAGAGTGCTTTGTCCTTAGTTGTGTTGTACTGGCTCACCAAGTAGTCTATTTGCTGGGGGAAAAAAAAAAAGATAAAAAACCTATTAAAATAATTGGGAAAAAAATAATGCTATGAAACAGTGGGCCAAACTGCCACTTTGAAACAATCAAAATATCTGTGCAAACCCCCACAATCTCTACTGTTTTCAGTTAATAAGTATTTTAAAATCTTACTTGGCAGAACAGCACATAATAAAAGATGTGCTTAATTGGGAAATCTACTTAATTGGAACATCTTTGGGGCACATGATTCAGCTTAAAAGTGTTAAGTAACAGGGACTGTGGCCATGGAGGCTTCAAGTCAGTCAGTCCAGTAAGGTTTTGCATGTTTTTGTATTCCTCCTTCATGGAGAGACACCTGGCACATTGATGGGGTTGTAATTTTGAAGGAATTTACCAAATCTAGGTTGTATCTGGGGAGTGTCTCAGAGCTTCTCTTGTGGAAAGGAGCTGGCTGCTCTGTCCTAATGCAAATGGTTTTCCTTACCCCCAGGCAGGTTTGGCCCATTCACAACTTGGGTTCTACCAAGACACTGTAATAACATGAAACAGCAACTTCAGCAACTTAAGTTATCACTAGATCCTAGGTTTGGACAAAACACTATGAAAGAACCATCTCAAGAGGAAATCTTGCTATGCTAATGTTGGAAAGACATGAAATATCCTTAATTGATCTCTGCATGTTTAAAAATCATTATGAATCCTACTCTAATTGAGTCAAAGCAACATAACACATTTGACTGATAGGGCTCCAATTTTAAACATGACTCAAATGAGAAGCAAAGTGTATCTGCCTTCCAGTCTCAAAATTTCCATGAAGGAAAGAAAAATAACAGACAAAAACCCCCACCCTCGAACCCATGTATTGATCATACAGCACTGGATGGAATTAAATTACAAGGTATGAGGCAGACATCCTTTTGCTAAATAAATAAATAAATTGAGTTTCTTATTATGAAGGCTGTAAGCATATGTTTTTTTATTTATTTGGTCTTTCTAGGCTCACCTAAGGACTAAAATTTTGCAAGGCTCCAGGCTTTGCATTGTCTCCAGCAATGTCACAGACAAAAGGTGATTCTGTGTAATAGTGTTATCACTCAATGCTCAGGGACTGCAAATCTTCTATTACATCAACTCTTGACACGTGGCTTCTTTTTACAAATCCTCTTACATGCTGTACACCTCATACTGGTGAGTCAAGGACATCAGTTACAATTTCAGAGCTTTATAGCCAGGTAGTTGGATTCTAAAGCTTTTCTCAAGAAGCTGAGGTCCTTCTTGTATTCCTAATGAATTCTTACAGATGTGTGTGTAAACGTGATACTTTATCTGCCAGAATGACTTAGAATATATATCTGATGATTGCATCACTAAGTGCCAGCAAATCTGTAAAAGAAAAATTAATAAATCTGCACAGAAACTAAAAACCTACTACCTAACTGAGACTTTGAGGAACCCCTGGAACAGATGGTTCAAGTCCTGATACTTTTAAATTCAATAATCCAGTCATATTTAGTAACATTTTTAGCTAGTATCTATTTTTTTTTCCCTACTTAGATAGTTACTTCTATGTAACAGATTTTCTACTCCAACCTTTCCTGTTGTGGGCCCTTGGCATGCTGTAAAAGGGAGTCTGGTGGTTTCTGATGCAACTGAATTAAATCTTTCTGTGCCCCAAGTCATGTCCAGGCTGACACAAGACACTCAGGAGAGAGTCATTTAACTCCCTCATTAGACTACCACAACATCATGACCCAACAAATCACTGCATAGGGAACAACTCCAGATATGGAAATATTTAATGGCATCCCTCAGATGTCTCCTGCACTCATACAGTCCTGTCAGCAGAAAAACAGCTCATAGCTTATGGAAACCATGTGCAATGGTGTAATCCCACATAAATGTGTCATTTCCACCTACTTCTAATGTATCTGTCACGTGGCCAAGTAAAATAGATAAATGGAATTAAGCTTAATTAATTAAAATTAATGAAAGCAAAATTAATAGGACTGTTGGACTTCTTTTCCTCCTAGGCAATAAAGAACTTAAATTTGTATATGGGAAAATTTACAAGTCTTCCTTACTAGCATTTCTTTTTCTTTCACTGAAAAAAAAAAAAATATTAAAAAAAAAATTAAAACAAAAAAATGCATAGGACTGGTTTCAGGACTTTAAGGTTGGAAAGTAGAAAGGAGAAAATCTTTCCTGTTCAGGATGGCACAGCATGGCACTGGTTTAAAAAAAACAGTCAAAAATACTTATGGAAAAGAAGTTACTGTAGCTCACTCGCAGAGCAGATACAAATAAGTTCAAAACACAAGGATATAGGAAAGAGCTTTTTTTTTTTTTTTTTTTTTTTTTTTTTTTTTTTCCCCAAATGATTCACTGTCTGCTGTTCTGTATCATCACACCATACTCCAGGAGTGCAGCTCAGCTGCTCCACCAGGACAGCCCCCATTTATTACTCCATGAAAATGTCTGACTTTGTATCATTTGTTCTACTTTGCGAGACGGACATACAACGAATAAACCACATACTGCAGGTGGGATTTATACCAAATGGGAAGAAACAATTATTTTCTGCAATACTCCTTCCTTACACCTCTTCCCCCCCACACCCATTCCCCATAAACAAAAGAATCTTTACCGCTGGAGTGTCATTCAGGAAAATTTTCAGATCTTTAAAATTGCTGTTAACCAGTTTCTTTGCTCCTCGGACTTGGTTAGTTAAATGCTGGTTGGCAGCATATGCACAGAGGACTCCAACACTACAAAAAACACAGATAATAGATAATATTTATTATTGTAAATTGTCCATTCTGTCATCAAATTAAAAAAATTCCAGTAAAAACAAGTTAATATTATCAAAATGAAGGTCTCCATAAATTTACACACTATCATTTCTTACTATGAGTTCTCACATACACACGAGGCAGAGTAGAGGAATTGGCCTTAAGGGCTGATATTGTACTACTAATTCAAAAAAAGAAAGGAACAAGTGATTTCACTCAAAGTATTAAAAACTTATTAACATACTACTACCTATCCGTTTGCACTGATGCTGTCAGAAAAGGTGTGTAGTGCAGGCAAGTTGTACAAGACACAGAAATATTATGCTCTTTTTATAAGTATCATTAACCTTGATGCAGCTACAAGCAAATGCTCATAGACTAACTGGAAAAAGAAGTATTTTACATTTGAAACCTTCAGCACCATTTATTCAGAATGGCCCAATTTATTTCCAAAATTGCAGAGACCTTTTAAAAGCACAAGAACAGCTTCTACTAATGCTAAAATAACGGATAAGCATATCCTGATAGTAAAACACAAGGTGGAAAGTGAGCTGCATTTCCAGTCAGCACTGCTGCTGGTTATTTTCTATTTGATCACTTCCCACTGTAAAATTCTAATTACAGCATGGCAGATCTGCACAAACAGTAAGCTAAAAGGCAATTAAAAGTCCCACAAGAGGCTTCCCTGGTGATCCTTAGTTTTCTGTTTGGCTTAGGTGCAAGACAGCCTTAAACAGAAGGATGACTTCTTTGTTTTCAAACATCTCATGTTCACAAGGGCTAACCTTTCAGACAAGCACCAGAACTACAAGAGGAACCACTGACAGGGTATTAGCCTCAAAAACAGGCTGACTACAAACCCACTCCCTGGGTTAAGCACTAAACTTCCAGAGATTTAACTGGTTGACAGCACAGGTCTGCTCAACAGGCAGGACACAATTCCCAAGGGCAAACACTTGCAGCCAGGTGCATCCCAAGCAATTCCTGGAGGAACATTTGGTCAGGCTCTTATTTTGCATCACAGTGCAACAGCGCAAGAGAAGCAGCACCCTGAAAGGCTCTTAGACATCCAAGTGACAGGAGATGGGAGTCACTAACACCACTGGTACTGTGCTCCTCCCAGACTGTCAAACATCCTGATCTAGGGTGTGAAGAAGACCCAAGCACTAATATTTTTCAATATGACTTACAGAAAACCCACATCAGGTTCCTTATGGGACAAAATAAGTTTAATTCTTGCTTCAAAGAATGTACATTTGAAGGAAGCTGTCATACAGCCACATAAATGAGATGGTGGAGAGCAAACAGGTACCTAGAATAATATGATCTGCACACCCTGTCAAGATAGAAGCAAACACTCTGATGATGCTCATCTCCTCTTCCCAATGACACAAACCTATACCTTTATCTTTACATTGCTTTTCCTATTTTAGCTTTCCCAAACAAGGTAAAGGCTTGCTCTTCCAGAACTCATCTCATGTACAGGAAGTTTTGCTGCTCTAAGAAACACTCTCAGTAGGAAAATTCTGATTTCAGAGCATGATAGAGGGTGAGATGGCAAGACTGTAAGGCCACAGATGCTGGTGCATCAGGACTGTTCCACCAATATTTTCCCTAAAGATCCAAAACAAATCAGAACAGGATGACAGAATTTGACACAGAGGTAGCTTCTCTACCCCAAATTTCAGAGTTATCACAGTTATGACTTCAGCACTGGCTATTAACTACCTTCCCAGAGACAAAAATGAAGGGATATCAACATTTATGTTACTAGTTATTTAATTAAAACAGCAAATGGCATAGCTTCAGTTCCACTAGGACCAACACTTGAGCAGCTGTTATCATCAGCTACCAGACAGAGAATGAGAACTCAGAATGCAAAAAATGCCAAGAAAATGAGTAACTTTCAACACAAGCAGATGCGAGCAGTTTCATATTGGACACATGCAATACACTATTTCTTTTCACTTTGCAGTGATGCAACTGTCTCAAAAATATACTTTTTTTTTTTTTTTAATCAGAAGACAATCTATCTCAAGCTATCAGGAAAAGTAAATATTTGTAATTCACTCTGAGGTGTGGAGTTTATAACAACACCCTTCTTCTTAGGACAGCCAGAATTTTTTCTGTTCCTTCAATGTTATGCTCATAAAGCAGAAAGGTCAATTGGAAGCTAACAAAACTACTTTGTAAAACTTGAGCATGACCATTTTCCTCTTTAAGTCTTCTAAATGGAAGGAGTGGGAGGAAACAAGACAGCAGAGATGCTTCAAGCAGAAGAGGCACTTGGAACAACTGCAACTACATTCTGAATGTAACTAAACAAATACACAACAGGAGAGTGGAAAAATCTGATTTTTTCAGATAATTGAGCCTTGAGTCAACATTCGATAAGCAGCTATGAGAGGGAATAAAAGCAGGAATAAGAAGGACAGGCTTTTTGTAACAGATTAGAGAACTGTTTAAGCTGTCTCTTTGGGAGTCAGATATTCCACACAACTTCTTGCCAGGTTTAACAGAGTGATCTGAATGTTTCTAACCCAGCTGCAAGGCGGGGGCCCAAGCTTTTTCATCAGTTGTGCTTGAGAAGAATTTCAAGTCACAGAACAAGAATCCTGAATAGATACTAGAGAAATGCCACCTTCTGCACTACTAGCTAATGAATTTCAGGAAATAATGGGCTAGAAAGTTCTGAAAAAAATTTCTTCACTGATTCTTTTGGATGATGTTGACTCCTAAATTGGGGAAAACCTGCACTACTTATCTCACAAAGCCAAAAGGCAAAGCATGCATGAGGTACTTGCCAAGATACCAAGTATCATTCCCTTCCCTCCACACTTTTCCTGAGCTTCACACACAGTAACACAAGTTCTATCTTGAAGTTCTGGCTAACACAAGCTCTGTTGTAAGGACAGAAAATTCTGTATTTTGCTATCTGATAGCCATGACACTTTCTGTCACCAGTATTAAATTTGGCATTGCAATGTACACTTTCTTAAAATTCCAATGGCCCTTCCTTGCCTTTACGATGTGGAAGAATTACTGAAATTACATTTCTTTCCCAGAAAAAAGGTGTGTTTGCCTAAGCCTGCAGATGACTAGGAAATAAAGTGAAATGGAAGCTCTCTGTCCCTAAACTCAGTTAACCTGAGCACATAATTGTTTTACTGATAAATTTGGGTTATCAAACCTGCTTAGCCATCTATTTGACAGATAATTTCTACATCCCATGCTCTGTAGCAGTAGAATAACACCTTGTATGATAACATTCTTGTATAAAATCTGTGAATTATAAAAATCCCACGTATTTTTCTGAATTAATTTCCCAAAAGAAATATTTCAAAACACAAAATGCATCTACTGGAAATGACACACTTAAGGTCTATTTAAGATTTTAAGAATTGTGTTATGTAATCCCAAGATTTCTGACTTGCTTCTTATACCTTTCCTTGAGGAAAAGATACTTCCCAAAATTGCCTCACCTTCAGAGAGCACATCTAGATAGAACTTTACTGTTCTGTTAAAAAACTAATTAACTCTGTCATCATTATTTCAGTAAACTTAGCATTAAAGCCTCACCCTAATTATCAGACCACTATATCAGTGGAAAAGTGAGAAGAAATAAAAGTTCCTTGTGAGTAAAATCTACTAGCTGAAATCTTCTAAAATCCACATTACCAGTATACATGTCAGTATGAACTTGCATGCTGATAGACAGAAAAGCCATGCCCATGTTACTAGAGCTTTCAAGAGTTGTTGCCTACATACACACAAACTACTACAAGCTCTCTGTTTAGAGTCTTTCCCCTACTAATACTCTCTACATGTGTATTGTTTTTCACCTGTCTTTAGCAGCCAAGGAAAGACAGTGTGGACCCATCTTTCCGTATCAAGGACTGAAAAAAAAAAAAAATTAAGAATAGTATTTCTTGTTCTCCAAAGTTCTGATCTATTGACTGAGAGAATCCCAGAACAGCTGGCACTGCTAGAGAGATGGAAAGAAGATGCAGAACATACACTTAAAGTGCATCCTGAAGAAGCCTATCCCCTAGAAATCCTTCCAGCAGCTTCCTCTATGGATGTTCCACCAGAGAGCCCTTAATGCAAAGCTCCACTGGCAGAGATGTGGGTACTCTGATGGACATGTGTGTAGAGGCAACCAGGTGAACACACTCAGGTGTTGCCAGTTCAGAGGAGGAAGGCATGAGCTCCTGTTAAACCCACCTGTGCCCAATTAGGGCTGGGCCCAACTGCACGTGAGCAGAACTGGGGGACCAATAGCCCTAATAGGGCACAGGTGGGCTTAACAGGAGCTCATGCCTTCCTCCTCTGAACTGGCAACACCTGAGTGTGTTCACCTGGTTGCCTCTACACATGTGCCTTGCTAGATGCATCTTCCAAAGCAGCACAGCACTTGGTGAAGAAGTCTACAGTGTTCCAGTCATCCGGCTGGAGTTTAGGAGACATACTCCAAAAGGAGGTCCACAACGCTGCATGAATTTTAAGTTATATCTAAACAAGAGTATCCAGCTTAGTGATTTCATGGCACATCTTGAAGTAACCCTGTCTTAGAGATCACTCAGGTTTTTGTTCTTCTGCAGGACAAGTCACAGCTTATGCATACAACTGTGGCACAGTCCTGGAAAATCTTCCAGGGAAATCTTCCACCTAAGATGAAATTCCATAGTAACCTGGGAGAATAAATCCCCACAAGGAGACACAGTCTGGGTACAGCAGAAGAAACAGATGTAAGTAAATGTTGGGCTTTCTCCAGTTTTATTGTTGAGTCAATGGCTACCAGGAGATTGTCCTCTTGTGTTTCAGCACAGCAGTCAGCAAGCTGACAAGGGCTTAAATAGATGCAGGCATGACATCATGGCTTCTCTTGTGACAGGTGATCTGGTAAGGGCAGCAGAATCCTGCTTTGTACAGAGGAATACTGGAGACCTGAGTACTCAGTCAGGGTCAGTAGTATTAGTCCTGTAAAGTCCTATCTTACCTTGCACAGCACTCACAGCATTAGAGACTTAGCTGGGGAGTCATACAAGATTATCTCCAACTGGGGAAATCTGCAGACAGAGCTCAGACCAACCCCTCCTTTAGGGTGAGCATCTGATACTCCTGATGTCTTATAAAAAAGGAGGTGAAAAAATAAAGAAAAAGGATGAGTTGAAGAGGCAGTTTCCCTAGTCCTGGAAAGCATGTTATTACAGATCACTGATCACTCCCAGTCATGACCTGGGAAGAAGTATTTGCCAACACTGGGTATGCTTACAACACAAGAATAGCTGGCAGCAAATGCACAACTTAAACCCTTTAGTTTGAACTAATAAAAAAATCTGGAGGACAGCAAATACTGAAGGAAGCAACACAATTGCTCTTCTTATCACTACCTCACTATCAAGAACAAAGCAGTATGCTGTACCACAAGTTCTCTATGGGATGGCAATGGAACACAGGACACAATACCTCCTGTTCAGTTTAATGGAACATTCTGCACCTGCCATTTTGACACTGAAAAAAAAGCTGATTTCACAAATGCAAGTTTAAATTTGTTTTGTTTTGTTCCACAGCTACATTCCTCCCAAGGGAGTACAAAATGACCTCTGCACAGCGACAGTTGCAGCACTTTTATAATGCAGTCATATTTTCTTTAATAAGCAATAACATTACTTAGTGTGATCAAAGAATTTCTGCACCTGTAGGCTAACACAGTAACGTTGTTTGTCCCATGACACAGCAAAATTAGTACTACACCAAGCTTCATATTATTCTCTTGATTACACTTGCCTTATTATTAAAGAAGCAACAAAAAGAAATGTTGCAAAACAGCTCCTCTGACAGTCAGCATTTTTCTTCTGTCTTTGATGCATTTCCCCACCACAGTTGTCACAGCAACGACACATACAGAAGCACAGTCCCACAAGAGGCAGTAACAAAATAAAGACCAATCCCAAGGCTGCAGAGATTATAAAACCGATTTCATAGTAGATGGCCTGTAATTCAGACAAAAACAGTGGTAATAGCAGATATCACACAGTAATTGCAATCAACATGGAGAAAATAATTAAAAATCAAACTATGGACTAAACCATCTACATAGTTACCAAGGTTATGGACCTGGTGTATTTTGTCAATAACAGACAACTTTTCTAACAACATATATAACATTGTAGATACTGGGAGCTGGAAGTTATTTAGCTAGAACACTAGTGAGGTAAACTACAGGAAGGAATGCTAGGAGAGAAATAGGCTCACAAGAAACCAACACGAATCGATGCAATTGCAATAGGATAAAAACGACCACATCTGATTTCCCAGGGCACAAATTTACTCTCTCTCATATCTGTTTCCAAAAAGGCTCCACAAATGCCAGCAAGGCTGACTAGATCAACACCACCTCATCAAGGAGGAGGGAGGGAGGGTTTGCTTCTTCCCCTTTTTAATCAGTCACAAGTGCAAAGAATCATCTGAACTGCAAAGGGAAAACACTTCACTGGATCATCAATTGCCATGGCAGAGGTTTCTCCAAACTGCTGAAGTAAAAAGTGCTTAGGGACTGGAAAACACAGAGGAGTAGATTTTAAGCTGGCTTGGGTGAAAACATGTATTCTGCTGCCAAACAGCAAAGCAGCAGCAAATAAAAGGAGGCTTTCAAGAGCTGGAAGGAGTGAAAGGGAACAAGGCAATGCAACACCCTCACTAGATGGGAAGCAGAGGAAGTGTCCCAGGACCATGGAGCTGGGCCAGGCAGCCCTGGCACAGCCCCAGGCATGGTGATGAGGCTTCCAGGGGACAAGCTGCCCACACTGTTTCCCTCTGCTGCAAAGAGAGGTTTAACACAGCCAGAACCAGGGCAGGCAGGTGTCTGTATACAGAGGGAGAGAGCATGATGCAGGCATGCCCCTGTGGTCCTTCTTCCCGGATAAATCTCTTTTCTCCTTTCTTTTCCCAGTTTTAGGAGAACTAATTCTCACGCTAGTACTTGGAGTCCTCTCCTATTTCACTAATCCATCAACAGAAGGGCAACTTGGCAGTAAAAGGATGAAACTGAAGCTATGTATTGTCCTGCAAAAGAAGTTGTAACTTCTCACAAGCTATCAATCATGCTCCAGTTCCAGCTTTGCCGATGCCCTTCCTCACAATCCCTAATTACCAACTGATCCATATACAGCAACCACCACCATTAGCATAGTTGCAAATTACTGACCTAATTACCAATTCTAGGATGACAACTATTTTATTTTTTAAATTATTTTATTAACAGCTTGTTAAACGCTGTGATCCCTTCTGAACAAACTAGACACTTGGAAGAACTTGGCTAGATTTTGTAAAGGAATTTGCAAAATTTCTAGTTTTCCCATTAGCTGAACACTTCAGAAATTATTTCATAACAAATTTAAAAACAGATTAGATGGAAAGAAACATTTTTAATAACATTAGAATAGTTATAGGTGTTTTAATCTAAGTACAGACATAGTTAGTTTCTTTTCAAAGCTTTACATCTACCATTAAGACTTTACCTGAAGAGTCAGGACAACATTTTCTGGCTGTGGAACGCAAAACAAATGGAGAATGTGTATAATACACAGGCAGCATGCACAAAAACAAATCATGTGAATAATGAACAATTAACCATGACCAAAATGATTAACAACAGAGAAACAAAAAGCCACTAAAAAATAACGCATAGAAGCACCATTAAATAATTACAGCACATTATTTACAATAAAATACATAGCAGATAATTTCTGGTTTCCTTGGTAAGTGAAAACATTTATTCAACAAATATTTCCATCTTAAAACAACAGACCAGTTATTTCTACACTGAATTGCTAACACATCTCACAGAACAGAAGGTCAGAGATTGCATTACTTTTTGGTTTTGTGATTTCTTCCCCAGTTCCACCTGTCGTAACTGATCTAGGATATACCTAACTTTTTCTTTTGAAAGCTTGTTTTATTTTGGCATAAAAGCTGCAGCTTTAGTAGCAGTTTCCGGACCTCAGCATACTACACACAAAATTCAACCTCACCTTTAACTCATTACGTAGACATTTATTTCACATTATTCAAAATTTAAAAAAACAAAAACAAAAAAACACAAAGGCCAAACAAGGCATTCAAGAGAGACCAAAGAAGTCTATTTATGAGGTCCTTAACTGAGTTCATATCTGTAATTTCAGAAAACCACTGAGAACTACATATTCAATGACAGGAATTTCAGAACTCGAATCCCCCTTGTTTTTTCACGATGCAAATAGGATTTCTTGTATTTTTCCCCTCCATCTCTGTATGACAAGTTCACAGCTGACAATGCTTTCCCCTTTTTTACAGGCAGAAAAGCAAAGGGAAGCAGGCAAGCTGAAGAGAACAAGACCCCTCAACCCATGTCTAATGTGTGAAAATGAGAAACATTCTCAAGTCCTAGGGATTTTTTTTTCAGCACCACACCTCTTTATAAAACTTCTACCATACCATATGCTTAAAATGTTCAAAAAAGTATTTAAAACTACACTTCTAATGGGAGGAAAACCAAAGCCTACCCTCCCTTTAAAAAATCTGGGACACCAAGGATGGTTCCTAACATTTCAAGGAAGCACATCTCCCAGCAGGAGCAGAGCAATGTCAGCAGGACAGCTGCACTCAGCTGCTGGGCTGGCCTGGCAGATTGCTGCCCCTGCCAGGGGATGGGGAGATTTTGATGGGAAGAATCCAAGTGGGAACACGGGGACATGCAGCACAGAGGTAGGAAGGGCCTCCTGGGTCACTAATATATTCTACAAATTGGTTTAAAAAAAAATACAGAAGAATGACAGGGGAAATTTAACAGGATAAATATCAGAATCAGATTTCCTGCTCTGGCTCCTGAAGGGCTGTTCCCAAAGCTTGATGAACTACTGAGTCTTCTTACACAGATGTTCACATGGCCACTTTTGCCCTTTTGCTTCTGTGATAGCACTCTCTTTTGCCCAAATACCAGTTTTTTTTCCTCCTGGGGTTTCCTCTCCATATATATCTATAAGGAGTAATCACACACCCCCACACACACATCAATTTCTTTGCTAAGCAAAGCCCTCTGAAGACCTCTGTGTTTCCCAGATCATCCTTATACACATTTCTTGAACCAATCCTACTCCAAATTCATTCTCCCTGAATCTGAGTGATTAAACCAAAGGTAATATGTCTAACTACTTACCTACACCCTTCAGTGACATTCACAGCTCCCTGTTCCTCCTGGAAATTTCGCCAGGGGCACATCTACAGCCACGCTGGCCCCTTCCCAGCTACCTCTCAATGATGCTTCTGTCTTTTGAGGGACCCTCTATTTGTCTTGACAGATTTTCCTTTTTCAAATTTATTTGCAAGCTTTCCATTGCACTCAGGTCAAAATTAGGACCCACCAATGCCCTATATCTGTTTTACTTCCTAAGCACACCTAATGCTGGTTTTTAACAAGTGTCTCCACTATGCAGGATTACAGCTGTCTCTAATTTCTCTGGACTTAACAGTGGTTGCTAAATACTGTCCTCACACTGGTGTATGCCACCTATGGTCTCATGGCTTTGTCCAAAGACGTTGCCAACCAAGTCCACCCTGTGCTCTTCTCCTGAAGCCCAAAAAGGCCTAACAAAACTGTTTAGAGATGGAATTTTGTGCCTTTAAACAGCAAGGTGTTTATTTCGACGTTGGAGAATTCCCAGCTAGTGCTGGACAGAGAATTCCGAATAGTTAGTGAAAAGTCAGGCAATTTATACATTTTCAGGGGAGGTTACATACATATTCATGAGATTACATCATACAGTTTTAATATTCATAAGAGGTGGAGTTGGGGCAGACCATGGGCAGACCCTTCTCAATCTTTTCGCTAATTGATTCTCAAAACAATCTTGAACCCAAGTCACAACTTACCTTCTTCTTATCTACTAGTCCTGGCACCTTTGTGTTCTCTGTGTAGGTGTTTTCATTCTTCTGGTGCCTGGCTGGCCTTGGTACTGTCTTGTTTTAAGAACAAGATAATTATTCTCAAGACAGGAGTTAACCCTACCAGGGCCTTGCTCTGTTTCACTCCAGGGTGACACTGCTCGAAGATGGGGCACTGTCCTTGAGAACAGCCTAAAATCAGATTCATGCTATGTTCTACCTTCTCTTGCTATCAGGTACCCTACCGAGTTCAACTCTTACAGAATCACAAACCTAAAGAGAGAATGGGAAATATCCTTGATGCAGTTAGCACACTACCTCAACTAAATTGTACTTCCTAAGTAAGCTATGGAAATTTGGTTTTACAAAGGCACCAGAACCAGCTTATAAATGCAGCTTTTTGAGGACAGTAACTGACGCTAACGTGAGAGCTGAGCAGTAATGGTTCTTTCTAAGTGTTTTTAAATAAAACCAGTATTTTTTAACACAAGGAGACTTCAATCTTTGTGCAACACACCAAAATCATTTTAACAGATGGAATTTATAAGTGAACCTTAACTATCTGTACAGTCTTCACAGTGGCTTATGAAATTTTCTTTGTAATAGTTTTGGTAGGTTTTAGTCCCAAATTTTGCATGAAACCATCATACACACCATGCACAAATTTCATTCTTGCATCCTGCTGCTATAGCTTTAAAATACTATTTCCTGTCTTAGAAACAAAACTGAATTTCAAAGCAATTATTTTCACTACTTTAAACAGATACACACAGATAAATTACCTTCTGATAATCACCCTGTGTATTTCCAAGCTTCTGCTGTGCAAGTTTTCTGATGAGATCTGAAAATAAGCAAGAATATTCCAGAGTTTTAAACAACATAAAAAAATAAAAATGGGTAAAGAGGATGGTATGAACTCTACTGTTAGGTAGACAAGGTGAAATTACGAATAAACATCAACAAGATAGGCACGCAGGTGTTTCCATAAACCTGCCTAGTAACAAAAATTTTTTCTTAAACAAACAATATACTTCACTAGCTCACAGGAAGACACACAGATTATCTGTCAATTAATCCATTCCCACTGAAATACAGTGAAGACTTTTCCGAGGTCAACCTCTGTGCCACAGAATCGTTATTAAAAGTGAATCCCAAACTTACTGATCACTTGGACCAAATCCAGGCACCAGCTTTGCTTCATGCCTACAGCCAGTACACACTTGCAGGCATACAGACACTCACATGTAGGGAATTAAACAGATAATGTGCAAAAACAAGCATGCTACCAATAATTCCTTGACTGAATAGTATAAAGAGGAAGGCCTTGGCAACATTATCCTAATCTTTACATTCTTTTTTGTGTGTGTGTGTCACTGGATCAACAGATTTAGCATGGGAGCAGGCAACACTGCCAAAAAAATCAGAAAGCCTAACACATGCCAAATTACTGTGTGTGCAGCTCATTCTGGCACACTCATTTCTAACTTACAATACAGACAGGATGCAGTAACCACTAAAAAAAAAAAAAGCAGAACTTTTACACAAATAGTGCCACTTAACACTAAAAATATCATATCACCACTCCAGTTTGCTTCAGTAAACACTACCAGCTGCAATGAATGGATCCCCTTTTTAGACATCACCAGCCTCCTCTTACCAAGGTTTTGCCAACCCTATGGGAACTACACTGGGAACTTTGGCTCTTGGTCCTTTCCATGAGATCCTGAGCTTGAAGAGGAGCACCCCTAACTCTGCAGACCTTCTGCCTCAGCTCCATGCTAGGCTGGGTAAAAGCAGAAGCATTTGGATATTTAGGAGAAAAGACTGTCTGAACTTTTGGTCACCTCTGATGAAGGAGCATTTAAGAAGAATTTAAGAACATTAAGAAGGAGCACACAGCACCTCAAGGAGGAGCAGTCTGCTCCCCCCTTCATACACTTCATGGTACTGCTGCCCCATCTTAGTCACCCCATATGCAAGTGAACATACCTGAGAAAAACCTCCAGTAAGTTACCTAGCCTGTGGATCAATAAAAGACCTGTAGGTTCAAAACTGTTCACCTCCCAGAAGATTCAAACCCTCTCAGAATTTATATGTATTGTGAAATATGTTCAGTGGGTTCACAGGGGCTGTGATCTCATTCCTCTCTAATCACAAAATTGTTATGATTGGAAAAGATCTAAGCTCACTGCATCCAATCATCAAGATTCCCCTCCCTCAAACAAAAAAAATTACAAGGAAACAAAATAAAATAAAAATCACCATGCCCACTCAAAGCATGTCCTGAAATGCTTCATCTCCACAGTTTTTATATACCCCAAGGGGTGCTGACTCCACCATCTCCTGGGCAGCTTGTTCCAGCACCTGACTACTCTTTCAGTAACAAAATTCTTCCTACTATCTAGTCTAAATCTAACCCTGAATGTGGCCCAGGAAAATAAACCCCTAAGCCAACACCACCCATGGTCCTCCCTCCTCAACATCCTACAGGGAGAGTGTGGACTTGACTGATCTGCACGCTGAAGAGCTCCTGGAGAGTTCCCCACGGAAAAATGTGCCCAAGGAAAAAAAAATGCACAACAGCGAGACAACAGCTGCTGTTTCAAGGAAGACATTCCCTGCAAGGCAGCCAGCAAGACTGCCAGTTAAGAAGAAAAATAAAAAAAAATAATCTGTTAACATATCAGAGGAATGTCAAGCCGCAAATCATCCACAGGCAGGATGTATATTCTAAAATGCAGAAAGAGTGGTGGTAGTGGATGATCATGGACTCTGTGTGAGGCAGCCTCATTTTGGTAGGGCCACAGGTGATAGAAGATAAGGTTGAATCCCTCAGTAATAGTAGTAAACCTTAAATATACATAGAATAAGCACCCAGGAAGAACAAAAGAGTCAAAAAGCCCACAAATCCTTTCAAACTCCAAGAGTCAGGAGAGCCCTGGGCAGACCCCTTCCCCTGCATGGGCAACACAGCCCTGATCCAGCACTGAAGCTCAGGGACATCTTAAACAAAAGGACCAAGAGATTCCTGCCCTTATCAAGCCCGTGCCCGGGCAGCATCCCTGTTTCTCAGGGAGTTTCAGCAGCAAGGAGGTACACAGTCAGGTGAGGCAGAACTGCACAACCCCCCAAAACATAATTCATGTTATCTGTCAATTTTTTTTAAATTATTTCTTCATCAAAAGCAGTACTTCTTTCTTCTTGTTTATAACTATGTACCTACCAAGTAAGAAAATTTAAGAAACACCAGTGCATAAAATTCATAATGCAATGAACTGGCTCTACCACTAGATGCCTTTTAACAAGCTGAAGAAGAATGGGGCTAAAATAACCCTCTTGTTTACACATTTATTCAACCATTTAGCATTGTGTGACAGCACACCACAGAACAGCTGCTAAAGAGAAATTTCTACCAACTTTAATCAGAATGTGATAGAACAGAAGAAAAAGGAACAGCTTCTGTGATCCTCAGTGGCATGCAGCTGCACAGACCACCTTTGGGTGGGTGGTCAAACACTCAACCCAAAGCCCTTTGGCATCACCCTCCTGGCTGCTACTCTGAAACCAAGCAGGAGAGCCCCCAGCAACCTGCCCTGACTTCCAGGATGCAACTCAGAGGTTCATCTTGCTCTGGAAGAAGATTTCATCTGATCACCTTTAGAGGTCCCTTCTGATGTAAACTGTTCCAAAGTCATCCTACGATCACGATGACTTTTTATTAAAAAATTATTGAATGGAGCAGGAAACATGGAAGAGAGCTAAATTGTATTATTGACAAAATAATAAAACTGATACATTTCCTACTGCCAGGAATCAGGATAAGATAACATTTTAAAAGCACTAGCCCTTCCGGTTAAATAGAAGTTGAAAGCTTTTATCCATTCTTCTAGCTGAGTGTCTGTCTTCATCAGAAATTAAAATGAAAATTAAACGAAACATTTAACACCATGTTTTACATACACCTACACACACTTAGGTATTTATGGACACCTGTATGCATATTTAAGAGCAACAGAGAAAGGTTGAGGCTGAAAGGGATGCACTGAGACCATCCAGTCCAATTACTCCCCAGCTCAGCACAGTCACCTGCTCATGCTACTCATGGCCATGTCCAGCCAAGGTTTGAGTTTCTCCAAGAAAAACATCCAGTAGTTTAAGGAAAACAAACAAACAACAAAAAATAAAACAAACCCAAAAAACAACCAACCAAAAAAACCCAAACCAACAAAAAAAGCACTCCAAACAAAAACCCCCAAAGCTGCTCTGGTTACTGACTCAGAATGTTCCCAATACACAGTTTTTATTTATACTGTTTCCATAATTTATAGCCTGCCAGACAAAAAGCCAAAAAACAACCTCAATAAACTATGACAAATTGATGAAGAAAACAACACTTTCAATGTGTTTTTCAAATTTAGAGGCTCTAAAGCCTGTTCATCAGAAAGCAAAACACCTTCAGGTTCGTAATAAATAAGAAAGCTTGAAAATAGGTACAAAAATTTCTGACATGGATTAAGTTATAGTGAGAATGATAAAGGCTCACACACAGCAAAACAGTCAGTATTACACAGCCCATTTTTAACATTCATTTTCCAGAATGTGAGATTTCCTTGCTGAATAAAGATTTACTACTTATATTACTTTGTAATGATTTTTAGAAGTAACGTGACTCCTCAAGGTGTGTTCCTCACCAGGCAGCACACAGTGACTGACCAGACTTTGCCATGAAGTTACTATTTCAATAGTCTTCAGTATCAACTGGATGAGACACATTTCCAGTTAATTCATTTCAAATGAAATCTCGAAGTCATACATTGCTATGAAAAAAAAAAAATTCTGCCTCTAACTGAATGTGAGATTAGCTGCAGTGTAAGCACAAATATGCCTTACTGGGACTGAGCATCAAGAATCTCCCTGCTAGGATTTTTTTCACACATTGACAGCAATCATGGGTACTGCTGCAGCACTTAATGGGTGAGCAGGGGAACATTCTGTGCAGGTTCTGTGTAAACACCAGCATCAAGTTTTCAGTCAGGATTACACAGCTCACTGTAGCACAGTAAAGAAACATTCACAATTAATTCAGTCTCTGATTCTGGTTTGCTTTTATGAAGCATCTTCCCTCCCCAGCTGGAGTATCTCCATCGCTGTTTGTACTGAAAGGAGTTTTTATTTAAAATTGAACTAAGGTAACTCCACATGAATCTCTTCTGCATTACTGGTAGATTACTGCCCTGAGGGTGATTTCTGTTTCAAATATAAAAGTGCTAGGAAGGCATAATAAAAATTGGTGTCCTCTATTTTCAAATTAATGGGATTACTTCTGAAATCTTGGCTTGACCAGCTGCACACATTGTTTCACAGGACCAGTAATCCAAGGCTTTAGCACAGAACACATTTTATCATTGGGGTTAAAGAGATTTACTTTGTGAGGCTCATTTACACAGCTAATTACATTACTGTTTTGTTCTGGCTCCTTCCTGCTCTCATGATACATGTGAAATGCCATCTGCCCTGGTAAATCTAACTAGCCAGATGAACTGTTATTTACCAGGGCACTTTGTGTTGAAATATTAAGCACTTCTGAGAAGCCCCAGTTAAGAAAACATAATGACCGACTCCTGAATTGCATGTGTATTGTGTATATACACCCAATATCCCATTACACACATAAGAAAATGTACTAGGCTTGCTGCTTAGAACTACCCTAGAGAAAGGGATAGCAAAAATAATAGAGGTTTAAAAATAAGCTGTCTGGCTATTAAATACCAACATAAATTAGCTACAAATTCTTCTGAAAAGAATGCTTTACAAATTTAGGTGACAGGAAAACAGTTGGGAGTAAAACCTTTGGGAATGCTAAGCTTCAGCTTCACACACACACTTCCATCGAGTTCATACAGTTATAGTGCAACTCCAGCATTAATCAAATTATGCCAGAAATTAATTTATCTTTTTATGTCTAATATAATATATTAGGCTTATATTGTGAAAAGGACTTCAAGTGAATCCATAAGAACCATGACTGAAGCATTCATGTTGCACTGAATGGAGAATTTTCAGAACAGAGGAGAATTATGTAGACAACATACATGATAATAGTAACATAGAATCCTAGAATCATAGAATCCTAGGGGTTGGAAGGGACCTCGAAAGATCATCTAGTCCAACCCCCCCTGCCAGAGCAGGGCCCCCTAGAGTACATCGCACAGGAACGTGTCCAGGCGGGTTTTGAATGTCTCCAGTGTAGGAGACTCCACAACCCCCCTGGGCAGCCTGTTCCAGGGCTCTGTCACCCTTACAGTAAAAAAATTTTTTCGAATATTCAACTTGAACCTCCTATGCTCCAATTTACACCCATTGCCCCTTGTCCTATCGCTGGTCACCACTGAGAAAAGCCTAACTCCATCTCCCTGACACTCACCCCTTACATATTTGAAAACATTGATGAGGTCACCCCTCAGTCTCCTTTTCTCCAAACTAAAGAGACCCAGCTCCCTCAGCCTTTCCTCATAAGGGAGATGTTCCACTCCCTTAATCATCTTAGTGGCTCTGCGCTGGACTCTTTCAAGCACTTCCCTGTCCTTCTTGAACTGAGGGGCCCAGAACTGGACACAATACTCCAGGTGCGGCCTCACCAATGCAGAATAGAGGGGGAGGAGAACCTCTCTTGACCTNTTTCAACATGACCCATCTGTTGGTTCTTTGTATGTTCTTCACTAGCCTAAATCTTGGCTATGTGGGCATCTGTGGGATGCACTTTAACAGCCAAGTTCTAGAGAAGGGACACAGCATCTTGCCAGGCTGAAGCAGCCCAGATGCTGCCAGTTGCTCTGCTCCCATTGCTGTACCCATGCTCATGGGGCATTTGTCACCATCCAGGGGTCATTACAGAGATGGAACACTGTCCCCTTTTCTCCTTCCCCAGTGTCTACAGCCAGCTGGATGGCTTCCAGCTCTGCAAACTGGCTCCATTCACCTTCTCCTTCAGCAGTTTGTGCCACTTGCTGTGCAGCAATAGGCCAGGCAGGAGAGGCACTGGGGTGGCCCTGTGTGTCAGGGAGAGTTTTGATTGCCCAGAGCTGAACCATGGTGAGGATTGGGTGGATTGTGATTGGGAAAGGATCAGGGGGAAGGGCAACAAGGCAGATCCCATGGTGGGAGTCTGCTCTAGAGCATCCAACCAGGATGAGTTGGCAGGTCAATTATTCTTATGACCACAAGACCTTGTTCTCATGGTGGACTTCACCTTCCAAGGTGTGTGCTGAAATACAACACAGCAGAGAGGGAACAGTCCTGGAGGTAACTGGAATGTTTAGAAGAGACCTGCCTGAGAGAGCTGGTAAGAGAACAACTGGAGGAGACCCCTCACTGGGCCTGATTCTTGTGAACAGAGAAGGACTTGTGGTTGATGTGATGGTTGGAGATTCTCTTGGACAGAGTGATCACAAAATGACAGAGGTCTCCATTCTTGGAGAAGTAAGGAGGGGGGTCAGCAGAACTGTCACCTTGGAGTTCCAGTAGGCAGATTCTGTTTCTGTTTGAGAGAGTCCCTTGGGAGGCAGTCCGGAAGGGCAAAGGAGTCCAGGAAGATTTGAAATCAAGAAGTCCAGGAAGGAACTATTAAAGGCACAGGAGCAGACTGTCCCTATATGCTGTATGACAAACTCCTGGGAAAAATCATAGAATCATAGAATCCTAGGGGTTGGAAGGGACCTCGAAAGATCATCTAGTCCAACCCCCCCTGCCAGAGCAGGGCCACCTAGAGCACATCACACAGGAACGTGTCCAGGCGGGTTTTGAATGTCTCCAGTGAAGGAGACTCCACAACCCCCCCTGGGCAGCCTGTTCCAGGGCTCTGTCGCCCTTACAGCAAAAAAATTTTTTCGAATATTCAATTTGAACCTCCTATGCTCCAATTTGCACCCATTGCCCCTTGTCCTATCGCTGGTCACCACTGAGAAAAGCCTAACTCCATCTCCCTGACACTCACCCCTTACATATTTGAAAACATTGATGAGGTCACCCCTCAGTCTCCTTTTCTCCAAACTAAAGAGACCCAGCTCCCTCAGCCTTTCCTCATAAGGGAGATGTTCCACTCCCTTAATCATCTTAGTGGCTCTGCGCTGGACTCTTTCAAGCACTTCCCTGTCCTTCTTGAACTGAGGGGCCCAGAACTGGACACAATACTCCAGGTGCGGCCTCACCAATGCAGAATAGAGGGGGAGGAGAACCTCTCTTGACCTACTAACCACACCCTTTCTAATGCACCCCAGGATGCCATTGGCCTTCTTGGCCACACGGGCACATTGCTGGCTCATGGTCATCTTCTTGTCTACCAGGACCCCCAGGTCTCTTTCACCTACACTGCTCTCCAGCAGGTCAGCCCCCAACCTATACTGGGACATCGTGTTGTTCTTCCCCAAATGCAAAACTCTACACTTCCCCTTGTTGAATTTCATCACGTTTCTCCCTGCCCAACTCTCCAGCCTGTCTAAGTCTCTCTGAATGGCAGCACAGCCTTCTGGTGTGCTGCCATATAGACATAACATACATTACCATGTATGTAGACAACATACATGATAACAATAATAACTGCTTTAATACTACCTGATTCTAATGCTTGTCATCCCATTCCCCTTTATCTGTAAACGGACCACTCACACACTGAATACTTCAGCATCTCTCTGAGTCAGACTGACTGCATTTAGTGTCATGAAAAAGAGGTAATAATTAATATGAAATTAACAAATTAAAATTACTTCAAGATTGTGGGGTTTTTTCCTCTCTAGTTGTGACTAATGAATAACTCTTGCAAATCCAAGAAAACCAGAAAAGCTGTCTCAGACTTACATTGGAGATAAAAATCTTTCAGGCATCTTATCTCAAGTTTTATATCAAGTTCACTTTATTGACATTTTAAAACACTTCCTTTGACTTGAGTGGGGCTTTGGCTTCTTCCCCAAGCCAGAAAGTCTCCAGCTATACAGTCAGGTTGAGTTCACACTGAAGAGGTCTCCTTCAGCAGTTAACTCAGCATCCTCCTCTTTACTTCCACATAACTACCTAGCAGCTCAGCTCACTCTTACAGTCCCTAACTTGGCTCTGGTTCCACTGCAGAGCAAGGCAGGAGGTCTGTTGTGTTGATTCTTGAAGGATCAAGAATCTACCAAGCACACTGGTGCAGAGACCACACAGTAAGAGACCACTTTATTCCACATAATCCATGCATTCACTGAGACTGGAGTGTTCCTTTCCAGCTCCAGATTCAGATGGTTCCCTCCATCTCAATAAAATTCTCCCCACAGAGAGATAAAATTCTCCCAGATAAAATTCTCTCAGATAAAACTCTCCCCACAACTTTTAGACAAGCTCTCTCTCTATAGAATTTCCAGGTTGTTTTTTTTTTTTTCCCCTTGAGTTACTAGGAACATCAGGCTGGTTCAGCTGCTACCCTCCTGCTGCTTGCAAGAGGCCATTCTGCCCTCCTTCCCTTTGGGCACAACTCCTGAAGGACACCTTCCTTCCTTCCTTGCTTCCTTCCTTCCTTCTCTCGCTTCTGGAGCCTAAACACAAGGTCCCCTACTTACACAGCAGAAAAGATGAAAATTCTCTGTCCAATCACCTGTCTATTCATGAGGATCAAAGAAATAACGTGTAAACACCTACAACCTTAAACCATGAGCCATGCCTTTAGACAAGAGAAAATGGCAGATAAGAAAGGAACCTCACCACAGACATGGGAGATAGAGCCCAAGAACCTGTTCTTTTACACTACCTGGAAAAACTCGTTTTAACGGAGGCAAAAAATGACAAATAAGTACCGAAAAGCTGAAGTATTTTAAACTTTTCATCTCATTTGCATCTCATCTGCTACAGCAATTTGCCTTTTCACCCTCTCCTCCCTTCAGTCTGCCGTTTCCTCTCATCATCAGGATTGCTCCCCATTCCTGTTCTCTGTCTCTCTTTAATTGCACGTTGATCAAAGGAAAGAAAAATCCTTCTCCTACAGCACACTGGCTCAGTCTCAAAATCCAGCAACACACAATGTGACACAAGCAAAAACACAGTAAATGAGAGACTTGTAAAGCACTTTTATTCCCAGCTGAAAGGACAGGCCACAGGACCACCTAGAAATGAGTCTTGGCTTGCACTGGATGGGCTGAGGGGCAATGTGGGGGGTGGCAGGGCTGCAATTTGAAGGAGGTAATGAAGAGATGAGCAGCTATGAGCAGGACTGAAACTCTACGAGTGGTCTAAGCAGGGTGAGCACTACCTAGAGGACAGGTTGGAATAAGCACAGTGATGAAGATGAGGAACTGCAGAGCAGCAACAGATGCTGAAGAAAGCTGCAGGAAGCAAAATGTAACACTGAGGAGATCATCTTTGCACCCTTTCTGACAAAAAGTACAACTGAACCACAGAAGAGATTACACTATTATCTCATTCACTGCTGTAACAAACTTCACTCATGCATACAGAATGTTCTGAATTTCCTAAAAAAAAATATGGATGAAACAATGGAAGTTTTATGCATTTAGCTTCTTCAAGGTTGTTAAGAGGCAGGAAGGCCAAATGGGTAATTTAAGTATTGCACAGAAAATTGTCACACCTTACAGCTGCCCCAACTTTCACTTTATTCCCTTAAAGCACTCACATTTTCTGTTTAAGCCATTCTTCTTTCTATCAACATTAAACAGCCTGGTCAGGGAAAGGTTTAAAAGAAAAAAAAAAAAAAAGAAATAGCCACAATATTCACTGTTACAGGATACCTAGAATGAAAGATTTCTCCTTTGAAAATAACCTTTGAAGGGACTTTGTAGTTGTTCTTTGCTACAAAGAAAGTTCTGTTCTTGCTGAGGTTTTGGAAAAAGACCATAAAGAGAGAAGCCTTTCGAAAAAAATCTTTGCTTAGGAGGCTGCAATAAATTTGCATATATCATGCAGACACAAAGTTAAGTAGAAAGCTTTGAAGAAGCATTCCACCAGGGAACTGCATTCTCTCATTTTCTGAAGGCAACAAAACTTCTGTAGCACACTCTTTGTGCCACAGCAGCTATTTTTTGCCACTTGCTTTGTTTGCAGCTACCTAAAGTTCTCCCTAGGCCACCATCTGGTAAGGATTTACAAGAGATTATAGGCTAAGATTTAACTTGGTGCACTGTATAGTCTTCTCTGGTTCAGCACACTGCAGAGACCCAGCAACTTCTTGATAGTGTGGTTAGTGCAGACATACTGACTTGTATCTTGGATCAAAGTAGTAAACATTTAGACTGTAGGAACAACCCAGAATATCCTTATATTGTATTAATTGAAATATTAGACATAAGAACACAGATACTTGGGAATGACACCAGAGCCCTGCTGGTACCAGCTTCTAATCAGCTCAGTGATGGGCATTCTGACAGCTTCCCTGAAATCCCTCAAAATCCCCTCTTTGTTTTCCCATTTCTGCAAGGACCACAGTTTTCCATGTTGGATAAATGAGGCATGCATATTGGTTCCAAGTACTGCAGAGATCGTGGCTTTACTGAAAAATCAAAGCAAAAGTTAAAGTTGCTACTCTGAAGAAAGTTTGGGTTTGTTCTATACAGGTACATCCAGGTATCTTTCAGATGAGTTAAACACCTGAAGCAACACTTAGTAGTAATAAGAGCATTCACACACAACTGTAATCACTGCTTACAGTTCCCAAAAATAAAATAATTTGGTATATTTTCAGAGAAAAGAAAGATCTTGACTATGTTATGATGCAAGACAAATCGTAATTTAATCACAACTGGTTTTAGATGAGAAGAAATGTATCTGCATATTGCAAAAAAGTTTCAAAGCCAGTTTGTGGGGGGTTTTGTAACTGGTAAGCTTACACTAAGATGTACTTATATCCTAATACCAATATATGTATCTACATACTGATTAGGCAACTTGAACTACAATACCTTCATTCATGACAGTTGGTTTCTATTCTAACGAGATGATAACTTGCTCCTGGAAAAGGAAGAAGTATACTCAGAAGCTTTAATACCAATATGGGAAGATTTAATATTGTCAAAAGAAATGTTAACAGAATGTTTGAAAACCCACTCAAATGTACAATACTTGTACATCTATTTTGCTCCAGGAGCTTTTGAATAGCACATATTCACTGAGAAAAAGGTATCATTTTTGTTAAGATTGTGAGAAGCAACAAATACTGAGAGGAAAAAAAAATAAAGTTCTCATAATTAAACACTGAACATGAGAATTGCAGAAAGAAGATTTGCTTCTAATGTCTATCAAATTCTTGATACTTTGGCTGACACCATTCAAGAAAAAGTCATCAATGAACAAGACCTAGGAGTTTGTTGCTCTGTAAACAACACTATAAGCAAATTGTCACACAAAGAATGAGAGGGCTAGGCTAATGTTATCAAATTATGATGGTCAATAACAAAGAAAAGAGAAAGTCAAATCACTGGCTTTCCAATATCAGACAGTATCTGCACAGAAGCTTCTTTGATTGCCTCAAAGTGTTTCACAGCAGCCAAGATAGGGATGGAATTGAAAGGTCCCTTAGAGACTAGTGAGAATGTTATTTCAGTAAGGTCAGTGACATCTCCCCTCTTCCTCCCAGTCAGTTCCATGAACTACATGTTAGAAAAGAGAACGAGGGATGAATAAACTTGGAAAAATTAAATGGAGAGGGAGGATGGACAGCTGAGTAGTTGCCATTATTAAGCCAGAAAAAACATGGAGCCTCAGCACAGTGCCCTGAAAAAACCTAAGATACCTGCAGCCACAGATAAGGTTCAAAGAGGTTCACAGATGATACGTGGTACCAGAGAATGTGGCTCATCTAAAACTTACCCCATCCTGCTTCTCACCCTACAACATGCTGTGGGTATCTCAAATCTGGAAATTTCCAATAAATTTCATGCTTTTAGTGATTCAGATTTCCTGACTAGTTGTGCCCCTCCCTCTGTAAACAAAACCAAACTGCCTTCTTCACATGGTGTGCCCTGTGATTGTACACTGGCATCTGAAAGGCAAAATTTAGAATCTGATGACCAAGTTGCTTATCTCTGCTAGGAGATACTAAATTGGATAGTCAATCTTGGAGAAGTTAGGAAAAATGAATACATAAAGAGCTTACCATAATGGTTTACTATAACTGCAGGCACACAGACACCATGCTACAGCCAACATACCTAAATAATTTCCCTACCTGCAATATACGCACCACATGGAGTAGCTCTCATCATCTAGATACATGTATCTTTAGGACATGGTACTTCTGCTTTTTTTTTTTTTTAAATACACAAACCCTGACAATGAAGCTCCTGTACCTAGAACGATAAACAAACAAGGCCAACTTCTGTCACAATACAGTCCTGTACCCCTCCTTTCCTTGTAGCTGGCACCCCTGGAGTTATTTAGCTGCACCCAGAACTCATCCCCTGTACTTCAGGAATGCTGCTCATCAGCTTTTTGGTTATACCTTGTGTCCATTAATCTCCATCCACAACCAAACAGGGTCAGGGCGATTTCAAACACTGGCCTGGCATTGCCCATGCTATAACTATGAGCGGGTTTCCTGACCCAACTCAGTAATTCACCCAGAAAATGACCAACCCACACGTCAAGAAATGTTGCCAAGAGAGAGAAAGGACATACTAGACTAATTTGGAAGGGGTGGAAGGCAGTTTAGGTCTGAGAAATATGAACTGAATCTCAACACCACAAAAACTGTCTGCCCATTTCATTTATTCTTCTAATCTAACCTCCAAGAGGCACCATTGCTTGAGGTGCCCCCCAGACTGTTCCCCCAGCTGTAATGCCCTTTCTGAACAACCTCCTTCCAGAAAGTCACCCAACTCCTTCAAACTCCACTTGATGTTCATTTTCATTAGTTTCTCCCTTCTGTCCTAACAGTGCTGAAACTGGGAAGCTGGATTGTCATTTTCCAGTTGCTGTCAAGGAATGTTTTTTTTTCTCTCCTAGGCACGGCTGGCAGGCAGTATTAAACCAGATCAGGGCAAGCACTGAGAATATACTGTAGAGAAAGGATTCCAGATGTGTGCATAGTACAAGACTTCCTAATTTCAACCATGCTACCCTGATGAAAAATGACTTGCACTTTCCACATAACACCTGTCTGTAAAAGAGAAGCCTTGTTTATGCAATCCAGAAAAACTGGGCAGGAAGACATCAGAGAAGTGTTCATCTCTGTCACTGTGGTTTTTCTGCAGTAGCCTCTAGTAGATAATCTGGATGAGCCTCCCCTCCCTAAAACCTCTCCCCTCCCTCTCTACAAAAAAAGCCCTTTTCATAAGTAATCTGTTAAGACAGTCTGGAGTTTGGAATAGTTCAGGGGAAAAGGAATTACTCTTCTGATGTCTAAGAACATTTAAAAAAAAACCCCAACAAAACAGACTTAAATCTGCTTCAGAAATGTTCTCAGTGTTCCTTATTAACAAGGGCATGTCATCGAGTAGAGCATCTCAACTTTCCAGCATGAAATGAGCAACGATTTTTTAAACACCGTTTCCTTAAATGTATACAAGTGGGCAGAGAATTTAGGCAAATTCATCTCCCTGCTACTCCATCTTCCCCAGTATTTCTGATGTTAGACACATTTCCTTCACTGTATACATCAAACTGCCAAGTAAAGCAGTGCTGCAAGTCTCCTTTCTTTCCCCAGTTGCACCCAGGTGACAACACCACTAACTTGCCAAATATAACCACTGTCATTGAAACTTGCATTTTTTATATATATACACTTTGGTTACTACTTTAAATGTACACCACAGCTTAGCCACAGTGCTGGAAAAATCCCCTCACCACTGGGATGTGGTGAGGAGAGTGCCAGTTGATTAAAATTGTCATGTCCCAATGCAGCTTTGCCCATCTAACAGCTGACTTCCTAATGTTCAGGTCTTGCTCTTACTCAGTTCCTGTACCAACAATTGTCACTGTGCTCCCAACTCAACTCCAGGATGTAAACTTTAAGAAAACCAACCCAGAAGAGCAGCCTACCACATCAGGGCAGTTTGACACCCACATTACAGTTGAGACCACACAACTGGGAAAAGGACACTGTCATTTACATTTATATTTATATATATTTATATGTAACAGCTCATAATTGCCTGGGGTACCTGGGCAGTACCTTATGTTGCTGACCTGCAGCATCTGCACATAAATCAGAGGCAGAGTGCAGTTCTTTCACTGCACAGGTGATGCAGATACACCCAATGCTCCCAGTAAGGTCTCAAGTTGAAAACCAGAAGTGCATTACCCACTACACATCTCTGAGCTCAGCTCAGATGCTGCAATATCAAGATGCATGGGTTTTCCATGTTGGGGAGCTGTGAAAGATTTATTACTACCAGGAAGAAAAACTGAAGTAGAAACAGGTGACCTAGCCATAAATAGTTACAAAAGGCAAAGTTTGGTCTACAGAACAAAAAGAAAAAACAAAAAAACCCAACCTGACTTAGTGAGGCTTTCAGTGAGAAGGTGATAAAGTGTTTTGATTATTTGCTTTGGAACATCACATCCCACACAGCTAGTTTGTTTTGTTTTTTTTATCAATATCCTAAGTGTTCAAACCTACCTATAAAACCAAGGGTTTGCATATGCATTTTCTATTACAGCTACACTAGGTAGAAATACATTGTTCTCACATCAGGTTAACAAGAAAACATCATATAAAATGCAATTTTTATTGCTGAATGATGAAATTGCTGAATACTCTCAGGTGAGACATTAATTGCAGAGATGGGGAACACAAGACTGATCTGCTGAACTCCACAATTTCCAGCTGCTTTAAAAGCTGACCAGATAAGGAGAAAGAAGACCAAAGGAAGACCAAAGGGGACCAGAGATGTGACTTTGCATTCAAATAATCTCTGCTCCTCAGTCTCCTGCTCAAACTGTTCAAGTGAGACTCCACAGAGAGAAGAAATTGAAAGGTATACTCCAGGTCTAAAAACCAGTTTGTTCCTCCCAGGCAAACAGTATGTTTCACTCTTCATACATAGTATATTTGCCCAGGACATAACTGCGTTCAACAGTTGATTTTAATGTTACAGTTTTATGCCTGCTTCAGCTGAACAGGGTGATCCAGAATAAAAAGCAGAAGCTGAAACAAAGCAAACTGTAACTTCATGTAGGTAGCACAGTTGTCCTGCAATATGTTCCAGCAGAGTAAGGTAAACAGACTGCAAGTTTTTGCCTTATTTCACCTAAAAATAGGAGCAGGAGCTCTATTCCCAGTTCGGTTCCTTCGTAAACTTCCTATTTCCATTACAAGACACAAGCTGTGGAGCCAACAATTTGTTGTGCACATTCTGCTGACAAGTGGAATCTCAGATTGATGTCATCTTGCTGCAACAACTGGTTTCCATGGGAACAAAGACAAAGCCATCCTAAGATATTCACAGGAGCCAAAGGATCACACTGGCCATGCCTTCACTACTCCAACTTCACATCTGAAGGTCACGCAACAGGTGACATGCACCACGTGACAACCACGAAGCTACTTAACTGTATTAACAAACACTTCATTTCATGATAAATTTTAAGAGAAAATTGGACAATTTGTTTTGCTAGATGTCCTCTTAGCTGAGTGAAAAAAGCGACTTGTAATTTTTCTGTTATTGTCTATTTCTCCTAAGTGGTGCTACTAACAGGAAAGAACAATTATGCTCTATCCTCAACCAAAGGAGTAGTAGCATCATTATCTTAATTTTACAAATGGCACAGCAAGATTAAAGTGACCCTAACCCTAACCAAAGTTTTTTCCATTCCAGAATATCATTAACCCAGAGTAGAGGCTGCTTCCCTGCATAACAGTTTATGCTTGGGAGTAAATTCACTCCCATTTACACCAGTGCACCATCCAGTGAGGATGAAAATATTCAACTGGTGGAGCTGAAAGCAGAATCTATTCACACTCACTGAAGCACTGCAATCAGATATCCTAGTTCACTTTTTCAAACTGATTTCTTGCCATATCCAAAGACCATATTGCTGGTCTTGAGAGATACAGAAGTTTAGAAAACAAAAGCAAAAAACCACAAACAAACAAACAAAATACTTCTGGAGTTACAGTGCCTTCTTCTGGTCCTGCTACTGTGTTTTAGTCAAACACTATATTTAATCACACTAATACCTTACCTATTAAATTTAAACTTAGATTAAGGTGTATGTCCAAATCATATGCCACTAACAAATTTAGGAGTAAATAATTACTCACTTAAGATTTAACTGAAACAAAACCAAAAAAACAACTTACAAACCATTTATTGACTGTTGGTTTTTTTTTAATAAATAAATTAAATGACCCCTTTCAAGTTTTAAGTAAACATTTATTTGAATATTCTTGTAGATAAGGCTTAGCAGCATGCAACTACTTGCAGAAAAATGTTTCCCAAAGCCTATGGTGTACTTCACATTTTGCTTCACCGTGCTAAAAGGTTTTCTTCCTAAAAGGCATACTTGAGACTGGAGAAGTACCAAAGTTATATATATTGCAACTTGCTCAGCTCCATCAAGGGCATCACTGCAAACACAAAAATGACTTTCAAAGGCAGAAACATTTACATGAAATTAGAGAATCATGTCACTCTTTTTCCTCCCACCTTACTCTTAGAAGTAGATTGGAAAAACAAATACCAAGAACAAAAAAATGAAAGCCCACTAAGATCAAAGGTCTAAAACTGCTGCACAGGAATCACTCTTCTCCTATATGTTCTGTTTATATGTAATACACTGGGGCATCAACTTGGAGCTAATTCTTCTGAAGCCTCTGCTTAATCAGAATGATGAAGTTTTGAGTCACAAACATCAGAAGACTTGCCTTCTGTGCCCATCTGTGATTATGTTTATTTTCACCTCTGAATCAGATTTAACTCTATTTCTAGGTGGTGGTTTAAAAAAAAAAATAAACAAACCAACCAAATATATAACTACACCATTAATACACTGAATGTGAAAATAGAACAGCATATGGCAAAAGAGATTATGAGGATTAACCAATTAAATGGTATGACTCAAACCAACATGATCCATCAAATCTGTGTTTTGCAGTGAGGGATGTGGGGGTATGGGAAAAGGTCTTTACCTAATGCAAACACTGAAAGCCAAACTTCTAAAAATAGCTGATTTGGCAAAAAGTATCAGTGAAGAAGGAAGGAAAGGTATGAGATGTTCAGAGTTTACAAGCTGAGAGCAGGGGATTTACTTCAGGATGTCTCTTTTCTCTTTAATGCTGGATTACACAGCACATGCAGAACTAACTAGAAGCAATCCCACAGGACTATAATCATCATCATAAATTCTGTACTCAGTAATTATTTACATGCTTAGGACACGTAATCATAAATGTGACATTTAAGGTTAATGTCCTGTTAATATAAAGACACAGTAAGCATCTCAATGAAATAAAGTTTCCACAGTTTTAAGAGAACAAAATATTCAAGCAGGGCTTTAGGCAGAATGAAGGCAAATGACAATCCTAACATAGCAGGTCTCACAGAGAGGCAAACTTCTGCATATGTAATGGGAGGAAAGGCAAAAAAAGTAGAGGTGTCTGGAAGAAGTTCCTCCAAAAGGTGACACTGCTGTCAACTTCATGCAATTGTCTTCATTACACCTTGTGTGAGGACCTGCTCAGAAGACAGAACCTGCAGGTAATAGCCCAGGTTTTGTCTCCAGGTTAACTCCTGGGACTCCAGGCACCTAACTAAATAGAATCCATTCACTCAGGTGTTCATTTTAACTCATTCTTTTACAGCTATGGAAGAAATACCAAAAATCCAAGCAAGTAATAGTTCACAGGTATCATAAAGACATGCGATCAAGTAATTTATATAAGATTTTAAATTATTAAAGTTTTTTTTATATTAAAACTGACAGATGTATCACAAAGTAATACAAGCTTTTTATACACAGTTACAGATAAACCTCTACAAGGAAACAAAAACAAACCAAAGCTGTTCCTGCATTTTATTAAAAACTTCACCTCAATATGATTTTAAATGCCAGTATTACTAAAAAAATAATAGTATTTTATTTTAGGAGCCAAATAACTAAAAAAAAATTGGCAAATTGAACTACACCATCCACAAACACACAGAATTCCCCAAAGTACCTTTTAATCAATGCAACCTCAATAAGCACATACTTCTCTGATGTCTTTTCCTTTAGAAGAAGAGACAACTTAGTAGGAAAGGAATGGGAAAAAAGATCTCAGCAAAACAAATGCAGTTTCAAGTCTTAACATCATCTCACAAAGGAACAAGCTAGATGGGGCTCTGTAATGGAACTGCCCTTATATAAAACTCAACCTGTGGATGCACAGATGTGGAAATGCATGAAATTGCTTGCATGAAAATGCATGAACTTCACTTGCTAAGTTTCCCTTTCCTAAGCTAAATCTCGTAATATTACAACCACCTGGGTGTTTATCATGTCATCTCAGAGCTGTCACTCAGGGATTTGGTATTAAACACAAAGCAGTTGATGGTTTATGCCTAACCCATGCTTCTAAGCACAGCTTCAAATGCAGTGACAGCTGTGAAAATTGGGAAATTTCACCAACATTTCATTTTCATTGACAACCCCATACACACACTATGCTTAGCAGAAAAGTGTTAGTTGATACAAAACTACACATTTCCAGGCTGTAACACAAGCTACTAACAAAACCCTTCACATCATTAAGTTCCAGATGATGGTCTTAGCATCTACAATGGATCAATGCATCAGTACCAAGTCTTTATTTAAAAAAAAAAAAAAAGACATTTATCTACTTACCTTGTGGAAAAGAATTTGGCTGCACTAAGTATAGGAATGCATGTACTGTTTTAAACAAAATTCCTATTGGCCCAGGTTCATGGTATGCACCTGTATCATACGTCTTGGATGGTACAAATCCAAAATCCAAAGTCCCAGGGGGCAGTTTGTATATAGGCTGTACCTCTGAAACAGTACTTCCACAAAACAGCAGGAGCAGCAAACAGAGTTCCACAGCCATGGCTAGCAGTATTCATAAAACTGGAGGTAGAGAGATTTTTCCCACCAAGTCTAGGAATCTTCAACACATTCACTTGGGGGTTAGGTTTCCAGCCAGGAAACACTGGTGTGCCCTCACACCTTTTATTCTTCAGGTATTTTTGCTTCAGAGCGGTACAAAAGCCTCTTGTGGAAAGGACTCAGGGCATCATCTCTGGCAAAAACAAAACAGAGCTTCTCAGGGTGTCTGCAAGAAAATAGGAAAGTAAAAGGTAAACTGTAATCTTCTGTGGAAACTGAACCGATCAGTAATTGCAAAAGCAAGCCAGATAGGACAGAAAATTAAAAAAAATAAAAATTGAGGTTTGTGTATAATAAAGTGTACTACAGACACTGTTGCTGAAAGAGAAGGAAAAAACAATTACACATAGTTCCAGGTCAGTGAGTTTTCAAAAACAAGCAAAGCAGAACACTGGGACAGCTCCAAGGGAAACAAAACCAAAGGAATAATGTATGGATTGCACTTCTGACTAAGTACAATACGTCATGTCACAAAAGTTACACAATTTAATCAGCCACCTGGTATTACCATAGTTGACAGCAATTACTACAAGTCACATCCTGTAGTTTCTTTAATCTCAACCTTTCAGTAAAATCTTCCAGCTTTAATCTACAACCTTCCTGTTTATAGGACTTCACTTTCCTTCCCTGTCTATGGCCTAACAGATGTCACCCTTCTGATGTGTTTCACAGGCCACAGACTCCACCTCAAAGAAGAACTTAAGATGCCAGCTCCTCCTTATCATCCTCCAAGACTGAGGAAAGAAATTATTCATCATTGAAAAGTTAATAACACCAAAAACAAAAAAAAAAAATTCACCCTTCTGACAGGCAGCAATAGGTGTCAGTAATTACTTTCTATTAATTCAAACCATCTCAAAGTAGTTCTTGGGAAATGGGAAAAGTCAACAATTTTTATTCATAGCTTGGGAAAGTTGAGCAGCATTAAGATGACTTGGGATGCTTACACATCTGCTTAAGAATGTTCTGAAGCTACAAAATCACAGCAGTTTTATCAGCCACCGTGTAAGAAATGTAAACAGAAACCCTCCTGGGCTCCCAACTAAACAGCTACACCTTCATCTACCTGTCCCTTTTTGACTTTGGAAGTTACAGGAATTTGCTAAGCACACCAACAACCACACACTGACTGATCTCTGCTGATCTACCAGAGCACAACTGGTAGGGACATCTGGGAACCCACTGCTCATGCCTGAAGAACACCCAGCACAAGCTGCCTTTGCTTGGCATATCAGCTTCTATACCTTTGTTGTGGGGTTTTTTGGTGTTTTGGGGGGTTTTTTTGGTTTTTTTTTCAACAGCCCTATCTACCTGGAAGTGTTTTTCATCTCCACTTTGAAGTCCAGACCATTCACCTGCAAGAATGACAGCAAAATAATGCAAGTGCCTCACAGGCTCAGGCAGCCCAATTCCACACCAATACTTTGACTTCCAATGTGCTTCCAAGTAAAAGACCTGCTGAAGACTTCAAAATCTGTATGTTTGAGACTTAAGACTCTCCCATGCTCCACAGCCTCCAGTAAAACACAGGCCACCTTTCTGAAAACCAGTGTTGACTTGCAAGAAACCATGCTGCAGCCTTGTTTAGTAGTCCCTGCTGCATTCACAGGATAGCTCAAAATCAAGAAAATGATGGAATAAAGGAATCCAAGACCAGATTCAAAGAACTAGAGACACTTTTGTTTCTCTCAAGCCTGACTGAGTTGAGAAGAAAAAACACAGATCCATCTTCCCCCCTCTCATGGCTAGCAAAACCCAAGAAGAATGAACAGGTAATAATGCTATGAATGGCAGAATTATCCAAGCCTTATTCAAAAAGGCAATGTTAGAAACCACTCTGAAATATGATGCTCCATACAGAAGCATAGCAGCTTAGAACACATCAAACCATGAGTATTTTCCTACCTGAAAAAGAATGTTTTGTTCAATAATGAAGGGGTGGGGAAGGCCAGCTCCAAAATATTTTTTTTTCCTCCTTTATTTTTATTTCAGACAAGTTTTCTTCAGCCTAGTGGGTATTTTTGGTGGAATTTTCTTTTATGCAGCTATTTTTCTAGGGATGATGTAGTAATGGTCAAAAACTGAAAATTGCTTAGGATGTAGTTAATTATCAGATCTACAAAAACTCTACAGGACAATGTATCACCAGACCAAAACTAAGTAGAAAAAAAAAAATTGTCTCGATGACAACAGCAAAGACTGTGCAAGTTTGATACAGTACAGTTCCTCTTGATTTTCTTAAAAAAAGTTTGAACACTTTTTCTAAATAAAGCTGAGTTTTTGTGGAGATTTTTCAAGTACAATTTAAACAATTCACTGTGTTAGGAAAAAGTTCACATGTGATGGCTGAGCCTCGATTCCAAGAGTTAAGGAATGCAAAATTACAAAAAATACCAAAATATCTCATTGTACAAATAAGAAGATAAACCATTATGAAAATACCCTCCCCATACAGGAAAACAATCACTATGCTTCCTAGAAATGTGAATTCATACATTAACCAAGGCAGAATTTTCAGTTTTAAGACAAGGACACTACTGAAA
Source organism: Florisuga fusca (assembly GCA_038090715.1). Taxonomy (NCBI): domain Eukaryota; kingdom Metazoa; phylum Chordata; class Aves; order Apodiformes; family Trochilidae; genus Florisuga; species Florisuga fusca. Next base: position 9,412,229 of record JAAWXA010000001.1, on the reverse strand, counting down.
CTGAAAGGACACTACCTGTACTGCAGACACAAATGGAGACCATAACCAGCTTTCAGTTCCAAAGTCCTACTGAGGTATCCAACTCTACAGAACTTTCAGTTTAGGTCCTATAAATCTCAGAATTTTTTAGCACAGCTGGCAGTTTCCTTGCAAATCAAAGAATATGCAGAATTCTGACTACACTCTGTTCCCCTCCCTTTGTTGGCAAATACATCACAATAAACATTTATGTATAATCTTATGAGCCAGTTCCCTCCAGGCTAACTCCAGATCTTCCCTATACTTTTAAAAAGACTAATGTATTTTTCAAGGTTACATTAATAATGGCCAGAAACTTGCAGAAACACTATTAAACTTGTAACTTGGGATACTTCTGAGCATTCAAAATGTATAAAGTTTAACAGGATACAGGTTTGGGCCAGGATAAAGTTAATTTTCTATCTTGTAACTTTGCTTTCAGCTACTTACAAGAGACTTAGCTGAAAGCAAAATTACAAGACAGAAAATTAACTTTATCCTGGCCCAAACCAGGACATCAACCCACCTAAAATTTGGATGTAAAAAGCTCCCAGTGGTTATTCTTAACTTGATATGGAAAAGAAACTTAGCTGGGAGCATATTAGTAGTAAATATGCTAGACAAACAGCATTAAAAAGATTCTACCCATTCCATCTGTGATTGTGAGAACTGCACGAATGACACACGTACAACTGACACATACAAAAAGAATTACAATTCCTGGTACTCTTCATTGCAGCATGTGGCCATCTCATTTCCTCACAAACAGCATGGCCTCACTGCAGTCAGGGAGCCACAGCAGCTGCCAGCACAACTCTCCCCAAGTTCAAGTAAATAGTCAATGAAAAGAAGCTGTGTGAACCTCTGAAGTGCTTAAATGCATTAGCAAATAAATTATCCATTTCATTCCTGTGTTTCAACGAAAACAAAACAACAAAAAAATCAGAAACCGTCTTAAATACTTAAATATATATATATATATATAAAAACAATCAAAGAGTTTAATTTATTTTCTTTGTGGTTTACAAGTGTCCACCTCCAAAAGACCAGTCCTTTTCCTATTTATTCTGCAGTTGCCACTAATATGGATTCAAACTAGAGGAGGGTACATTTAGATTGGAAGTTGGGAAGAAGTTCTTCACCATGAGGGTGGTGAGACACTGGCACAGGTTGCCCAGAGAGGTGGTGGAAGCCCCATCCCTGGAAGTTTTTAAGGCCAGGCTGGACAGGGCTCTGAGCAACCTGATCTGGTGGGATGTGTCCTTGCCCATGGCAGGGGGTTGGAATTAGATGATCTTAAGGGTCCCTTCCAACACTGAAAATTCTGTGATTCTAAGTCTATGATTCTAATAAGTACAAGTTACTGAACATAATTCCTGGGGTTTTCAACCACTCCCTGTGGAGAACACCATTACCCTTTTAGTATGCTGCAGTATTATCACTTCACCAATATACCATATTATAGTTTAAATAATTTTCCAAAACTAATTAAGCTTCAGCAACTTCAAGTTTAGGAGCAGGAGAAGAGACAGGGTGAGAGATGCAGAAGTTTGAGCAACTGCTCCCATGATGCATCGACTCCAAAGAGCAGAGCTCAGAAACAGCATGATGTCCAGCTCTTTTTTTCAACATAACTGGTCTCCTCCTGTTTAACACTGCAATGTATGCAAATACAAGGCTGCAGTGCAGTGATGCAATGATGATTAACCCTGTGAACTGAAATTCAATCAACCAGAGGCTAGACTGCTGAAGCTCAATGTGGTTGTCTGCTGGCAGTGAACCACAATGGTATGGTGGAAGATGCAGTTGTCAATGGGAAACCCACACAAAGGATCTGGCTGTGCTTGTTAAAAATAATAATTTGAAAATCCAAGTCCACAATCCTCTTTTGTGAGGTTGCTCCAATGAGAGGAAGACCAGACAACTGAAATGCATCCAAATAGCCATAGTTACAGGTAGTCTACAACTCCAAATATTTATTTAAAAAAACAACCCATAAACAACACCTTCCCATTCAAGAGACAGAAAACCAAGATAGATGCTGGCAAGTTAAAAAAAGTACAGATTGCCATTGCAAAAATCTGTCCTAAGCCTACTAACAATTATAACCTGTTGCCACAGGAGGAGTAGAAGCAAAAACAACTAGTAAGCACTAGGGACTGCAAAAGGAAATCTGGCACCACTGACAAAAACTCAACAAATAGAATCTTCCACACCAGGTAGCCTCAGGAAAGATCTAATACGCTTGCTATATCCTCAAAATGACTAAGTGCTCAAGTCATTAAAAGTGCACATTCAGAACCCCGGTTGGCTTTAAGCAGCTACTTAAGAATTTGAAAAATAAATAAATAAATAAGCAACACCAAAGAACCCTGCTGTTTTACAAGGCACAGCAGTTTGCAAACAACAGACCTGTAAAAATTAACTCCAAGTGGGATTATCTTCCCCAAATGATCGGGAAGCTTGATTTTCAGCTGACAGCTTACACGCTTGGAAGAAATATCATTTGATTTTAAGTGGTGCATTTACCCAGGTAGTCAGAGAGCATTCCCTTGTGACTGTGATGCTTTTCAGCATCACACGGAAAATTTTAAAGCCAACTCGGAAAGAGGCAAATGTGAACTGATGAAGGCAAATGTGAAGAGAGGACATGTCCCAATACCAACGCACCGGGATGACAGACCCTGCGTGCTGCCAGTTCTCCCTCATCGTCTTTCCAGTTCCCAAAACTGTCGAGATCACGGTGCTTAGTCCTTGATCTGCAGACTGCATAGTAGCAGGAGTACCGCAGCTCTGCCTCTGCTGGAATACCGACCCATTTTGATAGTTTCTTCAGCTGCTCCCCTGCATGTGCGTGCAGAGAGGGAGGCACAGCCCATGTTTACCACCACCAACTGCCCCCTTCTCCCCTCCTTTGCTGACAGGGAGCTCACCTTTGCCGAAAAAAAAAACAAACCCAAAAACCTGAGCGGTGGGCTGCGGCGATCTGCCCAGGTACAGACGGAACCATCGGCACCACCGCTTTAACCAACTCCTCCGAGGAGGCTCTCGCCGCAGCGCTGCCGTGCCGAGCGGGGACTCCCGGCGGGAGCGGACGGGCCGGGCCGGGCCGCTCTCCCTGCTCACACCCAGGGTTTCACCGCAGTGCCAAGGCAGGGCTTTGCCTCTCAGGACTATTCCGAGGCCAGCGCGGTGTCCCCGACCCTCTCCGCTCCCCCGGCCCCACCCCGGGCAGGTGCCCTTCGCGGGTGTCCTCCTCCCCCTCCCAGCGGTTCCCCTTCTCCCCAGAGATCACCGGAGCTCTCCCCGCCCCGCTCCCACCGCTCCTCTCTCTTCAGCCGCCAGAGACTCGCAGCCGTTCCCCGACCCCTTTCTCCTCCGCCGTCCCCTCCATGCACAACCAACCCTCGGCGGAGAAAATCCACTTCACTCTCCACGGCAGAGCCCACTGCCCCTCTCTCCTCAGCGGGCGGATCCGCCCTGGCTCCCCGCGGACCGGCACACACCGCCCCGCCGTGCCGCAGACCCTTTCCCCCCGGCCAAAATCCGTCCCTCCGGCACAGCCCCTGCCCTCAAACCCACTTTCTCGGTTCCCCTCAGCACAGAGCAGCCCAGCGTCGGTCCCTCTGCTTCCCCCTCACCCCACACTGTCAGGGCCGGGGCTCCCTCCCTCAACAGCATCCATCCCGCTGCTCCCACAGGTCTCTCTCCCAGCCGCGACTGAACACCCTCCCCCGCNNNNCCCTCCCCCGCACCCCCCTCTCGCCGGGATCCCCACAGACAGCCCCGCTCCTTCGGGCACCCACCTCCCCCGACGGCCGCTCACCCGGTTTCCCACAGGGGCCCCCTTCGCCCAGCAACACCTCTCCCCCGGCGGGGAACGGACCCTCCTCCCCCGCTTGCGCACTCTCCCGGCCAGGACCTTCTGCCGCCCGCAGCGGGAGCAGCCGGGGAAGGATGGGGAACCCCACCCCCACCCCCACCTGCTGCCTCCCGGGCAGGGGGAGGCTGGAGGGGGTGGCGAAGAAGCGCTGCCCCAGGACCCCTCCTCACTTACCCCCCACCCCGTGGTACTCACCGGAGAGGTGGGGGAACCAAGCCGGAGGCACCGGGACACGATACCGCCTGAGAACGCTGCGGTGGTACTCCCGGTACCGCCCGCGCACTGATTATGGAGGGCGGGCTCTGCCCCGGGCCGATGCGGGACCACCCCGGCAGGCTGCGGCTGGAAGGGGGGAGGAAGAGGAGGAGCGTGAAGGGTTTAACCCCGGAGGGACCCGGCAGGCGAGAGGGAGATGGGAAGAAGCTTCGTGTCCTGACTACTTAAACTTGTTCGAGAGGGTCAGGCTGGAGTTACAGCCGTGCGTGATGGCGGGTGGCAGTACAGGGCGATGGGTGGCAGTACAGGGCGATGGGTGACCTGTTGCTGCCCGGGTCGGACAGGCTCCGAGGCGGGACGTGGCCCCCGGCCGGGAAGGTGCCCCGGGACGCCGGGATGAACAGCCGAGGCACACACAGCCTTCCCGACCGCGCCATCGCTCCTTAAAGAGATTTCCCTCGTAGGGCTTGCACTGAGTTCAGGCGGGTTTTCTTTTCCTATCAAGGTGATTTACCCCATTAGCTTTCGGAAGAAGATTTTGGTTTATTTTTCCCGAGGTGCCCATACTTCTTCATGAGGATATAATTTCTTTTAGGATTGGTATCTGTGTTTTTAAGTGTTTTTTCTTTCTGAGGGCTGGCGTTAAGAAACATTTTTCCTACAAGTTGCAGGACATCAGCATACAGAAGCTGCTGCGCTGTTTTCCTTCTTCCCTTTGTGATTTTGATTTGTAGCTTTGATATTTTAATGTCCCCCAATTCCAGTATTGAAATAAATTCAGGATTCTTGGCTTTCTTACTAGATCTTTCATGATTCAGCATCACAGATCAAGGCAAAGCAAGAATTTGAGCTGGAGATCCAAGGTCATGCTGGTTCCTTAGAGATCCTTAAGACACTGATGAAGAAGTCGCCCTCCTGGCTTTATGCATTGACAGACAGAATGAAAGGCTCTTGACCTACTTTTTGTTATATATGTATATATATATGTAATATATGTTATATATAATATTTATTAAAAAGTATAAGTATATATGTAAGTCTGTATATCTATATAGTTGCTATATATATACCCTAGGCCAAAAAAGGTCAATGCTGTAGTTTTGGGGAAAACACAAAGTGTCTTGACAAAAGGACAAATGTGTTACCTGAGCCAGATAGTCCAGAAACCCAAAAAAGTACAGCTCCTATCTTAAGCTTTAGATTAAAAAACATAAATACAAGAGACTATTCCTTTCAAATAATGGGCTGTGAGGGTCCAGCACTATTAATCTGATGATCCGGTGGGTTTGTTTCCTCTGCTCCTGTACAGTGTTAAAACAGAAAAGTCAAATCTCATTGCTGTCTGGCTGATTTTAAACTGCAAGATGAAATATGCTAGGGTGATATAAATAACCACAAGGGTGAAATAGTCTGTAGGAACTTGAAGAGAATATGGAAATGGGGAAGAGAATGGAATCGAAGTTAAAGAAATGTAGCCTTTCTAGATCCAAAGATTTTCTTTTGGATTACCAATTATAAGTTGTAGGTTTATGGTCAGTTTGTGGTAGGCTGCCATGGACTTCTAGGGAAGAAATGTGTGTAGTTTGCATAAACAAGGACATGCAACTCGAGTTACAGGGAAAACATACTATCCTTCACAGAGAAACTGAAAATAAATCAAGACCAATGCTATTATGGAGGCATTTCTTCAGGAGATTGGGCAAACACCTATTTTCTGATTAGTAGTATCTATAATTAACAGTTTTTCAGCTTTTTCATGGATGGTGCCATAAGTATAAGAGACCTGAAGCTTTCCAGTCGCGTTTGAATTTCTTTTTAGTATTGGTATCCAGCCTGAGACAAGGAGTTTGTCTAAGGTCTCTGGAAGTGACTGAATTAAGGTAATTCGTATCAGATACTAAAAGCATGTTCTCTGAGTAGTACCTACTTAAAATATCAGAGCTTGTCACTGAGATGGTAGGTGGAAGCACAACCTCTTTAGCTGCTTCCCTTTGTATTGCTGGCAACCCCAAGTGTATGTTTGACCTAAAAGTGCTCTAAGCAGCTGCTGACCTTTCCTTGATGTTTCTTCTTCACTAACTGCATGTCAGGTAGAGGCAAACAACTGTAAAGTGGGAAATACTGCACCAGTTTGCAGCCCATTCCTTTCCTCCTCTTCTCCCTGCCATCCAAACCCCAGCTGTGTCTGGGCTTGCTTCACTGCACACTTAACCCCAAGACATTTGGCTGTGGGCACTGTGCTGGTGTGTGGTTTGCCTGCATGGTGTAAAACAGTCACACTAGAGAAGCAGAACATGTAAAAGCTGCGTGGGGTCTCAGCAGGCTCAGAGAGCAGCCAAAAAAGTTTACCCTCCAGGGGTTGCACCATCTTTGGTCCTTTGTGCCTTAGGGTGACGAGGCTAAAATTAATGTAGAGTCCTTCCAGCTATGTTCTTTGTGGCCAAAATTTTTAAGGGAGCTCAGCACTAGGAGGTGAGGTCACGTTCTTGAGACAGCTGACCCCTAATTGCTCACATCAGTGAGGAAGAGGTCTTTCCAACCACGGCACAGTAAGTGCTAAGGCCTTTGAAAAACTGTGTCCAAAACAGGAACAGCTGGATTAAAAAAAAAAAAAACCTGGCCCTTACACTGTGGTGAGCATTTGAAAATCTGGCTGCATCTCAATCATCTCTGTTATCTCAGAGGAAAATCCTCAGCTAACAGGAAGATACATGAGATTTAGAGCATAACTATAATGGTTGTGTCTTGTAATCGATTAAAGGTCTATTAGATAAATAGCCTTTTTCATTAGTTGGAGTTAAGCTAGGCAAAGTGTTGCCTGAAGAGATCTAAAATCATTACTCCAACCTTTCTACCTCGCCAAAAGAAAAAGGTCAAGGTAAAAAACAATCAACCTCTTACATGTGTTTAGTGTTCCTCTGGCTGTGCCCTGGGTGTTTTCAGGGAGAGAAGGGTGCACAGAAATGGGGGATTGGAGCAGCATGCCTTCCCTGCACCAGGGCTATGGAAAAAAAGTGATTTACATCCTTTGCCAAGAACACACCAAAGAAGGAATTCTGCCAGCACCTCAAAATCCAACCAGTTTTATCTGTCCCTCTTGTCAGCTCTCCCCTTTAGCCTGATGCCTACCTATTTTGCCCAGCTTTCTCTAGGTTATTATCTCTGGGTCATTCCCTGCCCACTGTGCACCCTGCCTAGCTTTACCCTCCCAATGCCTCCCTCCCCTTTGGGTCTCTATTAGCCCTTCAGATCCTGCCAACCCTCCCAATTAGTTAATTAATGCTGCCCCCCCCAGATACCTGCACACCCCATGCCCTCCTTCTGCTCAGCATCCCCTCCTCACTGTTTCTCCCCTCGCCGACATCCACAGCTGCATCCCTCCTCATCCTTAATTCTCCCAGAGGACATGAAGCTTAAGGGATTATGGGCTGTGTGAGTTCATAGCCTGAACTCCCAAGCTGTGAACTCTTCGAGGCTGGAGCCAGGCTGGCCCAGGCTCTGGAAGCTCTGGGAGAGCAGGGAAGTGAGGTTGTAGCAGGCAGGAAGAACGTGTTGCTTTATTAGACACAAACCACATAGAGTGTTAAAGAATTATTAGGGTCCATAAAAATGGTGGGAAACAGCTCTATAGCCTGACATGTATTTGCTTAATTTCTTACTCCTGAGGGAAAATAGGAAAAGGAAATGGACACTCTTACTCACATTCATTCTCAGACTTAGAAAACAGCATGCCACTTGGTTGCAGACCTTTGATTCATGGCAGTTTAGGGTATGATTTCAGTGAGGATTGCTTTCATTTGAATGGAAGATTTATCCTGCTGTATATCACTTTAGGATGCCTTCAGAGGGTTGATGATTTGTCAACTGCACGTCTTGCCATTACACTCTGCTGTGCCCCCTTCTTGTGACTGTGTGACAACTCGTGAAGGAACTTAAAAAATATATTCATCTGAGGCAACCATTACTAGTTGCTAGAACAGATTTCACAGCTATACAAAGATACAAGATGACAGGGATTCCATGATGCATGTACCCTGAGCTTGTAGCTTCTTTTATGAGCTCCCCCACCCTGTTTTTCCATCATCTTTGTGTTTTATTTCTGCTTGCGAGTTTTTATTCTTGACATCCCGATAAGTTACCATGTCAGGAATGCTTGAAATAAAAATAGGAAAGCCACCTCTCTCTTTGACACTGGAACAAAAGGAGCAGTACTTGGTTTTGGTGCTGTTTGGTAGCAGACTGGGAGCAATGGCCAGCTACCACCCCAGATTTTGGTTCCAGATTTTGGTACTTCTCTGGTGACACAGAGGGACTGGACAGCAATTCCAATATTCTCTCTCTGTGAGAAATTTAAGTAAAGAGTCATCTGATACAGGACATAACCACACCACCAAGGAGATTTTAATTTGTTAAAAAGCAAATTTTGGCCTTAAATCAGTGCTTTCAAGGTACGTCCTGAAAACCTCCTGCACAAGTGTAATTTCATCTAACAGAAGAAATTATTTTAAGTAAGGATGCTTCTGTTTGTCAACTTGCACACACAGTTTGGTGTCTTTCCCCTCAGAGATGAGGGTACAGCTGAGGGGCATGTTTGTTCTCAGTGACTGGTAATTTCTTGTTTGTGGCCAGTTAATTGCTGATTACCACTATGGGTATTTTCTGGGATCTAGTGGAGGCATGTAGGGGCTTCAGCCAGGCTGGGGCCCTCAGGCACAGTCACAAAGTTGAGTCCTGGCTAACAAAAAGCTGCCTGTGCACATGGTGCAAGTGGCCACCAGCTATATCTGGTGCTGCTCCAAGCCCAGCCTGCTGCCTCACCTTGGCTACAGCCAAGGGTGCCTGGAGATTAGGACTGATAGATTCTTCAGTCTCTCTTGTGGCTGATTTGATTTGATTTGATTGTTTTCTTTAAGGTGAAGGTGGTGAGACCCTGGCCCAGGTTGCCCAGGGAGATTGTGGCTGCCCCATCCCTGGAAGCATTCAAGTCCAGGTTGGATGGGGCTTGGAGCAACCTGGGCTGGTGGGAGGTGTCATGCAGGGGGTTTGGGTCTAGCTGATCTTTAAGGTCCTTCCAACACAAACCATTCTATAATTCTATGATTAATCAATGTATTTATTTATTTATTTTGAAAGCTAGGACCTGAGCTGGACTTTTTGGACAGAAGCAAGGGAGGCTGTAACACACAGTTTACACAAGCTGTTCATCTAGTGAGAGTATCTGTATGTCAGTGTGAACAAAACACTAAAGGAATATTGATCAGACAAACCAAGTACACTCATAAGAGCTAACACAGAGGCAAAAATTCACTGATCTCAATAAGTCATTTGTCAGGAAAAAAGGGATCATTTTTATTCTTTGTTTGTGACCCTGTGATAAGCAGAAGTCCCCTCATCACAGGATAACTCTCCAGTGCTTCCCACAAAATGTAATCCTACCTTAGGAGCTTAGCTGCTGCAGTGACCTTCTTTTGTCTGCTTGCTCTGGAGTAAATTCTGTCTGACGTGAGTAAAGCAGATTGGAAGAAGGTTATTTTTATTATCAGTATAAAATAATTTGTAGCACAACAAACTACAGGAAAGGAAGGCATCCGTTCATTATGTTTTCAGGGAGAATGACACCACCACCTACAACATCTTGCAGGAACCACATAAACAACACAGATTGCAGGATTAACCTGACAGGGCCCCTTCGCGCCAGTTTCTGTTATTAACTTCACACCCAGTGCAAGTCTCCTCAAGTGAACTCCTTGAGGTAGAAGGATTTATCTTACACTGACTTACACTCAGCTGAAAATTTATTATAGGGATAGGCAGAGTCCTGGGTTTTATACACCCTTCACAGAGATGTGCAGGGTATCTGATACCTAAGTGTCTTATAGAGGTGGTAGAGAAGAATTGTTATTGTTACCTTCTCCAGGCTTCTGGTCTAAACCATGAACTTTTCCCTCTCCTCAGGTTAAATTGCACACTTGAAAAAAAGAACACTTCTGTGCCTCCCCATCCCAAACCCCCACAGTTCCACTGGGTGGTTGGGACAGCAACTGTTGTCAGGCAAACCAGAAATGCAGCTTCTCCCCTTCTGCAACCCCACAGGTTTGGCACAAAAGTGTTCATTAGGGATGAAGAGAAGACTGCAGCTCTGATGAAAACAGGCTCTCAGCAAAATGGCACTTTAACCTTTGTTATATACTGGATTTCTCATTTTTCTTTTTTTGGTCGAGGAAGGTGTTTTCAGAATTTTATGGAAGAGACTGGATTTTTTTCCCCTTAATGTTCTCATTAACTTATTTTCTGTGTTCTACTTCCCTGCTGATTAAAGTGTGAGAGACAAAGAAAGGGAAAAGTATTTCTAATGTTGGAGCACGGGAGACATAAAAAGAGAAGCTGACCTTTAACTCTGCTCCTTCAGCTTTTTGTACATCAGAATGTCAAATGGTTTTCTGTATTGGAAGTATTTCATAGCAACAGCAAGCATTTGAGAACAAGGATACTTTTATACTGGCTGAGGACACCTGAGGTTTGTCGCTTTAAATTTAAACCATAGTCTTAAAATCTAGGCTGAGTAAGAGGTAGCACAGAGCTCTATTTGTGCAGGCAGCAAAGAATCAGCCTCATGCTCTGTGTGCCTCTGAGTTCTGCCCAGCTGCAGGCTGCAGCTTCCTTCCCTCTATGCTTGAGTACCACAGGGCTGCATCCACCTTATGATGCTGGTTTGCTCTTTGCTCAGGTTTCCTGTCTCTCTGCTGATTCGGATGTAATCACCATACTGGCACAGTTCAAGGGATGGTGAATACTGGGATGGGGGTTGTTCACTTGAATACATCCCATAGTTTAGCCCTCTTTGGCCCTGGGGATGGAGGCTGACCCAGGCACAGAGAACAGATGCATTGCACACGTAATTTGGGCAAAACAAAGCCCAGCTTCCATCCTTGTACTTACTCATCACCTGCAGCAAGTCATGCTCTCTGTGTTCTGCTCTGTGTCCAATGAAAAAACAAATGATCAAGTGTTGTTTCATAAACTCCTTGATTCACTGGGTTGGGTTTTTTCATGTCAGAGAGGACTGTTCTGATTGCTGTGCATGTAATTCATACGCACAACATACAAGCAGTTGAAGACTCACAAAGACCATGAAGACTCACAAACCAGTTTCAGTATCAAGCTCATCAAGCACAGCAGGCTTCTTGAGAGAGGTGCCTAGATTTCAGGTGACAGTAGATTTTTGTTGGATTGTGAACTTTGAATGTCTGTCTTCTCTCATCATTAAAGATTACAATTTTAGCCTTCACTTGAGTTGCCTAGTTTCAGATTCCAGTTTGTTTTCTACTCTTTCTAGCAGCCTCATAATAGTGCTGAACAATGCAGAGGTTCCACATTACCAAGCAGTAACAAAGAATTAGGTGTGGTACCACTCAGTGATGGTACTAATCTTCAAATATACCTTGTCCTGGTTTGAGCAACCACAACTTGTCTGTTTGGTGCCACAAGTCAAAGCTGTTATGATAGTGTAGCATCATTCACTATGAGAATATCACAAAGTATAACTTCCATGTTTTCTCTCCTTTTTTCCAAACTAAACATTAGAAAACAACCATGTTAGAGAATGTTTTTAACACCCGCCAGCACTGGTGTTACCTGGACACTTCACTAAAATACTGCCTGTGATTAAATGGTGTTGGCTTTCCCTGCCATCAAGCATGGTTCCAGCCATACAGGGTAGAAAAGGGGGTTCTCTGCTTGGAAGAAGCAATGTCCCAAAGTGCACATAGGCACTAAAAGATGGGGGGGTTGGTGCCAGTCCAAGTAGAAGGCAGCAATATTCTCTCAGCAAATAAAGCCTGCAAATCCCCCACAACTGCTAAGGTAGGAAAGGCCTTTTGGCAAATCTGGAAGCCATTGTTTGTTACTCCAGTGCTTTATCTGTAAGCCAGAACCTGACTCATATTGTGTCAGTCTTTCTGCTCTTTCATTCTCTGTGCATTGAATTGCAGACATTTGAAGAGCTGGAGGTCTAATAGACTTCAGACTCCTGTTCCCTCTCCTCTCACTAAATGGACACTTCATTTAATTCCTCTACATTTCATCCTGCTTATCTGAAGAGACATTCTCCAAATGACCTTACAGGACTATCAAGCTACCTGTCGGGAAGAGCGCAAAAACACGGAGGCTGTGACTAAACCCAATACGGTTGAAAGCACAGCTCAATTTTATTAATAGTCACACAGCTTTATATAGGATTCAGAAGGCACGCCTCTTTTAGATAACAAATTCTTGGGGTTAACTACTTTTTTGCTAGGCATCTTGTTTTTTGCTAAAGCTGCACCTGCATCTGCCAAGCTAGTTCTTCTAATCGCATTTCAAGGACACTTTGGGAACAAGGTGTTTACTGCTCTCAGAACTAAAAGTTTCGGTCTGCTTCCTAGTTCTCAAAACATGGATTGGCCATAATCACTGGGTGTCCACGTACCTTCAGAAATTCCTCCAGAGCTATCTGACAGGCAGATTTCTCCCACAAACATAGGGCTTTATGTTTGGTTTTTTGTTGTTGTTGCATTCAAGTCCAAATGTTAGTAATTTTCACTGTATTTTGGTAAAGCTCTCTCAAGGCTACCAGACCTGTTTCTGTTGCACTTTGTACATCCTAGCATTTGCCTTATTTAAGCCTTGTACTGCTTAAATATTTGCTTTCACAGGAGTATTTACCCTCTGCTATTTGTAGCACAGAAAAGAAATAAATACCCAACTCACGCTTCAGGTTTAGGAGCAATCATCATATAAAAATTAATCCACAGTACACTGCAGTGAAACATTCTAGTTGATGTATTCTGTATGAGCTTTCTGAGAGTTGATACAGTACAGGTGTGCAATTAAAAATTGCCTATTAGACATATTTTAAGCTTTCATTAGCAGCTGTTTCATATTACCAAACATGCACATTGCAGTGCTTTTGTAATTGTAGTTAAGCAGCTTGCAGGATATCTCTAAACACAAAGCAAAACCCAGCAAAACATTTTCTAAAAGCATGCATAATAATTCCACCCAAGAGTTGCCAAAACAAGAGTTTGCTTCCTGTATGAAAATTTTGTGAAAAATTGTGAAAATTCCCAGAAAGTCTAGAAAGCAAAGTCTGCCCTGGGATGGGAGTTCAGTTTACATTGAACTCAACAAAAGGAGATATATGTGTGTGTATCTGTCAGCCAAATCTGAATTCTGGCATACTTCAAATGTTATTAGTTTGTACTAAGTGACACAGCATACCACATACACTTGAAAAATCCTTCTAGTGGAATTTCCACCCTAAGTTTGTGTATATTATAACTAGTCCAATATTTATTTTCTGCAGTCACTTTGTAACATCCGAAAGACAGTATGTTAAATAACTTGTCTTTTGATTTTGACCGAGAAGACCAATTTCTTCTTTAATATTGAAGTTCTTCTGTGATGGAGGAGGGGGAGATAGTATTTTTATAATTGGAGGCTTAAAGATTTTAAGTATACATTTATCACTGATTTTAGAAAGGAGGCAAAAATAACCTGAAATGTTTTTGCTGCTGAAACAGGATTTGCAGTGCTACCAGGGACTGCTGTTCTATTTGTGAGCTGAGATTACTCTCGGTGCAATGGCTCAGCTCCCTGAGGTTCTCCAAATTCCAGTTATGCCTTTGCCAGATTCACAATAGTCTCCCATTTGTTATATCACTAAGAAGTAAAAAAAAAAAAAAAAAAGGAAAAGCATGTGTAATGCTGAAATAAAAAGCATCTGTGTGCTGAGGAGGATAGAGGATCATTTACCACTTACCCAGGAGCTGGGTTTCCCCAGGTTTGGAACAGAAGACTGGAGGATGGAGATTATGAAGCTAAAACCTACCCCTATGGATCTGTCTGTCCCTCTCTCTCCCACACCTTGAGAAAAACCCTGTCCTTGCTGCACTTTACTGGTTGGCAAAATGGTTATACTAAATCCTGCCTTTTTCATGGATTTCTGTCAACATACATTTTGGAAGGGCCTCTGGAGCCCGGTTTGGAGAGCACTGTAGAGTGTCTTGGGAAATCAGACAGATGTGTGTCATGTCTAGAAATTATTTGTCTGTTAAATGAGATCATAATTGGTTAAATTGCTGGGTAATTAAGGAATTTTTACTCTTCTTATTATGATAAACAGGATTTTCATTGCAAACAGTTCTCATCTTTCTAAATCAGTTCCAGGAAACCCTATAATGTCAGTCACTATTAGCATTTGGAATAGCATTAAGAGCTTTATACGAGCTCATATTAATCTGTCTAGGTTAACCTTTGTATCCAGGCTGCCTCAGTTGCTGTATTTCAAATCTGCAGAATGTCAGTTCTTCTCGATGGGCAGGAAGAGGTTTAGCACAGATTTAGCAGAGCTTTGATCCTGGTATGCAGTAATTTTGAACTTATTTGTGTCCAAAAAAAAACTTCTCTGGAGCACTTCTAATCAATCATATAATCATAAAATAATTTTGCTTGGAAAAGACCTTTAAGATCATCAAGTCCTACCATTGTACTCTTATCAACTGGGTTGCTTCACCAGTAGGAGCAAAATTCAACTTCTGTCTTTCACTCTAGAAGCTGCTGCAAAGACCAAATGAACGTACAGACAGATAGGTGTCAGGAATATGACATTTCATTTGGGCACTGGATCTCAGAACTTCAGAAACACCATGCAGGCATTGAAATAGAGTAGGAAGGGTCCTCAGTTCCATCTCCCAGCTGCAAAGTCTGCCCAGAGCATCCCAAGGCACTTGGCCAGCCTGCACTCCAGCACCTCCCATGAAGGCAGATTCACCAAGTCCCTCAGGCAGTCTGCTCCAGTGCTTAATTATGCTCATAATGAGAAAGTTTTCCTAATACCTAACCTAAATTTTCTTCACTGCAAATTAAGTTAATTTCTGTTCATTCTACCCTCAGTGGATATGGAGAGTAATTGATTGTCATGGGTTTTATAACACTGTTCAAAATACTGGAACATGTACTGGAACATGTTACCATGTCCTTGCCCTGGTCTTCTGTTTCCTGGATAAAATCCCAGTTCCTTTAAAGCTATCCTAAGTGTCATGTTTTCATTTCTGTCTTGTGACATCTCTCCAATTTGTCCTTTAGAACTTGTAGTTCCCCTATGTAAACACATAATTGCAGCTGAGGGCCCCCTTCTTGAGGAAAGCAACCTACTGGTGTCTCATACCATACATAGAATTCTCTTCTTCATGCACTGCTGAATCTGTCTTTTTGGTTAGAGCATCCCATCCTTGGTGCAATGTCAGTGTCTTTGTTGGTCCTCCCAATACCCAGAATCTCCTATGCAGTACTGCTGCCCAGTTAAGTATTTCCTGGGGCTTTTCTATGTGCTTAATTTTTTTTTCTTCTTTTGACTTTGCTTTTCATGTATTTGATTCAGGACTTTACCAGTTTATAAAGTTCACTGCGAACAATTCTGTCTCCAAAACGCTTGCTGTGTCCCTCAAATAGGCTTTGTCTGCACATTTTAGAAGAAAACCCTGCACTCCCTCACCTGAATAGGCAAAGAGACTATTGGAAATCTCCCCAAAACCCCTGTTTGAAGTGCCTCCAGAGGCTGTCACTGAACTATTGATATCTAACTGCCCTGTAGTGAGAAGATTGACACGCCATCAGTTTTCTCCATTTAGGGTTAAGTATGATTTTGTGGTAGTAGCACAAAACTAGGAGTCAGAGAGTTTTGATTTTTGTGTTGCTGTTGTTGATTTTGTCCCCAGCTTTTAATACACATGGTGGAATGCTATTATAACCTCTCTTTCCATTGATTTCCTTGTCTGTAAAAGAGAAATGAAGGTTATATTAGAGTGCAAGGAATAAATGGTTGTGTATTTGGCCTTGTCATCACTCATGCCAGGTGAAACTATCACTGCTGAAGCCAGGGAATCTGTAGGACTTTCACTCTTGGACTCAGAACCCAGGTCTGTACCATCTTGTGGTCTCATCTGGACCCATTGCTTCAATTTCCTTTCCTAGTGCTGGGCAGCAGGACAGGGTTTTACGCTTG
Source organism: Florisuga fusca (assembly GCA_038090715.1). NCBI lineage: Eukaryota > Metazoa > Chordata > Aves > Apodiformes > Trochilidae > Florisuga > Florisuga fusca. Next base: position 9,396,069 of record JAAWXA010000001.1, on the reverse strand, counting down.
GCTGGCACCAGCTCTGTGTGAAATAGGGCTGGAAACAAATTCTAATTACAATTTTCTGCGGGCACCTGGCAGCACCTTTCGCACTGTTAAACCAGTGGAAATAGGGTGTGGGATGGATCCATGTCAATGGCTATGGCTACATGGGTTTAATTCGTATCAATATAGTTGACTTCTTTCCTTTCTGGTTTTCAGCATCCTGGCAAGGATGCATGCCAGGCTTTTGAAGCTTATTTACAGCAGAAGATTATAACAACACAACAGCTTGAAGCTAGAGTAAGATTTGGGATCGCAGAGGTAAATAAACTTATTCCAAATAAAAATGCTTTGAAATACCTGCACAGTGCTGTGAGCATCACCAGGGAAACCCCTGAGGTGGCTGAGCCCAGGGCCCATCCTGCAGAAAGGGGAAATTCTGCTGGACCAGGGGCTTGCAATTTGGCTCCAGAGGGGGTCCCAGGGTCCATTCCAGCCTGCCAGACCCTGCCTGGCCTCTTCCCATTCAGTTGCACCAGAGTGGCTGTGATGTTGAGCCTTTGAGGAGGAAAGAAGAAATGTAGATAATCCTGGAGGGATGGTAAAAAAAAAAAATGTTGGTGTTTATGAAGAGCTGCTTGCTTGCTGTTTAAACATGCAGGGAGACTTCTGATAAATATTTAAGTAGCACCAATTTATTTAGTGCTGTACATGTTTAACAAGATGAATACTAAAGAGGCTAAATAGATTAAGATTTCTGAAATGATTGGGCCACATGTGTCTTTTTACTTCAGGCCTCTGCGTAGCAAGGATGTTTGTTTCCACCAGTGTGTCTCTTAATATATTAATTAATCCTGAGCTTTGAAACCCCAGCAAATATATCCTGCATCAAGGTAGCCATGCTGAAGGAAGCAATATTTTGTGCCACTGCAATGAATCCATGGGGTGTCTGTACCAACAAAACATCCTCAGATCAGATCAGGCTGCAGATTCTGCTCCTCTGCTCTGGCTGTCACCTTGAACATCTTTATCCTCACCTTGAAAGGTTTTAATGTTTAATATCACCCCTGCACACATGCACACTAGTCTCAGCCAACTCACAAGTAAGTTTTTGTGTCTGTAGATGAAAGATGTGATCGCTGTGTATTTCTGTCTCAGTCACATGTGATGGGGAATGAGTTTGAGTGTGAAAGATTAGCTTGAGTACTTTATATGACATATAAAGCCCCTGTCAATCTCACTTGATTAGTTCTCCTGTCCTGACCCTAATACTGAGGTAAAAACATTTAATGGCCTGTACTAAATTAAGTAACACCAGACTGGGACTCAAGTATGCATGACTAAATCTAGTTTAGTGATTCTTATGCTTGAAGTGTGTCACCAAGCTCCCCCCAGAAGAGACTGGCTTAGGTAAACGCAGCATGGGATCAGCTTGCAAAGGAAGAATTGCTTTAGAATACTTGTTTGTATTAGTCAGAACCATGCAAGAGCCCTCTGGCAGTGCTGAGCTTTTGTTTCAGGTAGCAGAATACCCATGAAAAGTGAAATGACAGCATTGCCATCAGTGAGAGCTTTTTATTTCTCTTGTATTTTGACTGAGAGAAAACCTGCAGCCCTTGTGGCCATTGACATCAGGGCACAAAACTCCACATCCATATGAGCTGCTGTTTTGTGGGTTTATTTGCTCTCCCTGCAACACCTGAGACACTCAGCTGGGAACTCAGCCTGTGGTCAGAAATGCAGGCTTGCATCCTGCATGGAGCTGCAAGCTCAGGGGTCAGGATGGGACAGGGCTTCTTGATGGAGCAGATGAGGCTGAACTTCTGCTTCTTACCTATGAACATCTCTCTGACACAGGGGCAGAGCCCAGCTGAAACCCTCACCACCAGCTGCAGTTCCCTTTCCTGTAGGCAAAGAAAAAACCTTTTGTAAGGTTTTTGCTGTCACTGTCAGGCTTCTGTCCTCAGCAATGCCTGTTCTGCCCATGTATCAAGCTACTTAAAAGAGAGGGAGAGTTTTCACATGATCTGGTGAATTGTCTTGTGAGCAGAACCAGAGCTATAAAGAATTTTAAAATGCTTTAGAAATGATGCTATCATGGATGAGAAATGCATCCTATGTGTCTAGATATGTATTTAACAAGATTTCATATTAAATTCATTTATCCTCATTCTGTCACCCACGAGAAGTTATTTTCACTAGTAAACCTATCCATGACAAATTGTTTCTCCATTCTGAATCCACTGGATGGGAGTCAGTTTCCCATATCCAATGCAGGACATGCATCATCTCCAAACAGGAATATCACGTCCATTTGAGATGCTTGCTGGGAGATTTCATTCCTTTATCAATTCTCTTAGACAGCATTTCAGACAGAGACAGAGCTCTGGGTAATATCTTCCATTGGTATTACTAACACACAGTAAGGTAAAGGCTGCTGAAGCTCTCAGCAGACTGCAAGGAAGGGACACTGTCAGTGAGGCAATAAAAAACCTATTGGGACTCTACCAAAACCTCAGCATTATTTTATTTAGGACAGGTGTTCCAGGATGGCAAGAGTCCTGGTGCCTTGGAGGCTGACATAAAGACCAGAACACTGCTTTCAACTGGAGGAAGACACTCCCCTTCCCCCCCCCCCCCCCCCAGTTAATCTGTGGAGATCAAAGCCAAGGCAAGTGGGGTTTTCTTGTCCTCTGTAATTGGAAAAATATGCAGAGGAGTTATTTTATCTGGATTTCACAAGACCTAGTTACTTTTACTTACTGAAATATTATGGGAGGCTCTGAAAAGGACGACTCTGGAACCTGTGGCTCCTCTTTGAGAAGGAAGAATTCTTCAGGCTTTTCTTGGGCAGTTACCTGGGGCTTCCTCCACTGCCAAGACCACTGCAATTACCAGAGCAGAAAGACAGTAGATAAGACACCAGAATAAAGAAAAACTAGATGCCTGTTGCCTTCTGCATTTACAGTTTTTTTGCCCCAAATACAAACACTGTGATCTCTTGCAAAGAGCCAGTTAGGGCTGTGAAAGCAGAGGAAATGTTCAGGGTAAATTTGTGCTGCTTTTGAGTGAAGGTTTCAGTAGCATACAAATGCTTGCAATGTTTGGTCTCTTGCTGTGAATTTTTTTTTTTTTTTTTTTTCCTGAGTCCTGGGGTGAATTGCAGTATGACATACAGCCTTTAGAAAAACATTAATTAGTATTTCCAATCCACAGCATCTAGCTGGAGCCAGCTGTTCTTTTAGATTCATCTACAGCACGTCCTTCTCTGAGATTTTATAAACAAATTAGACCCTGTGCGTCCTTGTTTTCAGTAGCACAAAGAGGACACACATTTTCTGTGAATTTCCCCTCTTGCAACAGAAAAGTTCAGTATTTGAACAAGTCAGGCATTGGCAGCCCCCATCCGTGTAGTCATAAAAAACACCCCTCATGGTGAGTGGGGGCAGGAGGGGAGAAGGAATCATCAAAGCCCAATTCCCAAATTGTCAGTCTGCCTTTGTAATGGCTGCTGGGAGCTATGTGTGCTCACGTGGTTTAGAGACTTATTTTCAGCATTATTGTCAGGCTCTTCCTGGTGCAGTCTCCTCTGTTTCAGAAGCAATGGGTCAGAGTTACTAAGTCTGCATTATTTATGTGCCAGTTCTGTGCATTTCTATCATCCACCTACAGAAAATACCCAAATTCAACAGCACACTTGCCTATTCATTCTGTGTAACTTCCCAAGGCTCCAGGCCATGCTTTCCTAAATAATTTATTTTTTTTTTTAACTCCCTAATTTACCTCTCCCTTTCCCTACAAATTTATATAATTAATTTTGAATATTTTATGCAAAAAGCAATACTAATGGGATTTCAGTCTTGCTGATAAGGATTCAGGTTCCATAACTGGTATTCATGCAAAACTTAGTTTCTAGGTTTCAGAATAGATGTGATTTACAGTGGGAAGATTAAAGGCACAGAAATCATAGAATCACAGAATCACCAAGGTTGGAAAAAACCTCTAAGATCATCGAGTCCAACCATCCACCCTACAGCCCCCAACCACTAAACTATCCACTGTAGCTCTTCATCCACCCATCTTTCAACCACCTCCAGGGATGATGCCCCCACAACCTCCCTGGGCATCCTGTTCCAATGCCTCACCACTCTTTCTGTGAAGAAGTTTTTCCTAATATCTAACCTGAACCTACCTTTTACCCCATCTCCTCTCATCCTATAATAACAATATTTAAAAGGAAAAAAAAAATAAAAGGAATAAGTGTCATGCAATTTCCCAAGTATTCTTCCTGAGCAGGAAGGATTTCTTTTTCTCACAGAAAATGCCATTTATTAAATCTCTCCCATTACCTGTTTGGAAGAACATGAAAAAAAAAAAGTCCATTCTCAAGCTGGATGACAAAGTCTTGTTTTCAGTGTTCCCGGTCCAGTTTGTAGCTTAAAGTGGGAAGATGACATCCTCCCTCCTAAGTTTGGGAAATATGCACCCTGAAGGCATTTAAAAAAAAAATCTTTTAATTTTTAGTTTCACAGAAATAGAGATGTTTTTGTACAACCTAGATCATTCTCTCAGTATTTTCTGGGTACCCCCAGTTATACTATGTCATGAAAACAAAACCTAAATATTTTAACTATCTGGATCTCATTCTCTAGGGCTGTTTCTTTCTCTCTACCTGCAATGTTTTTGACTGGAGAAATCTGAGTTTTATTTGAACTCATGTGACACCTCCACTCAATCTGAGTCCATACCCTGCCTTGCCCTCATCACTCAGCATCCCTGGATTGCTTTTAAAGGCTGATTATTGCCTCCCTTATAGCATTCATTGCTCAGGGAGAGCTCCTCTATGCTCTCAAAATCAAGGGCATGTGTTCTGCACAACCTTTTTTTCATGTAGTGGGACCAGACCCTCCAAGCCTAGTCATGCTAGTAGCCAAAACAAAAGTAAGGACACTTCTAAGAAAAGATCATTCAGTGAAGCAATGTCAACACCCCCCAGCTGCCACACTGGGCTTCCCAGCACTTGGCATCAAGAAGACCCACACGCAGGGATGTCTGACATCCAAAAATCTTTAGGCCAGTGATCCATCTTTACCTGTCTTAAGCATCCAAGAGCCTACAATCCCTTTCACCTGAAGGAATTCAAGACTCATTCAGAGTTACAGTGGAATCACCTGCAGGGCAACTGTGGCTTGAAACAGAGATGGTGCCTGGCAGAACAGCCCAGGTGCAAGCAGTCTGAATTTTTCAGGTCAGAAGGTTTTCAGTGTACAAAAGACACTGGGAAAGGACTGGGCTTCTTGTCCAAATAAGATACTTGTTTTCTGAATAAAGTGCCTTTTGGATTGCTTGTTTGTTGTTGGGGTTTTTGTTTTGGTTTTGGTTTGTTTGTTTGTTTGTTTGTTTTTAGCAAAAACCTCGGAGGAAGTAACGATCCTGCTAGAAATAACTCTTAAGATATTAATCAAAAGAATTTCTGGTAACAATAGTGCTTTATATTTCTGAGTTGGTCACCAGACAAGAACTGGACAGAGCAACACATAAACCAGGAAAATTTCTCCCTGGAGCTTTTCACAGAGACCAGGTTCCATCTCAGTCTCTCAGTAGTTGAAAATCTGTGAAGATTAGGTGAACTCTTGGTTTCTGTGTGTGCAAATGTCTTCCCCAATCATTAGAGCTATCAGGACCATTACAGGGTCTGGGAACCAGAGACAAACCAGCAGGATGGGTGCAAAGCAGCCTCCCCTGGCAGAACTCCAAGCAGCTCCATACAAACACTGTGACAGCTTGTGCAGTGCTGGCTGGGTCTCCCTGCAGAATTCAGGTTTCCAACATATGTTGGCCAGGAAAAGGGCACAAACAACTTGCACTGATTGTGTGAGAGAGAAATAAACAAGTTTGTACTTTTTAAAAAAAAAATAAAAAATCAAAGAGGGAGAGATTATTAATATCAACACCAGATGTTCTGGAAAAAGTGGTCCTAAGCGACTGGAAATGAGAAATTGTTGATGACCCTGTTGTGCACTAAATCACAGTTGCATATTTCTCCATCTCTTCACTGTTGCCAGTGAAACAGGGTCTTCTTTGGAAAAGCAGCTGCTGTTTAGTGTGCTCAGGCACTGTCCTTTTCTCTGGTGATCATTGCACTCTACCATGGTTGGGTCTTCTGTAAACCCACAGTGGGACCACTGGGTTAAAGAAGACACCATTAGGTTAAATGAGATTTTTCAGGTGTTAGAAGGGCCTTGTAACAGGGAACAAGTACATTGAGATGAGGGGCTGGATGTCAGAAGGAGGGTCATGGCTTTGAAAGAAAACTGTGTACTGAGAAGTCCCACAGTAAGCCTTGGCAGTCTAATTTAAACTCATTTCTTTCCTTCAGTCACCAGGATTTACCCCTTTTAACCCATACCCAAGAGTGCAAGAGGACAGCTATAGGAAAGTGGGCATATTTTCAGGAGTGGTATCTGTTTAAAGAGGAAACCCCTATGCTAGATAACTTTCCAACCCAAATTATTCTGTGATTCTATGATTCTATGCAACTTATTAAGGCCAAGGCTAAGCCACAAAGCTCTCTAGGGTATTGATTAAGAAGGCATAAGGATGAGCACAAGAGAAAGAAAAAGAACTCAAAGGAAGCCAGTGGAGACTGCCATGGGTACAGCTGCAGAAGCACAGTTGGCAAGACTAAAAGAAAGTCTACAAAGACAGGGCTTTGGGCCAGGATGCTGGCTGTAAAGCTGGTGGGATGTTAGAAAGGGAACAGCATGCTGTTTGATCTTTCCCAGGCTCTGTTTAACACAACCAGAGCTTTTGTCAACAAGCAGCATGGCATTGAAGATGCATCCGCGCTCCCTTTCCTCCTGCAGTTAAAACAATTCGAAAAGATTTTTCTGAGCTTTCACTGTCTGGCTTCAGTTGCTCAGCAATCCAGAGTGAAACCTGTGAAATTCCCATCTGAAATTTGCACAGTGACCTTTGCTGCTTTAGGGCTTGTCATTGCATCACCATGAACTAGACAGACACTGAAGATCAGCACTGCTCTGCTTTCAGTCTCTCTCAAGAACTCCTCCTAATAAAGCCCTCTGAAATTAGTAGAATGTGTGGAATTAATGGAATTTACTCTGTTCCCATGGAGGAAAATTTTAGAAACAGCATTTGTTTCAAATGTTGTTAGTAAATCTTTAAGCAGTTCTATACACTAGAACCAAATGGGCATAGAACCACAGAATCATAGAATAATTTGGGTTGGAAGGGACCTCTATGGGTCATCCAGTCCAACCCCCCCCGCAGTAAGGGGGACACCCTCAACCAGATCAGGTTGCTCTGAGCCTCATCTTGAATAAATATTATGCATATTATGTTTGGATTAATATTACATGTATAAATATTATGCATATTATGCTTGGATTTTGAAGCAGAAGTGTTTGAGTCACATTTTTACATTTTTCTTGAAAATGTATACATTTAATTTGAACTAAAACATATTCAGAAGGTTTGCTGAGGTTTGCTGGCCTATCAAAACTCCATCCTAAAGCCAAGTCAGATAGTATAAACTTATTTTTCACCCAAGTAATGAACAGATGCAAACTGCCTGTGTCATTGCTGTGTCCTTTTAATTTCATGCTTCCATTCAACTTCTGCAGGTGAATACTTCTGGAAGCAAATGGTGCTCACTCAAGTCAAGTTTCCAGATCGTCAGGTGCTATTGTCAGCTGTCTGCAGAGTGATGGGCAGCCCCAATACGTGCTCACAGCTCCCCTAATACAGTGTGCCCTAACTGCAGCACAGGGCTTGGCCTCCAGTCACTACAGTTATAGTTATCAAATAATAAACACTCCTGCTAGGGAGGGAAATGCTTTCCAATCACATCCTCCACACATGTGACCAGTGCTGAATTTTGTTACAATTTCTAGGCCAGGCCTGGGCTGGGCAACAGACAGATTGATGTGTTTTGGGAGATGTTGCTTGGATGGGATGAAAATAGGGAAAAGAGGTTTTTTCAGTACTTAATCTAAATTGTACTGTTAGCTTTCTTCTACAGCCAATAACACTTCTGTCAAAAGTGAGGAGCTCCAGTTGAGTACCACTGTCAACAATCAGAAGTGAACTGGTAGATGCGATTTACATCCCTTTTCCCTCATCAGAGGTACAACTGTTTTTAGACTGCCACACATTTGGTCCAGTGTGCATCAGATCCAGAGCAGACCTGCCTACTCACCTCTAATTTTACCATTCAAGGACTCTGAAAAATCATGAGGTCAGGGAAGAGGAAGACATTCTTCAATTAAAAAGACTGAGATTGAAGTCAGGTGGACATGAGAGAAGGAAAGAAATAAAGTGCTCATTGTATTATCAGACTGTTAGTAGCTCTGGAGAGCTGTGTGACCAAACACTCAACAATTTCTTACAACTTTTCAGTCGAAGCAAATTGTTCTGTGAGCCTGATAAGAGCCAAACCTGCTCATAAAGGGATCTCTGCTGATTGCTGCCTTGGAATGAAGCTGCACGTGCAGCCGAGGCAACACTCACTCGTCTGCTCATGACGGAGATGGGAATTAGGAGTTATTCACTTCTTACAAAGATTGCTCTTAATAAGCCCCTACAATTATATGGTAATTCAATGAGAAATTTCTTCTGTGTGTTCTCTGTGGTAAAGGAGCATTTCACCCTGGGAGAAAACGTTTAGTTGAGGTGGCAAGCCTAATTTTTGCACTGCAGTCCTGCCAGTCTCACAATACTCACATTTTGCTGTATTTTTTCTAAGGCTGAAATGCCTGGGGTCTTCTGATTGAACAACAATCTGCAATTTATGTAATTCTTTTAGAGAAAAAGCCTCCAGCTCTTAGGGTTGCTGAGAAAATCTTAAAAAAAAAAAAATTACAATAAAAAAGATGTCCTGGAGTCCAAAAAAAGAAAGTGGTATCTAAACCATTTTAGTTTTTAAATTTCATGGTGTGCATCAATCATGGTGTTGCAAAGAGGGGTGAACCTGCTCAGAATTTTACTTGTGAAGGACAGACAATAGAATGATAGAATAATTTGGGTAGGAAGGGACCTCTCAAGGTCACCCAGTCCAACCCCCTGCAGTATCAGGGACACCCTCAACCAGATCAGGTTGCTCAGAGCCTCCTCAAGCCTCACCTTGAACATCTCCAGGGATGAGGCCTCAACCACCTCCCTGGGCAACCTGGGACATTGTTCCACTGCCCTCGTGGGAAAGAACTTTTTCCTAACATCTGATCTAAATCTACTCTTCTCTCATTTAAAAATCTTGCCCCTCATCCTGTCACTCCCGGCCCTTGCAAACAGAACCTCTTCAGCCTTCAAATAATAATCCTACAGCTTAAGCTTGGAATAGTTTTGCACGTTCCCTTGATCAAACAGGACACAATGAAAACAAGTTTCCTTTGCTTCAGGGAAATGATGTTCTTCAGGATGGACCAGCTCTATAAGTCCTTCTGGCCTTGTTCCTTACTATGAGGCAGATTTTGGGTCAGTGAGCTAGATTCCCTCTACTTCATGTCACAAATTTCTTAAGCAGAAACAGTCTTTTATGTTCCTCTGTGGGAGAAAGTGCTGCTGCAAAGCTTAATTGAGATTTATTGGTTTTTGAGGTTATTGGCTGAAATGTGAAAGCCTGATATTATATTTGCACAGGGATTTATTGCACATTTCAAAAAGCAGGAAGGCTTGTGGCTTAAGTGAAAGCTATTAGAGAATTTGGGGTCTATGTTGTAATATGTGTATCACTTTCAAGCAGGCACAAGCTTTTAAGTAGTGCCAGTTGTTTGCTAGGGGAGTTGCCTAGGGGGAACTGCAGTGTATTTCCTAATTAATTACTTCAGATTAAAGGTACCTTTAAATGTTACTGCATTGAAGGGCAAGCTATACTGGTGCTTTCAACTTACAACCTAGGAATTGCTAATTGAATCCATTTTAATTAGGAAAAGTCATCTAGAACCGAGGAGCTACACCAAGTCATTTTGAAGATTTTTATAAATTGCCATGCCCTGGAAATTGTTATCATTTGCCTCAAAAAGGCAGCGTGGGGTGGCTTTGTGAGGTTTTGGGTTAATTTAGGGGGTTTGGTTTTTTGCTTTTTTTTTTTTGGTTTTATTTTTGAAACAAGTATTTGACTTCGGATGGTTTTCATGAGATGGTATAGACAAGAGAGGGGTCTTTACACTAAATTAGCACTGCATAAAATATGCTCATCACCCAGGAAACCTGACAGGGTGAAGGGTGTCTCTGAGTCTTGGTGGTCTGCTGGTATTCCACTGAGCATGGGCTGAGGCACTTCACTTCTTTCCTGAAGTATCTGATTTCCATTCTCCTCCAAAAATATAACATCCAAATTGTTGTCATCTCACTGGAAGTGTGAAGATTATTGCAGTGCAAAGGCAATCAGGGAAAGCTTGCAGCTTTCCTCTCTCCTTCATAGTGCTGCCACTAGGATTTTGTGTCAAGATTGTGACTCTGTAAGTGGAGCTGATATTGCATCTTAATTGCCTGCTTCAGGGCTTGGAAAAAAGTGATTTTAGATTCTCTGTGGTCAAGGTGTTGGGGTGCCAGAGCAAAAACCTTAAGCCATGTTTATGGAGAGTACACCTGAATAAAGAGAAGTGACAATCTCCCCAGAATATGCAAAAGGTCAGTTTTCTACAAGTATTCAGGTGCCTAAACAAAACTCTTCAGCAGTTAAATCCTTTTAAAGGTTGGCCCAGACTTGGTGCACTTGGCCATGTGGCTAGGTGGGAAATGCCCAAAGTTAATGGTGACAGAGACAACTTAATTAAATCTTGCTTTAGCAGCTCTAAAATACATTCATAGGAGCATAACACTGAAGGGAAATAATTATACTGTGGTTTTTGTTCATAGTGAAGCCTCAACATCAGGACTGCCTCTACTCTTGAGGATGACATGTCAAAGATGCAGAAAAATTATGCAGATTCTAGAGGAAAGAGCATTAAACTGCTTTAGTCTAGGAAAGGAAAAAAAAAGATGATCAAGAAGAAGTATGATAACAGTCTTTCACAAAAAATATTGCTAGAAGAAAGTGATTCATTGGTCACTGTGCCTGAGAGGATAAGGAGAAAGGAAATGAACATACTGTAGGTTTCCTCTGCTTCTGCTCTTAACAGGTAGCCAACCAGATTAAAGATGGTTTAAATTGCTGCTCCAATATTGTGCCTTCAAGGATGTGCTCCTTGTTGCAGAACATGACAAATGCCTCACTGAAAAACCACTTTATAGTCATTGCTAGCACTGAAAAAGCAGCAAGGGACTGGTGACTTTTAGCTGGGTGTGAGAGAAGGGAGATGCCCAGGAGATGTGATCTCTGTCAGCATCCAAGGTAAGCACTAACCCAACAGCTTGATCTGGACTAAAGTCCAAGGACCACAAAGAATCAAGTCCCTGTTTTAAGTCCAAGGTAAGGACAGGAAGGAACACAGGGGACTCCCTCCTTTGAATGCTGAATTAGAGGTGCTTGAGCAATGCCTGAGCTGCACACTGCTGCCTTTCCCCAAGCTGGCAAAGGACAGGGATAGGGGCAGAGCTGCAGCCCTTACCCTCTGCTTGTAGGTCATGGTGAGACATTGCCTTGCCTGGCTGACTTTGAAAGGGCTGTGCTTTCATGTTTCTCATCACTGGACCTTAGGCCATCAACAAGACACTGAGGTTTCTCTCTTTTATTCCCTATTCCTTCTTACAGTCATAGGTTATCATTTCCCTCCTTTTATCCCCAAAGGTACTTGAAGGCACCTTAGTAAGGCTTTGCATAGCATGTTATGAGAGCTTCTTCCTAGATTCCATTCAGCCTTCTTTGTAGGAACACCACACAAAGACAAAGCACAGCAGTAAAAAGCCACCGTTCTCCCTACCAAATACACCACAGGCAGTTTCATGGAGACTTGTAAGGCTCCTGCCACATCAATACTGAGACATGTGAGATATTTTCAGCTTAGGTCGTATCTTGGGCACCAAAACAAACAAACAAACAAAACAACTCAAAGAAGTGACTAACAAAGTCATTAGGGTGTTCTCTTGTGACTCAAAAGAGCAGTCTTTATAGCAGGGAAAAAGGAAATGACAGATCAAACCAACTGCAGTCTTCCAGATTTTTTCTGGGCAAGGAATCAGATTTGGGTTTTGTTCTTTTTAGGGCTTGAAAAGTAGCATGCTGATGACTGAAAGCCAACAGAAATCTGTCAGATCATTTCAAACCAGTGCATTTCTGCTCCACAGTGTAAGACACCATAAGGTGAGAAGGAGAAGATATCACATATGTTGATTTTCATGAGGCTTTTGATACTATATCACATGATTTCCTTCAAGTAAGGAGACAGGACGGATTAAAATTGCTTGGAGCAGTTGACAAAGCTTGTTGGAAAATCCTGCTTGGGAACTGTTCATCAGTAGGTCAGCACAGAAACACAGAACATCAGGTTGGAAAGGAGCTCAAGGATCACCTAGTCCAACCCTTCTAATATTATTCTAATATATATATGTGGTGACTCAGTGTTGCTGATAATCAGTTAGTCTATCTCAGTGCTAACACTCCAGAGTCAACTATCCTCTTCCTCAGAATGTTCAGGAGTGACCCCAGCTCACCTCTGGAAGCTCACCTGTTATTGGTCCCCCAGTTCTGCTCATGCGCAGTTGGGCCCAGCCCTAATGGGGCACAGGTGGGCTGAACATGTGTTGCAATTGTGTTTACCTGGTTGCCTCTACATCTCAGCACCCCATTGAGCTGAGACTTAAAGCTTTCCAAAGTGGGGGAATTCACTACTTCCCTTGGTAGACCATTCCAACCTCTGACTCCTCAGAGTGAAAAATTTTCCTCTTGTGTTCAGTCAGAATCTCCCCAGGGGCAGCTTGTGCCCATTGCCCCTCATCTTGTCCATGTTACTCCTTGTAAAAAGGGAGTCTCCATCTTCTTTTTAGCCCCTCTTTCAATACTGGAACATCATAACAAGGTCTCCCCTGAGCTTTTTCTTCTCAAGGGAGAACAGACCTGGTTTTGAACAAACCATCCTCCTTACGTTCCAATGCCATTCAGTGTTTTTAATCAGCAGCATTGAGCCAGAGAAAGGTAAAGGAAGGGCTGTGAATCCAGGACACAACAAGGAGTTCAAAACAAACTTGACCAATTGCAGAAACAGATGGTAATAAATTCAACCGGAGCAGCTCTAATGCAGGATTTTATATTCTGGCAGCACTACACTCAGCAGATGTGCAGGTTTGGGAATTATCAGGCAATTCCACAGCAAGTATGTAGCTCTTGCAGTGAATTCAGACTCCAGTGGGTCAGCAGCAGCATCCTGTTTTTAAGAGGTAAATCCCAGACCAGGATATGGCAACTAAAAGCTGGCTGCTGCAATCCTCAGGCTCAGCTCAGCTGGGTTAGAAGGCATCAGCTGGAACTCTGTGCCCAAGGACAAGCATGGGACAAGCTGCCTGCACAAAGAGAACCTCAGCTCCTTGGGGCTGTTAAGCAAAGGGGCCTGAAGGGAAACATGAAGCAGCCTCAGCTGCCAAGGATGTAAGAGAAAAAGAGTGCCCAGGGTGGACAAAAAGTAGAAAGGGTTAAATTTCAGTAAGCATGATAGAAATTAGACAGTGGGAAGCTTTCTACAGGTAACAACATCATTTACACTGTACATATTTACTGTTCCACAAGGCTGTAGAATCTCTGTCATTTGTATCTGTCATTTAAAGGAAGATGTTAAGTAAATATCTGTCAGGAGGTACACGAATCAGATGATGTGTTGGGACAGAACCTGAGCTAGAATAAGTAGGTCTACCCAGCTTCTGATAGCACAAAACAGGATTGATTAACAAGGGAAAAACAAATAGATAAGCAAAACCAGCAAACAAGTAAAACTAGAAAGTGCAGCAGTGAATACTGGAAAAAACAGCAAACAACTGAACACCTCAGTGGGTGAACTTCAGCCCTGGCATCCAGCTGAGCTCCACAGCTCTAGTGGCAGGGAACTGAGCCACCAGTGCTGAACTACAACCCAGGGGAACAAGGAGGAAGACAGCAGAATAAAACCAGAAAGACCCAAATTATGACACTGGCCTTGCAAGGAAGAGGCCACTGCCCTAGCCTAGGTTCACTGAAGTGCTGGGACTGTTGTGTGGATGCATGGCTGATTTACTGGGGCAGTGTATGGCCTCATAAGGCACGTAGCCTAAAAAAAAACTCCAGTAGTGGAAGGGCTAGAGCTGTTGTACTTTTAGGATAACTTAGAAATGCTTCCTTTGGCTTCTACAAGGAGCAGTCTGGAGCTCAGGTGTTCTTACCCTCACTTCACTTCCCACTGTGCATGCCAGGCTGTTACACTCTCACACACAAACCCACTCCATTTTACATGGGTGTCACAGCTCCAGCCCAGCTGGTCCCAGCTCCCTCACCCCCCCTCCCACTGTGGGACAGGGAGGAGAAAATCCACCCAAAGGCTCCTTAATCCAGACAAGGACAGGGAGGTTTGCATTCCCCAGTTACAGAAGCAGGCAAAAACCAGACAGGTTCAATTTGGGAAGGAAAAAACCCTTATTTAAGGAAGAATCACTGCTGCCTCCCCTCAGGGCACAGGGGATGGGCAGGGGGTTTCAGGGTCAGTTCCCCACACGGTGTTTCTGCCACTCCTTCCTCCTCAGGGGAGGACACCTCACCTTCTTCCCCCTCTCATTCTCCCTCTCCTGGGAGAGAGTCCTTGAGGAACCCCTCTGACATGTGTGGATGAGAACCAGCAACACCCCAGCCTCCCTTGAACACCACAAATTGCTCTATGGAGAACATGCTGAAGAGTAAGCAATTTCTGATATGAAAATGTGAGCTACAATACAGTGTAAAATACATGAAATGTGTTTGCCTACTCAATACAGGATTTATTTAGCAAAGTGTGCAACAGAACTGAGCGAAAGACACCTAAAAAAAATCTGAACCCAAGGTAGTGCTGGTGCAACACACATCTTTGTACTCAACACTTCCTATAATTCAGTTGTAAGACAGAAGTGCCTCCAATTAAAAGTGAATCTTTGGCTCTGCTTGACAGCATGTATTTCAGAAGTAGTAAACAAATGGAAGAAATGACAGCCTGCACAGCTCAAACTGGGAGCTGCGAGGTACAGCTAAGCAGCAGATTTACCATAAGGGCAAATTTTAAAATCTGAGATTATTTAATTGTAAACATGGTGCCAGTGCTTTGGGCAGAACAGAAATATTTTCAAAGTATATAATTGCATTTTGGATTTGTCTTTTATGAGAGCTGTGAGCTCACCAAAGTGTTCTTTGTTATTATACAGCTCCTCTGTTGGCAGCATGTTTTCTAAATCATAATGTAACAAATACTGAAGTTCTAAAAAAGTCCAGCTAGGCTCAGGCTTAAGCTGTCATGGCCAATGAAAGATACTGTTCTCCTAAAGAGACACATAGAAATATGTCAGGGGATTTTCACAGCATTCATATCACTATCTACAGAACAACCTCCTTGAGATAAAGATGGTCCCATTGCAGTGTTTCAGTGTTTGCCACAGCCCACCTTGCTACCTGCTTTATACTGCCACAAATCTAGTTGCTTCCTTGCTGTCAAAGTTAACATAGTTCAAATTTCTTAAAAAGAGAAATTACTCTGAGAACAAGCTTGGCTTAGGAATTGTGAAGAGCATTCCTGAACCCATGACTACCCAAGAATGACACAGTTGGTACAGCTCCTGGTTTACTCACAGAGTAGCTCAATTTATAAGACAAAATGTTGTAATGTGTCAAGAGTTTTGCAGTTTCATTACATCTGTGCTGTAATGAAGTTGCATCCATCCTTGCTTACCACCACCAAATAAATTCAGAATTACAGCCCAAATGAACAGCTGGTGAAGCAGCCACAATGAGGCAAATACTGACCTTAACAAGTCACCTTAAGAACTCTGCTGACTTACAAAAACTGACTTCTAAATGAGTATTTGTAGAAAACTTGGCACTGAAAAATAATAATAAAAGAAGATAGTTGAAAAATTTTCAACTCTAAATTCAGAGGCAAGTAAATTAAAAGCATACTTGTGATTGTAAAACTTTGCTTGAGGGGATTCTACTTGACTGATGAACATCTGAATGGCTTCAAAATTAATCCTACAGAAAACACAGTTTTTCCTTAATGCTCCCATAATCAATAATACTAATTATGACTATGCAGTGTACTGTCTCAATTAATTTGGCAACTGTGACTTTAACTGAAATACCACTGCTTGCATCAGAACTGTCTAGATTTTATATTTGGAGGGATGTGTAAACTGGAGAACTCTGTTTATTCACTGCTTATTCTCTGATGCTCTTATTTTTTTCACTGTTAAAAGACAGAAACTTGAAAAGAAATAAAGAACTGTAGACAAGAAGACTTTGTGGTGTTGAAGTTCTTGCGTTGTGGCTTGATCCCCCCCTCAGCCACCTCAAGTTCTGAAAGGAGCACCCAGGGTCTGAGAAGAGGCTGTGACCTTTCCTTAAAGATGCTGTACTAGATATTCAAGGGTATCTATTCAAGATATTCCTATTAATCACAATTGAGACCATGAGATCAATTGGAGAACCTGAACAGGAGAAAACAATAAAATTTAATGTGCAGTTGGGCCCCAACGAGACTTTGAGGGTAAGCAATGCCCCCTATAACCAGGTGCCTTAAATATATCTCTGAATTACAACGCATGGAGATGTAACAGCCACATCTCAAAGCTCAGCTGTACTGTTATCATATTTAAAGCATAAAAACAAAGCAAAAAAGGTCACAGCTTCAAAATGATCTGGGCGAGCAATGACCTGGACTTAAGAGCCACTACCTTTTCCCTGTTCCTGCCACATGCTCAGTAAAGGAGGTGCCTAAGCTTATGCTGTAGTCACATTTGGCTTTGACTAGACCAGCTCCAGTAATTGACTGCCTCAATTATGGCTCTCAAGACATAATACTTTTCCTTGACATAAGTTTTGTCTTTAAAAACCACATTAATAGTAGGTTGGCATCAATATCTTCTTCCTACAAGAGGCACTAACCAACTGCTACAAAAATAAATGAGAAGTAAAGCCACTAAAAACCCCATTCCAAACCCCATTCCCAAGCATATTTGTGTCCTACATTTGCAAGTATCTTACCTTTATGGAAATCAAAATTTAGAACAGTAAACACATTTCAAGATAACCAACTCTAAATACTAAGAAAGAAATGTTGACGCTATACTTTCTTTTTTTAACAAATATTACAAAATTGAATTTTATTGAGTTTCACACAAGATGCACTTATAAAATTGATACAGAATGTCATTCAACAGAAAAAAATTAAAGCAATTCCAAGCTTCCTTTAGCAACCGCTAAATAATTCAAAAATAAGATACACCAAATTGACAGATCATCTGAACTTCCATGTGTGAACATCTCCAATTAGTATAAAATACATCAAAAATTAAAGAATTTCAGATTTTTCCCCAGCACAAGTCCTCCTCTTTATACTCTCATCCCTAAACTGTAACCACAGTTTTTGGCCATTATTCAGCTGCTTTTGATAGGGGAGGCTGAAAGGCTGCTGCAAAAAGCTCCCAGCAGAGCAGACCACACCAACCTGTATGACAAAGCTCTCTCACTACCATGTCCACTCAGACACGTGGTAACTCTGTCCAACTCCCCCCATTTGCTATTTTACTGTAGTCCTGCAATTTTCAGGGATTACCATATGCATTAACATTTTATATGTTCATAAACTGAATAAACTTTGGCTTCCCCACTCTGACATACAATGAAATTAGCAAAGAGGAAATTTGTCTTTATTTTTTTCAGCACTGAAGTCCTTTTATGATCCCTTCCCTTGGAAAGTGAAACTGGTGCCTACTTAGATATCTGAATGGCATTTGAAGTTAATGCTGTCTTTGAACAAGATGTATGAAGAATATACCATTAGCTAAAGGGTCTTCTCTAATTGAAGTCTCCAGCCCAAGGTTGGAGCACAAATTTATTCCTTTCTTGATCTGAGGATTCCAACCCATCTTTCACTGATTCTCCCACAAGTGCACCTCACACTAGAAATTAAGATGCATTGTAATGCTTAAGTGCTCTTTATAGATCTAGTCCAGCAACTTAAGCTTGACAAAAGCCAAAGAATTGGCCAAGGTAGCTCTGATTTCATTCTCAGCATGAGCTTTTATAGGCAAGTGAAGACACAGATGTCATTCTTACCACAGTGAAACCCCAAATGCAGTGCAATATTCTTTTCTGCTGCGTTAATGCCATACACACATTTCCAGCACAACAGTTGCTTCCTGCAATTCCCACTGCCCTTCCTCAATGTACAGAGGTGCCCCTTTATTATTTTTTCCTACAGCAACAACAACAAAAAAAAAACTTCAGCTTTTAAAAATAATTGTATAAATTATTTGCCTTGCAGGACACACAACACAAGAAATGAATATGCTTCATATTCGCCCAGCAAAGCAGAACCTTCATTACTGTGATCTCTCCCTGGTGTTTAGTATTTAGATAAAATAGTATGCATTAAGTCTTTCATTTAAAGGCAAAATTTTATTCTGATTACAAGATTTTCAAGATACATCTTGAAAAGATTTCTGTTGACAGGAATAACTATCTTGACTTACTGTTCTATGTACCAATGCTTTATGTGTAGGTTGATACAAGCACAAGTTTTGAATTCTGCTTGCAGATGTTTAATAAAACAAGGTAACTGGAAAGGCAAGCTTCCGGTCAAGCTGTCATACATTTCCAGGAATATCCTTACACTGGAGGAACCTTCATGAAAAGCAGTATGTTCTGGAAGCATGGTTTCATAACGCAGAACAGGATTATGCTTTTTTTCCAGTCTATTTTCCAGAAAAGTGATACTGTAGCTCTGCCACCAGGCTAGAAACTCATGATCCACCATATTTTCCAAGAGGCAAGGTAAAGATCACTTACTTGACCTGACCAGATACCAAGCCAAGTTACTTGTAGAAAGAAATTAATATTTTTTTGCCATTAATAATTTAAGTTTTTAAATAAATATTTATGTGCCTTTTTTGGCAACCGTCCATTCTGGTAGCATCTGCTGTCCCAACAGCTCAGTATCCTTAGCACATTGATTAAAAAAAATAAATCTTAGTCAATTCTGTTTCCACAAATAGTAAACCTGTCTATCTCCAACAAGTCTTTCTTTGAAGACCTGTGTTTTAATTCTGAACTGTCTTGGCTTATATCTTTTTCTTCTCCATCAGGAGTTGTCAGAAATTGATCAGAATTGCTTGTTACAAGTAAAGAAGGTGTATTCTCCTTCTGATGCACAGGCTGATTGGTAACCGACGTAGACCCATTTTCATCTGTGGGAATTCCTGTTGGAACAGAAGAAAATTACAAAGATAATAACAAATTTAAGACAGGCATGCATGTATAGCATCCAGATTAATTCAAAACTGCCCTGAGAATCTGCACGGCATCAAATCCTCTACCTCCTTTTAGTTTTACCTTAATAAAGTTCCATTTCTAACTTGGCAGAAGGATAGAAAAAGCATGCAAATAGTTCAGATACAGAGCAAGAGCATTAGTAACAGATGGTAGGACACACACTGCATTTTTCTGGTTTACATACTAATTTTTGTTGGTTAGGCAACAAGATTTTTGACTCCTGTTTGAACACATATTTTCTCATGAAATGAAGAAAAAAAATCTCTGTAGTGGGAACTTGATGAGTCTTAATCCTCTATATATGTACACTAAACCTGGCTTCTCTAGAGATAGCTAATAAATGACTTGTGCACTGCAACACACTTTAATAGCACTGGCTCCTAAAGCAGTTCTATTAAAGAAGTCCATTTTTTTTCCTGCCTTTTAGTTCAGTGGACTTGAACATTGTCTCCATTAACCTAAGGTATTTGCAAGCAATACCCATGTATTGTTTCCCCAGTTTTTAAAAACATTTAAATAATTAAAATGCACATGCAAATGACGAGGAAATAATTTTTTTCTTATCTACCATTTTCTCATAAAGACTGAGCTATTGTTTCTAATGGAGTCTGAAAAAATCTCTGTAATGTGCAGAGCATTGCAGACCAGCCCAAGGAAACACTATCTGTTGGAATGGCAGCACTATCCAAATTACTACATAGCATCTCTTCACAGTACATACAACATCTACTACTTGAAGGTACATGGATTACCTTCTACAGTCTTATGCAAGTCTAAGGTCCTGAACTTGAATCAAGAAAAGAGATGAGTAATGCTAATTGTAGAACTTTGTTACAAAATTAATTCTAAGCCAGCAGCTTCCAGAGAAAACTGGTCGGCCTATAAATGATTACTTGTAATAAGAACTTCCAGTCATCATGAGCAAGTGTTAAATTTTACCCTTCAAAATTTCCCCCATCAAAATTTTAAACTGTTTCTGTAGACAAGTTGGAAAAATTCGTAAGAAAGTAAATTGACTTACATTGTAAGGTGATAGAAAGTCAACCAGATTAATTCCCTCACCCTCCTTCTAGTAAGAGATGGGGTGAGAGATTATATTTAAAAAACCTTGATAAGTGGGGCACAGGGATTAACCAATATTGCAGAGCCCAGCAGTCATAATGCACACACACAAACTGGGCAAGGTAGAATAATTCTTTCAATATAATTAAGGGTTCTAGTAAATAAAGAGCTGGTAAAAGGTATATGAAACCCTGAAAAACTGTTAAAAATTGAGCTCTTTCGTCACCAATGGAAATTAAGAGTATTTTAAATAAAATCAGCAAAAGCTTGTTGATTGCTGCTTTGCAAGAAAAGTCTTTCTATTTGATGAAATAAGCATCTCTGCTGACTGCCCTGGTAAAACTGCTGCTGCTTCAGCTAAAAATAGTCCTCAGGATTTATTTACTGTAAGCTTAAAGGTCAATCTAAGTAAGACTTATTAAATCTCATATGAAAGTGTAGTACTAGACTGTTTAATTATAACATTATCATTATGACAGTAGCCTAAGAAATGCAAAAGACATTCAGACAAAATTCATATTACATTCTTGCATCACGAAACTAAAGCAACCTCATGAATCAAAGCTGTTTAAAAATAAATGTCTGCACCAAGTTCCTGCCTGATGTGATTTGACACAGGTGAGATACAGAGATTTACGAGTGAAACACTGAGATTCTTCCCTATTGCTGGCGAGACACTGATGACTAATAAGCACCTTCCATTTCACATCTTTGGCAAGCAGCAGAGTGCACACAATAAAAGCCTCACTGTTATGCTCTCTGGGGCTCTCCTGAGCTCTTCACAGAGGAAGACACACAATCCAATTCAGTTGACTGGAACAATGAAGGGTTCTGTTTCCTTATATAATGTGGCACAGGGATTTAATAATGCCCTGTTCCAATTATGTATTAACTGCTAATGCTGAGGAACTACACAAGAAAACCATGCTGCACTGACTTGAAATAGGAAGTAGAGAGCAGATGAAATAGCTATTTGGATTTCATAAAGCTTTTCATTAATGTTTTTCTGACAACTACATGTAATTATACCTATTTATTGTGTTACATTCATTTCTATAAGAAATTAATAGCTTCCTTCCTTATTAAGTTTCAGCACTACCAGAGGTGATGTGTTAAATATTTACTTACTTGTGAAGTGACATGGCAGAGGCAGTTGGACCAGATGATCCTTACAAGGTCCCTCCCAACCCAAACCATTCCACGACTACAATTTTTAAACAAAAGCATGCTACTGTCCTGATATTTCTATGACCTCCACATATCAGGGTGGAATCTTAGCAGGGAGATGAGTGTTGCTAGCCAGAAGGTGATGCATGAACTAAAATAAATAAATACCTCTACCAACTTATGTTCACTGCTGTGACATGGTACAATTAAGGTCCAGCAACAGTGTTACTGTGCAAACAGTGTTATACATCTGATTGAATAATAAATTTAGCAGATAGCCTTACCTTGGGTAGATTTAAACATGCTTTGCTGTTTGCCAGCTGACTTCCCCGGTGTAGCAGTCGGGACAGGATTGAATAATTTCTCCTCCATTTTTGCTTCTTTTACATATTGACATGATTTCCCCAGCAATACAATACTGTTAAGGACTTTTAAAGATATTAACCTGAAACAAAAAAAAACCAACCCAAACCAAAACATTTGTTTATATATTTGCATTAGCATATTAAAGAAAGTGCACATTATTCATAGTGCAATTATTCACATTAAAATAATGGCATATGGTTACTGCTGTCCTGGAAGGATTAGCTAATAAATTAAACCCCTTCAGTAGCATGATCAAAAGGTAGTTTCCAATTCCTAACAATTTTCTTCAGATTCAATGCTTAAATTTTTGTTTTTTTCAGAAGGGATCTAGAGAAAAACATGAAGTTCTATCATAGTTTAACAAAAGGACTACAAGGACAGTTAAGCAGACATTTAATACATCAAATATTTAAGCACAGAACTAAAAAAGACCCTCAACAGTGCAAGTCCAAATGAAATGCACTAATGTTAGAACTGCATCCTTAAGTGTGCCCAGCCAAGGATCACTAGTGAACATTGAACCACAAGAATGCAAATATCTGGCTTTCACAAATTACAGGGTAATCACAACAAGTCTTCTTTCACATCTCAAAAGACAATCCTTAAACCTCAGCAGGTCCAAACTGGCAGCACTGCATCACCACCATAGAAGAGTGCAACTGATGGCAGATTCCTTTTATATTATCACTAATTTGCAGCACAAACTTCAGCAAATCATTGAAGTCCATTTTATACCTGTCTTCTCATGTGAAGAGCAGGAAGGTCTCATCTACCACCAATTGCTTTTAGATTTACAAGTCAAATGAGCTTTGTAAAATCTAAGTTCATTACACAACATGCAGACCAATGTCCACTCCAATGGTGAAAGCAGAGGTGAAGGCTTCACTACAGGAGAAGGAATTAGTGATCTATTCTCTGCGCAATATTTAATAATAATTCTCTAAGCAAATCAACCTACATAACCACATGCAGACTCTACATTAATTCTCCACTCTCCAAAAATCTGTTTCTTATATAGATCACTGGCAAACTAAAGGTAAACATTCACAGATCCAGGGGACCCAAGCACACTTCAGGAGCAGCTTCCTTATCTCTCACTGCATTCATGCATCAGAACTTGTCAAACAGAAGACGAAGGCACACTGCACTTTTAGGAGAATGTTATGCAATACATCTACTTCTAGAAGAAATTTAGATAAATGGAAGAATGAGCAAAACAGACCACTTTCAGTACTTGGAGGAAACTGACATTTTAGTATCCAAGCAACCACAAAGAAGATATTTTCTACAAGCTGAAAGCTGCAATTCTCTACAGTTTTATTAGGCTATTGGGACTGATTTCGTTTCTGAGAGTTGAGAAGTTCTCTTCCATTTTTAATAAGTTTTAGAGGTGTTTTTCCTACACTTCTTATGTAACATGCTTTTGTTCTGAAAGAGCAGGTGTTTACAGAACGACTCAACTCTGATTTAATGAGATCAGAAGTTGAAAAGGCTACAAATCAACATTTTAGTGTATCTGTTCCAGCTTCTCATGGAAAATTATGCAAGAGTTTCTAGTGATTCTCCTTTATTCTTTTCTGCCAGTCCACCCTAGGCTCAAATTTCTAACAACAATGTAAGTTTGCAGTTGTTCAAAATCCTAGAAAAAGAAAACTCAGGTTTCATATGCCGGGCAAGATTATTAAATAGTGTAATTTACAGTATTTCTTAAATATTAATACAAAATAATGTCATCTACTTTAACAGCCTCCATCTTTTGCCCAGTTAACTGTTCCAGGTGTGATCACATTGTTTTTCACATATCAGTGCTACACTAATCTCATGAAAATCTTAAACTTATGTGCAGAACACAAATTACTTGAAAGATGGATGAGGTATGTTAACTTCAAATCTGAGATCCTGGCAGAAGTAAAAATCTGTTCTTACTTTTCAAGAAGGACAAAATAAACCAACACGTGTTTATTCCTACAACCTATGCCTTCAAAGAGCAGCATTTAATCCCTCACATTACTTCTTCCTGCCCCCCACCCTTCAAGCCACAGGGACAGGGCAAAAGCTAGAACTGGACTGCAGCAGTGGAATGGTAGATAAAGAGAAATATTATATATATATTGGGGAAAAACCCCAAACAAACAAACCACAAAACATTAAGCAGAATGAAGGTGCTGAGCTTGGTATACCACAGTTTGAATTTCATGATCAGGAGCTAGTGGTCTGAATTAAATAGAGCTGGCTTTAGAGAGAACATGAGCACAGCATGTGTTACACTGGGAAGAAATCAAAGTACGGGTCAGGAAAACACTGCTAACACTTTAACAGCCTATAGGTAGTATCTTAAAATCTAGTTATCTGACACTCAAGAGATGTGTCTCTACACTGACACAGACTACATACATCTATCTGATCAAGTTCTACCTTATTTTTCAGATCAAGGTCAGATCAGAGGTAAGAGTCTACATATTCAGAAAAATTGTACAGTAATCCTGTTCTTTTCATAAGGCACTGCAAATGAGCAACCACCTCTCTTCCAGTGTACCTGCTAAACCACTGCCCCAAAAGTCTTTTGCTTCTCCAGTCTTGCTGCCTTCAGTTACAAACTCAACTTCCCAGGGCACTGGAAGAGAGATTTCCACAATGCTGTAGGCAGTTTCTCTGTGTTGCAGCTATTTGAGTCAGTTCTTTAGGATGAATTTTAGGAAGACTGCAGTATCAGTGAGTACTGAGAGATAACAATAAACACTGATGCAGTTGAGTTTGCAGCTTTCCAAGAAACTGGTCACCCTCACAGAGCCTACAGCAAGTGTCTCAAGACAGGCAAACTAGATTGCATTTAAAGGACAGCTAAACTCACCTCAGAAGTATCCACTGGTGACAAGTTAAGGGCAACACAAACATAAACTGACTTGGCAGTGAAGAGACAGCTGTAAATCACTGGCTTTGGAAAACAAATTGCCATAGGATGTAAGATGCCTTACCAAAGATTACTTACTGACCCCATTGTTCTTCCCAGAAATGTAAGCTGTGCATTTACTTTTTAATTTCCATACAGCAGTTTCCTAACATGAAGAAACCTTCCATTTAACAATCTACAGAGAGTAGAATTCATGATCTACTCAGAGAACTTAAACTGCTTATTTTTCATTGGCATACGGAATCTTTAGGTTTTTGTCTCAGAAAGTTTCATACTTCAGAATTCTATTTCTCATTTTATGGAGAAGTAATGGTACTTGTCTGTCAAATTCTCTCCATCATTTTTCCATTAGTTATCTTCATTACTGAAGTTACTTATTGAGAGCTATAATCCCTCAATGCAGTTGAAGTAGTTAGGGAGCAATCAGCACTCTCAATTTCTGTTTATGAGCAGAAGTGTTTTACATTTATGTTCTAACTGAACATTAGCAGTCTTTACACTTACACCTAGAAGTATCAACACAAGCTTTTTCAGATATCTGATCAAATAATGGTAAAAACTTTTCAATTATGTGCATTTACTTACCCACAGTAGAACAGCACAACACAAACATATGCTAAGACTCCTTGTACTTTTATTGAGCTTGTTACGACTCTGATGAGCTGTTTTAACGATAAAAGTTGAACAGCTGAAACACACAGCACACAAATCTCCACAGACTATTTAAACAGATAATTGTTTCTTGGTAAATTCAAGACAAATGTAGAAGCATTTACACTGATAGCAATTTATTCTAATGTTCCCCTTGGTAGTGCTAAGTATTTAAGATTTTGCTTTGAATAGATATAATAGTTGCACCTAGCTGCAACTTTGCCAAAACCACAGTCTGATAATGTTTCCTTCCCCACTGACTTGTAAAATAACAAGCAAAAAACCCAAACCTCCCCAGAAGTCAAGGGCTGCAAGTTGTGAGTGAATAATTTTTCAGGAAAATGTCAAGAGATGCTGATGCAGTAAAAGAGAATCAGTGTTTTGCACTGTGAGTACTCTATTTTGAATACAAAATTGCTTTGTGAACTAAGCATGTGAATCCCAAGTTGCAGTAACAGAGTATCCCAATATCTCAGTTTTACTTCAGTATTTCATAGCTAGTTTTCCAAGCTAGCAAAGCACTTCATTTGTTTCAAACCTATTAGTATCCAGGATAACATACCAGAATGCAATTAAGCTGAAAAAAGCATTTCAATAAATTATCACTGGATTTATAGTACTTAGTTATAAAATCAATCATTATTATGATAATAGCTATTTTGCTTTTTAAAATCCTGAATAAAAACCAGGCAAAGCCTGTCAACACTATTTTCCCCTATCTCTGTGGGAGAAC
The DNA here is from genome assembly GCA_038090715.1 of Florisuga fusca. Lineage (NCBI taxonomy): Eukaryota > Metazoa > Chordata > Aves > Apodiformes > Trochilidae > Florisuga > Florisuga fusca. The sequence continues at coordinate 9,369,774 of JAAWXA010000001.1, read as the reverse complement.
ATGACCTTTAACAGTTAATTCATATTGATATTCTTCCAGAAAAACTATGAAGTAACATCTTTGCTGGCAAAGCAAGGACATACTCCCAGTATTAAGATAGCTACTGCTTATCTACTTGTGTGTATGGGTCAAGTCAGAGCAGGTATTTACAGAAAACATTCTGCCTTAGTTAATTCAGAACAGAGAGCATGTGGACCCAATTCCAATAATGAAGTGATTCATTTTACAGAAAAATGTCCATGTAACAGAGTCAACTATTTTGGAACCATGTATTCTACAACAGCTCAGGAGCTCACTGCCACATATAAAAGAAAACTTAAGCCATTAAGCATGCCATTACAGGGACAAACACAAGGACTCCTATGAAAAACCTAAAAAACCCACCCTAGTAGACTACTGCTAACCTTCTGGCAACCAGCTGCTTTCACTATTCTGAATGACTGAACAGGAGAATTGCCAAAAGGAATAAAGGTTTAATAAACACAGATGTAGTTTAATTCCACTGTGACAATTCAAACGCTTATAGTCTATAAAATATATATATTTGATTTTCTATAAAAGGCTGATAAACAGTAACATATTTGTGATCTCACAATTAATATGTGATATAGGTTATACTCAAATGTTAACTCAACCTTGCTCAACCTCATCACTTCAGTTACTTAAGGTGAATCACTTCATCCTCAAAGTATCAGACTGAGCTTGCTACCTCACAGGCATACAATCTATACCTGAGATCTTACTGACAAAAAACTGAGAGGAAAAATACCACTTACTAAAACAGCCAGAGGAAGAGGAATGAAACCCATTCTTCTGGAAACTGAATCACTATAATCTGTATATGCCTAGGAAAAAAAAAAAAAAAAAGAACAACAAACTATTTATGCAAAGGAATGAGCTTATTTTAGCTTGGCAGACCCTGTAGATAAAGATTGACTAAACTGGTATAAAGTGTACCTATTCATGTTTTGAAATTCAAATGCAGATAGCTGTACTCTCAGAAAAAGATAAAACAGAACCATGACCAATAAGATTAACTTCAGCTTCTAAATCAAGGGCAGCTGAAGTATCACACAATCTCTAAAATCAAGAGCAATTAGGATACTGAATCGAAATGTGCTATATTTCATCTTTACACTATTACTGGAGACCTTTTTTTATTAATTTGCCTCTGATCCACAAATACTGTAGAGAAAAAACCCATAACAGGGATAAAAGTACAATTGTCCATCGCCCTACCTATTTTAAGTCACATTACAAAACATCTGTAATTAGCCTCAGGACTAAAATAATTTTGAAAATACATTTGTATTTGCCCTCTCTGAACAACTACTCTGCTTGCCAGCTGTCATGCTGCCATTGAACATCCTAAGGTTAGGTAGCATCATATTGGCACTCATTTTCCACAGAGGATCCTTAGGTAAAGTAAGGGAGTTTTGGTAACTAATAAACTGAGTTTTATTTTAATTAATTTTTAATAGGTATTTACAGTTGAAGGTGTCTAACTTCACTGTAAGGTGCAACTACAGAATTCCTAGCAATAGCTATTAAACATACCTAATAAACCAACACATAATATTATAATAAAGTTAATTCAATTGTTAGACCACTCATCCAGAGCACTCACTAATAGGCAAGAGATTCATCCAGGAAAGGTACAGTACTAATAAATCACACAACCAGCCTGGGCATTCTGTAAATATCCATGCCACAACACTAATATGCATGGTGCAAACATCCCTGTACACCTGTGTATGTTGCCTGTGAAGAAATAAATTCCTCATGAAAACTGTATTTTGATCCACTGTTAAAAAGAAAGCAAAGAGAACAGTAATATAAAATACTTTCTTCATGTCTGAAGAAAGTCTTGTGAAGCTTGCTTACTTCCCATGGATCTCAAAAATGTCCAAGTTATTACAACCATCCCCTGACTGTAAGTGTATTTGTAAAAGACTTCTTGACAATATATTAAATAAACCTGAACTGACATGCTTAGCTGGATAAAAATAAGTCTATAAATCAAGAAAAATATTATCTTGTATTAAAAAAAGCTGAGTAGAATTCCAGTGCTATAGGAGTGAAAGAGTTTTGCATGCATTTCTTCATTTGCTCCAATATCCCCCCCATAACAATTACATTACTTAATACAAGAAGATACTTTAATTTTCAGGCTTACATTTTTCTGTCGACTGCTAACAAGGTCAAATGCAAGACTGGCTCTGTATTCACTGTAGACCTGGAAAAAAATCCAGCACATCAGAGGTGTGATTGATTTGTTATATCACATTTTATAGAATCAGAGATACTAAAAAAATGCTTCTGCAAAAATATTCTAAACACTTATGCACAGGCTGAGGGGAGGCAAAGCAAATTGTTCTGAGGTCTAATTGCAGCATTCAACAGATGGGCTCATATTTCTGCAATGAAGTAAATTGTGTATATGTACAACAAAAACAACTCTATACTATGTTTTGGGAACTGAATGAGACATTAGAAAGCACTTATGGAATTTGAGGATCATCAGTAATGCAAAGAGAAATCACCTTTATTTTTTTTTTCCTACAGATGATATTCTAAGCTACCTGAAAGGTAGCACTGAGATCAAATTAAACAGATGAGAGAGCTTACTTATATACTGAGCAAGTGATCCTAAACCAATGCAAATTGTATCAGAAGATGAACAAAGCCTTTATTTCTGCTTAAAAGTTCTGCACATTAAGACAGAAAAGCACCTCTTTCCAGGGTAAGTGGCAGGGCAACTGCACTGCAGGTGTTCGAAACTTCTTAAAAAGTCTGATCTAGCCCAATAAATCTTTAGAACATCATGCAAAAAAACCCCAAGTTTGCTAAATAAACCTTGCAAAATCGTTACCCACCAGCTGTTTCAGTACCCTGAAGCATGCTACATTTTTGGCTATCCTGACTTCATTATTACTCTTTTCCACACTCTATAAGAAAGTAGGGCATGAATAAACGCCTCTGGCAGAAGGGAGCTTATTAAGTACATCCATTAAACCTGTTTCTACACTGCACAGTGTAGTTTCTTTAGAGATGCTGAAAATGATAGCACTTCCAAGTCCTGATCTCATTTCCTGAAAAGTGGTTTTAACAGTGAGAAAATGCTAACTTCACAAATTTATCATCTGCATCTGAATTCACACAACACACAAGACAAAAGGCTAGTGCATCATGCTGCACTACACAAAATGTAACCCCATGTAGTGCTTTAAAAGAAGGCCTGCATAAAAAATATGGCCTAGGAAATTTCAGGAGTGGGAAACTAACAAATAACCTACTTGATATCAGAGCTCCAGAGACAGTGGGAAAATCTTTGACTTCAGATTCCACCCCTTAACACACATGCAAGAACTGAGATCCAGCAGCCTCACAATATCTGTTTTTCCCAGAGCCTGAATTTTAACCTACAATCTATTCTGCATGAAAAAGGTACAAATTTGTCTAGACTGTAGAACATGCAATTTTCTGTCAATTTAATTAGTATTAATTTCACAAAATGATTTGCCAGTTATGTGAATTGCAGTCATTATGTGAACTGTTACACAACACTTCCAGTAAATTATGGATCTGCAACTAATAATTTAGAAGCAGAGGTGTTTGTTCCCCATTATAAAGATCCTCAGAAGTTTATTGGATAAAGAAATTACCAATCTTCCCCAAATTATATCCCTTATATGAAAATAACAATTTTTACATTGTTTGCACTGGAATAAATTTTATTATTTTCAAAAATATTAGCAAAATAAGCTACAACATAAAATAGCACTCAGCATTCCAAAAAGGGTACCTACATCTGCTGTGATGTCATTGAACTTTGTTATAAAGGCATGCTTCACAATATCCACTGCAATTTCTGAAGCAACCACCATGCAAACATCTGGGAACAACACCCAAAGATGATCTGAAGGTTGGGAAGAAACAAGTTAGGCCATTTAGTATGACACCAGTATAAGAACCAAAAATCATAACACTTTTGCTCAACACTGAAAAATCCTTAAGAGACTGAAGAATCTAACCTTAAATCACCACTCAGCATGAAGAGTGCAAATTCTTGCTCATTAAATTGCTGTTGTAGAACCTTAGCAGTACTATATAATCACACTACAATTAGGATCAGGTTCTAAAGCCTCTAACTTCATGAAGCTTTTTCTCTAATAGGAAGACAACATTTGTACTTACTAGACAGCAGATACTGTACAAAGAACAGACAGAAGATCTGTGATTTTAGATGCTTAAGGTAAAATTTAGGTAAAGTAGTAAATATTCCAGCATGATACACAACACAGATCAGGGTGCAAAATTATTAATACAAAGTTTAATAAAGTAAAATCCATGTTTTACTCAGTATTTGTTTAAGATGTATTACAATCCTAAGCATAATCAATATTAAATTATTAATGGAAATTTTCATGTGATCTATCAAACTTCAATCTCAAGAGCTTCACTAAATAGATTCTCCAAGGGATCCTTCATCACTTTAAGATCAAGATCATCTCACCTCCATCAGCACTTCAAGAAAAGGAAAGTGCTGGGAAGAAATTTACAACACTATTTGAAATATAACTGTACTTTATAGCATAATAGCACTTCTAGCAGAAAGGACAGAATCATTACAAGAAAGCCAGAAATAGAAAAATGAGAATCTAATCTATCTGACAAATGAAGATTCCTCAATTATATGTCCTTGTTACCCCCATCTTTCAGGTTGAAAAGAAAAGTAAGAGATACAGGTTTTGATAGCACAGGAATTTGTAATTTTGTATTTAATTTTTCTACTAGTTTACTCACCTGGATTCCATGAGAACTGTTCCATATTTCTTAGACATACAATTAGTAGCAGCACATAGTTGGTGAACCTCTCTTTTATATCTAGTTAAAAAAAAAAAAACAAAAACCACCAATTTGCAACTCCAAAGAAACACTTGTTTGCATCCAAATATATCTACTCTTTCTGTGGGTCTGTCATTTATTACGTGTTGGATTAGACAATCTTTTCCACAAAATATTTGATCAAATTTAAGGAGGAGATGTAGGGAAGCTGACCACAGAGCTCTGCAGGATGCAGCGGCCTGACCAGAGGTCAGATTCAGGGTTTCCAGCATCAGAAGGGAATTGTGACTTGCTGTCACCTAATAGATTATTAAGAAACATGGCTATTTTATTAAAGTCTGTATATTTCTTGTTGGATTCAAAAAGAACCAGCACCTCCTAGTGCTGAAGTGGAGGCAATACACCTGTCTGTCACTTCAGGTTATTAGCAAGGCAAATTTCATCCAAATTGCTATATACTGAGTTTTAAGACAACTATTTCACTTTATCTGCAAACTTCCTACGAGTCTTTCACACTGGCATTTTAAAAGGGAATTGGAAGGGACATCACCTCAGTTATAAAAACCGTAAGAACTATTAACACAAAGGAGTCCTGTGGCTTGCCTTCCTTGGCTAGGCAGGGTCTTTTTTTCCTACTATCTTGAGAAATGACATATACAACTTGCTTCAGGATGCATCACATTTTTAAACACGTTAAAAAACCTCCCTGAAATTTTGTTACTGAAAAACAGGGTAAAACCTAAAACATAACATCACCAAAAATGAGCAGGTCCAAAGAAGTCTTTTCAGAAGACAGAACTACTATGAAAATCTGTGAGGATATTGTTATCACTTGTTACACCCATTAACAACCTTGACAGTAATTTCTTTGTGGGAAATTTACCTCCAGACCCAAAGGGTTCATTTCCTTAAGCACTTCAAATATTCCAAGGGGTCCAGCTACTGATCTTAGTAAAAATTAAAAAAAAATAAATGACAGAAATGTTCAGAAGAACACCCAAGGATTGAGAAAAATATAACTGACTCTGTCAACAGCTTCCATCACTTCTACAGACTACAGAACAATAACAATGTTCATGGTTGCAGTTACTATATTCTAGTATAACAATATCCTGCATTTAAAAAAAAATTAAAAATCCTGGCAAGCTGGAAGGAAGTGAGAAAGCAGAAAAGAATAACTCCTTCAGGAGAAGAGGACAAAAAGCACACAGAATTCAAGAATGAGATTGCAAGCATTCATTTAAAAGGCATGTTTATCTCTCAGCATGGGCTGGGGAAAACTCAGAGGAAGCACAGACTTCCAAAACAGAACAAGTGTTATGTGTATGTGGGAAGAAAAAAAAGAAAGGAAATATTTCAGTAAAATAAATTTAAATACCAGAAAAAAAGAAAAGGACACAAGTGAATTCCTAGCCCTGATTTCCTGCCTTCTTGCCAATAATACTCCAAGTAGAGCAGGTTTTGCTAAGCTTCCAAATGGACCAAATACCCAAATTACACCCCCACAGTACAGTCTGATAAATCCAGTTGTGAGATATCACTTGGCAATATTGCCAATGGATTAATGTGCAGTCTAGCATTCCTTCCCCTAAATTCCCTATCTCAGCTATTACTGGTTTTAAAGTATTCACTGAATTTTCAGACTTCTGCCCCCAAATTTCAAAAAGGTTACATCTTCTAGTTCCCACATCGCATGCTTGCACACTGCCACGACACATCAAGGATCAGCAATGCACAAGATAACACAGATCCCACCTTCAGGGATTCAGAACCCCAGAAGGTCTGTACAGGTAGATTCTCTCAAGTGGAAAGTAAGGACCTTAATTCAAGCCTAAACATTAAAGCACATCTCAAGCCAATCTTCAGAAAGTTATTACTGGTCAGTATGTTAGCTTACCAGCTGACAGGATTAAATTAAGAAGAGACATCTTTGGCCTTAAATGTGCTCCTATGCTATAATTATAAACATCTTCCCCCATTGACTTCTAAGACCAGATGACAGACTGACACCTATTTTTCCCCTCTGATTATTTCTCCTGCTCTCACTGGCCTTGCTTCTAATCTGTTATCTGGTGCCACAGCTGTTCAAGGCTGTTTGGAGTGGCAGGAGTAAGTGCAGCTGCTCTTCTTCATCCTTGCCCCTCTCATCAGCTGCTTGTCAGATAGAAGCAAGGTGCTTTATAGCAACTTCAAAAGTAAACCCAAATGATTCAGAAATTTGTTTCATTTTTCACCCTCAGGGACAAGGGCACAGAAGGCTTCAGGATATTCAAAGCAACTGATGGTAATCACTCCTAAATTCCAACTTCAGAATATTAAATATGCACCCATAATGTTTCATAATTATTAACTTATTTGATGCTCTATGTGTACATGTACTTTTTTAAACAGGTGAGGGAAAATCCCTGTACCATGCATTGCCACTTCTTAGATGATGTAGTGAGCTAAAAAACAAGTGAGACTGCATCTCTAGATTCCCACTTATGGACATCATATTCTTAAAGAAAAGCAGAGAAAGTTAATCATGGTAATTGTGAATCCATGAAAATGGTGACAAGCCACCAACATTTGTGTTCAGTTATAGACACTGTCAAAAGGAAATGCCTCTATGCTGCTTCAGCATGACAAAGAGTACACTGGGAAGAAAAAAAGATCTCGTCATCCTCCATCATGACAGTCCTTAAGAAAATTGTTATAAGACATTTTAACTTGGTTTCAAATGTATCCCAAAAATCTTGGTGATAAGCATACCATGAACTGTTTTTCAGTCAGAATACAGCCCAGCTTTAGTGACCCCTTTCCATTGTAAGACAGGGTTAAGTGACAGCCAAAACAACAGGCTGAGGACACTTTTTAACAGTCTTCAGCTACGTCCTCAAGCACTCAATTAAGTTTACTTTCTCCCTGTCTATGCTCCTAAGTGTTGAAGAACTGACATCTACCACTAATTATCCCCCTGACAGGACTCCTGTCAGCACATGCCATGCAGACTGAATTCTAATATCATGTTTAAACTCTACTCTTAATAGCACTGGCCCACAAGCCTGGCCACACATCATACCAAATATTCCCCATACACACGAGATGACACTGGATTTCTTTGTGCTTGCATGTATCCACTTGTGGTTTAAATTACTATATATGATTAAATCTTCTCAGTTTCCTTTAAAATACATATTTCTGTGTATTGAAAAGGGAAAGGAAGAATCAGACACTCCAAGACTTAGTACATCATGTGCCAGTATTTAAGCACAATATACCTTTTTCTATTAAGATAAGTCATGTGTACCTACTGGGGCTGTTGTGGGAACAGAGGTGGCATTTATTTCAGACACTGATGTGCATACTGCCAGAAATGAAATAGGGGGGGGAAAAGCAAGATGTACTTTTGTTCTATTGCTTCTGTGAAGTAAAGCCAAAACCAGGATTGCACATAGCCAAATCAGATTTCAAATACTTTCATCTCACTTACATCAACCCGGCCATTCCAATTCAAATGGAATTGTGCCCATACTAATAACCTATTCTGTCCTTCTATAAATCCTTCTGGAAAATGGAGAAATTCAGTTTAAAGGCAATAAAGTCCAGAAGCTGAACTGCCAGTGTTTCAGAAGGTATCATCACTTTTAAATAATAAACACTACAGAAATGGATGTGACTGGAAAGAAAGGATATTCCTAGGACAGCACTGTATCTAGTATGGACTAGTGGAATTAATTAGCTGGCATCTTCAATAACTGATTCCTTAACTCACTCAGGAAAGAACCTGAATTCTGAAGATACCAGGTACTTTACAGTGGTAACTTAGAAGGGCAACAAGATCCCAGGAGCAGAGATCCAGAAGTGGCACTTCTACTCACTGATGAAGGCACTGACCTACCTTAAATATACCCCTGACTCCAAATCCCACACCCTTAAAATGAAAAGCTGGATTAGAACAATGGTATTCAAAAAAACTAAAGCAATACAAGAAAGCTGTCTGAATTCCAGGGACCATAGGTAAAAATAAAGACTGTTCAATATTTTGATTAAAGCCACAGAGACTGACAAATCAATAACAAAACTTTAGAATAAACCTGTTAAAAAAATTTGCACTGATGTATTTAAAATTTAAGATTATTTAAAAATAATCTGTTTAAACAGCCAACTGAAGCAAATAATGTAATGCACTGCGCCCTAATGTACTTCTTGATTTCAGGTACAATTGGGGTGTGTGAAAAATTTAGTTGAGAGTACAGCTTAAAATTAGAGTAAGACATTTAAAAGCATAAGGGAAGGCACCATGCTCGGATTTTCAAAGAGCTTTTCTTGATAGTTTTCATCTCCTTATCCACTAATCCTGAACCCTACAAAATTAACTTACAGATACCTACTTCAAAAAGAGAATATATTATTTACATTTAGGGAAATATTTCTTCCTGCTACAAGAAATATAAGGTTTTATGTCTTCTGTATATAAATCTGTTCCAGTGGTCACAGTGTGTAGATTCTCTGGGTGTACAGCAATTTCCTAGCAGAAGTCAGGGTGGTAATGTGAAAGGGGAGTTATTGCAGCTGATAAATCAAAGCTGCAGGAGCCAATATGGTTGAAATCACAGATTCTGTAGCTGCAGTCTCAAGCAGCTATAAAAACCCCAAGATCTCTGTTGATCCCCTGCACCTAAGAGATAGAAAGTTTGGTTTTATTAGATAACTGTGCATCCAATATGTATCTCATGGTCTGTGAATTAGTTTTTATGTAGATGATTCACAGTTCTTTTAGTCCTGAAGTTTTAATGAATTAGCTGTTAACAGCAGAATTTTATATGGCCACACAAAGGCAAGGAGTATCACTGAATCCACTGACATTAAGTCCAGAACTGGAAACAGTGGGAGACAGGTATCAGCTTGTTATACAGAAGCCAGTGCTGAACACAATGCCAAGTGGAAGTGCTGTCACAATTTCCAGACCTAAATGGGGGTCTTGGTGACACTTCATATCTACCTTACCACACAACATCTTCAATACCACACAGCAGTCTCCCAAGGTATTGTAATGCATGATATTGGACATCTCTGAGAAAGTACAAGTGAAACCTTATTCATGCTTTTATTCTATTTATAGCAAGTTCTCCTGATCACAATCTTTCATCTAGTTTGTATTTTCCTTTTGATTAACATAAATGTTAAATGGGAAGGGAGGTTCACCTGCTCATGACGAGTTCCTTGCATGTCTCCACGACATTTATCCCCCAAAGAATTACTATATTTAGCTTTTATGTACTAATCAGTAACTTTTCACTGAATTTAAACCAGGTGTTTGAGACAACAGTAATATTTTGAGCAGAGCCCCAGAAAAACTGCATCAAGGGGGCATCCATTAAGTCTGTCTCAGCTTCATCAGCTGTTGCCACTGTTGCCCTAGAGCAGAGACTGCAGACCTGAAGAAAACAGCTGGAAGAAACTGAAAAGTGGGAAATACCTAGGGGATCCTATATTTAGTACTTTATTTCAGCATTTTAGGTCAGTCCATAAATGCAATTTGAGTGTACTGTGCTTTAAGACAGACAAGGCACACTCAGGCTACTGGAAGTTCAGCTCACAGGACTAGAGTAGCCTGGTCATACAGCATTGGCATATCATGCTAAAATAAGATGTACTATCATTTCAGCTGCAGGAAATAAAACATTTGAAGGATAACAGAGTACCTGAACTGAAACAGCACTGATCCATCCTTACTGAAGCTATGATGCAGTATGTGGGTTGCAGTTCAAAAGAGGTAAAAATCTCTCCCAAAAACCTGTCTACGTTATTTATATATGAGAAGAAAACACTGCTATTTATAACTTTTCCTGGAACTCTTCTCAGTATGGTTATCTGTTTCAAGGGAATAAATTAGCTTGTTCTGTGAACTCTTCTATGTATAAACCCACCTGCTCCCATCCCCTTATGGTACAATAAATGGCATCACTTCCGACAAGTGATAAAGGGAGACATGATATTGCTATTATGGGTCTTCAATAATAATACCTAGCAATAAAATATTGATAAACATTTCTTCTAGCATACCACTGCAGATGATTTTTATTGAGGAAATTACTGGCCATTTCCAAAAGGTGCCCTTCATTTACTTCAACATTTAAATCAAGATAGAGGCCTTGTCTTTCAGTAGTAACCCTAGGAGCATATTTGTATGTTCTGTGAGTATTGTGACTAATGCAAAAACTTAAGAAAATTCATCTGTGTTCTCTGCCAATATTTTAGTAAACATCACTTTTATGTGTCCTCACTGTAAACTTAAATACATTTAATTTAAAAAATAAGAAGTATTTTAATCTTGGAACAAAACTACATCCTATTAGGACAGAATAAGCACCTTACCAACTTGTCTGGGGAGAATTTTTTCTTTGCTTTTAATACCTTCAATGAGGCAGATTAAAATCGAGAGCAATTTTTTTTCTGTTAAGTGACTTAAGAGTTTATGTAAACAGTTTTTCACTCAAAGCATCACAAGACAATTGCTATTTAGCATTTGCAAATTAATTAGACAAAAATCACGTGAACAGCCAGAATTCAAATTCTGAAGCAATCTTGCTGAAAGTTTAAATAATTCAAATAATCTATTTTTAAATAAGCAGCTACATTACTCTTTTTAACCTCTTGAACATTTGAGTTCTGTGGTTTAAAAAAACTAGGAACTTGATTGGAAAAAAAAACCATATTCTGTTTGCTTATCTGTATAGATAGCTTTGACTAAAAAAGTCATACACATAAAATGACAGAAACAAATATACTCAGAGATCAGAAAATCATACGAGATAAGAAGCTCCAGTACAACCTTAAAATGCAATCTCTCCTATTACTTTTGAAGGAACTCAACAAATATTTGAGATGGCTGATATGAGCATAAGATGGAGGTATGGAAATTCTCTGCATCAAAGGATGCCTGTAAAAGCTTTTCCTCACGAGACACACTGAGGAAGAGTTCCCAAATTTCACACTAGACAGCAACACAGTTCAGAACTGCCAGAAGCATAATGTGTTTCCTAAGTATCCTCTACAATTATCTTGTCTGCATGTCAAAAAAGTTACAGCCATTGTCTCTGATTGTGCTTCACAAGCCAGCTACTGCGTTGGTACATTTGTTTGGGGTGAGGGAAAGAAGTATTTGAAGGTCCATCCTCACAACTGCCAAATAAGATTCATTCTGAGATCACTGTCAACACAGGACACTACAAGAAAATTTCTGAAAACACAGACTTCAGAGACTTAGAAACACGCATATTTTGAATACTGTAACTTATATCTGAAATTCGTATTTAATAGCAACTTTAGCACATACCCAAATGTATTTTAGCACCTCAAATTAAAAAAAAATTGTCACTTAAGGAAAAACAGTGTTCCTGGAAGTAAAAGGGGACGTGGGGGTATCAAGTTAGAATACTCAAATTCATCAAGGTTAAGATGTTTTAACAATAATAATAAATAAATGAATTAATTAAAAAATCAGCTCTTCACTTTTTCTCCTGATTAGCTATACATACCACTATTTGACATTTGAAAGAGGTTGTTCTTCTCAAACTTCTTGAAAACACTTCCTTTTATTTCAACGAACTGCAATTTTTAAAAGAATTAGTTAGTTTTTACTTATAAAAAAATTGATATAAACAAATCAGACAATCAAATAATATGCAAGCAGACATGACACAAAGATAGGATGACAAAAATTCGGGTAGCTAGATAATGAAGCTACATACTTACATTATTGGACATCATGATGGTAAGCAGAGATTTATTGTGGGAGTTGAAGGCCACATTAAGGGTTGTTGCTTGAACCATTATAAGAATAGCATGCAGGACTTAAGAGCTGGGTAAAGGAAGCATACTTGGAAAAAAATTTTCTGTACAACAGTACTGAACAGTACTGAAACTAGAATTTCCTACATTGTTTCCAAATTTAACAAAAATGCTATCTTCCTGTCAGTAAGATTTACAGCAAAAGGAATACTTAAACCTATGTAATGTGTCCACAGTGCTTTGTAGCACGTAACAATTTCATAAATTTTTCTTGTATTAAAAAGAGCCTAACATTAGTCAGAAGAAAAGAGTAACACAACAATATAGGAAAAAAACCTGAGAGAGACAAGGATTCATAATGAGCCTACAGATTGCAGAAAAAACAAGGGGAAGTACAAGAATGCATCACTACATCTATTGGAGCACATGACAGATCATTCTCTTCAGTTCACTGCAAGGCTATTTCACACAGAACTCATTTGCATCCTGCATACACATGAGTTTATCCCTTCATTTCAGAAAAATCTTTTAAAGCTAGTTTTTTGTAACATTCTGCTAAGTAACAAAACATCACTGTTTTCAAGACCTTGTGACCCAAAACACTCAAAAATACAAATCAGAAGTCAAAGCTTCCATGAACTATCCAACTTCTGTTTTTCACTTCACTACACATTAAGTACTAAAAAAGCTGTCAACTATTGCAGTGGTATACTACCATTATGAAGGGCTTTTTTTGAGCAGGTTTTTTCCCTGTCTATTTAAAAAACCTTTAGGACTTGCAAGTCTTTGAAAAGAAAAACACTGATTTAAGAATATTTTCAAATATATTAAAAGTAAACCATACAGAGCAATCACTGTGTTTAATTTAGAAAACTGCAATTTCTTGAAGAAAAAGGATACAGACATACAGCACAGCCATGAAGAAGTGAGGAATCACACCTATGTGAGCTCTTTTTCTTTCCTTAGGTTCTGTAGCTGTCCAATAAAGAGCATCCAAAATATCTTGTCCAAATGAAGAAAACAGACGATCAGCCACCTAAACAAGAAGAATTTTTTACTGCCTTAAAAGAGTATTTTTCTCAGTGACACTTGAATATGTAAGTCCAGCTCAACACAGAAAAAGGCTTCGCATCTTTATCACTTTGCATCTCTTACTCACTGCATTTCCAGCCCCTATTTTGCACTGATGTTCCTTTTGTATACTTGGACATCCAAGTGCAGTTCAAACTTCAGCCTTTGATAAAGGCAGTATGTTTGCTGTGTCCACTACTCTACTAAATTATTATAAATGTCATTTTACTGTCCTCATGGGTTTAATGGGGAGGGGGTGGAATAAAGAAAAGTGAATTCCAAATGTGTGATAGGGAACAACATATGCTGACAGGACTGTAATTACAAGGACTGTAATTAGATTGGGCTTTATTGTTTCCTTACATCTTGGAAACGCATATATAATAAATACAAATCTCTGCATAAAGCAGAACTCAAAATCAGAGGTACTGTAACACAAAGCAAGTAATAAAGGGAGACTACAAATTCTGCAAAAAAGGAAAAATCTGTTTGGAAAAGCTACAAGCATGTTAAGTGTAACCAAAGAATACAGGCACAAGTAGGAGAAAAATAATCTAACAATAATTTTAAGGATAGGAAAAACATGGACAGTGATCTGAGCTTTTAATTTAATACCACAGCTGAAAAGGTCACATGGAGTTTTACCAGTTCTCAACATTGCATCATCATCATCAAGTAAAACTGAAGATTGTCACAAGAAAATACTTGTACTACATAGCCTATGTACTACAGTTCAGTGTTTTTAAAACACTGCACCGGACAACAAAAATAGCACTTCAAAAACAAAAAAGCACCTGTCTAGCAAAACAACCCAAAAAAATCTACCTCAACCAAGCAGAAATAGAAATATCTTAGTATATATAAGTATATAAGTAGTTAAATATGAAAACCTAATTATCTCTATCTAATAAAGACAACAGACATTTCCTCTTACTGTCTTTCTGTAAGACAACAATTTTGGATAACCTCAAGCAACATGTAGCAACACAGAACTAGATTCACCACATAACTACAATTATAGAACATCTAGGAAATAAGTTCTTGGGACAACATAAGTATACCTAGATTTGGGATCATTTCCTGACTTAGTTAACAAGAGTTCTAAAGATTAAGATACTGAAGGGAGACAAGTCACATACTCTTAACTTATTCAAGCCAACATTTATTGAAGTTTCCTAAAATATGAAGGTGGAATTAAAACAGATTTTTACTGGATGTCTCAAGTGAACTACACTATATGCTACTCTTCAAGGATTACCTATGAAACAGAATGAACAAAATCATAAGGTGATGAATTATCATAAATCTGCAGTTCAAACACCCATCAGGTTGGAGAGATATTTACAGCGGCATTGTTTTCGGCTTTTAAATTTTGTAAATGAAGGCTGTCCACATTGTGTGGTTCCTGCTCATTGTGATGACCCATTAAGTAAGTACACCTCGTGTAGTAACACCAACTACAGAATGCTTAGGGTTTGGTAAGTTTTTGTTCACAATATTGTGAGGGTTTTAACAGATAAAACGGTGGCTTTTCATTTCTTTTTGTTTAAGTGGTTCTCGTTTCTTCGCTGACAGGATAGAAAATCTTAAAACCCACCACACAATATTGTTGCTTGCTCTTCCAAACATGACTTACCTAAACCCTACATGCCGGCTCCAGGCTCCAGCAGAATTCCATGGTGAGCGCTGTCACCAGCGTAACGCACACTGGGGCTTCACAAGGAGCAGGAGCCGGTGGGTCTGAATCTAAAAAAGAAAAGTGCCATTTAAGCCAAACATGCTGAATGCTCCCCTCAGGCTGTCTATTTGGAGCATTCAGCACAGAATTGGAAGATTTTGCATTCCTCTTACCTGTCCAGGACAATATTCCCTGGACTTGCCAACAGCCGAAAACATTAGGACATTGTAAACATCTCTGCTGCTCAGTGATCTAAACACTGAATTCAAACCAAACCAACAAACTTCCTATTTTGAAAACTTGTGAAAATGTAAAGTTTATTACTTTAAAATCCTAGTATTTAGCAGTTCCTTAAAAAACAGCTTGCACTTTAGTAGTAGAGTAAGAACCACATTCGAAGCAGTCCAAGCAAGCCAGTGTATTCAAACTCTTGACTACCAACCAAGCCTTTCAGTGGGATCACCATGACATTTTCTGCCAATATTGTGGCTACCACCTACCACAGTAAAAAAAACCCTTAAAAACCCCATGTCCTCTGCTTGGTTTACACAGCACGCCATGGAAATGAAATACAATTTCCAATGTCAAAGTGTAATGTCTTTTTTTTTTTCATAACTATGAGTTAAGACACCTCCCCTTTCCTAAAAAAAGAAAGAACCTCAGGCTGCACTTCTTAGCTGAGAAACACACTTTTGGTTCTGCTAAATGTAGCAAAGAAACTCAACTCTTCATTCAAAATGGAATGGCACATGGCTTCCAATTCACAGCTAACACTGTGGTCTCTCTTCAAATTATGTGGTAAGCACATAATGCTGTACTTTCTCAGTGTAAAAGAAATGACTTGGAATACTCTTGACAATACAGAGGAATTACTATTTTGAGCACCCGGATTTATTAAGTGATTATGTCTCACAGATTATGGAACTATATATGGGTGAATATTTCCCAGCGCAGCTAAAATCCACCAAGTAGCTCAGTGCCAATTTAATATTTGTACATGTTTTTCAGCAAGCCAAAAAGCAAAGGAAATAAATCCCATGAATAAACAACTGAGGTGGCTTACATGATATTTATTTCACTTAGGATAATGAAGCGTGTTCCTTAAGCAATCTTTGTGTATTTTATGAGGGAAAAACAAATGTCTTTGTGCAAAATCTGAGTATTTTGTCCAAAGTGTAGCCCCATGTCAGCACTCTTCAAATGAAGGCACAACAGATGTTCAAACAAGGCTTAATGTTATTCAGAGATCCTAGAATCCTAGTAGACTAACTCCTGTGTACAAAGCTCTCAGTGAGTCCTTTTAAAAGGTTGCATTTCTAGTATGTCCTATATTTACAGGATGGAGACAAGATTGTAGCTACGAAAACATTGTTTATTTTGGGAATCACTGATCACAGAAGTGCAATAAAAATCCGAATAATAAAGCAGAAACAGTTTCCCCCACCCCCATTTCTCTTTATCTTACCTCCCAAACAAGTATTTCCTTCTCGTTTCACTATATACATTTGGCTTACTGTTTATACACTCAGGCCTTTGTTTGCTAACCAGGAGATAGGTTAAGCAGTAACAAGTGCTTGCATGCAGTGAAAACTATAGTTCCATAATGAAGAATTAAAATATAGTAGAAGATACTGAATTTTTATGTCTGCTCTCACTCGAGACCTTATAACTATTTCAATTCCATAGTTTCTACTTTTCTGAATGAGTTAAAAACCTCATTCGTTCCACTTCTAGTATTTAAGTTCGAGACATTTCTCCCACTTTATATTCTCTGTTTTCATGCAGCTAAATGGATTTATAAACTCCAGGAACCAGGCAGTATGAAACACGGTCTACAAACCTTATTTTTCACTAACTTGTCGGTTTCACTACATCTAGGCTTACTATTATTCTATGTGGGTGCACGCCTCTGAGAGCATGAGGTGAGCTGTGTTTTAAGTACAAACATTGTAATGCAACTGTATTTTAGATCAAAAAAAAGCATGCTTGATGTTCTGATGCCAACTTTCTTACCTCAAGCATGTTATAGATGATGTAGAGCTTTATGACAGACTGTCCCCTTATCAGATGATACATCATAGAGTAGTCAACATAGTGCATCATGAAGTAGCAGATGACCAATATAACTCCTTTGAGAATGTCACATACCTGAGCAGGTTGGAGCAAACGTCTGTCACTGAAATACAAAGGGCAAAAAGTTCCACTAAATGTGATATACCCACAAAATACAAATGTTAGCAAGTCAGCAGGAACTTACAGAAACTTAATCAAGTGTATATTTTAATGTAGTTTCTTACTGTCCCTGCCCCTCACTCCAACACATTAGAATACAGTGACCATAATACATATTTATAGATTACCCCTGAACAGGATCACATTCTGTTATCTGTGACAACCGTTTAGTTATAATACTGCATTTGCTGGGTAAGAGCTCCCACTTGTTATAAACCTTCCCAACGCACGCCCTTTGATTTTTAATTTACCTTCTCTCTTCCAGCCAAACCTACTTATCATTTTGACTTTCTCAGTTACAGTAATTGTATTTGCTATAAGCCACAGAAGAAATAAAGCAGTCATCTTCAACCTCAGTATAATGAACCTGATGCTGAGGATCAGGTTCTAAATGCAATTCTGTATTTTCTTTTAGCTTTAAGCTCTGCAGCAGTAAATGCAAACAACATGACACCTGAGTTTGAAATTAATCTTGAACCAAATGCAGCGTTTTTCTATCTATAGTCCCACAAGTAGCCCAGAAGACTCAATGAATCATTACACAATTTCCTCTTTCAAACTGAAACTACAGGAAGAAAATCGCTTTACCTCAATTGCCACAATAGCAGCCACAGGCATAATGAAATAGCAAGGCAGTATTTACTAGTCTATTTACTTAGCTTAATATTAATAAGATTCAAAGCATTTAAAAAGCCTTCAAATGAAATAAAAGGGTTATTTGAGAATAAGTTATTTTTTTATTACATGTATTTATTTTTAATAATATGCACTAAAGGGCTTTTGCAGCAGTTAACGTTTCACAAGTCAGAATCGATCAGCAGAACGCAATTTAAGAATGTTCATTTCTTGTATTCTTACATCACTCAGTTATCCACAGACTTGACAATGTTCCCATAAGCTGATGAAACATTTAGAAAAAAACAAAGCTGATAAAAATGCATGTTTAAAAAAAAAAACAAACAAACCCAAACACCATATCTGAGCAGTTACTTATGACTTCTGGGAATGAAGACATTCTATAGACTGTGCAGACAAGTGAAAAATCCCAGCTAGTTGAGTTACTCTATTTAAATATATCAGAGCTAAAGCGTTATACTTCAGGTTTCTTTGTTGTCTTCCATTCAAAGGAAAAAAGCCCTGAAGATAGCATTCACTCATGGACCCACATAGTGTCATTCCTACCACGGGCAAACAGATCATGTTCATTCCAGGAGTATGAGTGAGAAAGCTTCCCCAACTCTCAGATCTGGAGTATTAAATTCCAAGTAGAGAGCAACTGCTCTTCCTGTTAGATATATTTTTACTGCATAAACTGTATTATAAGTATTCATATTCTGAATAACAGAATTCAACCTGGACCAGCATACCAGAACTCAGTGGCTTTTTCACTCCAGGACATTTTCTTGCTCTCAAAGTCCTCCAGTAGCAGAAAACATGTCACATTTTATTTCAGACTAAGTCCTTGACAAAAAGCCTCCATGAATTTTCTCCCTTTCTCCTGAGCTGAATTTTACCTGAAAACCCAATTAGAAAACTTAAAGAAAACTGGAAGTGTCCATTTGCCAGCACACCCAGTATTTGCCTGATGCTTAAAGACTATAGTCTTAAATGACACACACACACAAAAAAATGCACCCTCAACAACTTGCAAAATTACATGTTGAAAGTTCATTGCTCTATTTAACTACATCTCAGTTAAATCATTATACTTACTGAAATATATTAGCATATAATGAAACAGTTAAGCAAGCCCATTGATTACCACTCACACACTGAGTAACTAACACAGTATTTCCTTTTTCTCCAACCTACTTCAATTTTGGAAGTGTACTCAGTGTCATTTCAATATGAGCTCCCCAGCCAACACTCATCCTCTGCAATAAAGACTGGCATAAAGCAGTAAAGGTGTTATTACTCCACAACAACAATGACAGGTTTAAGCATTTATAAGAAAATCAGAATTGTTACTCAGAAAATTAGCATCTTCATTTTTTCAGCCAACACCTACCTTATCATTACAGAAATAGTGAGGTAGCAAAAACTTGACTAGCAAAAGTGTAACCACTTCAAAAGTCTATATTTTTTATGTTTTAACATAAAAATATAATGTTTATGTTTTTACATAAACATGTTTTATGTAAAATATGTTTTAACAATTTGGTTAGGTACCAGTTTTTACAATGGGAGGGATCCTTGCTGAAATGCATTAGTAAGCAGGATCTGTTTATGAAACTTCTGAAGCAGTCCACATCTCACAGGAAAATGCTTTGATGTCCACAAATCAATACAAATGGAAAACTACAATGTCAAAGGTTTTCTGTCTTAAAAGTAACATCAAAGATACTCAACCACCAGTACTGAGAAGTCTCAGTTATTCTGTAGTGTTAACATTATCGCTCCTCTGCTTGTGTTGATTATCATTGGTATTGACTGCACTCAATTGAGTAAAAATAACTCAGGAGAAGCCTGAGTTAAAAATAAACAGCCACTATCATAAGGGAATACACATTCTAAGAACAGCCTACCCAAAATTTAAGAGCACAACTGTTCTTCTAAAGGTGATCTCAACTCTGAAAACTAACTCACAGTATCATATACTTGAACACAGTATCCAATACACTGGAAAGATGAAGCCAGTTTAAGAATGTGCTGCACGCAGAACAAATTTGATTATCACTAACAATTCAATTCAAAGGCTGCCCAGAAGAGGTAGATTAAGTGTACTTGCACTATTGTGCAAAACAGCATGCTTGCTATGCCTCACAGGAATTAAGCTTTTGTAGCACAGTGTACATTCAAATAATGTTTTCAGAGAATTTCACCTCTCAAAGTGACTTTGATTTAGTTTCTCAGTATATAACAAAAATCCCTGCAGTAAGCATGATTTTTTTTGACATGTTAACTAAAAATATTTCATTAATATTCTATTCAAAGTTGTGCAATAACTTATGCTTCTCATCTACATGAGAAGCAGGACCAATAGTAATGCTGATAGCTTCTTCAAAACATGACTGTTAAAGAAGTCACAAAAATATCCTCACAGTTTCAATTTACTCAGCTTGATTACAGAAAAGCTGTCAGCATCTTCAAGTCAGTAAAAGGGATTATTGCAAAGACTGAGTACTAAAAACATTTAGTAGATCCTGGCACTAAAAATACACTCCAGTGTTTTTTTGTTGTACATGAAAAAAGGCCCCTTCATATTGACTAGACAAGTAATATATGGTTTACAACTAATACGTTTCTGGTTGAGAGAGATTAACCATGACTACTGCATAAAATCACAAAGGCACTTTCATCGCAGCAGAATCCTTTTCCACTCTGTCTAATAACATTTACAAAAGGATTTTGAGCTGTGGCTTTGAATATAATACAGAATAAAGATAATTATTTCCTACAAAGCCAAGGAAATCAAGCAAATGGATTAAGTCCAGTAACTGGTCACCTTTTAGCAAATACACAGAACTAACTGCAAAGCCTGCAGTTAATAAATGATGTAGTCAGTGTTCAGAGACATCTGTCACAAATCATCTTTACCCTTCATATTAAACTGTTTCATATATATGAACACAGGCTGATGTGATTTTATGTCTGTCAAAGAAGTCTTTGCTCATCCACTACATATTCTGCATTCACTTACTGTCTCCAGTAACTACTCAGTACACTGCAAAGTGCTTGCAGAACAGTCTTGAGCACCAAGTAATCAGACCTAGAGATTAATATCCTATACAAATTCATAATGGTGAATTTCTCCACACTATGAGCACTACAGAATCTCAAAAAAAGGAAAACAACCCCAAAACAAAACCCAAAAACCAAAGAAAAAAGCTGGTACCAGCCAAGCTACGACAACTATAGAAATGTCAAGAAATAAACAAGAAATACATTGCATAGTGGTGGACAATACTTCCAGTATCACATTTGATAACAGGGAGCCAAGAGGTAAGAAGGAGACAATACTGAGCTACTGGGCAACTGTAGAAACCACTGAACAGAGAAACAAGAAGCTGAAACAGCTTTGTTCATTTCAAAAGACTTTGCGTGAAGTATGGCAGAATACAGAAGGGAAGATTTCACATGAAAATTAGTTACAGGTGTTTTTTTCTCATGAGTGGCAAAAGGAGAACAATGAAGAGCTTAACAACTATCTTATTTTATATTCAATCACACCGGTGACAAAACAGCATGCAGTAGAATCTTTCTATAGAAATCTATAGAAATTAGTTGTCTTTTCCTTCAAAGCTATCCTGGGCATAGTGATGCTGCAGAAGTTAATTAAACATTAACACTGTCCTCTCTTTATTGCACTCTGCTCTGAAAAGACAGTATTATCAGAGCCTTTGTCTAAGATGCAGTTCCTCATAATATCTTGCTGCATTCCAGAAATAGCGTTATGTAAATTATTTCACCATTTGGCTGATTACACAGCTGGATATAATTTAATGACAGCTTGTTGAGATACTAGTTGTTTAGCTTCAATAAGTTTTGATTAGAGTAAGTTACTTAAGAGTTATAATATTGAATGATTTATGCTGTCTGCCTAGCTCTACACTTACTTACAGCATGAGTAGCTAGATTTGCCCAGATACTGCCTTAGGCTGCAGTAGTTAATCGAAGTAATTTTCATAGTAGCCAGAACAGTGCTGTGTTTTGGTTTTTATTTAGTAAGAGAAAAGTAATGATAACATACTGATGTCTTGGTCGTTGTTAAAAAAAACAACAACCTATTTTTCTCAAGTCAGAGACTTTTCAGTTCACTGTGTTTTGTTAATGAGAGCAGGTGCAAAAGAAGCCTAAACCAAATGATGAGGCTGCAACCACCACCAGAGACTGCAAATCACCATTAAAAGCAGTGAACCACCTCCTTCCTGGACTCAGAGGAAGAAACCGATTTGGTGTTAGAAGACCCCCAAACCAAAAATCACCACTGAAGTAAAAGACACATGAACAGTGCATGAGCCGTGGGTGTAGAGCAGGCATTGAGCTCACAGGGGTACAACCGCCCAGGGATTTCTTTGTGGTCCCTCTCTGAAGGCATACAGCTCAAGCTGACTCTGCTACTGTAACTTTCAACTAAATTATTTAGTTTGTAAGATCCAACACCTGAGATTCTGCTGCAGGAAACCCAGTGTTGAGTCTGAAGAAGCATGAGGCATCCCAGAGAGTAAGCATGAGTGAGTGTCCAACTCCTTTAACAGTTTATGAATGCTCAGGCAGTGGCTTCTCCTTTAACAAACTCATGACATCTCATGAACCCATGAACACATTGATTCAGAGTACTTGGGCTCCCCTTCAAATGTGCCTTATTAAGTAGCACAAATCCTGACTTTTCAGCTAGTTGTTTTCTGTCATTATTCCATTATTACTTCTAACATTTCTGGCCTAAGCCATGCTCTCCAAGATGATCTTCACAGAATTTCACAAACGCTTTCATTATGTTAAGCCTCAAGTTCCCACATTTAGCTGTACAGACTGGACTACCAAGGAATTTTTTTAATTAAACTTCAAATATTCAAGTACCTTAACAGTAAAGGGTAAAGCTTATCCTTTACATCTGCTATGTAAAATCTTGTTCTGCTTTACTATTACCGCTGCTGAATACATGAAGCTGCTTAATCATGAGAAGATCCTTGAACCACCATGAATTCAGAGTGAAAATCCAAGCATTCCTCTGCAGATAAACTCATAACACCAGCTAGAAAATCAAGACAACACAGAAAAAAAACCACACACAGGGACTTCAATAAACCACAGTCCGTTCTTAACAAGATGTTCTTCCCAAACTCCTCAGCCTTTGGGTACATTTACCATTACATCTACTGACAGAAAATCTCCTCTGAAAGAAACCCTGATGTCTCCAAATAATAAGAGGATATAGAAGTTTATTATTCACTTGAAGATACAAAAGTGAAATGTAAGCCTTGCTATCATACCTCCCTATTCCACCACAGCATGCTTCTTTTTCAGCCCACTCAATCAACAAAAGGAGAATGCCAACCTCAGGGCTTACCACAGCATTAGAAGCAGTTGGAACTACAGCAAAATTCACACAGTGCACTGACTGACACTAACCAAGAACTAGGAATTCAGAAACCAGTCTGTTACAGTGAAAAATAGCTTTTTTCAACATAATTGATAAGTTCAGGGTTTAATACTCATGCTTCAAACTTTCCAATTTATGGCTTGTCCACATTGAGACTCATTTAGAATGTGTCAATCTAAACCTTTCCTCTGTTTAGAAAACAACTGGATCTGTGTATGTCCTGACCCTTTAGAAAGCCAAAACCAAGCAGATCCCCTTATAAAGAGTTTGGAATAATTACTTTGCTGTTCTACAAAATTAAATTAAAATCATATCAGATTACTGTATTACTACGTATTCTGGCTACCCATAAGTTTGTTCTATACACTTTGGGAAAAACAACGAAAACATCTAAAATTTTTTCATGATTACTTGGGACATTTTAAGTAAATCCACTCTAAGTGTTACAAGTGCCAAACTTATTTCAAGATACACATAAAACAGCTACCCAGTGAGCAAAAATATGGTGTGGAAAGCAGTGTCTGTCACAAGCTATCTTCTTAAACAAGTGGAAGTTTACGGATCCAGTTATCCTACTGCATTAAGTAGAGCACTGTTAAAAATAAATCAGAGTTTACTGACACTTGGCTTTATTATGTTAAAATCAAAGGCAGCTAATGCACAGGTTTGCTTAAGTGACAGACATAAAAAAACCCCAAACAATAAGACCAGGTGTTAAAGTATCTTAATAAGCTTTGCATGTTGAATTTCAAGAGGTTAAATCCTTTACTACATGAAACACACCCCAGGACAAACAGGATTTGTTCTTATTGGATTAAAAAAAAAAATCTAAAAAAAAAAACCCAACTCACTCCAGTCATTCATGGTATGCTTTTCAGAAACTATAATTGCAAAATGAACAATGTTTTCCACAATATTGTATACAAAATAATCTAAAGACAAGCATACTTGTCTGAGTATTTTATAACTTCAGCACTTTAGGGTATAAAAAGTGATGCTGACACAGATGCGCTCTCTGCACAGACTCTCATGCCATCAAACAGCTTCTTCACTTTTGCCTTTTGGGCCTTCTGGTACTCCTCAACTCATCAGTAGCCTGACTGTACAGTTTAGGTTTTGATTTTTTGTTTTGTTTTGCTTTGGTTTTTCTTTTTATCTTTTTCTTTAGACCAACAGGAATTCAATACAACTTTCCTGATTAATTTTACAGTCTCCTGTATTGTTAGTTGGTTCGTTTAGTATAGTCTCATCCAAATAATTCAAATTACTCTAAACAATTACTCCCTCATAGTTGGAACAGACAAATTCTCCAGTACTGATGTCACAGATACCGTAATTTAAATATATGGATATACTGTCTTCCACTAATGCTTCAGATGGAGATATTTCCCATAAAATAAATGAACTTAATCACCTGCACACATACATATTTATAAACTTTTAAGATATCGGTACTATTTCTATGTTCTTGTGCTTCACAGTATTAAAAAAACTTTTCATTTACATAGCTAACAATGCACTGAAGAAGAGTTTTAACATTGAGCTTACAAATATGAGAAAGTATTTTAAAGCAAATGTCTTCTATTACTTATCCAATATTAAGACATGGAAATAGACAATCACTGAGGTTTATATTAACTAATAATATAGTGTAGTTATTGAAATAATGGCCTATTTAAAGTTTTTAGATATCTCTTCTGTCTCCATTTTTACACTTGTGTGGAAACTGAACTGTGAGATGTTGTTTGACATGTAGATATTTAGTCTTGATCAAAGATGTAATCCTTCAATGTATCCTTCTTTAATGAAACATAGTATTTTAAGTTTCTATTCTTATATAAAGCATTAACAAACATGATCAGATTAACACAGAAGGGGATCTTTTCCTCTTAGCATACAAAGTAAAGATGTCAGGGAAAACAAAATCAAACTAAGTGTGTCCAAAGGGCATACTTGTTCATTTAGCTACACACTAAGAATTTCCAAAATGCAGAAAATGATTTATTGGAAATTGAATCTAACATCCAGTTTAAGACTTCAAAAAGATATAGCTTACAGTATGTAAGACTTCCCTATTGTAAAATTGTGAGATACAAAGGCTAAATGCTGATAAAACTACGTCCCAAATGAAGAATTCTAAGATACAAGGAGATGTCTTTGCCAAAATTAGATGGTATTTAAAATCTTAAACAATAAAAAGCCTCTACATGCACACAACACAGCACAAGACCATGCTAAGAATGAAACAAAACCAACCTTGCTGTTAGGCCCCGGTGAAAGCTGTCTCAAAATAAATAAAAAAATAATGAGGTTTCAAATAAGTGACAACTAGAATTAGCTTTCATTAGGATTCTTTTAATAACTAAGGAACATATGCTAAACTTGTATTTTAATATGCAGAGGATCAACTTCACTGCTGGCAATGAACTTTGAGAATTACCCAAAATTAACATAAAACATTACAAAAAAACCTGGCTGATGTACACACAAAATATAGCCATCAATCTGACTGAAATATCACTTAGAATAAACATAAAAAAGCTTAAGGCACTATAAAATAAGTACAGCAGGGGCTAGAGTTTTTCCAAGATACCCTCATTTAAATTGGGCTGAACAGGTCCACAGCCACTCTACGTAAAAATTGCTTTAAATCTATTAAGATCACAACCTACTTCTACAGTGATGCAAAGTTACATATAGAAATATCTACCACAAAGAGCACTAAGTCAGTTTCATGTGTTGGTTATTAAACTAAGTGTTGGTTTTTCCTTTGAAGTACACTGCTTAATGAAGCTATACTATTTATTTGTAATCAGTCTTTTTACTGATTACCAATAGATGTGTGAAACTGGTTGACAGCACAGAGGGAAAAAATAATAAGAATTAAAAAAAAAAATAATCAGGATTTACTCACCAAGGAGGAATCCCTGCGACACCACATTCCATCCTATAAAGGAAGTGAAAGTGCTCTTCCCTTCGGTCTGATTTACAAGAAAGAAAGAAAGAGAAGGTTGTAATGTTGCTACACTATGTATTGGTATGGAAAGGAGAAAGGAGTGGTTGACCTTAGAGTTTACTACAGAAATTACTAAATGCATCTGCCTTTTTTTTGGTTGGTAGAAATCCACACATTTTGGTGGACAGGTGTACAACTTTCCAAATGAACTTAAGCAGACAACAGGAAGTTTGTGTATTTATCAGCTATAGCCCTTAGCAAAAAAATAGTCCTGGGAGCAAGTGTGCCAACAGAGGGTCAAATTTCATAATCTGATAATATGAACAAAGAAATCATGTCCAATAGAATGCTAGTGTATTTGTTTAGCTTGTTTGCATTTTTGTTTGTTTGGTAGTTTTTCCTCTCAGGTGTTGTTTTTTTTTGTGATCCAAAGTTGTTCTATTTATTTCCAACTGAAAAGCAGGTGTCTATGGTTTCACAGGAGGGCAATGGGAATTTTAAGAGGTACATATAATAGAAGTTAATGATATTGCTAACAGGACCTATGACTTCATTTATTTCAGGGAAAAGCGAGCAGAGTAAAAGAAAAATACTGAACACCTATTTCCACATGGAATAAAAGTAAAGATCTTGTCAATCTATCTTCACATATGAGAAAAGTCATAAGCCACTTCTGTATTTTCTTGAGAAAAATAGTGTTTGGAGGGGGGAGAAAAATCTCACTTTCAATAAGGAGTCTTTACTTGCTTTGTGGACAAACTGTAAAATTCCTTTAAGTGTAATTAAACTGGGGATCCCAGCGTTTCACTAACATGCAATCTGATCCTACAAAGAATATGGCTTTATTGTTTTAAAAAAATAATGCCTAGTATAATCTTTCTGAAAAGAGCAGAAAGAGTTACGAGGAAGTAAATAACCTGAGGAGTAAACTGGAAGGGAGACGAGAACACTCACTGCTCAATCACTTCATTGAGATGTTGAGGAAGAAGTCAAGATGAAGGGAGGAGCACTTTTATTTACTACACAGAATGGAATATGATGTGGCAGGTTCAAATAACATCTAGTCATGTCTCTCAACACTTACTTGACATTTGTGAAGAAGGGCAAGCTAAAAGATTAACAGCCACCTGCTTTGTAAGTACCTTTTTTAATTACACGTTTTACCCGTTGAACTCTATATTCTTACAAACATATAAAAATGTATTTCCTGAGCTAGAAGAAAATCCCAAATTTATTTTGCCATAGCAAATCAAATCAGCATAACTAGAAAAACAACAAAAATCCCCACAAAGCAAAGTGCAGGCTCTGAACAATCAGAAATAAAAACCATTAAATCTGAAAAAGTTGCATTACAGACTATAAACATAAACTGTGACCCTTTCAATCAAATGCCACCAAACTTAAGACATTAATGAATTAGAGAAAGCTTCAAGCAGTGATCAGGCAAAGAGATTCTAGGGAAACAAATTCCATAAACATTTGAGGAGATTGTGACAAAGGAAACTGCTTCAGGAGTTGTTACAAAAACAAAGCCTTCACCCAAGATGTTCTCAGTTCCACTGCATCTTACCTGATAACACTTTGAAATCAACACAGTCAAGCTGAGTAGATTAATTGGATTCTATCCTGCCTCACATACTAAAAATACTGTCAAGCAAGCAGACTATGTTTTAAAATTGGATGTGTGAATGTATATATAAATACACAAGTGCTAGTGTGTAAGGTATTTTCATTATCACTTTCTTCAGTACACTGAACAACACCTAAAAGCAACAACTGGCATTCCAAACTTTCAAGGGTAATTTCAGAAGAGCAGATTGAGTGTTTGTCAAAAGCAAAGCTGAGTTTATAAGCAAGGAAGAACACTTCTTAAACAAGAGTACTAAGAGACAAATGGTAGGTTGAAGCCCTTACATTTACCTCAATTTTAATATTTTAACAACAGCATCTGTACATATGTTCACAAACAGAACCATAATTTGACTAGTCAGATTTCTTTCTGCAGTTTCTTTCGTGATCCTATGTTGTTCTATTTATTTCCTAGTGAAAAGCATAAATTTATGGTTTCACAGAAGGGCAATGGGAATTTTAAGAGGTACTTAGACGGTTCAAGGTTATAAGGATATATATGTATATTATTATCCTTATCCATATAAGGATCAGGTTAAAATTAAATATCTGTCATATTTTTTACACAGCTAAGAAAACTTAACATACTGAAAATCTGAGATGCTGCTTAAAATTAACAGCACAATAAAATACTAGACTGCCACCTAGTGCCAATTTTTAGCATCATCAAAGCACAAGCATTTCAACTATCCACTTCTAAATACTCATGCAACTGGACTAACATTTGCTCTAATCAGAACATTCTAAACCATGCATCTAAAACCACTACACATATGAAGAATATTAAAAATGCAAATACAAGCAATTAAACCAAAAATCATCTGCCATAAATCAACTTCAAGTTTAGGGAAATACAGCAAGAAAAACCTGAAGTCCTTATTTATTCAAGGAAAATTTACAGTATCAATACAAATACTTCTTTTCTTTTAGGTTAAAGTTAAGGCTTCCATACTCAGTTACACTGTGAAGTAGCAACTTTTATAAACAATATTAATTCTATCCAATTTTTACATGAGAAAGGCAAACCAAAAATCCTGTGTATTAGCAACTTCTTAGTATATCTAAACAAAAAGCAAGGGGTTACAAATATTACTTTTTCTCTAATAATATTCTAATTAGTTAGTCTCATCCAATTACTCTCTAAGGCTTTTTGAAGGAAAGAACCTATTTTATACAAGAATCCTGTAGGCAAAGTTTCCCTTGGAAATCAGGAAAACTTTTGTTGTAAAAAAAATAAAACTTGCGAACTTGTGTGTCACTATCAGAGAGTATATCAAAAAACATAAGCCAAATCATTAAGCCAAAGAAATCTTAAGAAACTGTTCAAATACATGTTGGTTAAAAGAACAAAACTATAGGGTAAAGTTCTCTGTCTTTTCTTAGCTGAATATGCCTAAGTGATGCTGTTATCAAATTGTTGTGCCTGAAAAAAAAAAAAAAAAAAAATCAACGAAAGTGACTGGTGGCAAAGCTGAAAGGTCCCACACACCTTTGCTTTGGCTATTTTAGACCAAAACTTCTTTACAGTGGAAAAAGTCATTAGTAGTTCAAACAGCACTGAAAGGCCACAAAATTAAGCACACACATAAATAGAGAAATATTATTTAAGGGTATCAACATCTTCCTCTTGAATCAACTTACCGTAAGCCATAGCAAGGCAGAGTGATGAACCGGAACATTGCCAGAAAAACCCTCAAAGGAAGTAGGGTGAACACATACAGAAAAGCATCCAGGCACAAAAAGATCCCAAAAAACATCAACTAAATTAAAAAAAAAATAAATAGATGTTAGCAGTTTATAAAGGACTACAAAACGTTTAATAAGAATTATATTTTTTTATGAAAAAATACATTTCCATAAGATGAATTAACCAAATAAGTCCAATACTCTCATGGGTTCCATCACCTGAACTATAAGAAAAATAACATACTATGCACTTGAGAAACTATTTAGCAAAAATTCTGCACCACAAGGTCCAAATAGCAAAAGCTTTTGTAGATTTTCATGGCTCATCAAAGTCAGTCTTTAGTGAATAGATGGCTTGCACCTGGACATTACCTTAGCACATTTTCCAGTGATAACTTTCCTCAAATGTTAAAAAAGTTAATGTTTTTAACCTTAGAAAAACAAAAATGCAGAGCAGTGTGCCATTTTCTGCCAACCTTTTTATTGCTCTTGTTTTGGGTTTTTTAAAACAATTTTTTTACCTTGTTAATTTTTATTGCAGTCAGTTACTGATATAATAGATGCCCTTCAGAGAATATCCACCTTTTTCATACAATAAAGAATATAAAACATGAAGAGGTTTATGTTCAGTTGCCCCCAGTTAAAGTGCTTTATTCTTCATTCACAGAAACAGTGGAAGATTCCATTGTAGCAACAAGCCAAGCAACTCTATGAAAAATAAACTAGACCTAGACTCTGCAATCAGAAAGCTCTTATATTCCAGATTCTCCCATGACATTTCTTCTTTACCTGCTTTTTGAATGTATTTAAGGTTTACCTGAATGAGATTCTAAGCATGTGCTTTTATGCTTCTGACAGATCAGAAGCCATTGTTTTATACTGCAAGGAAAATCACATAAAAAGGCAAGCTTAACTGGCTACACAATTAAGACCAGCAACACCCAAGCAGGCCTAGATATCTGTGACAGATACACATTGTCCTGCTTTGGGCCACTATAGAGCAAATTTTCTGTCTTGTAATTTTGTTTACATATGACAGTTGCAGTGTTGCTGATAGGAAAGGAAGACACCAGGTTGGCTCTGTGTGTGTGTGCAATAAACCAAAGCACAAGTAAATTACTTTTATCTCCCAAAATCTCTTTACGTTTCAAAGCACCAGGGGCACCTGGTGACAAGTAGCAGATGAATTTATGCACTGCATTGTAACATGCCATCAAGTCACCTATTTCTTTGCTAGTTTTAAACCAGGTGCTGAAAATCAAAGCCCAGCACTGAGGATGACTGGCTGAATATGAATTTTTTTTCTTACTTAACTCCTTAAACCAATCAAAATAAAATAATCTATCAGTTTGCATCTGTGCTCTTTGAATTCTTTGCAGGCACCTTTACAGCCTAGAAAAACCTCTGCTTTTTCTTTTTCATTTAGACAGATTTTTTTCTCCGCCTGAGCATGTAATTATGTTTTTTCACATTCTATAAGCTCATGTTAGTATTTTCAATTAATGTTTAAGGTCCTCATTTTCATAATTTTTTTACTACATGGCACCTGCATACTTACATGCACCTGTTGAAATATAATCAGCACTGAATTTTTCACTCATTTCTGTAAGCATTATTTTTGTTGCAACAGCCCAGATACTGAGGAGCTAACAGAAAAGCTTACAGAGCTCAATCACACTTGTGCTTTTTTGCTAAAAGTTTAATTTTGAGATCAATTATCAAGTTCCCTCTTAAGTCAGCAGGAAGAGGGATGACCTTTTCATTTAGTATAAATAACCTGTTGCAATGAAAAGCTTCCACTGGAACTGCACAAAAAGCTCAAATGGAAGTAGCATTTGTTTTACAAAGTATCCAGCTTCTCCAAATAAAAAAGGGGTATTCAGAACAACAACAATAATACTACACTTTTAACATCACAGCCCACTCTAAAAATTAGGTACATGTAATAAGTGCACGTTAAAGAGTGTGTCCTGAAATTAGGCTGTGATAAATTTACTCCATTTAATTTTCACTCCGATGAGTCTGTAATTACAGCAGTAACTAGTAGTAAACAACCCAAGCCATTAAGAAAATTCTTCCTTTCCTAGTGTCTCACACAGACTTCAATCACACAGGCAAGGGGTTCCTGCCCAAGGTGATGATCTGCACACTATTTAGTTTGCTTTCTAGGTGCTGACCATCATACTTTTTCATTTTTATTCAATGACTGTGATTCATTGTGATATAGATAGTATGCATACTAACCTGGACTAAGCCCACACAAGGAAATAACACATTTATTTCATAATGTCTCCATAACAAGATCACACTTTTTAAAGTTACCTGCTTATTACCTAGTTTCACATTCTTGCCTGTTTCCAGTACAGACTGAAGTTTGATTTCCATGCAAAATCTACCAACTTCACTACTTACAGCATCAACCTCATTTAAAAGATTGTTGACTTTTATTTGTTCTTACTGTCTGACTGGAAATACAAAGTGATGATCCTTCAGAATAAATTCTGTGGCTTGGAGATGGCATGCAATAATCTCTATCATCACAATGGAGATGATGTAGAACTGCTATACTGCTCAACGGAGCCCCTACCACAACTTCAATTTTCTGCCATAAACTGGAATGAATAAACAGAGAGAATGTGACAACACTATCCCTGGAGATGCTCAAAGCCCAACTGGATCTGGCTCTGGGCAACCTATTGCAGATGATGCAGCTTTAAGCAAAGGCTTGGACTAAATAATCTCCAGACATCCATCACAATCACATTCTGCAGTAAATGACAGAGTTTAGTTTTGTAAAACCAAGTCTCATCATGGTCCAAGGAAGAATTAAATTATACTGAAGGGGGAACCCGTGTGCTGCCAACCAAGGAAATCCTACTCTCTCTCTTTCTTCATTGCTCCACTCTTGCAATCTGGCTCACTATCCTAGCAAAGAACAAACAGAGCAAGAAAAGTGAAACATTCACTACTGAACTATGAGCTGATTAACTCTTAGAATGGTCCAACAAGCACCCAGCTTATGGAAAATGTGCAGCATGCATAAGGTAGGAGATGGAAGTGAGAGGAACAGTATAAAAAGACTGCCTTCAAATTAAATTAAATTGATTTAGCCTACCATGTAACTTCATCCCCAGAGTCTTTGAGAATTTTAGCAATATTACTTTTAACATTATTGCTGTGCTGCAGCCAAGCCAAACCTTATTACTAATGTTGCCTTTGTCATGGTTCTTGAGCATATTTCTTCAGACTCCTAAATCAAACAAAAACGGTCAAGCCAGAGTAAAACTGTCCTCTGTGTTACAGCACTGGGACTGGCTCACTGCCAGGTCAAAATTATTTCTTAGCTGACATAATGAAGGTGGCAGAAATACCTAAGGAAGGGGTATTGCACTGGGACAGAGAGGCAAGATGCAGTCAACAGCTGCAAGAAGCAAAACAGTCATGAAAATGACATAAAAAACCTTAGACAGAAATGGTATTTTTAAAGGAATGAAGTCTCTCCACCCCCAAAACATTTTAGACTGTAAAAATCTCCAAAACACTTTGTTTCTGTAAATGTAAAGTTACATTTTGTTTTTAAAAATTCTCTTGCTTGACTATTTCTTTAAGGATCAGAGACATCTTTATATTTGAATTTGTCATCATGTGGATTTGAAAGTTAGTCATGTCTGTCTCTGCTAATAACATGAGTTGCCAGCAGCAACCAGCCTATGTTTATAGGCACCAACCCCACAAAACCTTTAGGTTACAAACACTGAAAATTAATCATTCTAGATCTCTTAAATCTTTTTTAGTAGTAAAAGTGCTTGGAAAACAAATGTTTAAATGATTTAATGCAACGGGTTTAATCTCTAAATTAAAACACAAATTATACTTCACCTTTTCCAGTTCTTTTGGTATCCGCATGCATGTGTACACTCTCTCTCTCCTCTCTGTGTATTTTGCTTCATTGTGTTCAAGGAAGTAACCTCTTGTTAGCTCTGCACTGATGAATCTCAGCAATGAAAGATCTACATTTGAGAACACAGATAAGCAGAAGACACTTCAGGCATGACCTCCAAAGAGTGACAACACTGCTGGGCTTTTGTTACTTCCTGTAGGTTTCATTCACATCACATTACACAGGTTGCTGCTGATCATAACCAGGATGGCAAATCATTTGGTAGGGGAAGAGCTGTATCAGAAGCAAATCCTAGGCTCTCCCATTCCTCTGTTGCCTCCCAACAAACATAACAAGCTACTTTTCCCAGCCAATCGTTTTCCCAGTTATTCCACTTCTCCAAAACATTACTCCAGCCAGCTACACTGAAAGCAATATGCAGAGTAGAATTAATCCTTAACATACTGACAGTCATTCTAAATTTACTAACCTCTATTTTAGACTTTTATAAGCTATTTTGTCTCTCAGCAACACTAGCAACTTGGTCTTTATTTTAAACAACTTTCTGCAAGATCAAAAACGTTCATGGATACATGATCCCAAGTGATTCAGTGCACAAACAGTCAAGCATGCTGATTATTTGATGATCAGACTCAAGTCTTTCAAGACTAAAAAGCCATCAAGCACGTAGAGGTCTTTTCCATTTTAACAGCTGTAGGTAAAAATAAGTGGTAGGCTGGCTGACTTGTGTTTAGTCAACTTGTATGGCTTCCAAAAGATGATTTTTGGCAGAGTGGTCTTGTAAAAGGAAATAAAATATGATATTATAATTATGAAAATTCAGGCTGTCAGCACAAGGAGGATGAGCTCATGCTTTGCTGCTCACTGACAAGGTCTGAAATTACCATCTCTGGGTAACACTTTGGAGGTGCCAGAACACTATAATAAAGTTCATCATTCCTGATTACTGTTGGCATTTAAAACCAGAAACTCTCAGTGTTCACACAGAATCCAAAGACAGAAATTCACTCATTTGGACAGACAGGTGAAAAGCTACAGGGCATTTATCATGGCAAGAATACACTCACAAACAGTAAATTCACATTTTAGCTACAGTCTTGGTGACCACTGCCAGCAGAGCAGGAAGTGTGGAGCTTTCATGGTACAATACCCCACATTTCTGGGGGCAGAAAAAGCTGCACAACAAACCTTTAGTCAAACAGCCTGGATAACAGCTGTCCAGAGACAAATACAAGTATAGGTGCTATGTGTGAAATGTTCACACAACTGTCTGAGATAGTGGCTTTTCAATATTCACCACACTGAAGATGAGGAGGACCATTAGCTGGAAGAGCAGCCAGGAAATTACAAAGTTTTAAGGCAAAGAAGGGATCAGCTCAAACAGAAGCATAAAGGAAGCAGAAGAGGCAGGGTCTGCTTATAAACTACCGTCCTGGATAAGGGACACAGGTACTGAGAGAGACTGGAACTTGTGGTGAGGAAAACCAGGGAATTCAAAGTTTGTGGTGGTGTATTCTGTGTATGTCTAGAATGATGATTTATTGTGCTGCTGATACTGATCACAACTATATAATTCACAAGTGCTGGTTAATTATGTTTTGTCAATAAATCATTTAAGTAATGATTTGCTTTAAACTACATGAACTCAACTGTTTTTCCCTGTGTAAGATTGTTTGGGTAGTGATTTTAATGATTCATATATTACTGATCCACTTCTAGTAAGTAGATCAAACCTACTGTAAGCCTTGAAGGCATTTATTTTATCACGAGCAAAATCAACATGTAGTTTAATGAGTAGCAAAAAACTAATATTGACATATAAAGTTTCAATCAAAGTTCGTTCCAGCTAAGTAAGGCAGAAGTTTATACCACTTAGTCATTGTTCAGATCCCTTGCCAACCTGTTTTCTGGAGTCTCCCTTTTTAACACTAATATTTACAATTTTTTTTCTTTTTCCCAATTCATTCTTGTTGAAAAAGTTAAAAGTTAAAAGAGATAAGCTTAGCCATAAACACACAAATTAATTATTTTGTTAACTGTTAAGCTCTACTTTCTTCCACCACAGGTAACAGACCTTCTCTAACTTACAGAGAGTAACAACTGAAGTTTCCTGTGCAATACAGACAGACATATGGGCAACCATCATGGAATAACTTCTGGACTCCTTCTGGGTCTCCTCCAACTTGAGATATCCTATGATTCCAATTAATAAGTTACTTGTTATCACTCCTTCTTACCTCACACAAACTGGTTCATGGGCCTACTGTTGACAAATAAATGATTTTAAGCTTCCTCCGCCTGGCTAAACTTTCATACCCTAGACAGAGAGATAATCACTCCTCAGGACTAAGGATGATCAATACACAAACTCCAGACTGTGACTGCAAAACAATTTCCCCAGTGCCAGGGGGTGCACTGAAAGCACACAGCTGCTCAGCCAGCTCCTCTCTGAGCCCTTAGTGCCACCAAGCATCAGCCCAAGCTCTGTGCCAGCTGTGAAAAAGATCAGTGGCTGACCCTAAAGGAAAAACACAGCAAGCAAAAGAACAGGATGAGACACCAAGGCAGGAAAGAGTAATAAATCGTCTGAAAAACAACTTATTTTTAGAAGAAAATTATGCTTTGATAGCAGAATTAAGTAAACACTCTTAGTCCCTACTTCAAATTCCTTTGCTATGTCAGGTTTCCCTCCTTTGCTGCCTGAAAGTTTTAGACTGTGGCCTAAGTTTAAATTGTTCAGACAGCTTACCCTCCATGCTTCAAGGATTCTCATTTATCCTCCCATTTCAGGACAGAAAAGCACAAGCATCTTCAAAACAAAGGGACACTAATTCTGGTAAAAAATAATGATTTACCTAAGCTATACTTCAATGCACAGCTACACCAAGGATAACCATTAACCAGAAATGGAGAGGAAAATCTGTGCAAATGTGAAATGCACTGTGCCACAGTAACTTTCTACTGTTACATAACCCTAACTAATCCTAAATGCAACAATTTCAGGCACTCGCTTCACTTCCCTGAATCCTACATAAACACTTCTTCCACAAACACTCAAACAAATCATTCAACACTAAAGGACACGTTGTTTTTTTTTAAATAAGGGTATTTCCTTCCCCTCTAAATATATTCTCTGTAAAGGGACAGTCCTGCTTTACCAACATGAATTTACTTTTATCTACTAATTAATGTATTGCTGCCACTAGACAAGTCAGAACTTATAGCTGCTCTATCAAAGAAGCCTGTTATTTGCCTATTTTCTTGTCCTGAAAAGTCGGAGAGCACCAATGATTTTTAAGTATTTCTAATTTAAAATCAACAACTTGAACATAGTTAGGAACTCACACACAAAAACATGAATAACAATTTCCTTACTTTTTATGAAGTTATTTGTTCAGGTGTCTTTCAGGCACATCAGTATGTATCTTGACCATTCTTTTTTTCACCACAAAGCAATTCATATAATACTACAATCAAGCCAACTCCCTGCAACTATGGAATTTACATCACTTTCAACAGAAACTTTCACAGAACTCCATTCAATGATTCTGCGTGTCCTGTGACATAACACATCAGAAAAAGACACAGCACCTGTCAAATTGAGAAGGAAAGCATTTAATTGTTGGCAGATTACTTAAATCCTAATCCCCCTTTTTCCTTTTTTGTATTTTGTAAAACCTGTGGTATTGCATTCGAGCCAACACCGAAGCAGAATGCCTGAAAATCTAAACACCACTTTGAGCACTTTCAGATTTTCAGCAAGCCACTCCATAAAGAATATGGTGCTAATAAGTTTATTTATAACCTTACCAACACTGAATCAACCCTGCCACTGAGTGAAAGTTTTTATAAAAAAGGCAAGGCTATTTTCAAAAATTATTTGTAGATACCTGAAATAACCTCCTCAAATATAAACGTAAATACAGCTGCAGGCTGACAGCAAAGGGCATGACATTCCCCCTTATCTTTTCCCCTACAAAATGCTCAACTATGCTTAGTTTAAAGACTTATAATAACCTTGTAAGTTATAATAACCTCCAAACGACTTAAGTGCTCCAACAGCACCGCTATTTTCAGTAGCAAAGACAAAGATTATTATACTCAAGGGAAAGAAAAAAAAAAAAAAAAAAAAAAAAAAAAAGAGTAAAAACAGGTAACAAGACGCATTAAGGCAACGAAGCATTTCCCACACTTCATCAAGAAAGTTGGGGCGAGCGGCACACCGGGACCAGGTCCCAGCAGCCCGGTTCCCATCAGAAGTCACTCCCCCCTCGACAAGTACCGAACCGAACCCCCCTAATTTCAGTGTCTGTCGCGCTGATGGATGATGATGATGTCCTTGGCGTTTCAAAGCCTCCTGACGACTCCCTGCTCCTGCCTGACAGCGCATGGGGACTTCCCTGCCCCCCTGCATCTCCCCGCACACCCTCCTGCGGAAAGCAGACACACAACCCGGCAGGCCGAGGGGCTTTATTCCCTGGGCTGACCAAACTTCACGACAAGGAGAGAAGAGGCCGGGGGGCAAGCTCCTCCGCCCGCCCGGCTCCGTTACCGGAGGGGTTGAACGAGGCCGCACCCCAAGGCCCCCCAGGTCCTGGGGCACTTCTCCCAAGTCGCTCGGCGAAGTTTGCACGGGTGGGTGACGGCGGCCGCGCCTCAAGCACCCATCCCGGCCCCGGATACTCCGTGAGGCGCTGCCGGGAGCTCAGCGCTGGCGAAGCGCCCCGAAAGCACCGCCCGCCCCGGGCAACACCGCCACGGCCACCCCGGTCTCCCGTGGCGAGGTTTGGGGGGGGAACACAACCCGGGGGCCCTCGCTGCCCTTCCACCTGCCTCGGCCTGCGGGAAAAGGCCTCCCGCCCCGCCACCGCCGCCCCTCACCGGAGAGGCTCCGTTTTTTCTTCCTTCCCCGGTCGCTCTCGTAGAAGCCTAAAGTCTCCGTTCGCTGCTGCGGAGACGGCTGCCCCGCTCCGGCGGGAGGTGGCCGAGGGTCGCTGC
The DNA here is from genome assembly GCA_038090715.1 of Florisuga fusca. NCBI lineage: Eukaryota > Metazoa > Chordata > Aves > Apodiformes > Trochilidae > Florisuga > Florisuga fusca. The sequence continues at coordinate 9,330,956 of JAAWXA010000001.1, read as the reverse complement.
TACCCCAGAGAGTTTTCGGTTCCCCCCGGACGCTCTCCTGCTGTTCCGTAGCTCCGCCACGCCGTCCCTCCCCTCCGCTGCCCGGCGCGGCGCGGGCGG
>JAAWXA010000001.1:9267995-9330839 GCA_038090715.1 Florisuga fusca | reverse complement strand
GGCGCGGCGCCATCTTTGCCGCGGGGCTGCCGCCGTTAACCGCTTCGCTGCCGGGACCGCCGCCCCATGGCGCCCCTCCTCCCTCTCTCTCCTTCCCTCCCCCTCCGGAAACTTGCGACGGTTATGTAGATACTTTTGGGTGTAAATAAAGATGTTTCTGTTAGGGAACAAAGCTGTGCCGTTGCGGTCACGGTTTCAGCCGCCACAGCGAGTGGTTCCAAGGAATGTTTATCAATATGGCGACAGGCGCTTTATGTATAAAGACAAAAATATTAAAAAATATATAAAATATAAATATACTGTGTTCAGTTCTGGGCCCCTCAGTTCAGGAAGGAGATGGAGGTGCTGGAGCAGGTCCAGAGAAGAGCAAGGAGGCTGTGAAGGGACTCCAGCACAAGTCCTGTGAGGAAGGGCTGAGGGAGTTGGGGGTGTTCAGTCTGGAGAAGAGGAGGCTCAGGGGAGACCTCATCACTCTCTACAACTGCCTGAAAAGAGGGTGGAGCCGGGGGGGGGTCGGGCTCTTCTCCGTCAGTCAGACAAGAGGGCATGGGCTTAAGCCCATGGGAGGGTTAGGCTGGATATTAGGAAAAAAATCTTTCCAGAGAGGGTGATCAGGCATTGGAATGGGCTGCCCAGGGAGGGGGTGGATTCTCCATCCCTGGAAGTTTTTAAGAAGACACTGAATGTGGCACTCAGTGCCATGGTCTGGGAACCACAGGGGCAGTGGATCAAGGGTTGGACTTGATGATCTCAGAGGTCCTTTCCAACCTGGATGATTCTGTGATTCTGTAAATAATATAAATAAACAATATAAATATAGTTTATATATTTATGAACGCGGCTTCCCAGTTCAAGAAGGACAAAGAACTACTGGAGAGAGAGTCCAGCACTAAGATGATTAAGGAACTGGATCACTGCTTCATGAGGAAATGCTAAGAGAGCTTAGAGAAAACGAGGCTGAGGGGGAATCTTATTAATATTTATAAATATCTAAAGGGTGGGTGTCAAGAGGATGGGTCCGGACTCTTCCCCATGGTGCCCAGTGACAGAATAAGGGGTAATGGACACAAACTGGCACACACGAGATTTAAATTAATTATGAGAAAATACTTCTTCACTCAACATAAGACTGGAACAGATTGCCCAGGGAGGTTGTGGAGTCTCCATCCCTGGAGATGAATATTCAAGACCCTCCTGGATGTATTCCTCTCAAACCAGCTCCAGGGCATCCTGCTCTGGCAGGGGGTTGATCTAGGAGGAGGTCCCCTTCCCATCTGTGGCCATTCTGTGATGCTGTAATTGTAATTGCACGGGATGCCATTATTCAGCTTGTGCCATGCAAATAAAAGACCTTGTTCAAAAAAAAAAGGAAAGTGAGAGGTGAATGATTAACGCAAAAGCCAACAGGGTTTCAATGAACTGTACAGCACACGTTGGACTGGACCTGAGGTCACAGGCCCGTGCTGCCCGGGTCAATGTTCAGTCTGGAGAAGAGGAGGTGAGAGGAGACCTTAAGGCTCTCCTCTGCTGCCTGAAGGGAGGTTGGAGCAAGGGGGGAAAAAAGCCTCTTCTCCTTATGGAACTGGGAAAGGAGCAGAGGGAATGGATAGAAGCTGCACTGGATGGTAGGAAATATTTTTTCACTGAGAGGGTTGTCTGGCATTGGAATGGCCCAGGACAGTGGTGGAGTCACCATCCCTGGAGGCATTTAAAAGACATTTGGACCTGGCCCTTCAGGACATGGTACAGTAGCTGACTATGGTGTTAATCAAAGGTTGGACTGGATGAGCTTAGATGTTGCAGACAAACCTTTCTTGGGCCATGGCGCTTCGAGGTCCAGTAGGTGCTCTTGCCAGGACGTATAAACAGTACTCCAGTTGTCGCCTTTAGATTCAGTTAGCCCAGCTCAGTGCTAACACTCCAGACTCAACTACCCTCCCCAGACTGCTCAGGAGTCAGCCCCTTGCCTTTGGGAGCCCACCTTTTATTGGTCCCCAGTTCTGCTCATGCGCAGTCGCAGCCAGCCCTAATGGGGCACAGGTGGGCTGAACAGGAGCTCACGCCTCCCACCTGGTAATTGGCAACCAACATAATTGGCAATCATGATTGTCCTTACATGATTGCCTCTACACTTGGAGGTCTCTTCCAACCTAAACATTCTGTGATTCTGAGTGTAGCTTTTCCTGCAGGTGGTCTGTGGAAGGAGTTACGGGTGCTGGGCACACCTGCCTGAAGGATACATGGCAGGGAGCTGGCACCATCCCCCCGGGGTGTTGGGAGGGCAGGCACTTGAGGAGACTGCAAAAGTCAACAGGCCCTGCCAGCCCCAGGACCTGGAATCTCGTTCTTCCAAAGTTGGAAATGCTGGTTTGTGATACTGGCAGTGATAAGGCTGGTCAGAAGCCATATCAGTGGAAAATAATTGTTCCTGTCTTGAAGTGCTTATAATTTACACAAGAGTAAACAGGAATTTAAGAAGCAGGCAGCTCAAGGTAATTGCAAAGCACTTGTTAGCCAACGGAATGCGTATGGGCACAAAGACAAAATACCTGGCCTGAATTTCACGTACCATCTCTCCTTCACATTCAGTTCTCATGTTCTTATCATGCATTTAGAGGCCAGATTCAGCCAGCTTAATATTTAGCCACTTGTCCTGGGAAAACAAGGAGTGCTTTATTCTTTCCTTGGAAGGCTGTTGTAGTTCATAACTGCCTCTAAGCTAGTTGTACAGTTGTCTCAAAGAGCACATCAGGCTTTGGATAAAGTAGAGGTGCCCATTTCCATTGCCTTTAGTGGTTCTAAATGCATAAAATCTGGTAGGATTTCTTAATCCAAGTCTTGGTATTTTCAGGAAAGGGAGCACTCTTTACAGGCACATATTATAATGTGTAATAGGAGCATCATACAGGGAGGTAACAGTGATGGCTACCATACATTATCAGTCTGGGCTTTCCTTCTCCCATGCTTTCTCCATGGATGTAAAAAGCAGTTGGGAAAACAGAATACAGAATAAAGAGCTCAAAGAAAGATGAAAAATTACCTCAGCAGGAGTGCTGTTAAGTCCATCCAAAGTTACAGGACACCCTGAGAGATATTCTGCTTCTTTTCTTCCAATTGTTTATAAAAGCTATATCCATCCATAAAGATGCATGGCATGGTACTTTGGGACAACAAATTGTCACAGCCTTCTTATCAGTCATACACAAATGAAGGCTTTTGCAGCATCAAGCATCATCTAACAACCAGGTATGTTCTTCCTTCAGGCTGAGAAGTTGATGAATTTCTGGAACCAGTTGTGACATGATACCTTTTCTCTTCAGGGGTTAGCCACATATAACCTTGCTTGGTTTACAAGATCTTCCAGTTTTACACTTGAAGTAGTCCAGCTGAAGGCATGATAACAGTATGACTGCAATACAGCCCAGCTAAGAATTCACTCACATTTTTGATGCTTCAAAAGCACATGAAGCAGCTACCCTCAAGAGTCTGTCTGTATGGGTTTTTTTGTACTTTACATCTAGTTTGTAGTTTATCATTGGCCATAATTTTATTGTGGTGGTGTTTTCTTTTTTTTTCTTTTTTTTTTTTTTACATGCAAAGATGTGTGTCTTTCAACTACTACATGTGATATTTTGGCACAGTGGCCACTGGCAGAAGATCAATACAACTGCAGCAAAATTGAGTCTTTATATATGTGAGACCTTGGACAAACCAAGTCAGATAGGAAGAGTTAGTGAAAAATATTAGCAGTGTTGATATAGGAAGTAGTGGTTCATTACAATATCTGTTTTGAGGAGGTACCTGGGACCACCTGCTGCTTGGGCACAAGAAGCTGTACTTCATTGGTTTCCATAGTTTTATTATGAGACATGCTAGGGAGTGACTGCAGCAGATCAGAATACCTTTTGCAGTTTCACAGCCATTCACCAATCTTTTTCCTGAAATGATTTTCTTAGAGCAGGACACAGGCCTGTCCATGTTCCCACAGCTCAAATTTCAAGTCTTTCCCCTCAGAGATAATTGACAGGTGGGGTGGAAAGGGATTGTTTCAAAATAGTGCCTGTCTCCAAGGAGAAGCAGCAGTTTCATTCATACAACAGGAAAAACCATTAGGAAAGTCATGGAGTGAATACAGACTGGGAATTAAAGATTACTTGAATTATATTAGAAATGACAGCATTGCTGATCTTGGGGCTTTGCATAAGCTACTTCATTTCTTGCCTTAAATTTTCCATACATGTACTAGAGTAATGATTATCTACCTCTGTTGTATCTTACTGAGGGATTTTTGCTCATCTGATACCAGTAAAGTTTTTTCTGGCATTCTCAAGTATTAAGACTTTTACAGTATGTCCAGCTCAGCTGTGCTTTACTCCTGGAGTACTCATTGCTTCAATTACTCTGTGTGGATGGTATTTTTCTAAAGAATCTTTCCACATTGTCTAAAATGCCTTTTTTTTGTTGTTGTTAATGATTTGGTTATCTTTTCCCCCACAAAACCCCCCACAATGTTAAGAAGAATATTTAGAAAATGTATAATCATTTTGGTAGCACATTTTCCCAGCAGATCTTTGTTGTCTTTTCAGACCTTGCCATCTATGTCACTTACCCCCACCAACTCAGATATCCCATCCCCTTAGGCAGTCTGTCAACTAAGTGTGCTAAAAAGAGGTCAAGTAAGATCTTCTTTTTAGGAAGCAATACACACATGTAAAAAAGAAATCTGTCAACAAAATTATATCAGGAGCATAAGAAGTAAATTATGCACATGGGTTAGGAGATGTAAAAGAAATCAAGAAAGAAGTATGGAAACTCAGTGTACCATACTGAGGAGAGGGATATGAAACTGGAGAATACATTAATTGGCAATAAAGAAGATGCAGGTTTTAAATGATAACAGTGTAATACTCATAGCTGTATGAAACAGTTATGAATGACTGTAATACTCCTATATGAAAACATCTGGTACCTATCTTCTATGTGAAGCTTTATGTCAGTGAGGCTCAAACTTCTTTATACTTGGCAATATCATAAAATAAGACTAGATACTAAATATGTATGGTTTAATGCTTTAATTTATTAGTCTCCTGCAATAATTATATTGAGTTATATTCCTCAATATGAATGATTTACAGAATTCTTCATTTTTAAAAGTGTCATCACTGAGTACACCTTCTGTGATGAGCCAAGTCAACAAAACTTATCATGCACTCAAAGTGCAATAATAATAAAATATTTTCAGGCCCTTTTGTGATATAAACAAATAATTTTATATTGGGTTTATGACTTTTAGTTCATCAATCCGCTCACTATGTGGGTGCATATTCATTCTTCTACTAAAGGCAATGCATCTCTTAGCAACAACTGATATTAACAAACTTAGTTCTGAATCTTTCAGCAGCTCAGCTGTCATATGTTTGCAAGGTACAAAGTATTGGTTGGAAGTATAATCTAATTCTTTCTCAGTCAGTTGTGTTTGGTAACTGAAGTTAAAAATACCTGTTTATGCTCACAGAATAATGTAAAGACTTTTTTTCCTTCCTTTCACGTTCTGCATCTAGGCAGCACGTGAATTTTTGCATGGAGTAGTATTCACATATGAAAAATAATCAGTATAAGAAACCATTATATAGACACAAGCACCCTAGGTGTTTCACTTACTAATTTTTCCCTTGTCTCAATATAAAATTTACAATGCTAAAGCTCACCGTATTTTTTCCCTGAGCTGTAGGCTCACTAAGGTTAGGTTGACTCTTAGGCAAGCTAAGGCCATTACTCCACATCAGCTTGTTCTTGAATAATGCAGGTACAAATCAGATTATGCAATCCTACAGTACCTGAAAGTCGGGTTTGACTTCTCACTGGTACATTTCCATTCCATGTTTGCTTTGGATACTATCATACAGCACAGGAGATGTTGCAGAGTTCAAATCAGTGGTGCTTTCCAATGACAGCATGATTCTTCAAACCTGCCATCTTTGAAAGTTTGGGAAGAAATAATTCTTTTGAGATACTTTCATGTGTTGTTTTATCCTCAGACCATAGCTCAATGAGAAAGAAAGGCTGATGCTATTGAAAGTAAAGTAACAGAGATTTCTAAACCTCTTCAGTTCCAAGTTACTTTATCAGAATCTTAAGCCTGAAGTGCTGGAAGAAAGGTTCTGTAATCTTTTCTTTCCTTTTTTCCCCCTTTGTTTTATGGTTTTAAGTGTTATAAGTGTCTGGCTTTGACTCCATCCTCAGCTACTTCCTCAGCAGAGCTCAGACAGATACGAGGTGTGAAGGGAATAGGTGGAAAGAAATAGATGAGGAAAATGCAGATGGAAGCACTGTTGTGAGGGCTCCAAAAATCATGAGTTGGGAAGAGTACCTGGGGACAAGGGTCTCAGTGCCTAAATGTGAGTTTCCTCTACCTAAGAATGAAATTTCCACTACCACACAGGAAGTGGTTGGTATTTTGTTCATGTGTCAGAAAATATGTTACCTCTAAAGAGGAGTTTCCTAATGTGTAAGTTTCAGTCTACCGTTTTTTTGTATTTTTTTCAGATACAGGGAGCAGAAGAGAAATCTCCAAATTTACAGTGTCCTGGGACTGAATTTACAACATGAGTTTTCAATCATTCCAAGCCCAAGTGGAGATGGAAATCTCTGTTGCAAGAATCATTAGCACTCAGAGTTTCTGTAAACAGTCCTACTGATTTTAATAAGTTGTAAATCTCAGCTCAGCAAGAGCATTTCTATTATGATAAAATTTGCAGATATATACATACATACAAGCTTTGTGCCTAAAATTAGATTGTGAGATCTCTAGATAGGATCTGAAGTCTCTCACTTTTGGAAAGCAACTCCATTCAGAAGACAATTCAAATGTGTTTTACTTAAACAGAAGGGCAAGTGCTTTCCTGATTTTAGGCAGTTAAAAATGTGTTCTTCAAAAATGTTGAGCCTCCTGTAGGATCAACTGAATCAGTTAAGAGGTGCTGGGACCCCTAAATGAAATCTAAATGATTCCTTTTTCTGAAAATCATGGCTCATTCTGTAATTATCGTTTCACATGAAAAATACTAACCATGACATACACAGAAAATTAAATGTATTGCATATAAATGTGTAACTAGTGACTCTGAGACCAAAACTTCAGTCATTGTAAGTCAAAATAAAGTCATGACCTCCAGTGGACTCATATGATTTTCATGAAATTTGGCCTGGTTATGAATAACTTGAAGTCTGAGAGAGATGTTTTATTGTTTAAATTATTGTTATTTTCTATCTAAATGATGCTGTAATAGATACAGCTTACCTAATCCACTGTGCACAATATAATGAAGACAAAAAACCTTAAGCAGGACATAGATGTTGTTTTCAAATATATAAACACAGGCAAATGTTTAATTACATATGCATGACAACAGAATACTGAAATCAAGATCAACTTTAGGGGCTAAGTTTTGTTTTAACGGTAGAAATATTCTAAAATCAGCCAGTCTCTGTCAGGCAAGGGTCCAGGGCTCCATTTTTTAATAATTGTCCTGACTTTGTATTTTGCTTTAGCTATTGTTTTTGTTATTAAGTCTTACCATCCAATTGTCAAGTATGACAACGGAATTTGGATCAAATTCAACTCTGATTTAATTCTACAATTCTATCAGTAGGACAGTTACAGTATCAAGGGAGTAGTTTCTTATGTAAGGCACCAAGGACCCTCTATAGTAGCATGATGTGATAGGAATACTTTGTCTGCTGGAACTCAAAATTTCCCATCCTTTTTTTGCTCAGGATTTATATTTTGAAGTGGTCAATTTTAATTTGGCAGGCTCTGCACAAATCCCATTACCACTTGGAACTCCTGGGGGATTGCTCTGTCTTGACGAGTAACAAGATGCACTGAAGTGTGTTTGGGATTGCTCTTTCAGCCCTGCCAGATCATAAAGAAAGGCACTTACACTGAAAATACTTGATATTCCTGCAAAGTAACCCTACCTGACCTACATTTGCATCAACTAGCAGAGCACTAACTAAACATGTTTTCCCTTTCCATTTTCAAATTATTATTGTTGTGAGATCCTGTAATTTACAACAAGTTATATGCACCGAAGCATTAAGGGTTGACAGAACTTGCAGAGGGTCATGAAGGGTAAAAGCTGAGATTCCATCTGTCAGCCACTGAGTTCACATTTGGAACACTGGAAAATAGGTGTTGGGGAAACCATCAACTGGTTAAATAACCCAGCAATCAATTGAAACAATCTGAAATACATTCCTTTTTGGAAAATCTTATGAAAGCACATTTTCAAACACAAGCAGCTGACTAAGAAAGTCCTGTAAATGATGTCTTTTAACACCATTACATTTAAAGTGCTGTCAGCAGTTCTGTTACTGGGATTTACTGTAGAGTACTAGATTAATTTTCAACTTGACCTTAAGAATATATGCTTCTTTACAAACTAATTAATTTCTTTTTTTTTTTTGGCTTTAAAAGTTTGTATTGATGTCCATACATTTGTTTAGAGCCACTGCACACAGAAATGTGTCTGCACAAAACCAAGTACCCATACATTCTGTGGAAATTATTATAAGAAAAAAGAACCCCAGGCAAGCAATTACCCAATCCCCTTTCACAAAGATGACTCCCATGTATATGAGTATTTCTGTGGGCATTAGTCAGCTGCTGGGTTATGATAACTTGATCCAAAATCTGACTCTGGAGCTATTTTAGTGACCAGGATGCACTATTTTAGTTCTGTTATAAATCCCTATAATGTAATTGCTGACAGAACCCTTAGCACAGCATTGCTAGCAGATCATTTACCCACTCAACCCAGGAATAAATGGTTGATACATAAATTTTAATAATTGCAGTCCTGCCCAGTCAGGACGACCCCTTTCCAAATGACTGAAGTCAGATGATTCAATCCCTCCTTTGCATATTCCCAACTGGTACCTCCGGTTCCCTCCCAATAATCCTGTGTTTCACAGTCCATAACAATCATTCTCCCCTTTCCCTAGGCGAGGTTGTTTAAAATGAAATCAGGAGAATTAGCACTTGAAATAAGAGCAGCTGAATGTCTCAGCATTGCCTCTTGGATGAACGGCAGAGCTATCATCTTCACTGCAAGCACCATACTTTATGGTAATCTACAAAGCAGCCCTTGTTTAATAGAAGTATTTCACAGTTCCAGTAAGTTGGTTACAATATGTGTCCTGATGTGTCTGCAAAGCACAAGCATACATTTAAATTGGAGTCCAAGCAAAACTAATAAAGTGTTGGGACCTGGGAACTGCCAGGAGAAAAGGTAATAATGTTCCCAGGACTGCTGTGTCTTCTGATTTACTCTTTCCTACTCACAGCATGTCCCTGGCTTCCAAAACTGTGATTTAAGATAGGGTGAATTGGCACCAGGACCACTTTTCCTACAGTGTGTCTGCATGGCAGATCATGTTCTCACCTCCTGAAACGTGCCTGGCTCATGTCCCCTGTAGCCAGATTTTTAAAACTTAGCCTGAATATTATTGTTGGCCTTTCAGACCTCTTGCCCAGCTTAGGTGAGAAGGTGTAATGCCTGACTGAGACAGCCCCACTGGAAGCATCCTCGTGTCCTGAAGGCACAGCCAGGAATTGAGTGCTTCACTCTGGAAAATAACTGCATCCTGGGGGAGAGGAGCACCCTCCCCTCTGTTTGCACTGAGTGCTTAAACACTGTGATGCTAGAAACTGCCTGGCTTAGGAAGTTAAGGAATAGACTGATCCTGAGCCAGTTCTTTCCTGATTCCTGTGGGCTTTCAAGGAAGTAGCTGAGCAGGTAAGTCAGCAATGAGAAGGTGAAAGCACTGTGGTGTTTGAAGTTAGAGGCAGCTGAAGGTGACAAGCAGTTTTGTATTTAGGATTTTAGATTTGGGTTGAGAGGTGTCATTTTAGATACACATGCTTAAAAATTGCAACTTAAATTCAGGAGTGGGTTAACAACTGGATTTGTCTTGTGGGAAATGGATTTCCAGTTTGAGAGCTGCTCTAACACTTAGGCAGTCTTCCCATTTACTAAGTATAGCTATTCATTTTAATTTGCATGAAGAATATGGATATGTAAGTCCCCAATTACTTTAAAAGCATTATTTCAAGTGATACAGAGAAGTAATTAGTTCAATGAGGGAATGATATTACGTAGTGGAAAGCTTGGTTTGCCAAGGATCAATTTGTTGACATTTGAATCCAACTAGAAATAAAATGCACAGAACAAAAAGTAGACTGTTTGAGTAAAAAGCCATCTCATCGATTTGCAACAAATGAAAAGCATGCCTGCTTCTCAGCCAGAGGGACTAAGTAAGGGATGTCTTTGCAGCAGAAGATTTAAAACTGACCATTTAAACATGAGGAGAATGTAGCAGTTTAAAGCATGGGGAATCTAATGCTTCTTTTTCTATTCTAGTAAAACAGTTATTTCTATAACACATTTTTGCTATATACATAAAATGAGGATATTATTACATACTCCACCTTTTCATAGAACTGTGGTTCTTCTCTGAGCAACATCTGTTGATCTCTGAAATCCTCAAACAGGAAATAGAGCAGGAAGGCAAATACCATAACTTTGATTTACATCTGGATTTCCTTTACTTGATTGTTGCAATTGTTTATGTACTGTGATATAAATTCATAGTATCTCCCCAACAAATAAAGTGCAAAGATTTTGTTCCAACAATTTTCCTGTCTAAACAAGAGACTATAATAAAAACAAATTGAGTGATAATGAAAATGAGTGGGCTACAGAGGAATAGAGAATACAGCTGTGAGAGACAGCAAAACAGTTACTATTCTATACATAATTTATTAGTTTGTCCAAGTAACAAAGGGAAAGGACAATTTTTACAAGCAAGTTTTTCTTTCTCAGTGCAAGATGGGAGTGAATGTTGCCAATGTAACAGCTAAATGCAGAATTATTTAAATTGACCAAATGACACTGACCTTTAGTTGTTCTTGCAAATTATAGCAGTTTTTAGTCTTTTTATCAACACAAGCTTTGATTTAAAATATATAGGCCCCACAGGAAATATTTTTTATGTGTTTTTCCTAGAATCATATAAATAGCAATAAATTGTCAAGTACCATTAATTCTTATTCTAATCAAAGACAATGGTGATATCTACAATAATTCATATCAGTGTTGGATGAACACTTAAAAATAACATAGTAAAGTTTCACTTTGTTCCCTAGAGATTATGTAATCATACCTGTCAGAAATAACTATATAAATATAAAAAATCTGCTGAAAAGTGTAGAGACTGTCTCCACAATTGTAATTCAGTCAATATGAGGGTAAAGGAAAGCTCTTTTAACATCTAGCTGTGCTACACAACAGCTTCAAACAGAAAATGAAGATGTAATAGTCACAGTTGTGCTCTTAAAGATAACCTAAAGGTTACCAGCTCAATGGTAAGGATTAATCTTTATTCTTTCGGGCATGAACCAAGTTTTAACTGATGCAAGTCAGAAAAATCTGTCTAAAAGAACACTTTATTCCAGCCCGGTATACTTCAAGACTTCTTGCTCTTTTCTCTAAGAAATCAACTGGAGTTGAAGATAGGGTGCTGGAGAGAGGACACTGACCCAGTGTAAGTAGAGGTCTCATCAGCTGTTGCACTGCTTGTCCGTTTATCCAAAACATGGACAGATTTTATGAATTCCAATATGCTGTGTCTTTTAAGAAGCACACAATGAGCAGTTACCAGTAACAGAGGGGACAGCAGAATCCTCCTGTTAAACACAAAAAGTGGCTGTGTGCTGCCTTTCCATATTTGCACTCCTGTGGATGAGCTCGGTCAAGGAGAGGATGAGCTCTGGCACACCTCAGCCCTCAGCTATATTCTGCTTTTGCTCCTTTTGCAGCTTTGGCAAAATTAGTACTGGCAGACACTGGTCTCTACCTCATGCTGTGTCATAACCCAGATCAAATTGGAGGCAGTACCAGGGCATCTGACTTCCCAGAAGAGAGAAAAAAAGTGCAGAAACTGCTCACTTTGATGAGAAAATTCCATGAAGTTTGAGTATACTCATTCTCTGGATGGGTATTTTGGAAACTGTAGTGCTGGAGCCTATTGAATCTGCATTCCTATAACAATGACAAGCCAGTAATCTGTGTTAAATGATTAACATCTTTAATAATAATACAAACATTGTTAACTGTGGAAACATTTAGCCATTAGATTTTGTATTCTGGAGACTTGCCCCTTCTAGGGTACAAAGAACAGCTGCAAAGCAAAACCAAAAAGTTCCCCAAAACATCTGAGTCTGCCCACCACATGCAGAGGTCACTGCAAAATGTGTCAAAGTGTTCATGGGTGAGTATTTGGAGTAGGAAAAAAATGGTGCTTTGGGTTGTCTATCATCCTGCCTGTGGCTTGGCCCCTTCAAGTTCTGGGGGGGGACAATGAACAGAAAGGAAAATTATTTGAGACATTCAGAGTAGGCCAGTGTGCTCAGGGACTGCACACACCTCTGATGGGATATATCCTGTTTAATTATGACGTTTCTTGGTTCTCTGTTGACTTCAGGGCCCTTCAGATCAGAACTCTGCTCACTGCTCTTACTGATGCATCCAGGCTTGTATTTGTGAATAATCCCTTGATGTTTAAAAATGCATTTTCACTTCACTATAATTTTTGTTTTAATGGGGGCTTCTATCAGATCTATATAGTTGCCTCTATAGTTGCCTTCACTCTATAAGTGAAGAGTTCTTGCCAGCAGCTGAATTATCACACTCTGTGCCATAATTCTGATGTTTGCTCTTTTCACCTTATGGTTACAATTTCCCTTTGAAAGACTTACCAAGAAGAAAATCCAAAGGTAGACAGATTTTTAAGAAAGGCCTGGAATTATGTTGGAAAATAGGAAATTAAAAAGGTGACTGTGCTTCTGGAAAATACTTAACTAATTTAGCAAAAAGATAAATGGATCAGTGATATTTTATTCTATGCTGCCATCTTGTGACTCTAAATGAGATTTGCTGTCGTGTAATAGCTTGAATACCAAGCCCTTTAAATATGACCAGCACAAGTTTGGTAAGGACATTTTATTGAAATATACTTTCTGTTCTTACACTGTCAGTACATACTAGACCAATAGCAGGGAAACAGCAGAGAAAATATTTTGGCAATATTTAATCTGTGAGGAGTTCCAAGCTTGGCCATTGTGCATAGGATGGTTACACAGTGAAGTCATTGTCCCTGAACATTTCTTAGGAGTGGACTTCTGTAAGCATCCATTAAATCAGTTCCTGCCTGTGGCTACACCAGATCCACCAGGCAGCCCTTCTTCAAAATTCCCTAGAGAATATACCACTTAGCTTTCCTAGCACTATAGGGAATCAACATGAAGTAACAGCTGGCCTGTAAAGAAACAGACATTTAGCCTGGGATGAAATTCAGGGTTGACTACAAAGCATCATATCCTGCTGTTCCCATGGCTTGGTTTTGAGGAGCCTATTGAAGATATGTGAATGAGAGACTGTAGAGAAAGTGGCTCTGAGCTGCTAAAAATGCAGTAGGAAAGGCTAAATGCATCTGCATCACTAGCACAAAGCAAAGGCAGCCTGGAAAGCCTCTGCTTTTGGTGATGTGACTCAGGATGAAGTTTTGTACGTGAGGGCACACTAGCTTCACAGCTATGGGTAAATGGTGGGGGAGACATTTACATCTAACACTTCCTATGCACCAGACTGTAGAAATGAACTTTCAAAGCAAAGAATAACAATAATTCAAAAAGATCTAAGGGTGGGATAAGGAATTGATTATGCAAATATAATCCAATAGATTACAGGTTATAAATTGTCCAAGAATGAGCTTAGCCTAGAATTTTGAGAAGTTTTTAGCCAGTAGTGAGGTTCTGAAATGTCCATCAAGGAGAGCAAAGGCAACCTGACTAGTAATAGGATGACTCCTGCTAAAGCTGTTGAAAACTTGCTGGCCAGAAATCAGGGGATTGCCTGCAATCCATCACAGAGATTGCTGCACTTAACAAGACACCAGATTTTGGAAGCTCAGATAAGAATTACATTCTCATGAACAATTGGAAAGTGCCATGTATTTGAGATTTAGAGGTAACTCGAATTTTTCCAATTTAAATTGGGGACACCTTTAAGGATATGGAGCAACATGCACAGAGAGGAATCTGCTTCCTGTCAGCAAAGGACATGGAAGAGAAATGGAAGACTTGAACAGAAAACAGATGCTTCAGTTTTACCCATGCTGTGTGGAAACTGGCAGATTCGAAGGTTAATTAAAGACCATTGGACCTAAGTTTGCCTAGATTTGTCTCACTCTCATTCACACTCATGAAGCCTGACAGATTCAGATTCCTTTCCAGGGAAATACACCTGTACTGAAGAGGAGGAACTGATGATTGAAAGAATTTGTCATAGCTCCAGTTTAGAACGTTGCATAGGGACGGGTGAGAAATCCATTTGAGACAACCCCATGTCATTGAAACTCTGTCAGTATTTTCTATTTTAATTTGTTGTTCACCTTCAGTTTTGTTCAAACCCTGCACAGTGACTGTGAATTAAGAAATAACATCATTTAGAAACTAGGTGGAGCTATTTCTTTACCAAATGCAAGGACTTGGTTACATTGCACTGCGTGCAGAATGAAGTGTGTGACTTATGCACACAGATGGTGCATATAGCACCCATCTTTCCTGATGCATACATTTGCTAAATTTCAATGGATGCAATGATATTTTTCATGATGGATCTGAGAGCTCACGTACTGTTCACATAGTGTACATTTGCAGAGTGGCAGTTCTTTTTATGTTAGAAGGTGTTTTCAGACAGCTTGAAGAAGGCAGTGGCAACTAGATCAGTGAGTGGCAGAGATGGAGATTGCAATGGAGATTGACTGGTAAGGAGACAGATATTCTGACATTTTCAAGCTGCAGCACAGGAATGTATCAGGTTAGTGTAGGTGTAGCATTTAGCAGATCTTTTGGATATTTCATTGCATGTAGCCAAGTAAAAATAAATACACTGCCATTTACAGGTGCTCAGGCAGTAAACAAGGTGGAGATTGAAGAGACTTGTTAGAGACTGGGAATGAATCTTTTGAGCCTGCATATGATGTGATGCTCCTGCTTTCTCAAGGTTTTCTTTGACAAATGCTGCCAGCATAACCTGCTTTCTCTGAACAGCAGCCAGCTGATGGTGAAATACATGGCCTGGACACCTTCTACATGTACATCCTTTTCTAAACTTACTTTATGGTAAGAAGGCAAACCCATGTGGTAAGAAAACTCTGCTGAGTGCCACTCAATAAGGCCTCATGGCCCCCAAACCTCTCCTTTAACCTGTACCATTCCCCAGGGACCTCTGCTTGCCTCCCTCTTTCTGCACCTTAGGGACACCTAAGGAGTCCAGCAGCACTGAAGGTGACATGCAAGCTGCATCCATCTGGAGAATCCCAGCTTCCCAGCATTTGCTCCTGGAGTTCCCTGCACCTTTTCAAACCAAAGCTGTGCTGCTGCTTGGGTTACAGCTTGGAAGAATTGGGAAGCTTCTACCTCTGCTGCTTCTGTAAGAGTTGAACTCCTGGTAGGAAAGCTACCCTGTGCTTGGCTTGCTCAGTACAACTGCTGGCTTTACAAATCATGTAGGACTGATTTTTGGCTGAGGTATTTTGTGACTAACACAGTCAGCAAAACAGGCACTGTTGGCAAAGTAGTACACCCTTAGTCCACCATGAGCTTGCAAATAAATTGAGGGTTCTTTAATGTATTGAAAGCTACTGTTAGTGTGAAGCAGTTAAGCTTACAGACCACAAACATTGATAATATTGCTTTATAGCTAGTTAAATAGTAATAGCTAATATTCTGATAAAAGATTCAAGAATTCAATCAGAATTATTTGATTGGGTCAAATACAGTTTTTCAGTCCCACTCTTTCAAAGAATAATAAAATCACTTATGTTGGAAAAGACCTTGAAGATCATGAAGTCCAGCAATTAACCTGACATTGCTAATTCTACCCTTAAACCGTGTCCCTGTGCACCAAAACTACATGTTTTTTAATTATCTCAAGGGATGGTGACTCCACCACTTCCCTGGGCAGTGTGTTCCATTGTCTGACAAGTATTTCAGTGAAGAAATATTACCCAATACCCAATCTATACCTACCCTGGCACTACTTGATGCCATTTCCTCTGATCCTATCATTCTTACTTAAGAAAAGAGACAGAAATTCTCTTTTTTCTCTTGGTTTCTACTCTCTTGACTTTGCAAAATTATCTTAATAATAATAATAATCTAGTATTAAAATTATCTTTCAAGTTTTCTGAAAGCTTGCAATATTTGCAATACAGACCATTTGCTCTCTTAACAGAGGAGATTTCTCTGCTTCTTATACCTCTACCTGTTAAAAAACCTGGCTTTCATTTCTGCTTGTTTGCCTTTCCATAAAGCTGACTTGCAGAGATTGAGATTTGCTTGAAGTCTTCTATTACTTCTTAAGCCAGCTCCCTCCTCCAGAGCTCAGACCCTTTGTCCCCTTTTTATAAGTATTGCCAGTCTATAGATTTTTTCCCCTCTCTGCAGTCATCTTTTAAAGTCAGTTATCACTCTCTTTTCTTCTTTGCTGCCTTAATGCAGCATTTATGCTCATTTAGGTTCTCTTTGCCATATCAGTTTGCAAGAGTCAAATAACTTTAGGTTTTTTAGTCCATACAATCCATCACACACTATCTCCTCTGCCCAGATTCAGGGAGGTCACCAAAGAAATACTTTTTGTAAGATTTCCATCTTCTGCACAACTTTCATTAAAACGAAAGAGGTAATGTCCTCAGCATTAGGGTTAAGAAGAAGAGTACATGAATATGAATGAAGAAAATATTTCTCTGATAAGAAAATGACCAACTAGGTATGCTCACACAGTAAGCATGTTGATATGGTAATTCTATACAAACCTGTTTTCATCCACCCAGAATTAGTGTTCTTCCCCAATTTAAATTATGTTGGCTGAACCCAACATGGGTAATCCAGCAGTATTTCCAGAAATCATTTCCAAGACATGTTAGCTACCCTGCAATGTGCATTAAATAAAGACAAGCATGTTACAAAGTTTTGGATCACCCACTTGGACCACTATTCAGAGACTTTTCCCTTTGCTGCTGGGAATTCTGTGAGGAAACCAGAGCAGACAGGGGCAGCTTTTGAGTTCCATCCACAATACCCAGAAGGAGACCAGCTTTGCAGGATTAAAGAGTGGAAAGGAAGGAAAATGCCAGTGGGTCACTAGCATGAAACCTATAAGGAAACCAAACTAAGCTGAAGTAAAGGTCTAATTGGAGGGGCAGTGCTCCAGTGATGGGTGGGGAAAATAACTTTCTCACTTCACAACCATAACAACACCTGACCACTCACTCTCATTCAAGGTACTGGTTTCTAGACCTGGCCAAAAAAAAAAAGTTATTTAAAGGGAAATGTATCTTGCCAGAATAAGCTGCAACGAGGCTAATTCATCACTGAAGCAAAGTACCTTCTATACCCACTGAGGAGGGGAAGTTACCAAGAAGGTATTGGACCAGTCAACAACTTGGTAAATTCTCTAAGCCTCCAAGAATCATACTTACTTTGTCATTTTAGATGAAGCTGAAACGTGGGCTAAAAATGGAGAAATAAGAAGCACATGCTTGCATACAACAGCATGTTAGATCCTGGAAAGAGGAATGAATTACCTATGCTACTATTATAGGTTCAATAATGTCTGAATGTCTGAAGCTAGTGTACTTAACAGACTATCCAGTAAATTCAGGTAAATCCAGAATTTTCATGCCTCTGGCTTTTTAATAATTCAAATTAAGGAGGACCATCTCACCTCAGAGAAGGGTTTTGCTATGCACAGTCATCAAAATAATGAATTCTAATATAACAATGTGGCCAAGCAGGAGTATGAAAGTTGAATAACCCTGTTTCATTTGTTCCCCTCAGGTAGAGGAGGAGGATTTGCTCTCATTTTCTCATCTAGCTGAGCCACAAAGACCTCATCTCTGAAGTTCCATTTTATTTCTCTGAAGGAATATAAACTGCATGTGAGGTTAAAAATCCCTTTCAAGTGAAACAGTTAGAGAGTCTTTCAAATAAAATTAGATATAGCCTAAGTGTTCTGAAAATACATCCATACCAGTGGCTTGGTCTGGCCCTGGAGCATGGAGTAGGTTACTGTCAAGTATTCTACAACATCAGGCAGCAGGAAATGTTTGAGCTCTGGAGCTGCACAAGGGTGGGGGCATCACCAGCACAGGCACAGCCCCCTGCACTGGAGTTTAAATACATGTGCTTGACCATGGCCAGAGGGTACCCAGGTCCCAGGCAAGGCTTGTTCCATCTCATTCCCACCAGTAGCTGCTGCCACAGCAGCCTGAGGCAGGGACACAAAGCTCTTCCCCATCTAGGCTAAACTGGACCACAGGATTTGAGCCCCTTGCATGGAGCCCTGGTGCAAGCAGGCTCTGATGCTGGCTATGTTAGAGGTTTAATCATGTGATGAAGAGATACTTCTGTACCAAGGAAAAGTATCTGGAGAAGTTCAGGAGCCTTCAGTGACAGAGATTGATTAATCTTGAAGAAACGAGTTTGTTTTAACAACCATGGTGATCAAGGACTGCCGTACCATTGCCCCAGTTGTTTCACTGCAGTAAACTTGCTGCAGAGGTAGCAGCTGTTGTAGGTGCACAGTTAGAAGGGAGTGAGCCATGTGGCTAGGAAAATGGCAGAAGTAAGCATTAGAAGTCAAAAAGCACAAGCTAAGGACTTTGAACTCCCCAGAACTGCAGCAGGAAGCAGCCTTCTGCAGGAACCTGCAGTCCCCTGGCAGCCAAGGGTGGGCCACACTCCTGATCCAGAGCTTTGCTAGTTCACAGAGCAAGTTGATGGGTAACTGCAGCTTTGTTTGCCTCAGTCTCATGCCTCTGCCCTGACAGAAGGCTATTTTTCATCTTTCTAAGGTGGAAGGGTTAAGGGTGACTCTTACAACCCAGCCCTCAGATACCAACATTTCACTAACTCTCAATATACTAAACATGGGCAGAATTCATCACTGTGCAACAACATTTTAAACCTTGGTATTATCTACTATTGTGTCTAATTTTAGCGTTTCAAATAAAATAATACTACTTTCTTCTCCAAATTCAGAATCTATTGCACTGTAATGTTCTACAGTCTTAGTATCAAAATAAGTAATTCGATACCAATTTTCCTACTGTGTCTGAATCTGCAAAGGCTTGAGCTTGTGTCACTTAAAGAATTTCTTATTGTGCGTACACGTTTGACTGGCAAACATATGCCTGTACTGCGTAGTCCCAACACATGAAGTGACTTTGATGCTTTCCCAGAGAACTACAGCAAACCCACTTCTGTTACCTGCTCCAGGACTGGCCAGTCTCTCTCTCAGCCTCCTTCGTGCTCTAAATACTGTTCTTAGTAACAGAGGAATTGAGGTGAGTATTCCTTTGAAGATAGTTTATTAAAACCTCTGAAGGTCTGTGTAGAGGAGAAAGACTTCCAAAGCTAAGATTAAAGTTGGCACTTAATAAAAAGACTGAGGTGCCTAACTAGATTCGTGGTCCCAGAGATGCTGAGCATCTGCCACTAACCTTAACTTCCAGAAGAGCAGACACCAGGCAGCCTGTGTGAAAACTAAGCTCTTTTTGTATGTACCTGAACATGCCAAGACCCAAGACTGTACCTCACACTTCCCATCCCTTTGACTGACCTCAGTTTGACTGACCTGCCTTCAGTACTCTTGATTACTGTTCATCACGGCCACCTAGGATCAGGGATGGACACTCACACAACTGTGCCCATTGGAAATACTCTCTCTTTCCCAGCTGTATGCTACTTGCTTATGCCAGAGATTAGCGTCCTCAGGAGGAATCTTGTCAGCATTTGCTAATCTGCTTCAGACAACCACAATTGGCTTAATTTAAAGAGCTGATGAAAGTGCTTTGCCCTGGCAGGGCTAAGTTTGCCTGAAGCGTTTTAGCAAGTCCACCCAAGATCCCTTCCAGGAGCAGAGCCATGGGGACATTTTCCTGCTGTTGGTTGTGCAAACAGCTGGGGTGGAATGGTTGTACAGGCACTTGGAGTTGAGGAGACATCTGTCTATAGTCTAACATGATGACATAGGGAAAAAAAAATGAGTCACAATAGCAAGACTGAATAAGGATAGAGTTTGTGATTTGTTTACCATGCATGGAGATTTCAACAGGAATTCACTGCTGATGTCCAAATGTCCTTCAGCATCACGAGGACACTGATCCCTTGTCAAAGTCTCTAGTGCCCCCAAGATTACTGAAGGTGCCTGAGTGTCCCACATTGTAACTCAAATACCTTTTTCTGTTCTGATTTCAAAAGACAAAGGAAAATGAGAACAAGCAAATAAAATGTAATCTCTCTTCAGTAAAAAAATTGTCTGTATTAAAGCTCATGACTATACCTCTTAGCTTTCAGGCATTATTCACCACTCTGTGTGCTCTTATCCTTCCCTCTCAGTAGGAAAATGAAAAGCTGAAAAACAACTATTCCATTTACCTCTCTCCAACATCTAATATTTTCACCCTCTCAGTCAAGTATATGACTCAATCCTTGCATCCATATTTTCATGGTCTCTGGGCTGCCTTTTGTTTTTTTCCAAGATACATTATTACCTCCTCTGTATTATGCTCTCTTCCTTCTCACCATGTTTCTGGCACATTGCACGCCCCATGTGCTGTATGAGAACACTATCTGATTCCATGGCTGTAAATAACTTTCTTAATAGATTTAGATTAATGCCAGATTTAGTATAATGCTACTTCTCCAGTTATCTTTCAAGTGTGTGAACACAGACTAGTCTCATCTGGGCTGGTTATGACTGCCACAGCACTTCGTTCTCCACATTGCAAGCAGGATCCTGTGGCCAGTGTCTGCATACTTAACCCTTCAAAGGCAGGAAAATATCATCTATGAAGCAATAAAAATCAGCTTCGCCCTAGATCCCCCTAACTGCTTATTCACACATCTCCAGGTAGCCAGTAGCATCCTGCTTTGATAGGACAGTTTGCATGTATTTTGTATTTTATTAGACAACAAATCTAGTACTTGACACCTTTACATGGTCTGCTGTGCTTTGTTGAGGATGTGCTCACTGGTTATTAACTGGATAAAACCTGATATTAGCTTGGCTTTGTTTAATTTCTATGTTATTTACTCTGTGATAACTGACTAACCTCAGTTAACATTGTGAATTGTTTGCCCTGGAATGGCCAGATATTCCATTACATTATGTAAATTATTTGCACAGTGATTATGATTTAATGTTATTGGTAATTAGAATTATTTGCCTGCTCGTAATGCTGTATAAATGATCTGTCATTAATCACAGGGCACACCTTACTAAGAGCTCCAATGAGGAAAGCTACAGTTTAATGTCACTAAACTACCAATCTCCTCTGGGCAGTTGTTTTACATCATGGGAAACTGTTTTCTGTTCTGTATTTACTGATCATTCACTGGTCATTACCACAAAGACTTGGAGCTTTGTAAATGTCTTTATGCTTTGATGTTAAGATATCATCAGACTGTGAGTCACAATAATCAAATTGTGCAACTGCTGAAATTTGCTCATCAGATTTCACAGAATCACAGAATTGCCACAGTTGGAAAAGACATCTAAGATCACCGTGTCCAGCTGTCAACATCCTCCCAAGTAAAATATATAGATCAATATCTGTATCACCCACTAGAGCATGTCCCAAACTGCCTCATCTACACAGTTTTTAAATACTTCCAGGGATGGTGACTCCACCACCTCCCTTGGCAGCTCCTTCCAATGCCTGACCACTCTCTCAGTAAATAAATTCTTCGTAATATCTTGTCTAAACCTCCCCTGGTGCAACTTCAGGCATTTCCTCTAGTCCAGTCCTTGTTCACTTGAGAGAAGAGGCCAGCACCCACATCCCAACAACCTCCTTTCAGGTAGTTGTAGACAGCAATATTTTGTATATAGTATATTTTCACACGTGCAGTTTTAAAACCACATCAGAAGTTCCTCTTCTTGAAGAATGAAAAAAGATCCACAAACCACAGCCCTCACATTAACGTCCATAGAATCAAAGGCACATCTTTGCCAAAGGAAAAGTTAAAAAGGCAAAGGCAAATGAGACCCCAGGCAGCAGAGCACTGACTTTAGTTCAGAAAAGACTTCCCCTGGTACTCCTCTTTTTCCTCTTTTTCCACTGGAAGAAGCCAGGTGAGAAATGCTACATCTCCATCACTTTTTTAGGAACCGCTTATCTTCATTGTATCCTTTTTTTGCAATAAACCACTGGTAAACTGCTTGGTGAACAGAACAACAAAACCACCCTCAGCATCCTTCCTACACCTATTTAGTGTTTGCTAGGCTTGCTCTTATGCACTGAGTGGCTGTTACTGTGTAAGCAGAGAATTCCATGCCCTTGGAAAGCTGTGTGTCTATTTAAAGCCCTGCCATAGAGCCAGACCTCCCAGCACTGCAGTGATGAGCCAGGGGGGAACAGCTGCACACTGCAGAGGATGGAATCATTGGTTACCAGGATTTCTAAGGTAGGCATTAAGGGTCCCATGAAGGGGGCTTAAGGGTCCCAAGCACAGTGCTGAGACACAGAAGAGCAGAATTTAAGGGATACTTCTGAATCTAGCACCTCTGTGCATCCCTGCAGACCATGAGCAGGTATTTCAAGGTGATGAGAAGTCAGCGGCAGATTTTCCCACATCCACAGTCAGTGCAAAATCCGAATGTTTTGTCTTCTCAGGCTCTGAAGTTACTTGAAATCAGACCTATCTCATGAGCTAATATAAGATGACAGAGTTATTCCCAAATGAGAGGCAGTCAGAAATGAGATTCATGCCTTCTAAAGAGCCTTTACTATAACCTAACTGCAAGATGCTCCATATAAATACTTTTTCTGAGAGTCTGAAAGAGCTAGAATGGTATATGGAGAATGGAATTACTTGTCATAACACTTTCTGTAATTTTTGTGGCATAAAGAACTGTTTACCTATATAGTAATTCAGACAAATTGCAATGCCTGTTTATCATGTTAAAAGATTTGAATAGTCTGGAAGAAATATTTGTACTGAAAAGCTTTATTTAGAATCAAAAAGGAAAATAGCTGAAACCTTCTGAACCAGAAAATGTATGCAAAGGAAGATCAATGTGAATAAAATATCTCTTTTAATATTTTACAGTGGAGAAAAAACCGGAATCATTAATGTTATTTTAAATTTTGAACCTGTAAGATTATGAAACTGTAAGATTATGAACAATCTTGGTTTTGCCTTGGAAGGTTAAAAAAAAGGACTATTCAGTTTTATAAGAGAGAAATGTATAACAGACGAACATCAGGAAGAATTTTGTACATTTAAAAGGCTAATTGATGGCTGATAAATGCAAATAAATACAGAATATATGTGACTTTGAGAAGCCTTTCTTGTGGAACCTCATGTGCTTAAGAAAACCTGAACTATTACAAGTAAAATATTTGGAAGACAGGTGTCCCTGCATTCTTAATGAATAATGAGGAAAAGAAAGGGATGAATTTCAAAGTATTTGGCAATGTGTTCTTTGTTCCAGTCTGTACCCGTCGTATCTACAGAATTAAGCAGGCAAATAGCAAGAAGTGCAGGCAGCAATATATTGGAAACATGGTGGCTGTGTTTGATTAATCAAAGTACAATAGCTGCCTTTTTTGTGAGGTCAGATAAAACTGAATGACCAGTTTATCCACTAAGTTTATACTTTTCTCAGACAAGAACATTATGTTGCTCTATGTCTTTTGATAAATATGGAACAATTGCCCTATAATAACAAGAAACAGAGGAAATGTGTTAGAAGAGTTCTGTCCATGAGTATTTTGCTAAAATAGCAGCAAATTACTTTTTCTGTGAATGTAGGGATGTGTCTGTATGTTGGCTCATTTCATTTCACTGATTTTTTAAAATGGCAAATGAAATCAAAGAGTAGTATATCTTTCACTTTAGAGTTAGATTTTTTTTTGCCACCAGTGATTCCAACAAATATATTTTAAGTTAGAGGGCTGCCATCTCTCAGACAGTGAAAACTAAAATTCAGCTAAAAACACTGGCATCACACAAGCATAGGTGTTAGATGCCTTGGATAGCAACAGAATAAGCAGTGCTGCAGGCAAGCTGTATTCAACAAAAAACATAGTGCTGATTTCAAATGTGAGAATACAGAGTCACTTTTTAGCTTTATCAGTGATTTTTTTATTTTATTTTTTCCCCACATTTGGCCAATTAATGAGATTAAGAAATCCCATGAATGAATCCTCTGGGTCTTTGCACTCAGGCACAGAAAACAGGGAGGAGCACAGAAAGACATGGAAGAGGAGGGGTGCTCACAGCCCTCACACTCCCTCCTTTCAGGACATAACTATTGTGGAAAACCAGACCAGCTCCAGAAGATGGAGAGTGCAGGAAAACTGTGTGTGCAACACCCATTGTGTCCCAAACCTCTCCTCATCCTCCTGGCAGTGGATTTGGCTCTGTGCAGACTGGGGCACTGTGATTTTTCCTGCTGACAGTCTTCAGACTCTCATTTTCTTCTTGTCCTTGAGGAATTTGGGGAATTTCTAGCAATTCCTTTCTTCTCCAGGCCGAGGAGACTAGATGAGTTGTAGATATTGGATTGCTGCCACACTGCAGAGTCTAAAGAAAAAAAAAAAAAAGTCTCAGTAAAGGAAAGAGAATTTCATACACATGTGCTAAAATACAGCCTGTACAGAAACATACGTTACACAAAATAGGGAAATTATTATATATCAGAAAATACTGACCAAGTTACTACATAATAGTTATTGAAATGATAAAAAAATTCAAAAGGCCAGTTGCAAGGACGTGTGTGTGTGTGTGTGTATTAAAAATAAAATGTATGACACTCTTTCAGCAGTTTAATTCTGAGTAATATTGACTAAACTTTGCCTGGCCTTCGGCTGAGAAGTGAAAAAAAAGGTAGCATCTTAGAGTTTTATATAATATTACCTCAGTGCCTCCCTAATCCATAACGGAAGCATTAATCACTGTGTCTTTGTCATGGCAGCAAGGCAGTTTGCAGTCTGTCTCTAGACTTGATTTATGAACAGCTGATGGCCATTGAACTGCAGCAATCCACCAAAAAGTATTTTGTACTTCCTTCTGCTTGGGGTATAGATGTTACACAACACCAACATTATATTCCATCTCATATATACAAGGTTAATTTTGTGAGCTCCTTCATTTCCACCTCTCTTTGGTCTGGTTTTCCTGCCTTGCTCTTTCTTCTCCATCACAAAGTGCATCTCAGACCCCCACCTTGCTTGAAAGCCAGAGCTTTGCTGTGCTCAAGAGCAGGATCAGACACTACTGCCTTTCAAAACTATCAAGGTGAGTTCCTGTCCCAGCTGAGAAAGATTTGGCATGGTCCTCAAGCCTGTTTTCCTTCTTTTCTTAGTAGGTGATTAATTTCAAGTGAAATTTGGAGTTTTGAGATCTGATGCAGATCTTTTTTAGCATAAGTCGCCAGCAGGGCCAAACCACATAGTTGCTTTGGAAGAAGAAGAGTGACTATATTTACACTTTTTTCTTTTGCAGATGAGTAAGAGATGGGATACTCAGCTTCAGGTGCTTTTTATAAACACCTGGGGATCTTAATGGCCTGAAGTTGCACCAGGGGAAAATTAGACTGCAAATTAGGAGGAATTTCTTTACTGAAAATGTAGCCAGGCACTGGAAGGGGCTGCTCAGGGAGGTGGTGGAGTCACCACCCCTCTAGGTAAGAAAAAAACCTTGTAGATGTGGCACGTCAGGACGTACTCTGGTGGGAGGGTGATTCTTAAACTTATTTATTTTTCAGTTAATTTTTGAGTTGACTGTTGTACTCAGAGATCTTAGAGGTCTTTTCCAACTGTGACAATTCTGTGATCAAAGAGATCTGCTTGGCCCTCTCCCACACAAACAAGGCATTTTGAGTCTCAAACCATGAGGATCCAGTCTCACCCATGCATGTTGGGAAGTGGGATCCTACGGTGACAAGAGGCCCCTGTCCTTCTTGGATGCGCTCACTCTGCATGAGTTTTCTGTTGTGGTCTGCTCTCTGAGAGAATTCCACCCATTTTGGATAAAATTACTCTGTCCTCCTGTTCCTGGAGTTGTCCTATCCCTTAGGCCCCCTCAGTGCTCCTGTCTGCAGCTTTCAAAAGTGAAGGTTACCTCCAAATTTGTGTTAACCACAAGCCTATGACAGTGCACTCCAGAGTCTTTAGGAGGATATTGCTTTGTAAGCTCAGCCATGCTATTCACCTCTGTCTGTAACAAAAGAGTTTTTGTTGGTTAATGGTGTCTACAAAATGATGGTTAAATTCAAAGCATCTCCAATTCTGAAGAGCACGCTAAGAAAAAAGAGAAGATAAAGCCAAACTC
The DNA here is from genome assembly GCA_038090715.1 of Florisuga fusca. Classification (NCBI taxonomy): domain Eukaryota; kingdom Metazoa; phylum Chordata; class Aves; order Apodiformes; family Trochilidae; genus Florisuga; species Florisuga fusca. Next base: position 9,304,369 of record JAAWXA010000001.1, on the reverse strand, counting down.
TTGAAAAGCTGAGATTTGTAATGCTTTATCTCACCCCTCCTGGTGAAAGAATGAGGGATGTGTTCACAAATATTTGAAGGGTGTCTTGAAGAGATAGTGCTGCCCTACAAGAACTTCTGGCATCAAAAAGTGTACAACAAAGCATAATGGGATGAAATTGGGCAATAATAATGCTAAACAGATAAGTAGCCCTTCATCCTCCAAGTATGTTTCAGATGTTCATGGATGCAACAGTGACTGCAAATTGGTCTTGGGGTGGGGGGGAGTTCTACCAGCCAGACCTGCCAGGTGTGTGCTGGGCAGCAGGGGAGGGGTCAGGGAAGAGGAGGCTGAGCTGCACCCTGGTCCCAGTAGAACCAGCACTGGCACACAGCGGGACAGTGTGCCCAGGGGGTGTCACTCCCCAGGGGGCCTGCTGGAAGCCCTGACCCCTGTAAAGCTGAGCAGAACTGAAGAGCTTTCCCAAGCCTCCCCTTAAAAAAAAAAAAAAAAAAAAAAAAGAAAAAAAGAAAAAAATAAAAGAAGAAAGAAAAAGAAAAAAAGAAGAACAAGGCAAAAGGAGAAAAAAGGAAAAAGTAAAAAAAGAAAAAACAGAAGAAAAAGCAGAAAAAAAGAAAAAACAGAAAAATAGAAAAATGAAAAAAGAACAAACAGAAAAAACCAGAAAAAAAAAAACACCAGAAAAAAGTAAAAAAGAAAGGAAGAAAAAAGAGGAAAAAACAGAAAAAAGAGAAAAAGAAAAAAGAAAGGAAAGAGAAGAAAAAAGAAAAAAAACAGAAAGAAGAAAAAAGAAAAAAAACAGAAAGAAGAAAAAAAGAAAAAAAATGAAAAAAGAAAAAAGAAGAAGAAGAAGAAAAGAATTAAAAAAAAGGTAAGACCAGAAAGAGATCTCTGCCCAAAGCCCAGGGATCCTGTCCCTGGTCCCAGGGCCCCACGCCGGTGTCAGAAGGGCCGGGAGGTCTCGGCTGGGCAGCGGGGCCGCGGGGGGATGGAGGAGCCCGGCGCACGTTCGGTATTTGGGCTCCAACCATCGGAAGTGAGAACAAATGAACGGCTCATTTCTAATGAGAGTTTGGGAATAAACGTGAGATAGCGCTGGGGCTGTGGAGGGTGGTGGGGCTGGTTTGCTTTACCTCTTTGAGTTTGCCGTTAGTTTTCATTTAAAATCTGGTATTCTTGTAAATTATTATTTTTTTTTAAATGAGTGAAAATTTTTAAAAAATAGTGTAATAAGCAGAAAACGACTTCGTATCCACTATCGCCCACACGATGGAGCTCTCAGCTCATGAGCAGCGAGGATTTTCTTTGTGTTGTCAGAAAATGAAACATTTTCAGTCTCACCCTTTTTCTAATTTTTATCTTTTGCTAATAGAATGCAGATTGGTTTTATACATTATTTATGAAGCCCAGCACTGTTATAGGGAATGCTGTCACTCATTTTAATGATTTAGATATGTTTTTATTATTGTTATACCATATAGGCTTTGGAAAACCTTCATTTGGATCCCATATAGAATCCAGGAAGTTGCCCAAAGCTTGGATGTGAACCTTAATTTACTGAAATCCTTGTAAGGCTGAGAATATTTACTGCTGGCATTTATTGCTCCTGGGAGAGTCAGAGGGAGGGAGGGGTGGGGAGGGAAAGAGAGGCAAGGAAAGACAACTGGAGCTTCAGCCAAAAAAGCAAAGAGCATATGTTGGGAGTTGTGCTGGGCTGTGTGAGTGCTGCAAGGGGGTAATCTGCCTCCCAGATTTAGGAGACATCCAACAGGACTTGCACCTTGAGTCCTGTGTTCAGTTCTGGGCCCCTGACTACAAGGAGCACATGGAGTTGCTGGGATGTGTCTGGAGAAGAGCGAGTGAGCTGGTGAAGGGTCTTGAGAGGAAGTCCTGGGAGAAGAGGTTGAGCAAAATGGGATTGTTTAGTTTGGAGAAGAGGAGGCTGAGAGGAGACATACCTGCTCTCTACAAGTACATGAAAGGAGGCTGTAGGGACGTGGGTGTTGGCCTTTTAAGTAAAAGCCCTAGAGGAAATGGCCTGAAGTTGTGCCAGGGGAGGTTGAGACTGGATACCAGGAAGAATTTCTTTACTGAAGGAGTAGCCAGGTGCTGCAACAAATTTCCCAGGGAGGTGGTGGAGTCACCATCCCTGAAGGTATGAAAGAACCTTGTTGATGTGGTTCTTCAGGACACGCTCTGGTGGGCATGGTGGTTTCTTTCTGGTTTGTCATTTGGACCCTGAAAACTTCAAGGTCTTTTCCAACCTTGACGATCCTGGTGGCTCTGTGATTTGTCTTTTGGAAAGCTGAGTCTGCTCTTCCGAAGCCTTCAGCAGTGTGGAGTGGCAGCAATTCCAGGGGTGCCCAAGGGAAATTCCACCCAGAGCTCCAGGCAGGGCCTCCTGGAGCTGGGGAAGTGCTGCAAACCTGCCCCTGGGTTGAAGGGGTGGGATAAGCTGACCCAGTAGTCAGCTGTAATGGAAGCAGAGAAAGATTTCTCATATTTTTTTCCTTCTCTCAGTATGTCTGCACAATAGTAACAAATCTTTACAAGATCTGAACCTATAGAGAAAAATCGCAGGACAGGGGCAGTCTTTGCTTTGGCCACAACTCTGATTTTTTTTCAGAAAATCAGAGTTCTGCACTTCAAGAAAAAGAAAAAGTGCCTCAGGGATTCCGATATATATATACACATTTAAAAATATTTTTTTTTAACTTTAAAAAAAACTGAGGATTTTTTAAATAACTTTTTTTTTTTTTTTTTTTTTGCTTTATGCTCTCCTCCTTTCCTTATGTTCCTCCATCCTCCTTTGATTCATCTGCTTAACTTACCTTTCAACCATTCTCTCTGGTGGCTTGTTTGTCCTGTGCCACGACAGTGAAAATGGCCAATAAAGCAGCTGGCAGGAGGATGAATGAAGGGATCAACTATTGCCCCTATTGTGAAGAAAAAAAAAAACCACCAAACAACCATGGTGAAATTTTTATATATCTACATTGAAATTCCCCAGAAGCCTGTATATTATGCAACTTCTTAAATGGAAAAACTGTTTTGTGAATCTCTGAAGAAATACAATGTGTTTTCTGAAGATCAGGTTAATTCAAGAGATTGCTTGTTTACATGACATACCCACCACTGTTTGTAACTATTACTGAAACAGCTTTTGTCACTATACTGTCATTATTTGGAATTTAGATAGGCTTTGTTAGACTTTATTACTGGCTCTGTGAAAGGATCAAGACGTTGCTCTGCAAGGTGTTCCAAAGTGGGGTGAGAAGACAATTTCTTTAGGAGGTTGCAGCCAGAGTATGGCCATAGGGAAATAGGAGCAACTGGGAGATGGGAAAAGCAGGGAGTCAGCTGGTGTAAAGCAGTCCCTCTCCTATAAGCTATATACTACATGTAGTAGTGGAGTGCACCCCAAACACAAAAGGCTACTGCCAAGGTCTCAAATCTAGCTTGGTTAGACAACATGGTTGAAACAAAAAGCACATAAAAGGGGAAGATCTTTGTTCATGATACACCATCCAGGTGCTTACTGTATAATGATAATCATAGCACCAGATTGTCTCCCTCATAAACACTTAACATCTCTCCAGCAAAGACCTTCTGATGGACCTTGAAAAGACACATGGGTAGTTCAGTTGGGCAGTGTCTGCTCCCACAATTCGGAAAACTGAAATGAAAGGAAGGGATTTGCAATTGCTTGTTAGTGATCCTTCTTTACCTCTCATGGTGGGGGAAGAATGTTGCAGACAATCCTTTCCTGGCCCACAGTGTTTTGAGGCCCAGTAGGTGTTCTTGGAAGGTGCAAGGACAGCACTCCAAAAGTTGCCCTTAGAATCAGTGAGTCTATCTCAGTGCTAACACTCCAGAATCAACTATCCTCTTCCTCAGACTGCTCAGGAGTGACCCAGCTCACCTCTGGAAGCTCACCTTTTATTGCTCCCCCAGTTCTGCTCATGTGCAGTTGGGCCCAGCCCTAATGGGGCACAGGTGGGCTGAACAGGAGCTCATGCCTTCCTCCTCCTCACTGGCAACACCTGGGTGTGTTCTCCTGGTTGCCTCTACAGAGGGAGGGCACCCATCATGCACAAACTGCTGGATGCAATTGTTCATTTTTTGCATTAAGATGTCATTTCACAATCATTTAAAGAAATTCACTGCAAAATGTGGCTGCGTAGTTTCATTTGTAATAATCCCATCATGACTTAAATTTTGAGAAAACATTTAAGCATTGGAATAGATAAGTAGACTATGGACATGGGATTTGTAGAGCTGTTTAAAGCAAGTTGGATAAATACCTGTCAGGGATGGCATAGGTAGAGTTGATTGTCCCTTGAGACAGGAGACTAAACAAGATGACCTATTAACTCTGTTTTCTAGGACTTGTGTCAGACTAGCTATAGATGCTTAACTGCAGAAAATATTCTATGTCCAATAAAAAGACCAATTTCATTGAAATAAAGTTCAACTTAATCTGAAGCTGATCAGGAAATTTGAAGGAATCATGTAATTATCCAAAATCAAACACAAATAATATCTAAAATACCAAAGGAAGGTGAAATTTTACGAAAATCCACCGAAGATAGCATGAGAAATGCTTAGAAAAGGCATCCAAGGAACCTCATCTCTGCTGTATAACAGCATTACCAAATAAAAATATTCTAATGAGGAGCATTTTTATGTTATTAACTCCATATTCAAATGTTTGCCTAAAAAAAGAATTTTTTAATTTTTTTTTTTTTTTTTTTCCTTTTAGTGTCATCACAGTGTTCCCATTAAGAACAGAGCCAGCAGCTGCTTTCGTTAAGAGAAGCCTCTGATCTCAGCTGCAGGAAGAACAATGGACACATGCTGTTCTTCTCCAAATGCTCCTGTGGATACAGGCTTCTTCTGCTCTGCTTTTTCATCATAAACTCTCTTCATACCATCACCAGGAGCCTCAAAGCAGCCAGGGAAAAGAGGGGTCAGGCAGGATTTCTGGATACCTCCGTCCCTTGGTGGAGGCTGGGGATGTGCTCCTGATGCCCAGAGGTTGAGCTGCCATTCTGCATGGTTTTTGCCAGGCTAGTGCCTGCAGAGCAGATTTCTTGGCATCTTTGCTGGAAGGGCACTCATCCCATGTCTCATACCCTGTGTAACAAAGGTAGCTGGGACTGATGGGCAGCCTGAGTTTTGCATACTCTGGGCACTGGGAGCTCACCTGTAATCATTCTGTCTCCATAAATATCAGAACCATGTCAGTGGCTGGGATGTATGCTGCTCATATGTCCCCTTATCAGGATCAGATTGGGACTTCACTTCCATTCAGGAGAAAGCAACCATTTTGAAAGACAAGTTTCCCAGCCTCTCGGTGACTTTTTTTCTCCAGTGGAGCTTTTTAGGAGGGGGGAAATGGTTGTTAGTCCCACAACACTTTCTTAGACTGTACAACAGGAAGACTTCTATAGTTTTAAAAACTTCACCTTATTTTACTAAGATCACATAATTGAAGGAACTTTTCTTCAAGACACTCTTTTAAATTAAAATTAACTCCCAGACTGACTACTCTGGTTTAGCTACAAATATATAGCTAAAATATGTATAGCTATTTTGTGCTTTCCCTCTTAACAAGGTGGTTATATTTGGCAAGGCTGTGACCTTCTTTGATCATTTCTTTGAGGTCTTCATTGATTGATGGATATGCTGAAGAAGAACCAGGACCTTTGAGTTGACGTCAGTTTACTTCAAGATACCAAATGCTAGAAAGACATTGTCTTGTTGGCTCCATTTGATGAATTCTTGTAGGTAGGATTCAACCAAATTTTTAACAAGCAGGGTGCAGTGCCCTGATTATTTTTCTTATCAAATGTAATCCCTGGACATAACTATCAAGCTGCCATTGACACTGGAGTATCATCAGCTCTGTATGAACCTCTCCAGCTGTGATGTGGAGGCTGCAGCAATTACCTACTTAAGAAGTCTAAGACACAGTGCTGAGGATGTTGGAAAGAAGTGAAAGCCCACATAGCAGTAACTGCTGCCTCAGCAACATTTCTGGAGGTATCCCAAGCTCAAATTGTCACAAGACTGCTCTAAAAGGTCATTTGTATCAACTTCAGTGGAAACTACTGGAACATGCCCACAGTTGGAGGCTTTTAATTCTTAATATTTTCATCAGCTACTTAATGTAGCAGGGTATAATCAGCTGGTGACATTTCCAGAGTTTCTCCATGGCCTTGCTTAGGCTTCTTTAGCAGTCTTAGTGCCACCATGACTGAAGGGATCTCTTTCTACTGGTGTCTCAATTTCCCTCATGGGCCTTTTTTCAATACACTGTGGAGTTGAAGCAGTGATGATACGAGGAGACCTTTCGAGTCATTTATGCCAGATTCAGCCAGTGATACACATGCTAAAATATATACCAGGAACTCTTGATGTGACCAGCATTCCTCTAAGCACTTAATCATTGTCATATCTAGCAGCCTTGATTGGTGAAGACCAGCTGGGGAGGAGGATGCTGAGCAGTTACATCTCTGATGTAGCTCCACTTCAGAGTAAACCAGACTATTGACTGGGCCTTCTTTGGATCCTGTATAATTACAACAGTCAGATAAAACAATAATTAGTAATTTATCTTAATTACAACCTATTTTTGTCAAGTACAGCTTGCTTACAAGATTTCAATTAATTTTAACTACATAGAGAATTGTGAGAGTCTGTTGTTTTAAGATTATTCTGGACAAAGAACAGATGCTAAATTTCTTTAAAAGACCAGTTTAATTTTAGTTCAAATTAAAAGATATATTTGTTAGTGCTCTAAGCACCTATGCTGTTTTTATAGAATGAGCACTCTTAGTTTGGGGAGGGACGGTGTGCTTATTTCTCATGCATAATAATAATAATAATAGTAATAATGATGGTTCTCTGCATTAAAAGCAAGAGAGAATTCTCCATAGGCTGTAGGGTTGTGACTAGGACCTCTGTACTGGAATGGAGAACATTATCTCTTTGTGGTGAGGAGTGGGAAGTGAGACTATTTTAAAGAGATTATCTAAGGTGAGGCTTGTGATAAAAGATTTGCTTTGAATCAGAGCTGATGTGGGCTGTCCCTGCAGCTGTGCTTTGCCTCTTCTCCATTATTCTTCCTCCATCAGGCAGCCCTCAAGGCTAGGAGCAGCTGCACATCCCTCTAGTGCCAAACTTCAGCCCTGTGTTACCTGCACAGATTTTTTTTTTTTTTTTCTGTTTATCCTTTAAGTCTCCCAGTCCTTGTAAACTCATGTTCAGTCCCAGCTATGAAACCACGCTGCATTTTAGACACAGAAACCACCTTTGAGAGGTCCCCTGTGTTTGTAGAAAATCCGGGCAACAAACAATGCTGCATGTCAACACCTAGCAGAGTCCCTGATTCCCAACATTCATGGGAATTAATTGGCTGTGTGAAATTTCAGAATTATACAGGTTCACTGCTAGAACTAAGTCACAATTAGTGCCGAGTGCTTTTACCACTAAAAAAGCCCCACGGATTAGGCCTTCTGGAATAAAGAAAACCTGCTTCTGAACTTTTTGCCTCAGTTGGATACTCAGGCATAGAATAGTCTACATACTGCCAGTGCATTTACAATGTAAACGCTTTCTTTTCAAGGTCAGGGTTTTAAAGCACTAGACTGCTATTGAAACTGCAGGGGCAGAGCCTGAACAATTCTACTGGTTTTCTAAAAATAAGGAGCTTTATAGCTAAACTGCAGGATGTATTTTAAAAGAACAAGTTTCAACATTTTTCTTTTTACTGCTACTTGTATCCCTTCTCTACCAATTTTTATTGCTTTACACAAAGGCACATCTATAGCAAGCATGGCATAAAATCAACACTCTTCCCTTCTAGCAGTTAAGCCCAGTCTTACAATATTTGTAATGTGCCACAATATTCAAATGCATTAACACAAATCCTGACCCACCAAAGGGAATAGAGCTGTACAAATAAAATGACAGAAAGTGAGAATGCCTGCTTGGCTAATTCAGACTTCTTAGCTGCTACTACTGCTTTGGATGCCACATTTTTAAGTGTCCTATTTTCATTTAAAACTTGCATCCCTCAAATACCTCACAACATCCTCTGAGGCTCTGAGGCATGAATGAAACAATTGCTTCCTTCGTTATAAATGATTAATTCTAATCAATCAGGGCTTAGTATTCCCAAACCTTTAGAGCTCTCCTCTTTGGCTTTTGCAGTGCTTGAAAATGTTTATTGACCAAGTGATGAAAATATTTTTGTTTTGTTGGGGTTTTTTTTGTTATTTGAAAATATTTGCTGTTAATTGCAATGTTTTAAAATACTGAGGACTGAATTCTGGTCAGTTGGTAGCCAGACATACTGAGAGGAAAAAACAAGTGAGGAGCCTGCACACTCTTAAGGTTACCAAAAATTATTCAGTGTTGCAAGTAAAAGATTGTATAGCTGCTTAAATCCATACTTCCCTGGAGGCTGTGGCAAATGGTTATGTTTTCAGGTTTAGAGGACAGCTCAACATATACCTGCTTGTTCCTGTTTCTGATTTCAGGGTAAGCTCCTTTGGCCATAGCCCAGCTGATTGTTTTGCCCCACACAGCTGCTGAGCACAGTCCCAAGGTACAGCCCCATGAGAGAATGTAAGTGCTGCTGGTTTTGCTTATCTGGTCCTCACCAGGACTGAGAAAAAGCAGATGCTGGTAAAAATCCAGCTGCATGAACAACAGTGATTCATCTCATTTTCTGCTGCAAGATTTTCTCCTTAGTTTTGAGTACCTGATTTAAAGGTGAAACACTTGACGTCTCTTTCATACATGTCTGAAGATCTTGTTCTTCAGTTCCAATCAAGTCTAATAGTTCTGGTGTGCTATCCACATTAGCTAACATGGGAAATAGAACATTTTTTACATAAAAACCTCTTTTCTTTTTTTTTTTTTTCCCCTAATTCTGTCTTGTAATGTTACAATGAGTATGCAAATATAGGTATTGTACATGAACTGTTATTTTTAAACACCTTTGATAAAATACTTGGTTCTGTAAGTATGAAGAACTAAGCAAATGTAATTGTGTTCTTTTGTTCCAAAATACACAGTTCTAAACATTAAACTTTCCTTTTCCAGTTATCCTAACTTTTCTCCTGAAGAACGACTTTTATGAAGTCAGACAAAGTGTGGCAATTTAATTGGCCTGTTTCAGGTACACCTTAGCTCAATTTAGGTACTGGACTGTAAACCTTCATTTTTCTTCTCTAGACATTTTCAAGGGTGTCTACATCTTTCAACTTGTTTTTTTTTTTAGTGTTTCTATTAAGGTTTGCCAAAAATATTATGAGGAAGCACTACCAAATCTTTTAGAAATAACAGAATTGGATTTGATGAAGTTTTCTACAGTTTTTAGCACTCGACTCAAATAGAAGCAGTTTTAGGGTGCAAATTGCATTGCAGAGCTATATTCAATGCATTCTGATTTCAGTCCTTCTTGAACCAGGCACACTAACATGAAAATGTTTCCATTCTTCAGCATATAGAAACTTACAGAAGGTTTGCTATTACTGCTGCCCAGAGCCAAAGCCAACATCTCAATCTGTGCAAAGAAACAGGACAGCCGGTGGGTGGGCTCGAAGCATGAAATTGAAACGTTTTGGGAAACAGAGAAATAGGGAGTGAGTAGGAGAGAGATTGTGTGCATATGTCCAGAGGAGTTATGTAGTTAGAGCATTTGTTAGGGAGATGAAGGACCAAGATTGATTTTCTTCTTCTGTATGATCCAAGAAGTTTGCTCAAACCCAGATCTACCAGATCCCTAATGACCAAGTTATTTGGTTGGTCTGTCCTTTCCAAATCTCTTTCCTTAGAGGTGCTCTATTCTGAATAAATAGAAGATATCCTTTGGAGCACGGACAAAAAAAATCCTTTCTGTCCCTCTTCATTAACCAGCATTCTCTGTTCTGCCTCTTTTTGTTGCTGTGGTAACTCTATGAAATGGAAATGTATCAGTGGGGCAGATGTTAAATTTCATCCTAAATTGACCAAGGAGATGGAAAATATTGGTTGAAGTTCTTGCTGCAAATAGGAGCAGAGTATGGTTGCAGGATGTCTTGCTCCTCAGGATTCTGCTGGAGACCCACACCTGATGAATTAGGTACCCAAATCCAGGTGGGTCAGCTGCTTTCTATCTGCAGTTGTATCTGGTAAAGCAGCTCTCTCTCCTTGCAGAAGTGCACTCGACTCCCACAAGCTCCTAAATCAGGAATGAAGATGGCATTAGATGGAAATCATCTGTGAGTAAGGTATTTCAGTGACTAAGATACTTTGAGGATTTATTCATAGCTTTTACTGAAATGGGTGGGAAATGCACATCGAGATTCCTCTGCGAGTCAGGCCTTAGGAGTTTCAATGGGGAAGGGATGTCTGAGCATCATCTGTGTTATTAAATTTTATTTCTGGTGCCTCCATAGATTTTATAGTTTTGCTAAAACACGTAGCAAACATGGAATTTATTGCTCATAGTTCACCCGGGAAATGTGTCATAGTACAAGATGGACTGAACATAAAAGATAGCTGGTTTGGGTTTTGCTTTTCAAATGTTAGCAAGTATATGGCAATGGTCTGTAAAACTGTTAAATAGATCAATAAATAATACTAGTGATAGCATATTGAATTTCAATAGTCAGTGAAAACCAGTGCTTTGAAAATGCTGAATTTTGCTTTTCTAATGACTAAGTCTGTGTCACTTTACCATAAATACTCAACTTTAGCAATTATCATCAAGGCCTTATTCAACAAGTTTCTAATTTTAACAAATGTAACTTACTGTGATGGTGAATACCTATTCTTTAGTCCTTGATGAGTTTGACCTATAAGTTGATTATATAAGTAAAAATGCCTGCAGAGGATTTTTGAGTAAGTCTAAGAAACAGGAAGGGGAAAAAAAATAGTTGTTGGGTATTGGGTTATAGAACTGAAGGACCCCTGATGCCTGAGTTTTATGACATCCAGAAAGCTGGCAGCATCCAATCTCTAGAGTGAAGCTCAGTTTTCCCATCTTGTGGGTTGTAGGATTTGTTCAAGGACCTGTGCTGTTGTTATCCAGTGTTTTCATGGCAAGACCTTCAATGTTGAAGGTTTCAGGACCTAACCTGTCACCCTGCTGTATCAGAGTCCTGAGGTACAGGATTATGAACTGGAAGAGTCAGGACATTAAAAGTATGATCCCAGAAGGAACAGAAGACTTCCAAACATGAGCTGGGAATCACAGACAGTTTTTCAGGAACCAGTGCCTAAATCAGTGATCACCAGTAATCCTACTGCTTCCAGTAAGTGTACTGGGTGATGAATACTTCTGAGACAAGTCCACCTAGAAAATACACTTTCCCCCCCTGCATATAATTTAAACAAGAGAATTCACATCAATTGCAGCAATTTTTGCTTGTGAAAAGGCTATGATATGATTAGGTCTCTATAACAATGGGCGAGCCATAATATTTGATTTTCAGATAAATGTTTACAAGTACTAATGCCTAAACATATTTTATCAAATAAGTAATTGTTGTTTCACACTGCAGATATTCATACCATTCCATTTGACTTCATATTTCTTCCTCATTTCTGTACCTATATTGGTTACGATAGTCAGCACCAAGCAACTCACATTGGCATGAAACTGTTACCTCACATGCACATTAAAATGATCTATGAAATGGAATCATTAAAAAAAGCAAAAGTGGATTGTTTATCATTGAAAAACATTGTAGTTTCTGACACTTTATTTAGTTCAGGTAGACCCTGAGCCAGAGCGAGAACTTTAAGTGAAACAACCTTTTGTTTCCTTCAGTGGAGCTGGGCTAGCAAGGACAGATCATGAACCAAATCTTTGATCTGGATTCCAATTTGGTGCTAGCTGTAAGTGTGAGTTGCTTTTTCAGTTGTTCAGCTCCACACACTGAAGCCAGGGCAGACCTTCAGGAAAGCGAAGATTTCCCTGGAGAGTCCAGGTTTTCACTCTAGCCTATTTGTAGAAGCCTTAACAAAGGTCTCACAGTTTAATAACATCATGATTCCTATAAATGTAGGTGATTACTGTAAGCCTTAAAGAGGTGAAGGGAGGTGGGTTTTTTTCTTTTTTACTCTGCTTTTGTTACCGAAAGGTCTTGGCTCTTCAGGGAATACCAGTATGCACCATGTATTCCAATGCATACATGTATGGATGCATGTTCTGGACATGCATCCAGAACATGTCCAGACTGTTCTGCTCTAATCAAAACTACATGAAGCTATAGAAGAGCATGCCATGTTATGTCAAGAAACACCATACGGAAACCTCTGAACTTGTGGTGGGATTATTACTGTGTTTGTAATGTGCCATCACCACTTTTGGTGCTGGAGCAAGCTTGGACTGTCATTGCTTTGGGGATTTTTTGCACTGGACTCAGCTTTGGGCTGTGCAGGAATGCTTGTAGGCGGGGATCAATCCAAGCCTGGATCAAAGCCAAATCTGATCCTGCCGAGAGGGAAAGTTTTTCCCAAGCCCCAAATAATTTCTTCAGCAATGCCCACTTCACATCACAGCATGGGTGCTGACCCTTTGGTGCTAAGCTGTACAAGAAAGATATTTTTCTTGCCTCCCCGTGGAGTGGTTATGCTTCCCCCTCATTAGAAACTCATTACTGGCCTGTCTGACACTGGGTGTTGCACTCTACCCTGAAGGTCATTTTCACCCAACTCAAATCATCTTAGCTACTCTTCCTAGTCTATATTCTATCCTCAGAGGCAGTTCTGTGTTTTCTGTGCTGCCCTTTCATGCATCAGGCTTGTTGAGAAGAGTCTTTTGGGCATGTCTTTGCGGGGAAGTCTGATGCAGAAGAATGCAAAGTCAGGAGCTGAGATTTGTGGTGGTTTTGCTGCCTGTACTTCCTGCTCTGCAAGCCTGGCTCTGACAAACTTCTGAAGGGGCAAGTCCCAAAGGGAAGGCTGTTCAGTGGCTGAGAATCTGTCAGACTTGTTCAGTTTAATGCAGGAGAAAAAGGGCCATAGTGTAGACCTTGGTTAGGTTGGTGACAACCCATGAATTTAACCTGCACCTTATCTGCAGTGGAATTGCACTGATTCATCTATGTTTTGTCCTTTTCTGCTCCTTTGCTTTTTTTTTTTTTTAATGTGACTATGTAGCTAGGTCATAGGGAATGAAAGGAACAAGTGCCCAGTCCAATCCTGCCTGCTATTTGGATATGTCTCTTGAAGTGACACTGCTCATTCCCATAGAATGCCCCAGATAAGTCAGCAATACTCTACTGTTTGTGCCATTACAAACTCCACCTCACTGACACAGCAAGAGCTCCTGTCCTCCCTCACAGAGGAGGCAGACAGTGCCAAACATGCAATTCACAGCTTACTGTACTGTGCCTTCATTTCTGTGTTCATTTAGAGCTTGTAAGGTATTGCTCACACACATTTGCACTTTCTTCTGCTTTGAAAGTTTTAACCTTTGGCTTTGAGTTTTATCACAGAATCATGGAACTGTTTGCATTGGAAAGGACCTTAAAACTCATCCAATTCCAACCCCCCTGCATGGGCAGGGACACCTCCCACCAGGCCAGGTTGCTCCCAGACCCATCCAACCTGGCTTTGAACACTGCCAGGGATGAGACAGCCATAGCTTCCCTGGGCAACCTGTGCCAGTGTCTCACCATCCTCACACTGAAGAATTTCTTCCTGATGTCTAACCTAAGTCTCCCATCTTTTAGTTTAAAGCCTTTTCCCCTTGTCCTATCCACGCCCTTGTAAGAAGTCCCTCCCCAGCTTTCCTGTAGCCCCTTCAGGTACTGGAAGGCTGCTATGAGATCTCCTTGGAGCCTTTTCTTCTCCAGGCTGAACAACCTCAATTATCAGTAGATGAGGTTTAGAACAGATCTCTTCTTCTCTGCCCAATCTCTACTGCACCAGTTTGGCCAAGCTGATGGGTTATTTGCTTTCAGGCACATTTAGACAGTTTATTAATGCACTATAAAAAGCCTAAATATCAAATTTCACCATCTTCACATTTTATTTATATTCACTTCCTACAAATAAAATTCTCAGTGTCCTTATAATCCAGACTACCTGCGTGCATGGCTTCTCTATTTTCTGTTTATTTAGGAACAAGATTGGGGAATTTCAGACAATTTCAAATGCTGGTTTTGAAATATACTCTTGGTATAATTTTTGGATTATTCCTTTTTATCACATCTTAACTTTGAATATCAGAAATCCTTCTCCTGTAGATAAGGATAGTTATTGCCAGCCTAATTTCAAATGGACTTTAAAAATTCAATCTTTTCAGCTCTTTAGGTTTGATTGTGCATGGCTTGTAGGATTATAGCTTCTTAGTTTTAATGTCTATTTTTGAATACTGGTTTGAGGTCAATGGTTAGAAACTCTCAGTATCATTTTTAGTGCTGAAATATCCTTTTGATTTACATGTCTGAACGACAAAACCTCTTACTGTTATAATTTTTGAAAAATTGCCAAGATACAGCCAAATCTTTCACTGCTTGCTGCACAGAGCTGGTTCTTGCCTTCATGTCATGTACTGTAGAATTCATTATTGTAATGCCTTGTTTACTTACATTTCTTTCTGGTGATAATAGGCTTTTCAGCCTTCAGCATTCAAGGCCTTTGTCCACGGAGGAAAAGAAAAGAAAAATCAGGCAAAACATCAGGCTCTTTCAACCAGCTTTTCAAATCTGATTTCAAAAGTTTGCTGTTAACCATTTCAGTGTCACATAGAGAAACAAAGCCCTTCACAGCACCAGATCTGGAATCAGAAATACCTCTGCAGGGAAACAGCTTCTGTTCATAAAGCTGTTTTGATGCGAAATTTCTCTTCCAAGATGTATATTCCCCTTTCAGAGGAAGGGCTGACTGCCTTCAAACACATTCTCCAGCATGTTTGTTTCAATAAATTCAGAAAGTAACGTGGTAGCATCCACCCTATTGACATACTGTGTCTGGTCATTAACCTCACAAAGTACCAGATTTAGCTACTGATCTATACCTCCCTAAATAGAGGAATTTTCTTGTACACTTCCTTTAGTAATGGAAACAGAGGGTAATGAGTTTCAGGAAGTTGCTGTAAAATTCTCAACCAATTTTCTTTCTCTTTAACACCAAAATATTTTCTGAAAAATTGCTGACATTGTCCAGCATGCTTTGATTTATGAAAAAAATGCTTTTTCACTTTTTTTAAAACAGGAAGGATTAATGAAATATTACTTTTAGATATAAACACATTTCATGTAACTACTAAAAGCTTTCTTTACCACCACAAAACCTGAAAGTGTATGTGTACTCCTTAATAAGTAGGCTTCTGGTTTTAAGACAATTTTTAAAAGCCTTTCATTGTTGTTATAGTTCCTCAGATTCTCCTATTTAATACCTGCTTCTTGATGCCTTTAAGATGGCTTTACCTTACCAGTTTGACATTGATGTCTGGATAAACAGAATGTTTTAAAACCTTCATTTTTATGTCAGTGAATACAAGTACATCATTTCAAAGAACAAGGCAAGGGGGAAACAGGAAAACTTCTTTCTTGCATTGGACTACTATTTTCCCTGAGAAGATATATTCATTAATTGAACCCTGCTCATTCTGGGCACTGGACAAGGAAGTCAGACAAGAGCAGGGAAGAAGAGAAGCATGACATCATGTGGTCAAAGACCATGTAGGACAAATTAAAGGTCATTTTCTAACACTAATTCCAGAGTTTTCTGTCTGCTCAGTGCTTGGCTTCATACACATGAGTTCTTCAGGCCTGTCTCCTTTAGTGATTTTTATGGCCACTCCTATTATGAAATCTTATGACTTTGCCAAAGATAAAGCAGGTGGGCTGATGGTTTCTGAGTTGTGTTTCTGCCCTAGGGTGATACTTTCTGGAGAGCTGGGAATCAGTATTTCAGGTAGCTTTTCCAGAGTTAAAGATTTCTGTTTTTTCCAGAGTTCAGACTCAAAAATAAAGTATATTTTCTAGACTGAAACCAGTACTTTTTAGAACAGTCTCTATCGTGCTCCTATTTAAATCAGAATTTGAAACCTGATCAAGGGGATTGGTTTGGGGTCAATGACATTCCTTGTTATTCAAGCTCATGAAAATTAATCCATTTTCTTCTTGCTCTGTTAACTGTAGTTTAATGAGGACTGTCAACTGTAAACCTTCCTCTTTAATTTATGTTTAGTTTGGGATTTGGTTACAATATCCAAGCCATACATGTGAATACCTACCCTTGCCTATCCTGTGGAACAGCACAGTCCAGTCCCTCAGGAAACACGTCAAAGGCTCCATCAATATAGTGGCAGAGTATTATTGCCTTTCCCCATCACTTACGTAGCATTTTCTGGTAGCTAAATACTGTTCCTTGCATTTCAACCATTAAAAAGCAGGAGCATATTTAAATAGGGAAATTAAGTGTTTTAATAAGCTGCACAGGTTTGAAAATAGGACAGTCAGGTTCCTATTTTACTGCAAAGATAAACAAACCTTTATGAGGTGAGGTAAGGGTTCATAAAGATAAACATTACCTTGTGCTTTATAAGCATCTTATTGATGGATTATAAACTAATTTTATTCATAATGAGCCTTGTAATACTATAAAAAGGAGAATCTGAAATAAAATATGTTTGAATGTATGCTTTAATGAGTGCATGCTGCAAGCACATCCATCTGTAAAGCTGAACTTTAGCATTCAGGTAATAACTGTGCTGTCAGTTTGGCATCTATCTTATGGTCAGCACTGTGACACTAAAATAATTGAGAAATATTAAGTGTCTTAAAATCCTCCATCTGAAAGGCTGCATTAGAAAGAGTTTTCCAAAGTTATTTTTTCTTGCAGCGTTGGCACATGAAGATAAGTTTCTTTTCCTTTAAGGCTCTCAGAGTCTGGAAGTCCTCGCATTCTGTGCATTCCTGTGGCTTTTGAATTGCACTTAATGGGTGAACATATGAAGACGTAAAAATGCTTTACCCCCGGCCATAAATTATTCATGCCAATAGGCCACTCCTGCTGCTCCTGCACAGGCTGGGGAAGTTGGTGCACAACACATGGACAGACTGATATTCCAAAGTGCTTTAGCATGAATCATGTTGGAGAGGTGTTACAACTGCCAGAAATTCCCTAAAGATGGAGTGTATGTGCTTTCTTTTGGGAGCACATGCTCCTAAGAACTTATCCAACTTATCTTCCAGCTTGAGTACATTCAGAAAGATCCCTCTGAGTCTATTAAGTCGAAACACTTCAGCCTTCATTAGCAGGCCAAAAAGTGAGCAAAAGCACTAAAGGAGATATTGGTGCACACGTTGGATGTGATCCTGAGCCTACAACAAACAGCTTTCAGAGAGCATTAAAGTGGGGTTGGGGCTGTGGTTTGCAAAACACCAAATTCATCCGACAAAGAGAGAGAGGGAGGATGAACCCGAGAAGCAAAGGCAGGAAAGTTTATTGCTGCAAGGATGCTGCATCCCCACACTTGAGGTCATCTCTAAGTGTGCAGCAGAGAGCTGCTGCCCAGCTGGGAGAGCATCATGGCAAATGCAATCAGAAGCACCTACAAACTGCCACTTTTCAGTTTACATTTGAAAATACTGACTGTAAGTTTTTCCCCATGTTTAATTTTGTGATGACAGCAGCCCCCAGTTCAGCCCTCTGGGGATGTCAGTGGGATTTACAGACATATGTAAGTGCTTTGTTGAATTAGGGCCAGTGGCACTGATGACATCAGGATGTGAGGAACAGATAGTAGGGGTATAATAGGTTCAGGAACCAAACCCCAGTAAGCTAGTATTAAACTGCAAAATTAGTTGAACATTTCGTCTTGGCACCCACAGGCAGGGGAAGGCAGATATAAAAGATTTTAAATAAGGCCTCTGAAGAGGTTTTTAATTGCTGCTTTTTTTTTTTTTTAATATTTTATGGCCTTGATTCCTTTTTGATTCCTTTTTACTCATGTATGTAAAACTAATAATGCTGATATTCAAAATAATTTTTTCTTATGCCAGAAGATATGAAGTTGTACAACATAAAACCAAAACAATTATTTCTCCCATTAGGAATTATTTTTTGATGAAAAAAGCAGTGTGTTAAACGAAAAAAGATACAGTTCTTCAAATCTTCAGTCAAAATCAGAGGAAAATCTCTCAGAACTAAAGATCCATTATACAGGCAGATCAATATAAAGTCAAATCACTTGAGTAGAATGTGAGGATTACTGTAGGCTCTGGACGTTTCCTCTTCACAGTTTCATGTTTGCTCGTCTTCAAATAAAGAAGACTAAAAATGGTTGAATTTCTTTACATCTATGTAATTGCTATATCCTCATTAGAAATCAATTAACAGATAATTCCCACTGGTGCCACGGTTGATAAACTGGATGCCAATCAATGTAATAAAAACAGTGCAATATAATTTCTTCTTGTTCAAAGTGACGATCAATTAATCAGCAGTAAATTTAATCAGAACATATTAACATCAATCAAACGTATTAACGCTTGTAAACCATAATTCCCAGCTACCTCTGACAAGTTATGGGTGTTGAAACAATTGCAGACCACGTGTACATCCAAGCACATAGTTTACGTGTACACATAACAAGCAGTTTAAACATATGAGAATGTAAAATTTCCATGAATAGTCAGCCTTGTAGTAAATGTCCATTGCTGGAGCAGCCTATGGCTTCTAAAATCTCTCCTGTGCTTTATTGTTAATGGGTCCAAGAGACTCTTACAGCCCATGCCAGTTTTGATGCTTGTCCTCTAACTGTGTCCACACTGCCCATTCAGGCAGAAAATCTGTAGTCTCCTCCCTCTTGCTGATGGGCAGTAAGCAGGGGGAGAAATGGACCCAATTAATCAATTTTTTCCTGGATTTTCTTCTGTTATTTACTTTAAAAAAAGGAGAGAGAAGGTAAAGGGAGGACCCTCACCTGTTTAGTGTCTGCCCACCCATGGGCATTCAACCAGATGTAAGATGTCCTGCTAGAAAAAAGCCTGGCAGGACTTTGGAGCAGGGAACCTGGCAGCAATCAGAATAGCTTCCAGGGCAGTTCTCAATTTTGTATTGAGCTGTTTTCATCCCAGTCATCAAAATTCAAGCTATTTAATGAAAAGCTTGAGCTCAGGCATATAGGATATGAGGGAATTTATTAACTCCTATGGGGGAAATATAGAAATCTCTATTCAGGTCCTGACCTTTAAGTTGCATATATTTGCAGTGCTTGATTTTGTACTGCATATGTTTGTGGTAATGACTGAAGATCTGAAGAAATGCTTTGAAGAGTATTTATTTGATATTAAGAGAAGCATTTTAATTTATCTTCAAATAGACCACAAGCGTACATCAGAGCGCTGTACATCTGTTTGGGGTTAGTTTCCATGACTGAGTATTTTGTAGTAAATAACCTACTTAATAGCTTTAACCTTTCTCTGTTTGCATATTTTCTCAAGATACTTTATAATTCTCTTGGATTAATGGAAATTACTCCGAGTAGGTTCTCTGAAGATCACCTGCAGATTGTTTACATTGGAAAGGCCCACTATTCAAAATTAAAAATGTGAGATCTTTCTGAACATGACCTGCCATGTATCATTATTTCTGTTCACAAATTAGGAGAGATTTCTGATGAAACTGCTCTGAGCTACAAGTTTAAAACCACTTTGTGAATAGTGTCATTATTCTTCAACACTCCTGCCTGTGAACTCATCTGCAGGAATATTCAAAGAAAGTAAATAGAAAGAAGACAAACAGCCAAGATGCATTCACTGTTTTACTTGACTGAATATTCTTAGAAAATATTTAGAAGTATTGGCTCTGTTATTAGTTACATAAATATTCATACAAATCTGTCTATCAGATTGCCTCCCTGAAATTACTCAGGCTTTTTTAGGAACTTGGAGAGAAAAGTCTCTTAAAATATATTTCTGCACATTTTCCAGAAGTATAATAGACTGGATATGGCCTTATAAATTACAGGCTTTCCCATACTCATCCAGTCATGGGGCCAAATCTCAAAGTTAACTTTAATGGGATTTTGGCTCAGAGAGGTTGGAGGAAGGGCAGCAGAATTTAGCCTATGATTTATACTGCTTTTAGAAATTGCTTAGTGAAAAAAAATATAGCAATGGTACTTATGTAGTACAGTTGCACATAATTTATTTTCTGCATAACCCACATGAAATTTAATAAGATATAAAAAAGTCACATTTTTGACTGAAGTCTTCCAAATTCTAGCTCAAGTGAAAATAACTACTAGCTTCTCAAATGAGATAATCAAGTAAGGTAAAAAAGTGGAAAACATCTAATCGTTACAATGTGTTTTATTTGACTATTTTTATTTTTTAAGAAAAAGGGGGATTGCCTTTTATGAAGTACATGAACATATGATAGAAATTAGGAAATGTGCTGTAGCTGTGTTCTCAGTGGGAATGAAAAATGAGAAGCTCTTGCAGTCTAGGGAGTTAGGGTTCAAACTCTAGGGCCAGGAGTTATATTAGTTGCCAGGATAAAAAGACTGATTTTCATTAAAGACAGTGATACCCACTGCCTTACAAAAAAAGAAAAGAAAGAGAAAAAAAAAAAAAAAAAGAAAAAAAGGAAAAAAATAAATTTCTGTGTATTTAGGAGCTTTCTTTGTGGAACATCATCAATTGGTACAATTGCCACAAAAGAAATGTTTGTTAGCTATCAGCTTTGTTAGCCTTTTCATAGATTTTGAGACACACTTGTGTGTATTTGTCTGATGATCAGCTACCAAGATAAGATGGCAGTCAAACCCTGATGTAGCCAATGCAAACATTTTTGTGGCAAATACATACATGCAAATATTATTTAGTGAATAATTTTGTTTATGGACTTACTGGGGAAAACCTTAAAGCAAAGCAGAGGGCTGCAGGCATCCAGAGGGCCTTTGCTGTGTGCCTGAAGAATCAGGCATTTTTTGCAGAAGAAAAATGATACAAAATTGGCAATTATATACATAATTTTACTAAGACCCACTAGTAATTCTTCTAATGGAGCATGTGTGTTGATTACAGAATCAGGGAATATAAAAGCCAACCAAAAATGCCACAGATTTTAATTGCCAGCAGTTTAGTAACACTAGCCATGTAGCCACAGGGCCAGTGCTGCTGCTTCTCTACAGCTGTAACCCAGTTGGCTGAGAGACCCTGGGTTTACATTTGGAGCAAGGACAATTCAGGTTAGATATTAGGAATAGATTGCCTGGGGCATCTTCAATGCTGCAGATCTGTGACAAAGAATTAGATAAATATTTGTCAGAAATGTATTAGATGTGGCTAATCCTGCCTTGGTGTAAATGGTTGGACCCCCAACAGCTTTCCCAGACTTATACAAAGCTACACCTTAGGTCAGAGCTCTATCTTCAGTAAACAATAATCAGAAAGTCTTCACTATTATATTCTTTTGACCCTTAAAATTAGTCTAAACCAAAGATTTCAATTGTACTGTTGGGGTTTTAAGTTTGACTTAAACCATGTATTTCCCCACAAGTGAATACAAATAATCACAAATACTTTATTTACTTTATTTTTAACAGGGTTGCCTTTTGCTCAGAGATCTACACTAAACATTCAGAATTCTAATAAGAACAAAATCTTTTCCTTGCATGCAGTGTTCTCAGAAATGAGGTCAGGCATTTCTCAGTCCCTGGCAAGAAAACTTTCTGACTCATTACTCCACCACAAAGCATCCAGAATTTCCCCTTGGGTCCCAGTCAAATTGTTCAGATGCTTTGGAAAAATATATCGTTGACATCCCAAGAAAGGGAATATAGAAAAGATGTCCTCATAGCATGAAAGGATTAGAGTCCTCTTAGATTTGAAGCAGAATGTCTTGCAGTTTCCAAGCTATTATTATTTATTAATTCATTCAATGGGTTCCACAAGCACTGAGGTACTTTATAGAATTACAGATTCTACTGTAAAAACACAGATGTGAAAGTCCCATTGTTATAGGCACTGCTGGCACGTGACTTGTCTCCTGGTAGGACCCAGAAATGATCAGAAATCATCACTAATTTGGCAGGGGAATGACTGAGCTCCCCCTGCGTGATTTCTGGGACCTTCCAAATCCCCCAGAGCTTCCTGGCCCCGACTTTGAGACCTCAGGTGCTCACTTCAAGCACTTTGAAGGCTTCCTTCATTTTTACTTAATGTTTGATCCCATATGCTTCTGTCCTGAAACTAATGCAGCTCCAAGCCAGCCAAGCAGTATCCAGCTTCTGGGAGGTCTGAGGTTCTTTTTCTGAATCATGAAGCTTCTCCTTCCTTTTCCTTCTCACTAGCCAAGATCTGAGCTGGACCTGACCATTGCAAAATCATGTTTATACATTTTCATTCCATCCCTCCTACCACACTCAGACTCTGGAAGGTTGGATGGGATCTCTCAAGGTTCTCTGATCCGGGCCCTGCTCAGGGTGGGTCCAACCATAACTCTTCCCTTCTGTTTCTCCTGGGATTCTGGCTTACATATTAGCATCGCCCACTTTGTCAGCATTAATTTTCTGATTGCTAATACAGTGTTTATAAAAAGACTGCCTAAGATCTTCTTGTGGACAGAAAATGGACTAATGTCTGCTACTCTCATCACCCAGAACGCAGACAACTGGCACTGCTGCCCTTTGGTGCCTTTAGACAGCCTATACACTGCGACTGTGGCTTCCACAAGGGGTGTCAGGAAAAAAAGGCTATGAGGACACAGGGCTGGTTGGGAGGAGAGGCAAAAGGCAACACCAAGGTGATGATGAATCCATAGTCTTATATCAGGTATCCATCTCAAGCAAAGGGGGGAAATGAGATAAGCAAGGACCACTGTCCCCGTGTTAGACTGGAGAAAAAATGGAAACCTACCCCTCCATAAAATGGCAATACTAGGAAAAAAAGGTTAATTAACATGTAACACTTTTATTAGTGAGAAGATAAGCAAGATGTCCTGCCCTGTGAGCTGCTACAAAGCAGCCTTAGATGGGACAATGGGAAAGGAGAAGTTTCTCCTGAGAAGGAAAGCCCTTTTCTGTGTACATATCTGACCATAGCCTCCTTTCTTCTGTCCCTTCTGTATTGCTCCTATAGACTCCAGCACTGCCTTTGGGACTGGAAGGACAAGGATAAAATGTCTGCAGGACAGGTAGGACCTCAACACCACGCAAGCCTCTTCAGAAGCATCCACAGACTTTTTAAGCTTAAAGTAAATAAATGAATCTAGTAAGTCAATTAGTCTTACATCATTTTATGATCTTAAAAATTCAGAATTATGCTTACACCATTTGCTGATTCTAAGCCCAATTTAACAAGGCATAAGATGGAAGAAAAATAGCTGTGCTTTGCTTCTTGCACAGGACTTGTCTTGGAGCTAGAGAGCCAAAGGGCTGGAGGGCCTCAGGGTAGTTTAACACCATTTCCCATCTCTATCCCCGTGTTCTGCCATTGCCAACCCCTCCATACATGCTCCTGCTACCTCCACCATCTACATCATGCAATCTTGTCTGAAATTTCTCTCTCACACAAAAGGAAAGCTTTTTTACTCCTTTATTCCATATTGGAAAGCAGTAACAGAAAATCATTAGTCTAGTGCATGATTGCATATCAAGGGCAAGTGGCAGCAGGTTGCTTTAGAGAATGTGAAGTGTCCTGTTAATGTATTATATTCTACATTAATGATTTGATTTAATATTGAATATTTCCTTTTCATGTTTAAATAAGGGTTCAGCAAGCTTTCTCAATCATCGCCCACATTTCAGGTTCTTGAATATTGTGTGCCCTGTCCCTCAAGGCACTTGTTCACACATCAGGAAAATATTGACATGGTGTCCTTATCCTATTTGAGCAAAGGTCTGGGCTGCTGTTGACACATCTGTTCCTTTAATCAGCTGTAAGAGTGCTGAGGTCTCCTACAATCAGTGACAGACATTTCTGAGCCCGACCTGGTAGCTCTTGAGTATGCACAGCTCCCATTGATTGAAGTGGGAATTTAACATGTTTTTAAGGGCAGCAGGATCAGAACAGTTCAAGAAAATGATCCCTGCCTGCATTCATGAAGGAAAAAGTGAAAACTCGACTTTCAGAGCTTCACTTACTGGGACATTCAACATCATGTTTTGCATCGCGTTTTGTCTGTATATAGCCAGGGATTACCCCAGTGGAGGAAGTGTTTGACTTTGTTTTCATTCAGGGTGGCAGAAAATCTTCACTTTTTAATTATTTTTTTTTTTTTTTTACTGTACAGCGCTTCCTGGGAACTCGACCCCTTCCAAGTTTCCAGGATCAGGCCCTAATTGATCTCATTTCAGGAAATCTCGAGACTAGAAAAACTGGCTTTCTGCCAGCAAATGAGATGCATAGATTTTGTTGTTTAGCCCTAAAAGATTAGACAGACCCTCCAGAGCTTCCTGATCAGTTAAAGATGTGCCTCCTCAAGATGCTCTTATCCCAAAGCAGCATTCATGTTCTCCCCTTTTTGCTTCTCTGTGCTTGTTGTTAGCAAAACCTGGCATATGTTTGCTTTCTCTAAGAGAGCTTTTTTTTTACCTTAGTAATAAAAAAAAAATGTTTAGAAGTCTGCCCGTTATCCCTCACTAACACAGAATTACAGACCAGGCAGCCAGGCAATTGTAATCCAGCCAGTAACTCACTGAGTTCCTGAGCAGACAAGTCAGACAAAGCTCTCACTGTGAGCAATGCTGGGATCCATTTCTACAGCAAGGCTTGCAGGAGAAAGCCATAAAACCAGGAGTATCAGGCTGTTATGTATTCCAGCTTCTTCCCCTGCTCTTGCAAAAGAGCTTCTCATGCTGAACACTGCAGAAGGTAGCAGTGGGCTTTTGCTGGTGACTTCTCTGTAGCTATTGAGAGCTTTCAGAAATTTGTATGACAATGATATCTCACGGGTTTATTGATACCCCATCTCATGATAGATGCATGTTGTTTGTGTTAAAATGGCAGGGATAGTCTTGAAACCTTAGACAAACTAAGGAGCCTTGTTTTCCACTTTTTCCCTGAGCAATGGATTCAGGTAGATAAGCCAGGGGTGGGGAGGGGGGCGTCCTGGGATTTTTGGCTCAGCTGAATCAGCTAATATAAAGGCCTCTCTCTCTTCCCTAGCGAAGGCACCATTGCCTCCTAACTAATTTTTGGTGAAAGACTGAATACTTTCAGCTCTACCTCCACATTCAGGCTGGGTTCATAAGTTCTGCAATGCTGGAGCAAGCTATGGGAGGAAACGAGGCAGATAGTGATGAAGGAGTGTCAAATAACAGAGTTGCATATTTCATACCGAACAAGGACACTTTGGAGGCTGTATTTTATTTTTATGGCGTGTGTGTGTGTATGTAATTTGGATTTTGTTTAGCTTTTAAAATGCCAGGGAAAGGACAAAGCAGGGAACAACTCAAAGGACACATTCATTTGAGCACACCTCACCCTCAGGACTGCTTTGGTGCTTTGGTTCTACAATTTAAGAAAACAAACTACCTTAAGAATGATTTCAGGGCATAAAGTTAGGGTTTGGTAGTAAAATTTCTCATAGCTTCGTGGTACAAAAAGTGAAAAAATGTGCTTCTGTCTGGTGTGGAGGTGAGGAAGGAGAGCAGTTCAAATGGAGACCTCAGTTTTCTTCATGTCCTGGCATAGTCAGGGATCTGGGCTTTCCTTTAGCTCCGCACATCTGCTCAGCTGCTCTCTTCTCTCCTGGGTGTGCAAGAGCTGGAAGGGTTGAGAGGGAAAGGAATTTATTTCATTAACAAAAGGAGAGATTTGATTTGATTTTTATTTTTTTTTCCCTGAAGTGTCACAGAATTAGAAAGCAAATGGAGGAAACAGTCATGATGACATCTTGTCATTTCTGCTCTGCCTTTCCTCCAGCTCTTGGAGGCTGTCCTGACCTGCAGCTATCTGCAGATCTGGACTGCTTGAATCATCTCACACATTGCTGAGGTGAAACCTGGCAAGTATTTAACAGCACCATTGCAACACTATGGAACATTTTAAGACAGGAAATTAAGAATACCTGAGCCAACTAAAGCCACAGGGGGACGTTTAGATGGACAGAATTTAATTACCCAGGTTGGAATTTGGCCAGGACAC
The DNA here is from genome assembly GCA_038090715.1 of Florisuga fusca. Classification (NCBI taxonomy): domain Eukaryota; kingdom Metazoa; phylum Chordata; class Aves; order Apodiformes; family Trochilidae; genus Florisuga; species Florisuga fusca. The sequence continues at coordinate 9,278,255 of JAAWXA010000001.1, read as the reverse complement.
CAAAACTTACACCCCAAGCCTCCTGTAAAGTGCCATCAGACCTTTTAATACTAACAACTGGTCAAAACATCAGCTTTTAGATCTGCTCCAAACAAGAACAGCCCTAGAAGTCACCTAAGACCTGCTGAGGTATTCATTTACTGCTGACTGACAGGAAAGGGTACAGCATACTGGATCCTGCAAACCAGCAACAAGAAAAATACCTTTCCCAGCAGCACTGGGGGCTTTTCTTCTCAAAGGTAGCTTAATATTTGTAGGAGAATTCAGTGTATTTTCAGAAATGCATTGAGTGACCTAGTGGAAACACAACACATTTCATTATCTCAGAATTCTAAATATCCCCATGCTCCCCTTGCAGAGCCCCCAGATATATTTCAGTGTTCAGCCCCTTGTTTATTGCCATTTGTAGCATGGAAAAGAGACTCATTATAGTGAGTAACAGTATGTTGACTTAAAAAGGAGAATTCAAGTCTGGAAGTCTATACTTTTTCACTTCTCACATTATTTTTCTAATGCTGTATACTATCTAAAGTTCATTTGTGGTGAAGATGAAAAAATTCTGTAGGTTCTCTCTTTCTGAAGAGTAGGATTTCTACAAATCACATTTCTTGCAATTCCTTAGGCTGGGGAATTATGTCAGCCCTGAAAAGCATGGGTTCATTATTCACATCGTGTTACTCTGTTGACATAATTCCCTAACAGACTGGGACATGAGGTGTCCCAGTTTGATACTTCAGCCCACAGTCACTGCTTTTGCCTTCTGTAAATAGTGAGCACTCCTGTGACTGAGTTCCTGTTTTGAAAAATCCTTTGACTGGTGTATGCATGTAAAAAACAAAATCTGGGTTAGCTGTGGGCCACCAGCAATTTATCAAGCAGTATTAGTTATGTCTGTGGGATATTTTTCATTATCTGAGGATTATTAATAGAGACACTATATACATAGTGATTATTCCTTGAGTAATAATTGAGATAATATCGATATGAAGCCTGGTTTCATTAACACCTTAGTAAAGAGACCATGATTGTGAAGGGTATTTGTTCCCTCCAATTTGTAATCAAAAAAGTTATCTAATAGTAAAATCAGCCTTTACTTATAACAGAGGTTGTGGACTCTGGGAGCTGGCAGAGCCAGCTGCTGGGAGCCAGACTCTTTTTGATCTTCCTATTGAATGGTTTCCTTTGGTCACCTAGACAATAGATGATAAAAGAACAGAGCTTTTCCCCCTATCTCCCTAAATTTGCAGGTAAATAATGAGATGGTCTGAACTGAGGCTGGAGTGCAAGATTTTTAACAAACAATTCTCCCCTTTGAAGTAGACTTAGGAAAATTAGCATATAAATGAGCAGTGCTGCTACATTAGGACATGTGGCTGAAGAAGAGGGATAATTGGACTGAGGGGGTTAGTTTCTAAATGAGGTCATTTACTAGATGACCAGCAGTTAGACTACAGGTGTGGTCCTTTTTGTGAGTCCAAGAGGAGATTGAAACAATGGGGTATGCTCAGGGTAGGGACCCTCGATGGGTGTGGGTGAGGGGTGGAAATTGGCCTGGAAATTGGGTGGGAGGGAAGGAAGACACAGACCATGCCCCTGTGGGAAGAGGTATCCCCACTGTAAAGTCCACTACAACAACACTTGTCTCCATTGCCTTCAAGCAGTGATGCTATTCAATGGCTTTGTATTCATATTCAATATATTCTTTAGGAAGAAATTCTTTCCAGAGAGGGTGATCAGGCATTGGAATGGGCTGCCCAGGGAGGGGGTGGAATCTGTCCCTGGAGGTTTTTAAGAAGAGACTGGATGTGGCACTCAGTGCCATGGTCTGGGAACCAAGGTGGCAGTGGATCAAGGGTTGGACTTGATGATCTCAGAGGTCCTTTCCAACCCAAATGATTCTGTGATTCATCCATCAATCTCCTCACAGCTCCACTTGCTCTGCCTGTGAAGAACCATTGCACTGAAATATCTTCGCTGGTGGGTATGACCAGGGGCTGCACTTCACTCAAAAACCCAGAACAGGGTTTAGTGTGGTGGCAGTGGGTTAAGACCAGGATCTGTGAGCCTCACAGTTTTTCATTTCACCAAAATCAGAAGAATTATCTGCCCCAGTGGGAAAATACCACTTCACTAAAGGGTATCTTGGACATTCTGTGTGGCCAGGGCAGCCTCCCTGGCACCAGAATGAAATTCCATATCAGGGACACAGGGCTGTAGCTCTCTCAATAGCTGTGCTTCCTAACGTACTAAATGACAAAGAATTACTAATTACATTAATGTAATTAATGTTTTTGAATCAGCCTTCAACCAAAAATATTCTTAGTGTGCTTGAAAGAGTCATGCTCAGTTCACTGGAACCTTCTTCTTCATTCACTCTGATAAAAACCAAACTTGAGACTGAGAGGGGGCAGGAGATGGAAGGGAGAGTGATCTCAGGGGCACCTGAAGAGCCAACAGGATAATATTTCTTGTGTGGTACAAAAAACCAAGCTCAACTCCCCCTGTGACTGGTTAGGAAGAAGGACATAGACCAAGTTTCTGCAGACAGCATCCTCTGGAAGCACTTTCTGTCCTCTGGCCCAGGTACTACTGACATGGTCTTTGCTTGTCAATAGGAGATCAGATCACCCTCCTGCCTGTGTAATCCTCACGTTACATGGGAGGCTGAGGTCTGAATCCAGCTCTTCTAGATCTTAAGTGAGTGTTAAGGGCAAAATTTTGCCAAGATATAAATGACATTTCAATCTTTTGTGAATGCAACATGAAAAAAATGAGGTTCTGTACATCTGTCCCATCAGAATTCTCCTTTCCTGCCTTTGTAGACCTGTTAGGACAGGATTCCCTGCTACTGGTGAGTGCAGCATCCCCCTGGGATCTTTTGCTCATGGCTGAAGCACAATCAGGGGCTTTTTCAGGAGGATCCAGCTGGGACCCAGGCACATTTGGAGTTGGAGCAAGTGGTGGGGCAGGAAAGTGGTGGGCAACAAAGGGAATGGATTTATTAAACACCTCTGCCTTAGATATTGGGTTTAGGGCAAGAGAATCTGTTGCCCCTTTTCCTTTTCTCTCTTTCAGTTTGTTTTTTTTTTTCCTTTGGTGCTGGCAGTAGGAGTAGCCCAGTTCAGCTGCACAAAGCTGATTTGTTCAAGAAAAATTGATATGAACTTTTTCTGCACTTCTGAAACCTTTCTGTCCTCACCTCTTATATTTATGAGTTCAAAGTGATCCCCCAAAAGTTGACCTGAATTCTCAAACCACTTTTCTTCTGGCAAATAAACTCTTTACTAAAAACATATGTGCCCGTCACTACACTAAATGTGTGCTGTCTATTTCCTTGCTGTTTGCCTGAATCCTGGCCCCTTCCCAGCAGTGCAGAGGAGATGGAAGGCATTAAGAAAAGCCCGAAATATTGCTGGCTGAGTAGTCTGGGAGGGGAAAAAAAAAAAAAAAAAAAAAAGGATAGGGACGATAGGAATGAAATCCTAGCGCTGTTGAGCAGCACTCGGAAGATTTTCCTACAAACTTTCTATTAAAAGAAAGAAAATCAATGGAAATCACACAAATAAAATCCAGGCACAGCACTTTGAATCAGTGTGCCTCCATAAATTCATAGGATTTTTAAAGGAAATTAATTTTAAAAAGGCCCCGAGTTGTAGGCAGTGCACTTTAGTGGCTCAGCTCTGTAGGGAACAACCTCATGAATTCCAAAACTGGTTTCTCCATCGCATGGAGGGAAAGGGGCAGACAGATAAAGAGGCACAGCCTCTGCTAAAGCTTCAGTGCCTGGCTACTGCTGTAGCCCAGCTGCCATCCCTGATGCTCCTTGGGGCTCCCCAGCTTCTCTGAGTGATGATGCCTGGGTGATGGCAAAGAAAGGCAGAAAGGTGATGGGATCACTTTTCTGAGCATAGGAAGATGGCAGAGAAGCTGAGTGTGGAGCTGCTGTTCAACACCACCCTTGGCACAAGATGTAGGGGCCCTGAGCAAAGCTACAGGGTGGGTTCAAAGCATTTTCAAGCACAAACGTGGGGTGAGGAGGCACCAAAGCTTCAGAAAGGGACCGAACAGAGCTGTGCCAGTTTGGTGGTTTGGAGTGATTTTGGTGATTTGGAGACACCAGCAAGAAGAACTGTTGAAGGGTCTAATGCAACAGGATTCCTACAAAGGTGTATTTCCTCCAAATACATTTCCCAGCAGAAAGGGCAGGCTGGTGGCTTGGGCAGGTGGCAGGGGAGAAGGAGGAGTTTCCATTTAGGGGGGTACAAAGTGCTTTAATGAGGGGTTTAAATCAGACAACACCCACTCTGGGGGATTCCCTAGAGCTGGCAAGGTGGCTCAAGGGATGAGGAGGAGTGAAACAGAAAAAGAATTTGGGTTGTTTTTTTTAATTTTCTGCACAGGGGATCCATTTGGTAGTGAGGGAAATGTTTTGCTGGGAAATTGGAATAATCATCAGGGAAAGGTATGGGAAACAGAGAAATCACTGGCTGAAGTAGGCTTAGCAGGAAAACAAGCCGGGGTTTGAAAAATTACTGGAAAAGTGATATTCTCAAGAGTGCAAGCAATAGCAGAGGCTCCTCTGAAAATGAGGTTAGTTTTGGAAATTAACATCACATCTGCCCAGTTGCAATAAACCCTGTCCATTTGAAAATGGAGCTCATGCCACAAGATATCTGCTATAAATAATAAAATACATTATAGCCTGGACATATCCTCTACATCGAATAATCCTGCTATAAAAACTGAGAATAAAGGAATTTGCTGGATGACTAGAACTTAAGAAATTGTTCCCTGGTGGGTTATTTGCAGCCTATTCTCTACTTCAGTAGGAGTTTATGTTGAATAACTCACAGCTGTGGAAATACCTGCACAATGGCATTTAATACTGCTAATAAAGGGATCCAAATTGGCCCAGCTCCACTCAAGACTCACTAATGTTAAGACATATGAGTGTCTGGGGTAGTGTAAAAGGCTGAGTGGCTTCAGCACAGAACTATGGATGCTCAGGTGGAGGGGTGGCACCAGGTGATGAAGGGAGCAGCTGATCACACAATCACAGGATTGTCACAGTTGGAAAAGACCTCTAAGATCACCAGAGGGAGAAAAACAACAACAACAAACAACAACAAAAAACCACACCCCAACAAATAAACAACCATGAAACCCCTAACGAATAAACAACCACGCCACCACATCCCCTCTAGAGCATGTCCTGAAGTGCCTCATCTGCATGGTTTTTAAGTACCTCCAGGAACGGTGACTCCGCCACCTCCCTGGGCACCTTCTAGTGCCTGGCTGCTCTCTCAGTAAAGAAATTCTTCCTAATTTCTAGTCTAAACCTCCCCTGGCACCTGGGCAGCCCCATGGTGCAGGAGCTGTGTGCCCTCAGAGCCTCACCAGGGCAGATGGGGAATCCCAGGAGGGCAGCAGAGCTCCCAAACCTTTTATCTTTTCACAGACAGCGAGGTCCTCAACACAGTCCTTTTGTAGGAATTTTAAGAAAACAGGTCTTCTGTTTAGGAATAACAAAACAGGAGCAGGAGTCAGTGCTGCTTGCTGTGCTGTACACACAGAAAACACAATAAATCCACCCAGGTACACAGCAGCCACCTTCCAGTTCATTCCTGGACACATTTAAAAGACCAGAAGAAAGAAGAAACTCCCAAGATATGCACTTGTAACTTGAAAGGCATAGTTGACAACTCTTTTGTGATTTTTTTTTTTCTTTTTTAATTGCAACTCTCCTGGATTAGTCTATTTTTAAATATTAAAGTGAATTCAGTGTGTGAGGAGAGGAAAGAGGGGGAATAACTGATGCTTTGGGTGATCTTTATCATTCATATGTCCTTCAAGCTGCCTCTCTGAAATGTTTACAAGTGTCTCTCTGTAGAGAGCTGGGCAGGTCCTGATCTGTGTAATTCACTCTGCAGGATCATGGCTTAGTCAGGAGCCTTGAGAAGGGAACCTCCTCAGCCCACCTCTGGCTAAAGCAGAGAGTGCTCATATTTGATACTTGACTTTTAGCTCCAGCATTTTTTAACTTTTGTTTAAACTCAAAATGAAAAATTGTAGCTTGCAACCACCTGGAAAGCAAATCTGGAAAAAAATATTAAGGTATAAATGTCAAAACGTGGAAGGAGCCAAAAAAAAAAAAGCACGTTCTACTCAACCCAAACAAAAAGGTTCCTGTTTAAAAAAAAAAATAATAAAAAAAAAAATCATGATTTTGAGGATCATTGTTTCATCATCCATCCTAGGTGGTTCACCACAGGCTGCAGGCAGGCAGGGAGGTGTTTTGCAATGAAAATCAAATGGCCACAAACCCTCCCAAGCAGGGAGGCACTGGGCTGGAGGATGTTATAAGGCATTCAGACAGAGGGAAGGTGGAGGTAGACAAGTACAACAGTCCTGAAAAAGCTGTGACTGCAGCCAGGCCTTTAATGTGACAAAATCACTCTATTGGTTTCAAGGTAGGACTATTCATGTGTTATATTCACTTTGCCTCAAAGGTTTTTCTTCAAATTTATCTGTTAATCAAAGGAGTTTGGTGCAGTTAAGAAAGCAGAACAGGTTTAGCGTTATCATAGATGATTGAAAAATAAATAAAAGATTTAAAAAAAAAAAAATCAAAACAATTTTCCATTTCTCTTTCGGGTCCTGACCTTGCAGATAGATGCCTACCCAGGGACCTTGCCGTGCCTGTGTGAGGCCCATCTCTGGCAGGTTTCTCTCCTTGCTGATTGCAATTTTCTTCCCCATTAAAGGGGCTTTTCTTAGAAACTGTCTTGTAGATTGCCACTTTCTGAAGTGTCAGAGTGCTCAAAGGCAATTCCTACACAGACCACTCCTTCCTTCCCCAACAGTTCCCCTCTCTGCTTGACAGCTGCCTGTGCCATGGGTCTCACAATAAAATCATAGGACTTGACAACTCTGTTTCCATTTTAAAAGCCCACATCCCACTATTACGTGGTTTTGAGCTTAAAAATGTTGCCTCCCTGGGGACTGCTGCTGTTCAATCACTCATTATAACCTGGTCATTAGTATTATTTTTTCCCTCCTCACAGGAATGCAGCTGACATCTCCAGTAAAACCAAATCCTGTTGGGTGAATTTGTGAGTTAGACCCTTCTCAAGGGGCTTCTGTCTTCAGAAACAGAGGAGGAGATGTTTAAAAATAATACCTTTCCTGAGAGAAAGCAAGCTGCTGCAGGTTATGGGTTTTTGGTTGTTTTTTTTTTCTGAGCCCTTAGGCTGAAATAACAGCGAAATTGGGAAACAAAGCCAACTTGCAGCTCCCTGTCCCTGTTGATAGCTGTGATATGCAAAACCAAAATTGCATTGCTCCTACAAAGCTCGGTAACCACAATAAAGGTTCTTGATCACTACCTGGGGACACCTTAGCTACCGGCCCAACTCCTATAAATTGAGCTGCTGTAGCACTTCACACCTGATTCACATCAGAGGAGCTGATGATTTAAGCACAGAGACAGTCATAGAGCTGCTGAAAAAAGCTCCATGAAAAGAGAGCTGTCTCAGTTCCTCACCTGTTGTTATCAGAAGTTTAACCTGAAGGGGAGATTTCAGCCAAACAAGCTGAAAATTCCCTTTCAAAATGGAGATTGCAGTTGAAGACAGACACAAGCCCTGGTTTCCGTCACAGTTCCTAAATTTCACACCTTCTGTCTGCTGAATTTGATCTCTCTTGGCAACCCAGGTGCAACCCACCTTGGTTTTGATAGATTTTCCTGAGCAGGGTACAACTGAAGTGAGTGCTGAAGTTTTGTTTTACACATAGCCAGAAGAAGATGGAAGGTTAAAAACTTTGGGCAAAATGGCAAACAAATTTTCATAAACTATGGAGGAGAGATGAAAGAAAATTGAATAGAACACCACTCCTCCCCCTACAACCCAGCCTCTAAAAGTACCAAACACAGTTCTTAAAAGCTTTTCCAGTACTCAGACCCCCCAAGAGATCACTCAGGGAGGATGAAACTTTCTGTGATGAAATGAGAGTTACAGTCAAATGTGATAAGGAGTGTTAAATGCCTGCTTCCTATCAAGCATTTGCTAAAACATCTCCTAATGCACTTACAAAGGAGACACTAGCCTTATACATTATAGCTGTTCAATACAAAGTTGTACATACTATTTCAAATTCAGAGTTACTGAGACAGAGCTATTAATTTAACTGGGGCAATACACAACTTGAGGATCTCCAGAGATCATGCAGACTTTCTTTTAACATAATATAAAATATTATTCTCCCAGACTCACTCTGTAATAATGACTGTTCTGCATGCCACCTTCCAGCTGGTAAGATCTTGGACACCTGAAAAGTATTTTTATTGTTGATCACAGTACCAATTAAAAAACAAAACAAAACAAAAAAACCAAAAAAATCCCAAAGCACACACCCCTGCAAAAATTATTAAAAACCCAAACCAACCCCCACAAAAACATAAAATCCCTACAAGTACACACGAAGCAAAGAAAACCAACCTGAAGAATTCAGGAATTCTATCCATGAGAACAGACCTAAAGGATCTTAAATTTGTGTGGCCAGAAGGCACAGAGGTTCATGGGTGGGCATTTATCTCAGTTCAGCTGAAGTCCATTCCCCTACTAATGTGCACTAATGGCATTCAGCACCTGAGTTACCAGGGATGCATTTAGTAACTTACCCAAACTGAAGCTCATTGTTCTCCCCTTCCCTGGGAAACAGATGGAAGCACAGGCAGGAGTTTGTTGGAGAACTGGTGTTTTTGTGGTCTGTTGTGGCTGGATGCTTTTTATAAAATTTTTGGTTCTGTATGCACAATTGTATTATTCTCTGGTGTCATCTTCAGTGCATAATGGTGTTTTAAACCATGCTTATGGATTAAGACTGCCCATAGACCCATTAAAATTATTTCTTGATGTAAGAGAGATAGTTCTTTTATTTCAGAAGTGACTCACAGGGTCATGGGAGGAAGGCTCCTAGAATTAGATTGCTCCATTACTGCTCCTAATAAAGCCTCAGCCTTTGAAAGGACCGGTACTAGTTGGAGTCAAAGCAACATGCTAAATTTCAACAGATTTTAATACTGTGAACACTGAGGGGAAATTCCTATCTTATGAAATGTAGCAGCATGGTCCATAAATTTAGAGACTTCCATAAGTGGGGCTTTATCTAAAGGTATCATCTGCCATTCTGCAATGCTGGGGTACCACCAGGCTTCCTAATAGAATAATGATATGCTAGAGTAACATCACAGCCATGGGATGTTAAATATTCAGTACTTCTTATTTAGTAGAAGATTCAGGCCTTAGCCTTGTATAAAAATATGCTGTCAAGAAGCTGGAAAAAACATACAAATCATTCAGTCCCACACAGTAAAACCAGCTCTGGGGTTAGTTGTGCCCTGGGGCAGCTTTAATTTGGACATGCAATATATCACTGTAGGGCTACTTGATCAGAGTTGCAGTCTCAGGAAATATTTTCAGGACTATTCAATTTCCATTAGCAGTTTCTCCAGGATATATTAGGCACAAACTGGGTTTCCTTCAATATCAATCATTCATGTTTTCTCTTTCATCCTGTCTTTGCTAAAATAGGATTTTCATGGAGGCCATGAAGCTGCAAAATTTAGCCTGTTCTTGTGGCTGTTCTATCATCAAGGCTCCTTTAAGGGTGTTTTGCAGCACAGGTTGGGTAAGGAACCTCTCTCCACCTTGGTGTTAGAGATCACCCAGTTCATGCTCAATGCTTGGCCTTTCCCTCCAGCAGTTTCCTTCCCCTCTACCCCCATCTCTTTCTGCAGACTTCAAGACTTGATTTTCCTTGGCAGCTGGCTGGTACTGGTTACTTCTGCTCTGGTCCCCAAGGACACAAGTTGGTTGCACACCCCAAAACGTGGGACCTTAGTACCTTCTCTCGGACCAAGGTTAAAAATCAGTCACTTCTGACTTTCACAGAGGGCTGTGTTGCTGCAGGCATACAAATGCTGGCTGTGCCTCCCAAGGTCCCTTCCAAATGGCATTAACCTGTGACATTATCCCAGTCATACACACCAATGCATCAGTGGTGAAACCTGAGGACACCTTCTTTGTGAAAAGATGATGAAGCAGCAAATGTTGCTTGGTTTTGCTTGATGTGAAAAGGGAGAAAGAAGGAGCTTTAAGAACAGAAGTGTTCTCACAAGGGGCAGTTGGTGAGATCATGTGAGTTGGAAGCTTTCTGAGGAGTGGACTTTGCTGACCCAAGACTCCCCCCCCCTCCCCC
>JAAWXA010000001.1:9222233-9267975 GCA_038090715.1 Florisuga fusca | reverse complement strand
CCCCCCCCCCCTCCCCCCCCCCCAAAAAAATGTTCTCTAACAAACAATTAAAAATAATAAGAAACCACCAGTGCTTGTGACTCTTGCATGTTCCAAATCCATTGTAAAATCAACCAGTTTACTTATCAGTGTTCTTACTCAGACACCTTACTAATTATATAACTCTCCTTTCCTAAGAAAACTCCAGGAATTTCCTCCCTCTGATGTGTGAGGGCACTTCTCAGGGCCAGAATTTCCCCCCATTTAGCTAAAACAAACAGGAGCTTTCTCTTTGAAAGTATTTCAGCATCATGACATAACTTTCCTTCCTCCTTTTAATAATCGCAAGGCTCCCCAGAGGAAAGTGTCAATAACACTATTTCCTTCCCAAATCTAAAAAAGATACAATGTTCACGTAGCCGGTGAGATGAGATTACAGTAACCTGAATTGTTGGTTTTAAGCTTTCATTCTTCGGGCAGCAGCCTCAGCTCTCATGAATGTCTTATTTCACCTCACCTGGGATCCTGAGCCACCTTTCCCACCTCTCTGCATCATCAAGACAGACACAGAAGCTGCCAACAAGCCACCACCGAAAGGCACAAACTGCAGTAGTTACTGCCCTTGCTGTGCATTAATTCTCCACCTGCAGAGTGTTCCCAAGGATGGGGCACAAGCACAGGAGCAGGTACAGGAGGACAGGCTCCCTCCCTCTTGGTTTTTACCATGTGGTTGGAAACCTCAGCAGGAAAAACCCATGCAGCAGCCCAGGGCACAGGGATGGAGGAGGCAGCAATGCCAAGGATGCCCGGTCAGCTGCTCTGTCCCCCAAACTGCTTCATTGAGCTGGTCCACTTGGACATTTTATTTTATGAATAAGTGAATAAATAAAATCAGCTAGCTCTCTCTGTTATTCACCCTAACCACAGCAGAGTGGATTGATAGCTTGTAGATGTGTTTTTGAGGAGATATGGAGAAAGTGTCCTTCCAGATTAATTCAAGGACAGCACTCTAAGGAGTCTGTTACCCATTTTTCAAGTGTTCCTATGTTTATTTACTGAAACAACAGGAGTAATATGATATCATAAATCTTTTAAAAATTGAAATAGTAGTGCCAGTCTTGAAAGATTAATAATAAGGAACGCCTTTTAGAGTGTGCTCATGGAAATGTAATATGAATGATTAGTGTTTTTGAACATTAGAATTACAGTGTGTAATTGTAATGTTATAGCAGCCATATAGAAGCCAGTGATCCCTTAATGGAATACATTGTGAATTTAATTATTTACATGGAAAAATTGGGTCTGATATAGTCACTGAATGATAGACCTACTGTTTCCTGCAGCCTGCAAGGTTTATGAAGGAGCAGCATTCCTATCTATGCACATACACTCAGTCCATGTTTGTTGTTTAGTTAGTTTTCAATTCTACCTTAGAGTTGACATCCTTTGTGCTAGTCAAAAACCCAGAATGGCTTTTAGGCTATCTTCCTGCAAGGCTTAATGTAGGTGCCAACATTTGTTGAGTGAGAATTTTGCTGTGCCTGTGTCAGAGGCTGAGGTTTGCTCTTCATGCAGGGAGGGAGAAGTCCCCACTAGAAGAATCAGCTGGGCACACAGGGTGCTTTGAGCCCTGTATTTCTTCTGCAGTGGGGGTTTCAAAATTATTTGGCAGGAGCACGTCCAGCAAAAAAATGCTTAAAACCATGTATATGTGTTTGGGAGACACATTTCCCTATAGTTGATTCTGGGTACATTTAGGAGAAAAATAGGAGTTCTTTTTTTAATGTCGGTAACATTAAAAGGATAGTTTCAGTCAAAAGCAAAATATAGAATCACAGAATGGTTTGGGTTGGAAAGGACCTAGAGATTATCACGATCAAATCCCCCTGTATGGGCAGGGACACCTCCCACTAGACCAGGTTGCTCAAGGCATCATCCAACCTGGCCTTGAACACTTCCAGGACATCACTCCCCTTCACAGAAGGCAGAATCATGTAGGTTCAGTATCTCTGTGGTGCTTACTGTCCCTGGAAGTGTTTGCCTTTGCCCCTGCCTCTTGCAGGGCTTCTCAGCTTCTCAGGGATGCAGGTGCACATCTCTGTGCCTCCCAGCCCAGCTGAGGGGCTTTACACACCCAGGCTGGGTTCAGAGCTGCTGCCATAGTCCAGAGGTTTTGCTTGCTCCCGTAAACAATTGATTTCATAGCAAAAAGAAGAAACAAGGAGAATTTTTAAAATTCTCTAAGCCCCAGTTGAGGGACTCATAGTAAAACTATCAGACAGAATTCAGCCAAGCAGAAATCCCTGCTCTGCTAAGCCCCAGCCCTGGAAGGCGAGGGATGCAAAGATCAGGATGGAGGTGGGCTTGCTGGATGCCCTGCGCTCCCTCCTGCTTGGCTCTCACCACCATTACTGACCTGTGCTGTTACACATCATTAATGTTAAAAAACAGAGCATCTAACCAAATTGAGCTGTAAGTGACCCACACCTAAAACACAGGCTTCTCTATCTCCTGGAAAAAAAAACAAACTTGTAATCCAGTGGAACGCTAATTCCAAAAAATTCCTGGTGTGTGCTGCTGCCACATGGCTGCGTGTCTTTTGCATGCAAGGAACTGCAAATGCACTGTGTAAGAGCACATTTGTTAACACAGTTTATTGGCACACCTATTGGCAAAGCATACATAAAATACAGTTGTATTGTATAACACACTGACTCACTGGGTCTTTACATGATGAGTTGAACATATTAATAGGTAAATGAAAAAAAAATTAGTTTCTTTTATAAAGTTTCACATAAATACACCAGAATTAAAAACAAAACAAAACAAAAATATGGTTTGAGGGCTTTACAAAAATATTATACAAGAAATATACTATGAAAAGAAATAACAACAAAGTCAACTCAGATACAATAATAAAAACACAAAAGTTTTAGATTTATTAAGCTGCCCACAAAGTTAATGGATTACATGGCTTTAAAATATCTGGATCCACAGCAATTTTACAAAGCATAAACTCTCATAGGACTGGGTGTCTTTTTCCACATAAAAATATTTCTCATGTCTTTGATGAAAAAAAGACATTTCTTGTTTCAGCATTTTTATTAAACGATGGAAAGAGTATCTACTGGCATCAACTAAAGGTAAATTAAAAATGCTGGATCCTTTAAATGATTAACTGATGAAAGAAAAGTTAAAGAAAGAAAAAAAGTTAAATTACTTTTCCTTAAAAGATGATTTTTTTTTCTGAAACAAGAAATTTCAGGTGCAAGTTGAAAAGCAGAAAATATATTACAATTGTAAAAAGTTTTACATAGTTACCATAATGAGATCCTGAGCACTGATGACTTGTTAAATATGGCCATTGTTTGATGAGGAAAAAAACAACCCCTTCCAATAAAATGCATTGTCAGAAATTTGCCATGAGATGCTATTTAATTTTCAATTATTTTAATTGAGGTCAGTGCCAGTATCATGTTGTATGTGAATGCTTCCAAGAAATGTATATGGAAGCTTCTACAAGAGTTTTCCCTAATTAAAAAAGAATCAGATCTCTTTAGTTTAGAAATAAATACAGTATCTGTTGAAAGGTGTTTTTTTAAACTTTTTTTTTTTTTGAAGAATGCTGTGAAACAGTAATTAATAACCCACTGACAGACATAGCAGTGGGTACTGCTGCAGAATAACCTATTGGGAAGCCTGTGGTGTGGGGTTTTCAGATTTAGTCTCCTGGTTAGCAGGAGGTTTGCTGTTCCACGGGCTGTTATTTCCCAGTGCAGGTGAATTGTTGAAATCTTCTTCATCATCCATGCCATTTGCTGCATCATACTGTGTATTCTCTAATCTAGTGATAAGCCTTTCGTCTTCATCCCCAAATTCGCCTCCCATCAGAGTTGGTTCTCCTACCACCATCACATCCTGTGAACAGCACCCAATATTTGTTATATGGAAACCTTGAGAGAGAAAAAATCAACTTAAAAAAATCATGTTAGAAAATGTGCATCTCTTAACTTTGTGATATTTGAACAACAGAGTTAAAAGTTCCTGCACAGTAGGAAGCAGGAGACAAACTTACAATTTATTTCTAACTTAAACGACAAACTAAAACATCTCTCTAGCTGCATGCTCATGGCTCTGGATCTCAAACCCCAGAACTGCAAAGCAGGTAAACTGACAAATGGTTAAGATTTTAGGAAAAATAAGCAGGCTGTAAAACTGCCTTTAAACTCCTGCTTGAAATATTTAGCCTTTATCCAGTAATTCTTTCCTGAACCACTTTATCTGGAAAGGCACCAGGGTGCACCTTAGTTGCAGTTTGGCAATATGCGTATTTTAAAAGTAGTTTAAAGGAAACCACATTTCTTATCCTCAGACTTCTCAGCACTCTAATAAAGATGGTAACTCTCTTATCCATAGCCAGCCAAGCTCTTTTACGCATCCAATATACTTGACATTCTGCTACTTAATTATGGTAATTAATTTAGGTAAAGTTTTCGATAAAAACAATGTTCACACTGATTTGACAATTTGCATAGCTAATTAAGTCATTAGCAAAAACCTGCTGATTGCCAACAAGCCCTGAATTTACCATCTGTTATTTCATGGTGCCTGTCACCTAACTCCATGTAGGCAACCCTGCTGCCAATCTGTGCAGTAAGAGGACCAATCTGTCCAGCTGGTACCGTAAAAGGAAGATGAAGAGTGCTAATTATAATTACACTGATGAAGCTAGTAGTCATCAAAAACTGAAGCATGCAAGAAAGAAAGAATTCATCTAATCACTGCTTTAAATACAAATTGTCCTGCCATGAAAACAAGTAAACCGCCTACTGTACTCCAGTGCATCAGACATTTGCTGCAAAAACCCTACCCAGCATGGGATAGAAAGGTGCAAACTTGAGGTTGGAAAGCAAAGGTGCAAAAGCCAGAGAGCTTGCTTGCTCTCTCTGTTCAATGGAGACTCAGGCTGCTGTGCTACTGGCTACAGAAACGAGTGGGATGCATCTTTTCATGCAGCTCAGGTGGCAGGGCATCAGCTAGTGTCTGGTAAAAGTGCAGTAATTCCAGATGTCTAGCTTTGTACCTGCTGATTTAACAAGCCCTTCCAAGAGTCCTAGCAAACAACAGATTCATATTTTAAAGGATCTGTTCCCCCTTATGAATGTAAAAGCATTTGCACTAAACAAACAGAAGACAAATGTTTGCATTCAATAAGGCTTCTCTTTAATCAGGTATGTACTTCCTTCACCCTGAAACAATACAAATTATTGCCTGTAGGTATTTACAGTTTTTTTACATCCCTCGGCAAAGGCTGACATGCTACAGAAGAATTTTTATATCACATTTTCAGCCCGTGCTGCGAGAAAAATTTGTGAGTAGATGGAAACTGTTACCTGATTTCTAATTTATATTGCCTGTAGTTTGTCACTTCTTATATCCATAAAATATCTGGTTAAAGAAATCTCACACATAGCTTTGCGACATAGCAGTTTAAAAGACAGAGGTGTTTATAACCAGTTTATTCCAATTTATTTTGTCCCCCTAAATGACAATGTGCAGCGTGCACTGCTGAACCAGACCTGACCCCATGGTACTGCAAGAGCATTAGTGACAAGAGAGACCTGGCAGAGGACAGCAAGTTGGTTTTGAGCGTGCAATGTGATACAGCAGGCAAAAAAGGACCACAGTGGTTGAAATACAGACTTCAGAGACCGGCAACAGTTCCTCTTATTTCACCTCTCCTGAATACAGACCTCAAGTTCTCCCTGTTGCCATACTAGCAAGAGGTCAGCAACTTGGATGAGATTTAGAGAAGCACATCAAAAGTAACTTTGGGACTACAACAGCTGGCTGGGGAGACCGCATGAAAGAATTAAATATCTATTACATCCACCAAATAATTGGGAGGGGTAAATACGCTCAACAGCTGCAGCTGCTGAAAGGAAGAGGATCACTTTAGGCCGATCCGATGAGAGGAAAACTAGGGTGCTAAGATGACATTAAGTATACGAAAATGTAACAATCCCCCCCTGCTAAGCCAGTATTTCTGTTCCTGAGAACCACAGACTGATGATTACTGACCCCACTGGAACAGTGCTAGCTTTGCTGCTCAGGTCACCTAACACTGAGCTGGGAAAAATCTCAGCCTGTGGTAGGAAACACTCGTGCACCAGCAGGGAGCTACTTGATGACCTTGTAAGTATTTCCATCTCTAATTTCTCAGATTCTTTGCAAATATTATTTCTTTAATATCATGACACCCACTGAGAGGACAGTTTGCACTTATATTTATCTCCATGCTATTGAGTACCCCTTTCTTTCTCCCTGGGAATTAAACTACAGTTATATGGAGGTTAGTGGAGTTGCCCTTCATTCTATTTAAAAGATAGATATCACAGCATTAGTTACAGGACATTTAAAAAAAAAAAAAAAAAAAGAAAAAAGAAAAAGATATATACTCTTGACAATCCTGCCACTTATAGTTATGCCAGGTCAAAATAGTGTCTCAGGAAGCACACATGCTGGTTCCTCCCCAGAGAGGATTCTGCTCCTCAGACTGAAAGCTGAAGCCCCCACCGAGTGCACCCCATTGAACCTCCACTCACTAATTCCCGTGCAATGACCACCAACCTCTGAGGAGGACTGGAAGTGACTCCTTTTAGAGCCCCTCAATGCTTCTCCTTAAATTGGCCAGTGGGGGTCACTGCTGTTGAATGACACAAGGCTCCATCCCTCCCAGGGTTGAGGCTGCAGCTCTGGAGTGCTCCTAGCTCCTGCTCATGGAGTGAGAAGCAGAATCCAAGAATTAAACCCTAGTCTCTTGCACGGCAGCACACACTGCTATGGCCTAGTTATGGTAGCATAAATTTTGACTAGATTAGAAAAAAAAAGAAAAAGATTTAGACTGTAGTCACTCAATCTTATTAATTTACTCCGTGATTAGAAACAACATTTTTGGTCAAGGAATGTCTCGTGATAGTAAAATATGGTTGCAGTGAAACACTGTAAATAAAGCAGTGGATGTTTTACATTATGTGATAGAAATGTGTTATTTAATAGTATAACCACAAAAGCAGCTTTCATGTATATCATACCTTCCATCCTGAAATAACCCTACTTGCTACCCAGACTTAAACTGACACATACAAACTAAACACAGAGATCACTTCATACACAACTCAAATGCAAGAACTTCTGTTTAACAGATTGGACATTTCTCAGGCTACATCTTCTTAATACCTAGCCTCAATTTTGGTTCTGCTGTGTAACTGAACTTTTAAATTTGGGATTTTAATGATCACCTGATGGCTAAAAAATCTCTTACTGGAGTCTGGAGGTATAAAAGTGTGGTGAGCCATATAAAAAAAAAAAAAATCCCCATCCCTACATCTGCCATCTTTGCTGCTGCTGTGAACACTTAGCCCCACTTGTGGGGATTAGTTTGAATCTGAAATGTCACAGTCCCTAGAAGTAGAAAAAGAGCGCTTCCCAAGCCTGAGATAATTAAAACAATTAAAACTGCCTGAAACTATCAAGTATATTGTTCAAGCAAGCCTCATGCTCCAAGGATTGAAAGTTGCACTCATTTTAGCAGCCAGCATGGCTCTAAGTGCTAAATCAAAAGAAGGGTCTTTCCTTCCTTCTTTTCCTTTCCTCCTTTCTAATTGTGTTAGTGGTGATTATTTTAATAATTGACTTCTTAACTCCTTGCCACAGAAGTTATTAATGACTGAGAGCCCCACTGCTACAACACCCACAATGCTCACACCTGCAAGACCAAAACTGAACTCACATTGGTGTTCAAATGATCTATAGAAACAGAATTGATATTTTAACTAGTTTCCAGAGTAAACAATTTCTAGAAGAACACATCTATCTTTGACATCTCATCATAGTTGTCTCTGCTAGCTTGACATTCTGGTCTTGCTTAGAATACTCTTCCTAAAGTGCAACAACTGGAAACCAATTTGTTCTCTCTCGTCTCCTTATGACTAAATATCAGATTCTGAATTGCACAGTTCTGAGACATGGGGTAATTTCTGACACTAATCCTCTGGCCCTGGAACTGCAGCTCTGGTACTACAACATCCATTACAAAACCTCCTAAATCTACCCCCTGTTTTTGAAACAAGTGAAAGATTGTACTGCTCCCCTTCACACTAGCTGGTTTATTTATGGATTTGGCTTTTGAGGAGCTTACAGAGAACTACAAAGAGAGAGATTATTGAAGTATGTAACTCATTTAAAGAGTGCAAGGAGGCTCTAATTAAGGCTCTGGATGTAACAAAGCACATTTGATTTACTTAGTGGCATGTAGTGATGCTTTATTCTTTCCAACACAAATGATATTCCACTGGGTTCATGGTTACAGTGTTACACTCAACAGGATCTTCATTAGTATATGAAAGCAAAATCCACCTATTAATTTCCATGGTTATGACTGGGAGCAGCCTAGAGCAACAGTTCTTAGGATTTGTGAGAGTTGTGCATTGTTGGCCAATTTCCAAATTCAAAGAGATGGAAATAGATAAGTGTGCACTGGTTTTATTAAACTTCAAACAAAGTGCTACTTAAGTGACATGGCACTGTTTTAACTACATTTAACAGAAAGTGATATTTTAGTGATGTGGCTGTATGGAGTCCTTCTGATCATCTTGCATATACCTGGAACCCACTGATCACAGTGTACAGGTGACTGTTCTACATACAAGGGCCTGAGCTTGCAGAAAATTGTATTTGAAACACAAGAATATAAAAAATGCAAAGGACTATGATCCCAGCCAGTAAAGAGGCTTGAAAGCTGAGAAAAGACTTGGGAAAACACTAGGTGTACCTACTAGGTAGGTAGCTTCAAATATTAGAGGAAACTTGTACTCTGTAAATGACAAGGCAACAACAGACCCAAACTAGATAACAAATTTCTTTGAAATCATGGAAAGACTGACACTAGAAAGGTGAGTTTCCTATGAACTAAGCAAAGTCTTGCCCATGTTTGCTCTTTGTTTAGAGGAAAGAGGAAACTGGTAGTACCAGTTTCTGCCCAATGGGTTAACATTTCTTCCCAAGATCAGATGTGATCAAGAACACGAACAAATCTAAGAACAGTTCAAATCAGCTGAGACAAAGACAGCTGAGCAAGGTACAGCTTTTGGGTCCCCCGTCCACATTCTTTAAGCACTACACATTAGCCAATCCATTTGTGGAAAGCACTGATCAAGCCTGCACCCATGAGAGCCTCAGAGAAGAAAACTTCTGATGAGAAAAATGGTTTATTGGTTGTGCTATTGAAGTGGCTTTAGCTGCACTTGGTTCTACTTCCAGCACTTTACAGTGTGTTGATTCAGGTCAAAAGCATCACTGGAGAAGCAATAGGCCAACCTAGGCATGAGGGGTGCAGTGCAATCGTGCAGAACACCGTAGCTAACTACATTTGCTTTAGAATGTAGGAAATATGTAGGAAACATGTAACATGAAGAAAAGGTGTTAAACAGGGGACTGGGGCAGGAAGAGAGACTGAAGGTCTGCAATTGGTACCGTGAGAAATCACAGAATCACATAAATCACTGGTTTTCCCACTGTTATAAGGGTAAATTAGTGTAATAAAATGCAAGCAACTGTCAGAAGGGGAAAACTTTGTATTTTATTTAGCAGGGATGAGAGAGTACAAAAAATAGTTAGAGATACGAGGACAGACTGAGAGTGACACTTTTCAAACTACTGATGAGAGGGAAAATGCTTTTAGCACTGAAAATGAATTATTTCAGCAGTTTTTGTCTACTGAACATGAAAGTCCCATTCATAGAAAGCTCTGTGGCCAAACTTTTAGTTCAAAACTGAAATTATGTTTGAGGATATCTTGTGTCCTATTGCATATAAGGGAAATCAATTTTTAACTGCAGACTGATTTGTTTTAATGTAAAGTTGAGAGAAAGAAACAGGATAAAATTACTGCTACCTACAGCTAACTTCAGAAATCAATGGGNAATTTTTTTTTAAATTACAGGGCTGGGAAAAGTCTGTGTTTTTCAGCTCCAGTAGCTGTATCTTGCAGCATTTGTCTTCCCAGAAACCCAGATATAATCTGCCATGTGTATGATTACAGAATGGATTACCGTTCCATATTCATTCTTCTCACCTTACTTGGACTCTGTGCTGCCCACTCCTTTTATGTGATCCAATAAAAATGCTTTCATACTTTAAAGTAGCAGCACTCATAATATTTATTTAAAAGTCCATTTTTGAAAAATCAGAAGATGCAATATTTGTCAGCATCTCTGTTGCAGACAATCCTTTTCTGTACCACAGTTCTTTTGAGGTCCAGTAGGTGTTCTTGCCAAGGTGCAAGGACAGCACTCCAAAAGTTGCCTTTAGAATCAGCTAGTCTATCTCGGTGCTAATGCTCCGGAGTCAACTATCCTCTTCCTCAGGCTGCTCAGGAGTGACCCCAGCTCACCTCTGGAAGCTCACCTGTTATTGCTCCCCCAGTTCTGCTCATGTGCAGTTGGGCCCAGCCCTAATGGGGCACAGGTGGGCTTAACAGGAGCTCATGCCTTCCTCCTCCTCACTGGCAACACCTGAGTGTGTTCACCTGGTTGCCTCTACTTCTCTAACATCATTTGAAAGATGAATTTTGATGCCAAAGAGTGCACATCAGAAAGATCTCATTGCATGTGGTTGTTGAAGTATATAATGAATTAAATCCTGGGCCCACTGAAGTTTAAGACAGGTTGTCCTTGACCTGAGCAGAAACTGGGTATTATCCAATCCACCTGATTCTGCCTTTTACAGGGCAGAATGAATCAAATATTTCCTTACTTTCCTGTTTACTTCGTATTAGTATTGTGGCAGTGTCAAGAAGGCTCAGTGAAAACTTCATTCTGATAGGAATTACATTTTTTTGTGGCTTATTGGTTTTACAGATGTCACTCACACAGAATGCAGCAGGATCACAGCGGTCTCATCCAGCTGTGTGCCAGCACAGAATCAGTGCCTTTCTACCATTTTGAGTCTCCAACTGAGTTTGAAGGCTTGAGCTGTAAAGCAAAATCTTTTTTATTTTAAATGGCATTTTTTANTACATATTTCCTACATTCTAAAGCAAATGTAGTTAGCTACGGTGTTCTGCACGATTGCACTGCACCCCTCATGCCTAGGTTGGCCTATTGCTTCTCCAGTGAAGACTTATCATAAATGAGGGTTGTAAACATGATATTTTATCTTGCTATTGCATGCAAAATAATTCAAGTAGTTTTGTTTCATTCTTGTTCTGAAGACTAAACATCGTATGAATGACATGTCCAAGAAATAACAGAAGCTTGTCTTGTCAGCTTGAATGCTCTATTATGTTGAAGCTGGGTATTTCAGAAAACATGGAATTTCAAGAAAACCTCTTCCTTAAACAGTCTTAAATATTTTCTATCTTCTCACTGAGTAATTAAAATCACTTTTCACCACTTTTTCCTCCTATTAGCACCACAGCTCTAGCATAAGAGCACAGTGAGCTGCTTTCTGTTCCCTCCTATTTATCACCAGACACAATCATTTCCACTCAGTTAAACCTTGTGCAAAGCCACAAAAGACTACACGATTGCACACAGTTAATGGAGGGCTTACTCTCACTTACAGGATCCTTGGTTTTTTGGTTATCCTACAGAAGAACTAAAAACTTAAGTTTACACTTAAGTTCCACCTGATATTTGCAGGGTTGGCACATAAATGGGAAAGGCTCCTTGCTTGCCAGCTGAGCACATTTGATAAAGCAATAGCTGACACAAAATAAACCTGGAGCCTGCACACCATTTTTAGTCACTTTTCAAAGCAGAATTGCATTTAGAAGCAGGGGAATTTTTGGCTTTTTTAATCAATGGATTTAAGGCAAGTTGGTCAAATTATTAGAAGTTCAAATGGCAACTACAGAAAGGCATAACTTAAACTGAGTCTTGGTTTGAATTATTTACTTAATTTTAGCAAGACCTGCTGAAGGAGAACCATGGGTTTATTTAAGCAGGCAATGTTTTCCATCCATGCTTTTACAAATATGTAAGATGCGTGGCAAATTCCTTTCTCTGGGCTGCAGAACAGATCAATGTTTACTCCATTCTCCCCATGTATGCCCCACTCTCCATATAAATAGGGCTGCAAAATATGCAGGGAAAACAGCTAGAAGGGAGCTTTCAGGAGGACTAAGAGATTAATGCAGCATTTAAATATTATTGTGTATTGGCACTGCCTTTTGATGAGCCTTTCATTAACAGCAGTTAAAGCAGATAACATAAAGCAGCATGGAGAATGAAGAACTTCAGTATGAGGAATTATTTTTTTCCAACTGCAGGAATTGAGTCTGCAGTTGCCTTATTGACTTTTTTTTTTCGTTGACTTTTTAACATATATTTTTGTAGATAAATGTCTGCAAGGTAATCTAATAGTCAGAGAACCACCATCACACTGCACTTTGGGCTCAGATTTTCCTCTGGTTCAATATTCTATCAAAAATTAAGAGAATCAGGTCCTACAGTACATTTTGTTTTTTTTTTTTTTTTTTTTTTTTTTTTTTTTTTTTTTTTTTTTTTTTTGTATGTGTGTGTGAGAGAGAGAGATATTCATGATCATAACTGACACCATTGCTTGGTTCTCAAAAGTCTGGGGTTTCTGTAGGGCTGCCTAAATTGTCTCGTTACAAGCAGATAGTAACTAGCATAAAAAGAGATAGATGGGATAATTCTTAACAAACTAGTTTGCCCAAACAGATTACTACACTCACACAGCTGTACTGCTGCTGGAACTAAAAGTATGTAAACAGACATGTAGGGTCTTCCAAGAATTCCTTAGGGACACTTTTTTCATGACATATTTACTCCTCCATATATATCTACTATTGGCAACTAAGAGAATACTTCTTCTTTATCATCTGGCAAAGGTGTTTCCTATTCTACATTAACATCCAGAATTACACAGTCCCTTGTGCCTGTGGATATCTTGACTGCTAATCCCTTCTACAATCTCTTTCATCTCACACTTGAGATTAGAACTGGATATGGACCCAAAAGTCAGCAGTGCCCAATGGATCTCACACACAGGGACTCAAAATAGCAAGTTCCAGGGCCCCCTGCATTAGGGGCTCAGCTCCTAATATCTGGGAGCTGTATGGACTCGACCAGTTTCTCTCTCTAAAGTCTGCAAGTGGTAAGGTCAGCTTTAGGTACCAGGAGAGCACTGAACTCTGCAGTGACAAGGCCATTTCAAATTTATATAACTCATGTGAATTGGGCACCAATGTAAACTGAACTGGGTTACTGATGATTGATATTAAATCTCCCAATCTTTTTCAACGACCTTGGAGACCTACTTGAAATCTGCAATGACTCAAAACCAAATTTCCAAAAGAGGCAAAGATTGTGGTCCAGTTATCTGACGTCTGAGGAACCTGCCGCTGGCAATCCTTAGCTTGCTTTCTGCAAAAAGCTAGATTGAAAATGTGGGGACAAGACACGCTTAAAAGCTAACCTGGCCCAAACCACCTGCTGTCTCTACCTTCTAGTGAGCAGGGTAACTGGCAGGTTGGTTTGACTGCACCACTTTACAAAGTGACTTCATCAAACAAAGCTAACAAAATGTTTTACGTACTCTTACATTCACTGGTATGTAGAAGCCTGAGGCTAGACTCCCTATTCCCCAAAGATAACCCAATCTCACACTGTGAGATTCCTTTCCAAAACATCTATTTTAATATTTTTTCAAGCACTGGATAATAATAAAATGTACAAGTCTTTAGTAGTGGTAGTATTACTAGTAGTATTTGGAACACCAACAAAAATGATCTCTTCTACAAACATTTTCTGACAAGCTCAGAATCAGTCACCCCGTAAAATACCCTGAAGACTTCAAGACTTTAGTGCAGTGACAATGTATGATCACAGAAATAATTTCTACATTTCTAGGGAACCAGAACCTTTAATGGCAAAGCTTGACATGACACAGTTAGACATTTTCAAACTCCATGGTTAGGCAACACAAAAAGTGGGACTTATTTGCCCACACACAGGTGTCCAGTGCCACGTGAAATGCCCCAGTTTATCCTGGATCTGATCCAGATGATCTCTCCTGCTGTCCCAGAAGGATGTTGATGTTGATGTTTCAGGCAACAGAAGGTGTCTTAAGTGTGTGGGTAATCAAACAGAGCTCACAGTTAAAAGGAAAATTATGCTTCTTAACTTTTAAGAATAGTTGGAAGAAAGCATATCATAACATAGCCTATACTTTCTCTGCTATACTAAAACCTCTTGAAGGACATCCACATGATGCTTATTAGAATTAGTTTCCAGTCAGATTTTCTTATCTGAACTCACAACAATGTCTGAGCATTACAGCAGAACCATTGCTGTTTCTTTGTGTCATAGCTGTGAGATGGATCCCTTGCTGGAGATGAGCACAGAACTTTACAGGGACAGAAGTCATGGAAATGAAAAGTTTATGTTTGTGTGTACCCAGCACACACTGGGACGTGTACATTTTGGTGCTGTAGAGAATGTCAGTGATTTTGCTGGAGCTTCATATGGATCCTATGGACAAGTCATCAATAACAGGCTCAAATTGAGAAAATGATAATTTTATACCTTGAGGCTCAGGGAAGTGACAGTAGCAGTTTTGTATTTTCATGGTGGGTTTTTGTTGGTTTTTGTTTGGTTGGGTTTTTTTGGGGGGAGTTTGTTTTGTTTTTTAGTAAAACACATCTGGAAGGATTTGATTTATTTTATTAGATTTTTTATTTTATCTATTTTATTAGAGGGGAAGACTAGCATTTATAGGTTTCAGAAAACAGTTTCCTTTAAGAAAGGAAGTATATGAGGAGATACTGGAGGCACTGCAGACAGGAGGATATGGATCCATACATAATTCCCTGTAGTACTTCAGTTACCAGCAGAGCCAAAATCATGTTTCATACCAAAAACTGTTTTCATAGGTAATCACATCCAGTTCTGAGATCACTCCAGTCACACCAAGAATGGTTTTAGACTTCTGATTTTCATTCTAACACTGAATTCCTATTCTGTTCAGAAAATAGACATCCATTCTGATAGTAGGGAAGGGTAACAGAAAGACTGATGCATCAGCTCATGTGTTCTAAGGCTGATTTCATTAGCAATTACTTTATTCCATAAAGATTTTTACAGTTCCAGGGCTGATTTGCTGTGGGTGAAGCTGCTGCTGGTTCTGAGCTGCAGGTGGCAGAGCAAACCCAGCTAACAGCCTCTCCCTGCTCCCAGCCTGGGAGCACAAAAGAATTGCAGCCTTGCAGGCTTCCAATGGCTTCTGCATTTTGTAGAGAATTCAATGGGACTCGAGGCTTGCAAGACTTTAGAGGCAAGATTGCCACGACCACCTGCCTGTTTATTGAAAGCACAAAATGCCCCTGGTCTGTGCTGCACCCAACGAGACCCCATCTCTACCCAAATAATCCAGTTTTGAGAACTTTATCTTCCCCTGGCTATCACTTTGTAGAAGCAAAAAGTTTCACTTGCCACAATTAAAAGAAATTAAATTATCTGAAATTTGCATGTAGATGACACTTAAAATATATAAGTATATATATAAGTATAATGTTACATTAGTTTGGGTTTTCTTTTTTGAACAAAATCAGCAAAGAGACTGACAGCAAGGAGAGAGCACCCTGAAGTTTCACTAAAGTTTAGTTTTGATACTTTGATGCTTGCAACTTCTCCTGGTTGAATACCCATATTACCACCTTGAAAACTATGGAAACCGTTGCATGGTACAAGCCCATAGAGACTTACAACCCTTCCTAAAAGTGACAAAAAACATTTGTCTGTTATATTAGTCACTGTCTAATGTTCAGGTAGGATGTTGACAGGGAAGGTATACAAGGAATACACAGCACAGCTATGAAAGAGTCCAGTGTTTCCTTTTAAACCTCACTTGTTTTATCCTCCACAAAGACTTTGGGTTACTAACTACCAAATCTGAACACAGTGACACTTTATTTCTAGGATGAAATGCAGTGTCCCCTCTGCATGCCCTATGTGTGCTCCAGAATGGCTCCAGTTAACACATCCAGGGGAATTCTGCCCCCAGTAAAACTTCTGGGAAACGACTTCAGGCGTGTGGGATTTCTGAAAAGAACTGAAATGTCTCTGCATGATGCTCTATGGACATCCACAGAGAGATATTTCCAGATGCTACATTACTGATACATCTGTGCTGAAGGCAGATGTATCACATTGTGGATGTTGTTCAGCCCCTATGAAAAAGGGCTGAAAGCTGACTTCAGGAGGGATGTCAAAGCCCTGTACATGTGTCCTGCACCCTCAGCACTTTGGCACTGCAGCACCCATGCTTTGCTGCAGCCCTCAATCCAGTTCATTCTTTGGTGTCAGAAACAGGGAAGGCTTATAGCAGAGTTTAAGTTTCCCTGCCTGTGCTTGTTTTTCAAAATTAATGTAAGAATCATTCCTCTGCAGAACAGAGGGAGGAATGAAAATTTCCTAGGAACATATTGCTGCTTCTTTCACTGGCTGGCTTGCAATTCACTGCTGAAAATAGCTTGTGTTTTTCAAGAATCACACTGAACATTTTAATCTTAAAAACTGTCTTTGTTATCCATTAAAAACATGGAGATATAAATGAGAAATATTTAGTTTGGTTTAGGGTTGGTTGGTTTTTGTTGGTTTTTTTTTTATGAACCAAAGAGAAATGAGGGGGGGCGGGAGTGGGGGGTTTACACATTTGTTTTTCTGGAGGGGATTGCTTTTGTTTTGTTCTAAGCTCTTGCCCAGTATGTCAAGTCTAATACAAGTCTCTTCCATCAATGCATTTCAGTGGATCAACTACATCCATGCTCCTTCCTCTCATGATAAACTCTAAGCCAAAATAAGTTGTTTTGAGATTCACATCACTCAAGGTACTAGTTTTCTACCTGCCCTCACTTTTTGAAGAGCCACTGTATGCTCCTGCTGTGATGTTCATTGTGCATCCCATGTAATGACATACATGGAATAAATAAATTACCCACTTTGAAATTTCACAGTACGTAGTGCAGCAAGCAGCAAAATCACTAACCACTTGGATTTAAATTATAAAAGTAGTTTTTTTAACCTAACTGTTCAAAATCCAGCCTTCACAGGCTCATCTATTTTGGTGAAAACTTAGATGATGCTTGGGACAGAATGAAAAGGCAGCTCTTAACCCCAGTAACTTAAGTAGTTCAATACCATAGAGTAATCCCTGATTTGTTTACTGTGACTGCTGTTCTCTCTGAATTTCCAATTCCTTCTGTACCAAAGATTTTTAAATTGGCAGTGTATAAGTGGATTGAAGTCCTTGGTTTTGCTACATAGGTAGTGAACAATAAAAGCTTCTGGAATCCAAAAGGAGGTGGGAAACTGCTTGGAAATGTGCTATAGGCATATTTACTGTATTTACTCCTAAATTAAATACATTTGCTTTAAACAGATCGGAATAAAAAGGTTTGAAAACTGTCTCTTAAATGCATTTCTTTAGGCTTTGACTTAAAACCTCATTGAGATGAACATAATCACACCTCTCAAAGAAATTGTTTTAGACTAGTTCAGGGCTCAGCAAGATAGCACTGAATCAGCTTGAACTTGGCTCATATTTTAAGCATGTCTCCAGAATCATATGGAGTGGATATTTTGTGTTAGCTTTAAAAAAATGCAGAAACTCGTTCTGCAGCATAATACCATAGCAAGAGCAGATTTTGGGACCAATTCCATAACCTGAGATTTACTGGATCTGGGGTATACTGAAAAGCCATCACTCCACACTGAAGAAAGTTCCATGCTCTCTTGGTACTCACCATACCAAGTTAAAAAATATTTATACTTCAAATCACCTAGGAAGCCAGGAAAGAGGATTTCCATCTTTTCACTTGCAATATTAATGATCATTAGCAACTACAGCTTATTATTTATTATTTATACAATACCAGAGATATACATGGGTATTTTACAAACTACTGAGCCCCTCATTTTGAAGAGACTCCCATCTCAACTAGATGAGAGGGAAAATACTAAGCCAAGAGTAATTTGGCAACAGTAAGGTATGCACATGAAAACAACAATTTCATGTAGCTATCTACAAGGCCCTTGAGGACTACTGATATATATTTAAATGGTCCTCATGGGTTGTCACTTGAAAATATGGCTGTTTTGCTATGCAGATTGCTCACCACACATTAAGCAAAATGTCATTCATTTCATTGATAATTTGGTTATTTAGGAAACAATATCAAATCAACTCTGCCACAAGGCTTCTGGAATTCACTATTTCTTTCCTGTGTGCTGCCAAGCCTGCAAGATGCAGCGAGATGATACTCAAATACTGAATCTCTGTGCTAGATTTGCTAGTAAATACTCAGCACTCTGTAGTGTTTATCCATCCTATGCTCTGCCCTGAATGCCAGTCTAGGACTCTCCAGTTTCTCACTAACACCCAGAGGTAGCAAATGATTTCTCAGTAATGCAGTATTCAGCTCCTCAATTGCTCCCAAGCTATGCAGCTCATCATGTTTTTACACTGCTCTGTAGCTGCAGCCATTTCAATTCCAAGCAACAGTGAGAATGGAAAGAAGCAGCATTCATTTCTGGTAAGGCTAAGCTTCAGAAAAAATGCTATTTTTTTCAGGCAAATACTATGAGTAGATTGGAAATGGAAGCAGTTCTTAGCACAGCTATCACTAGCACTGCAGCTTATTCTCATTAGTGTGATGGACTCCAGTTTAATGTCTTCCTCTCCCTCCTCCCTTCTTTCTTTTTTCTTTTTAACATATCAGCCAGATAACAGCTCCCACCAATGCCCTCTCCTCCACGTGCTCTGGAGCCATGCAGGGGGCTATGGAAACTTCACTGGCTCTTGTGGCCATAAATCCTGCCCTTTTGGGTGGTGACATCAGTGAGAGCATCAAAACCCTGCGTTTGGCTGGCAAAGAACACAACCTCCTTTACAACTCAAAAAGCTTCTCCCTCCTTCCCTGCATCCCACCTGTTTGAAGTCCCTGCAGTATGCCCATACTCACAAAAGGGCTCTGGGTGCAACACTGTGTAACCAGAAAACATGCCTGTAAATGTCCTCGTTTTGCAGAACTACTGCTAAAATGCTTTGAAGACAGCTGAGAACACTCGCCCCCCAGGAGAACCTCATTTGAGGGCCAGCTTAGCATTCATATTGTACCAAACTAAGCATTTCTTATGCTGCATGTGAGCATTCTAAGTGAAATCTTCAGTTCCCATTCAGTGGATGGTGTGAAGCACCTTGGAGACACCATGTAATGACTGCTGAACTGGACAGATGTGCTCTCCTTTCCCTATCTGCAGGGGAGCACTCATGCTGGAGTTGCATTTGTGGAGATGAGTTTGACATCTGCCTTATTTAGTTATCATTTTGGCACTACGCTCATCATTACAGCATGTGCTGGAATGAATTCTGTTTCACAATACTCTTAAGCATTAAAAAAAAAATGTTTGAGACCTCCCAGTCATTTGATAAACCTCTCCCCTTGGATTACTCAGAAAAAGTAGCTCTTTTTACATTCCTTCTGATTTTGCCTAATCTTTCTATTGAGATCTGTAGTTTAGAAAGAGCTCTATTGTTTGTATTTTTTATTCTCTCTTTGAAGTTTTAATACTGTTTTTTAACAGATTTTCTTTTTGACTCTTTGCAAGAACCCTGCAACTTTAAATTGTTCACTCTTCCTCTCGTTACTCAGCCGTTAAAAGAATGTCCTTTATATAGATGCTCTTTTTCCTATTCACCCTCCATACAATGGGGAGATGTTTTGAAAAACCCTTCCTTCAACAGCCTCACACAAGTTTTACAAATTTTTAATATTGTTTGCACCAGCTGGGCTCGTGCCTCTTCCTGCTTCCTGCCCCAAAGTGAACAGTGAAGGTTGTCTGGCTCCTGTTCCCCTGATGACAAACCAGGCAAACTGAGGGCAGTTGGTTTCAACAACATGAATAGATATTCCCAGAATCCCAATGGCAGCTGCAAACCACATCCCACTGCTGTTTGTATTTTTAGCTAATGAAAACAAAAGGACTTGCAGGAGAAGTCTCATCTTCCTCCTGATGGGCCTAGTTCTGAAGGCTGTGAAAACCCAGAATCTGAATAATTCACCATCTAACTCTTCCTTATGGACCTCCTAGTGCAATCTGGCCTCATCCAGTGATTGTTTGGTGTTTTCTGCAATGAGGCTGACCTGCTGGAGCCTTCTCCTTGAGCAGAGGTCCCAACTGCAGAAAGGGATCAATACATCAAATCACAAGCCTGTATCATAACAGAGTCTTGTACAGCCCATCATATTATCTGAATCCTCTCTCATAATGATCTGTACATTCAGTGATCAATAAGCAAGACTTGTGTTTTACACATCTCAGATCAGAATTAAGGTCTTGAATGATTTTGAGAGTGACCATAAAATTTACCTTTGTAATTGAATTTAATATTAGTGTTAAACTAGATTGCAAAGTGCACCATGTTGACTGCATGATATGGTCCTTTATACTGCACTTTGTATTGTGCTGAGTATCAGTTTCAGAGAGCTTGTCAGGAAAAAATTAAATTTTAATGTAAATCAGAACTGATACGCTGATTTCAGCCTATGCTGGATTTGGATGGAATTCCACCATTATGTGGGGGTTAAGGATGGTTTGTAGTAATTAAGAGAAGCAGCTAAGCAGTTTGGACCAAATATTTTTCACTTGAGCCTTGTCCTGTGAAATAATCTTCCCCTTTTTACATCCAATTATATGTAATTTGACACAGAAGCCCAATAGCTATTGTTTTACCTCACTGTGTTTTGCTGGCCTGCTGCAAAGCACATGATATTTGAAAGCTTTCTTAATTTCATTTTCTGTAGATAGCTCAAAAATCATAACTTACAATTTAGTCTCATTTCATTATTCTTGCCTCTGCTCCTAACACAATCAGCAATTTTATTTTTTACAGAGGACCAAGTAAAGGACAAACAAGAGTGACTTCAGAAATGGTTGTGACTTCAGAAGAACTTTGCTCCTCTCTTATTCTTTGCCAAGTGCAGCTATATAATGATCAGAATTCCTTAAAAATCCACCGCCATGGTCAGTCCAAACAGTATCTTTAGGAAACAGCATCGGAAAGGTCTATTTCCCTGTTTGCCATCTCCCATCACTATCATGTGTGATGTTGCTGCATGACATTTCCTTCCTCTCTATTTCTCCAAAGGCAAACGAGCTACTATTCAGCAGTTCTGAGTCAAATCCTAACACCTGATCTTTCTGATATGCAAACTGTTCGCTCTTCCTATCTGTGCAACAATGAGACCTTATCAGTTTTGCCACTTTCCATTCTGCCTATGAAATGCATCCACTATCACTCCCCACCTGTGTCCCTGGCAGCTCCCTTAGGTTCAGATAGAATCTGGTATGTTGTTTGTCTTGTTCAAACTATTGCTGGTCCAGAACAAATCACAGCATTATAAAAAGGATCAGGAGAGTAGGGACTGCATTTGGATGCTGACAATTTTCAGTGTGTATCTGTGTTACAGCTTGGAATTAAGTTGAGGAATGCTTTCATGGTGAAGTGGTCTGCAGACAGCAAATCCTGCCTGAAAGATACTGAAAGCAGAACAATAGGAGAGGCTGTGCCTGCCCAAAATACAAGTCTAAAAATTTAGTGGAGTGGTTGAAGTTTTAACTTAGTGTATAATTTTTTTGAGGATACTTCAAAAAATGTGCCACAGATGAAGGTGCTCTTTATATTGAAAAACAAACCAACACCTTCACTTTTGGTTTTTACAAATTCACTTTTGTACATCCCACTATTTTCAGGTTTCTCTTTACAAGAAATAAGCTTTCCTTCATACAGGAGCTACACATGAAGATTCATACATGATGAGGCAATACCACAACTATGATTCTTCTTTCAGACTAATATGTACATAGCAACTCTAATCTTATTTACAACCAGGCAAAAAGAAAGCTTTTTCCAGAGTATAAGCAGCCAGCTCTTCTGTGCCACGAATCTCATCTCCCATCCATACAAAATCCTCTTGTTTCTATACAGCAGCTCAAGCACAAATGCAGTGTTTTTCACATAACCAGTTCTATTTTTAGCCTGAATTGTAGGAAGTCTGCAGCATTAATAAATGGAAGAGAAGTACAGAACTACACCGCATGGTAATGTGCCAGTGCAAAAGCTGGCTTGGCCTTTAGCCAGTGAACTGTGGTTAGATGTTAGAGTGATGAAAGTAAAAACACTACTTATAAATGGAATGATTAATAAGCTGACAAACTTCCCCACATTTATTTCAGACTTTTTGAGTGCCAACCTCACTAATGCCTAAATATTTTCTGTTTTATTACTGATATGTCTCAGTTTGAAGCCTAGCTAAATAGATACGAATATGTATTTTTATATAGGCAATTGTGGTTTGCTTAATTCTGTGTACAACTAAAAAGGAACAATGGAAGAAGATGATGATGCTTTATAAGTCAGAGCTTGACATAGAAAAAAGAGAATAAAGAAGGAGCTTTTCTTTATAAACTAATAAAGCAACTCCTCTAAACACTAAACCCATTGTTTCATCATTTTCTCTCCTATTGATTCTGCAATTCCCTTGTTTGGTACCAAAAATTATGAAAGCAAAAATCCTCCAGAGCTGTTACACAGAGGACAAAAGTTCACAGTTCTTACAGGGACACAGAGTCTTCTGTAATCTCTCCACTTCTCACCCAATACACAAAACTTGTGTTAGGCTGTGGACAGATGGATGTTTATATAAAAGACCTTGTGCCTCAATAAAATTCCATTTTGGGGTTATATAAAAACAGCCATTACTGGAAAATGGAACTTTTTAATTAAACGTATTCGAAGAAAGTAGGGATTAATGACTCTAAAGTAGAAAGTATTTAATGCTTGCAGTCATAGATCATCCACTAGTGAAGCTGCATTATCACTATCTGGCAACAATGCTTTTAAGTATTGATAGTGAGTGTCTTAATAATGCTTAAACTGATTTCATAACAATATAATTAGTATCACAACTGATGAATACTATACCTATTATTAAAATAATATTTTAATAAACTCAATTCACAGTAACATCCTCAAAATAAATTAGGATACACTTTGGATTAGCTTAGTTGCCCCTTGGCTGGGTGAATTGTGGATAAGATACATTCTGAATCTTTCTAATAATGCTGAAGTAGTAGGGTACACTTCCTGATAATTGCCCCAGAAAAGTAATAACTGCCCATCTGATTTTCAGACTTTACAGTAGGAAGGAAATGATTACTTTGCACATCAATTAAATACAGGCAATAAAACAGAAGCAAAATTATTTAGTGGTTCTGAAATCGAGCCTGCAAAGATCAGAGCCTGACTCGTGCTCATCTTAAAAATCAAGCTCTAACTCTGTACTTCACATGGATCAAATACTGTATGATGAGTATAAAAACCCACACACAAAAGGCAAAAGGGAAAAAAAAAATAAAGACACCAACATTAGGTTTGTTTTTCTGTTACGAATTCTATTCAGGTACAGCAAAATCAATACTTTTCTTCTGACTGTACACAGTGTACCTGGGTTGTTCTCTCAGGATCTATACACAAAACAGAGATGGGATTTAGGTGGGTGGATCTGAGAGCCAGGTGGAGGTACAAACACCCCAGCATGCCTGGCTCCTGCTTCCAGAACAACTGCAACTGGCAGCACTGGGGGGCATGGGGCGACAATGGTGTTGCCTTACACCACCTGCTTGTTGAAGAGCTCAGTGGTCTGGGGTGCTGTGGACATAATCCCTGGGGAAATACAGTTAATGTCCCCCCAAAAAGGGAAAAATGCCATGACAGGGACAGACAGGGACAGTTCAGCCTCTTCCCATCCCTCTGTACTGCAGCACAGACAGCAAAATGGAGAAGTACCAAACCAAACCAGAAATGGCTATACACTTAGAGAAATCAGATTGCCCACTCTGCCTGGTATTTTAATAAACTAGATACTGGATCATTCAACTGCCTAGTAACACATCATGCTATACCTCAACTTGACCTCCCCTACACTAATCTTCTGTGACGTGCAGTGACTAAGATCCACGCTCCCTCTTTCTCCTTGTGCGTAAATAAGTGAGCTAAAAACAAATAGGAAAAAAACAATCTTCTTAACCCTTTCCCTGCTTCTGTTTTCCCCTCACCAGCCCTTTACAACCCCATCCTGCAGTAGTTTCTGAGATGCACCAGCATCATCAGATGGTACCTGGTGTGGCTGCTGTCTAGTCTCGGTGTGGATCTTGGTGTGTCTGCACTGAATTTCTTGCTTAGTTGTACAGTTGAAATGGAAAAAGGAGAGAGCAATGACACACAATTGTTTGACAAAAAGAAGCCTTTCAGTGGTTGTCAAATTACTTAATTCACAGACTACTTAGATGAATAACTGAGCTGCCAGCTGAACAGGAAAAGTATTTTCTGGCAAGTCTTTCAAATGCACCAGGTTTTTTTTTTAAGTTCTCAATAACAGCAATATTGAAAAAGGTCTTCTGTGGATGTACCAGGGCTACCAACAGCACTGCAGCACTGCTCTCAGTACTGCTGACTGTGGGACTTAGGTTGTGTTTGAGCACCACAGCAGCCCTGGCCTTAAAGCTCCTGAGTACCAACGATGCAGTGAGCTGTGCTTGGAGAAATTATTTTGACCAGTTCCTTTTTTTTTTTTTTCCTTCCCCAACAATTTGTGACAGGTTGCTTTGGTATGGATATGCTTCATGCTGTAAAAGGACTCATCTGCCAGTTCCATTCCAGCATCAGATCAGGTATTGCCAACAGAAAGTCAGGCTGAATTCCACAAGGGATGCTCTTTTAGTGTGACAGAAATGTAACTTTGCTTCCATCTGATCCAGGCTAAGCTTATATGGCTTGGTACTCCACTGCACAAGGATCCAGCACGAAGGGGTATGGAACCACAGACTGATGGGTACATTTATGCTCCCAGATGAAAGAGGTGAGGCCCTTTCCCCAATCTTTAGGGTGTGTGACAGAAGTGCTTGTGTGTACACAGCTGAACTCTGCCCTCTGCCAGAGGAGGGTGACCCCAGCTGCCCATCCTACTGGGAAGCCCTCCCTCCACCAGGATTCTCTGAGAATGCTACCAAGATGCAGTCTGGGAGAGAGGAAGGTGGCAGGAAAAAAAATTGCTTGAGAAAACATGCCAACCTCTCACCTTGGTGGATATTTATAAGCCAGCTCTCAATTCAGTGCCATAGCTCTGGTTTGCAAGAAGAAATGCAGCCAGCAAGACTTGTGCCAGAAACTTTGCATACCTAATCATCAAATCACAGAATCATTCTGGTTGGATAAGACCTTTAAGATCTAGTCCAACCACTAACCTAACTCTACCAATCATTAACTTAACTCTACAAAGTCCAGTGCTTAAACCATGTTCCCAGGCTAACATCTACATGTCTTAAACAACTGTAGGGATACTGATTCAATCACCTCCCTGAGCAGCCTATTCCAGTGTTTCATCACCTTTTCAGCAGATAAATTTTTTCTCATATCAACTCTCAAACTCCCCTGGCACAACTTGAGACCATTTCCTCTTGTCCTGTAATGACAGCTACAGGGACGTCCATTTGTCTTCCACGGTGAAAAGGAAATTGATTAATTGAACATATCTAGTTTACTGGATTGAGAGGCTGAAATCTGTGATCCCTTGCAGATAGGACTTGTCAGTACATTACTTATGCATATAGTCCTGATGGCCACAAAACCTCACAAGCCATGGTGTCTGTCTCTGGAAACTCTGATCACAGCAACAATTGAGATTCGAGTTTTGATACAGTATTTATTTTAAAATATTTCCAATTTACAATATTACATCTTCTTAAGTGAGCAAGGCAATGTGAATGTTACTCCTAGCACGTGGTTTGGGTAATTTTGCCTATGTTAGCACGTCAATTTTCTTCATGCAGTTCAGAGCTTTTAGGGAGCAAGGACAGATTTTGAACTTTTCTGCTAGTGTGATCACAGTAATGCATCTTCTATCTTCAAAACAGCTTTTTAATGTGTTCCAGCCAGGACTGAAAATATCACACAAGTCACAGAACAATCGTCAAATTCTCATTATCACCACCAGTGTCAGGAGAAGTCAGTTTTATGGGAAAAGAGTTACCGAGACCTTAAGATTCCTGTGGTGTTGTGTTTTGGGTTTTTTTTTTTTTCCACAAGAAAATAGCCTCTTGGTAGTGCATGCAGCATCTAGAAAGACCTTCCAATGGTTCCCTGAACTATTCTATGTCCCATCTATATAATAAGGAAACTAATAACTCCATAATTTGAAATGGGTACTGTGAGGATACTTTCTGCTCTTGCCAAACACAAGTTATGTCTCAGTGAAATGCAAACCACTGTGCTCAGTTCAGCAGTAATTCAGTAAAATGTAATGGCCTATGATATAAACAAAGTCTAACTGGATTCTTTACTGATGCCTTATGTACTTTAACTGCATCTAGCTATGAATACAAAATGCTTTTATGAGTAATTTTGAGGAATTTTGATACTATAAGAACTGAAAATTAAATTATCTGAACAATTACTAGTTTCTACTGCATTTTTAAGTGACCCTTTTATTTTTTTACAATCACATTTCAGAGTATTGTCCTATTCAACACCCAAAGAAAGGACACAGAATTCTTTTACTTTTTTTTTTCCCTTTTTTTTTTTGTCCTGCAGATAAACCAGAGCTTTCCAAGACTTTAAAGATGGAGCAGTATTTGCAGCTTGTATGTCATCTCACAGGAAGACATTTATCACCAAGTTAAACTTCTGTGCAAATGCCTTTTGACTTCCACAGCCATTATCTTTTGCTGCACAGATTGTTAAGGGTAATTATTATCAATTATATAAGCAGCAATTCAATTATGTTTCTTACAGCATTTTATATTACAGGGGAAAAACTGTAACTTCCAATATTCAAGCAGTCTTGATGAGAAGACATAAATGCACATTTTCAGTGGGTGACATGGGTTGGTATATGCTAATAATCCCCATCACCCTTCAGAAAGACACCAGCACTTCCCAGACTACTGGAATGCAGGGGTTGTTTTCCCTATATTACTGTTCCTATGTTTGGTGATGCATAAATCCAATATAATCTTTTGACTAATACATGTATTTCCCAACAGTACCTGAAGAACTGAGTTTCTCACCTTTTGATTCTATTTCTCAGGAAAGCAATAATGTTATTAATATAAGGATTAGGAGCAAAGGATTCAAATGCCTAATACCCACCCTGACCAACACAACAGATTCTTAGTAAACAGCTGCATTTTCTAAACCACCTACAGCACAGTCTGGAGTTGTATCCTGGTGACTGTGTCCAAGACCAGACTTGGCATGTA
Organism: Florisuga fusca; assembly: GCA_038090715.1. Classification (NCBI taxonomy): domain Eukaryota; kingdom Metazoa; phylum Chordata; class Aves; order Apodiformes; family Trochilidae; genus Florisuga; species Florisuga fusca. The sequence goes on along the minus strand of JAAWXA010000001.1, from coordinate 9,240,592 downwards.
CTCACTCACAGCATGCAAGGATGTTTGAAAACCCCATGCTTCTCATTCTCTGTGTAATAGCTTCCACACTTGTTTCCTACAGTTAAATAGCAATTCCTACCTGAGTCTCAACTAGACTCTGGAGTAGATAATATTAAGCTCTACAACCTTCTCCACTCCTAAAAATGGTAAATGGAAAAATCAGATCTCTGAGGTCTATGAAATGACATCATTCTCCCTTCCCTCTCCTGCCTGCAGACTTGTAAGCACCCAGATTTTTGTTTTCATACCTTTCTGAAACTATTTTCTTTTTCCAAACGTATTTCAACACACAGTCCCACGTGCCTACTATCCTTTCCCCTTCTGATACCTGGTTCAGCAGATGGTGGAAATGAATGGCCATACACAGTATTTGCTTAATCCTATGCTCCTTTGAATTGCTGTTTTGAGACTAATGCAGCTACTTTATTATTGTGAATTGTCTGCATTATGTCCTTGCCTATGCTGTTTGATTTATGTTTTTCTTCCCGAGTGGGTTCATTCTGGGAGTTGATGATGAAGAATCATAAGAGTTGGGAGAGCCCTTTAGTTAACTCCAACAGAAAGGTGAAAACTCTTGCTAAGAAATTTCCTGAAGTCTAAGAGATGGTACAAGCTATAAAGCACAGCCAGAGTCAGAGATTTCCAACCATTAGAAGTATTCTGAGATTGAATGGGAAAAGTATGAGATCACTATGGCATGAGTCAATTGATCAAGAAATGAGGATAAATTAGTCTGGAGACACCAATGATCAGCAAAGTTTGAGCAGGAATATGCTCTTTCAGAGCCCATATTTTTAAGCTTTTAACTAGTTTTGCACACTGCAAAAGAATCCTAGCCTTGGTCTTCTGGGGAGCAATACAGTATGTGCCCCACAAAGTGAACATTATGGGTGTGGAGAACATGAAAAATTATGGCAATATTTTTATTTTCAGTACGTATGCCCCAGTTTCCCCAGCCCTTCAGCAATCTGTGGTGAGGTGGAGAAATGAGTTCAACTCTTCTCTTGAAGCAAAAAGACTGCAAGTATTTATCTCTAACTGTATAACCTGTGATTGAATGACCCATCTAATATTAAAAAAGCTGCTATGTGTGAAAAAAAAGTGTTTCAGAGATGTTAGTGCTAACTGACTGCCTTATCTTTCTATGCCCATTCCCAGAAATCAAGGCCAGAAGAAATCATTTGGAAGCTTTAGGAAGGAACAGGATGCAAAGGACACTTCATTAAGGCTGTTCCTTAGGTGGCAATGCCAGCTTAAGCATCACCATGCCACCCCAAAGCTGTGAGAGCCCAGCTACCTGTGTGGCTGTACAGCAAACCAGCTGGGGGAACAAATCTGGCCAAAAAACAACGAAGAGAATAGGCAGCACGTGGGCAGAAATGTGTGGCTGGAACTGGTGAACAAATTCTGCTTAAGCAACTGGTGCAGACAGTCAAGTCATGTGTGGTTTTCTGGAAGCAATTGGAGTTGGTTTTCTGCTTAGTGATAGACAAAGGCGTTTGGAGGCCTTCTGACCCTTGCTGTCTTGTTTAAGGAAAACTATCTTACTTCAGCTATAATTACTGCTGATTAATCCAGCTCCCCAGACAGGGTCACTCTGGAGTAGGGAGTGATAGTAATGGGGATGCTGTGGCTCTCAGGTCCAGACTCAGAAAAGTGCCTGGGAATCACCCTTACTCCACTGTGGTTGGGCTGTAGAGGTAAGATGACACAACAGCTGGGGACCAAATGCTTTTGGCCAGAAGACAAAGCAAAGAGATGGCAATAGAGAAAACTACACTTAGTTCTGCATTGCATTTTAAGTTCTTTTTCTCTGTGTATGGTTATTCTGATTTTCCCAGAAGCCAAGTATGTTGAAGAGGAGGAAGTGGTTTTTAGAAGAACCACTTGCCTGATGGAATTTTAAAGAATGGTCATTTATCTGGTAGGATGTTTTTGGCAATTTTACTACTTAATGTGATAAAAGCTGTCCTTTGATCCTGACAGACTAGCAGCAGTGGGAATTTACCTTCATCCAGGGTTTGGTATTGTAGTACCATATAAAGTATTAGGGCATATAGAAACAAACCATGAATGTTTAGTCATTTAAGATTCAGGAAGCTGTGTCAAAGTACTCCCTGAGCCTTGATCTTCTACAGCCTTCTATTCTGTCTCATTCAGAGTTCTAGATACTTCTGGGTTCATGCCACAATGGGAAGAGGCTACAGCTGGCCACAGAGAAAGTTAAAACTTTACTTTCCATGGTTTTACTTTCCATGGGGATAATTTGTAACCCTCAGGTCTCTCCCATACTTATTTATCAATCACCTACACCTATAGGGCAGACACCAGTGGAGTAACAGAGGTTTGTGTAGCATCTGACTGAGGAAAGCCCATCTTTTGGGCAAGACCATGTCAAAAGGTAATTCTGGGGCAGGTTCCTGGAACCTTCCTTCATGCAGAAAGGTCAACTTGTATCTGGCTGCCAGGGTGGGCAGCACCCAGTGGGCTGTCAGCTCTGTTGGGTGAGGGCAGGCAGGGTTATTGCTTCACCTTGCCAGTACAGCAGGGCTTCTTAGCCAGGAAGACCACTGTGTGTTTGTTAAAAAACCTGACAAAAATGTGTACAAAAGAGGTCCAAATCAAACATTCTGGGAAGAATCTAAATCACAAACACTCCCTGCCATTTTTTCTGGGGGAGATCAACACAAAAACCCAAAATATAGAGAAACCCTGTCACAGTTTCTGTGTAAGACTCAGACACCTAACAGCCTAGTAGTAAAAAGAAACAATAGGTTTTTTTGCCTTCTTATTAAATGCAAAAGAGCCCAAGGTTACCAATACACAAAATGAAGGCTCAAAATGCCAACTCCATGTGCAGGCTTGAAAAAAAAAAGTTAAAATTATATCAAATCAACAATAACTCATTCCCATGGTGTTCCACCTGCCCTCATTAGGTTATACAGAACAAATGTCAAAGAGATAACACTCAGGAAAAAGGTGTTCTTCTGATAAGGAAAATAGCTTTGTAGCAGTTCCTTTGGGGGGAAATAAATAGTCTTCCTTCCCTCCCTTTAAAAACAGACCAGCTGATGTATTACTAGATTTGTGCAAAGTTTCACACAACAAAGTCCTTAAACTGTTATACTTCATTTGTGTCTTGGTAAAATAACGTCATAAGGTCCCAAGATTATTATCTCACAGTGATTTCCAGATAAGAGTCACAGCTTACATGTACAAATACCTTTTTCCTGATTGCTAACACTGCAAACTCTTGCTTGGAGCTTGAAAGTCAAGCTGTGTTCCTTCTGGCTCATACATCACCACAATAAAGCATTGCACTCCACACAGTTCTGTTATAAAGTGCAACTCAGAAAGGAGAAACCTCTCTAATCCTTGCAAGCCACTTGACTTTGCAGCACTAACAGAAGGAATCAGTGAGTAAATTCTTAGTTCACCAAGAAGCTCACAAGGACCAGAGGTATTCAAGAAGGAAGCAGGATTTTTTTTTCAGATTTTAGCCCCATTGTGTGGACCCAGATACACATTTCCAAGTATTATGGGTTCTCCACAGCATTTAGGATCTGTCCTTCCACCCTGGACCATGATGTGTTATCTACCAGTTGGGCACTTTGATGCTTGGCCATTCCACACTTGCTTACAGTCTAGGCAGCTGGACTCTTCCAGAGAGGCAAGTAAAGGTATTTGTGTCTCTCTAGAAGTGTTTGTGAGAGATGAGTAAAAAGAAACTGCCATTTCTGCTGATAGCTGTAGAGCCAGTTGTTATTATTGACTGTGATCCCAGTACAGAGGAGAACAGTAGCATTTTCCTGTGCCAGAGAGAACAGGTACACACAAGCACACGCTTCTGTTAATATAGAAAAAAGGAATAAAGGGGTGGTAATGATATCAGGGGGAAAAAAAAAAAAAAAGAAAAAATAGGAGAACTGGTCTTTAAGATCACTGTTGGTTTCTGACTGTGGTTACACCACTGAATTATAGAATCATAAAAACATTTTGATTGAAAAAGACCTTTGAGGTCAAGTCCAATCGTTTACCTAACACTGTGAAGCCCACCACTAAGCCATGTCCCTAAACACTACATCTACGTCTTTTAAACACGTCCAGGGATGGTGACTCAACCAGTTCCCTAGGCAGCCTGTTCCAGTCCCTGACAATCCTTTCAGTGATGAATTTTTTCCTAATATGCAATCCAACCCCATCCCGGTGCAACTTGAGGACATTTCTTCTTGTTCTGTCTCTTGTTACTTGGGGGAAGAGCCCAACCCCCACCTCACTACAACCTCCTTTCAGGTAGAGCCTGTCCAGATCCCTCTAGAGAGCTTTCCTACCCTCAAGCAGATCAATACTCCCACCCAGCTTGGTGTCATCTGCAAACTCACTGAGGGTGCCCTAGATCCCCTCATCCAGATCACTGAGGAAGCTATTAAATACACTTGGCCCCAATACTGTGTCCTGGGGAGCCCCACTTGTGACCACCCACCGACTGGATTTAAGTCCATTCACCACAACACTTCGGGCTTGCCCAACCAGCAAGTTTTTTTTACCCAGCAAGGCATGCACCCATCCAAGCCATGAGCAGCCAGCTAAACAGTAGCCAGTAAATAAAAACAGAGAAGCCAGTAAATGAAACATCAGAAAAAAAGGATCCAAAAGTACCCACATTAAAGCTTTCAACTCCAAGCGTACATGCCATAAAGGTCCTGCTGAGGCACCTGTGTGTCACCTACCTTGGTTGAGGTGAGTCTGCCACATCCCCAACCAATACAGAATTCACAAAATAGTGTGCTTGAGGCCCCTGAAGTCAGAGCAAGCCTGCTAAACTAAATGTGCCAGTGTTGTTCCCTGCAAGTGAAGCCAAGTGGCAGGGGATGGCCACATTCATAGTGTTAAATCTTCTCATGCACCAAGAGAGACAGCCACATACAAATTGCCTTCTAACACTGGGCTCTCTCACCCCAACTGCTGAACTGTGTCCAGTAATTATTTGAGAGGCAGCAAAGCAGGCAAGGGACAGCTCTAAAAGATACAGACATTGCATTCAGGTGCCTCAGAACATTGCTAGGTGCTGCTTAATACACAAGGATGGACATAACCTCAGGGTCTGGAAGAGACAAATGAGCCTTAATTCTGACTGACCCAGATGGTTTAAGTACACCAAGTTTAAGGTCAAGATGGTTTAAGTTCACCAAGTACACCAAGTTTAAGTTCAAGTTGAGTACAGAAAGTAGGAGTCACAGGAACCTTCACTCCAACTTTCTGTTCATTGGCTCTTCAATAAAAATAATATGAAAGCTGAGAGCAAAGACAGAAGCACAGAACTTCTCATTCTTAGTCAGCCACATTCCCTCTCAGCTGAGGTAATCTGACTCCTTTTTTTACTTTCCTTTCTGGCCCAGGGAGCCATCATGATTGCATCATGGCCCAGCTTGAATAGGCTGCTCCCAGCATATACAATTTTTTCACTCCATTCATGGACGTGAGGCTTTGAACTCCATCAAAGGAGGACAATGACCCAGGTGTCAAGATTTCTGGGCAAGGGTTCTTGAATACCAGATAAAGTCAGGCATCACTTACCACCTCCAATGCTGAGCTGTAAAAATAAACAAAAGAATGGCTGGCTGAAACCAGCATGGCACAGGTGCCTGAGGTGTCCCAAGGGATGAACTCCAGTCAAAGAGAAGCCTCCAGCTGAAGGCTGCTGTGAAGCCTCAAAGTCTGACTGTAGCTTTATGTCCTTCTGAGCATCCCAAAGCTCCTCACCTGTGCAATGGGTGTAATGGCTTTTATAACAATCTTGCAAGAACAAAAAAAATTAAAAATTGCAAAAATATCAGGTACGATGATGAAGAGAGTGCAGGTAGATTTAGATTTTTGGAGTGCAAAAAAATATGAGAAGGAATAACAAAAGGCAGTACAGGAAATCGCTTCCCTGTGCTGGAACTTCAGGAATGTCTTTAGTGATGTCATGGACATCTAGTGTAGTTAATATACATGGATGTATTTTTTCTCCTCTTCATAATTATTTCTATTTTATAATAGCTGCAGGCAATGTATATTCTTGAACTTTTTGGGTAGCTGAAGTCATCTGGTTTTCCTGATGCTACACAATTCATTCAAAGTGCTTAATACTGATAACCAGCCACAGATGCACTCCTGGGGCTTTCCCATTGCCACAGTAACAGACTGCCCAAAGTGACCAACTAATATAGGCCTGGGGTTTTTTCATCTAAAATTGGGGAAAACACAGAACTTTATATCATATAAAAATATCTATGTGATAAGCAAAATCCAAAAAAGTCATCATAGATTAATGCCTTCTGCATTTTTTAAATTTTTTCTGAACATTCCCAAGTGGGAGGTTGAATTGTTTCTCACTAAAGGCATTTTCTGCACAATCAAAACTTCTATGATGTTCTATAGATTCATGCAGCCTTATTTATTAAAACACAGGGAGCTGAGTATTATTAAATGTCTGTTTCTGTCAGCCCCTGCAGATATAAATAAAGGAGCTAATGAGAAGAAAAACTGCCCCTATTGCCTCATTCCCAAGGCACACATCCTCTATAAGCTGGATTGTGATGACAAATGGTTGTTTTCACCTTTATATACCTCACCTTCCATGATTACACATATAGATGAAGAGCTTTTTGGGCTGTAAGCATAACTTGCCTCAGACAAGACACTGTCTCAAGAATTTGATTCCAGCTTTACTAGCAAGAAGCTGAGCAAAGGTGAACTCTATTAATGTATGGGAAAGCTTACGTTTATGCACCTAAAAGAAATGGATGTGAGTAGAATTTCAGTAGCTTGCCTTTTAAAAGCTTTGTAAAAGCAAGCTCAAAGAGTATTAAATAGATGTACTTTTCTATATGGGTTTTTTCCCCCTGTTTTGGACTGATTTTTCTGTAGTTCTGTAAAATTACACAGAAATGAACAACCCTCTTGCAGTAGGTATCTTCTGATTTTCTTTCTAATCTAACTGTTGTCCAGAAAGAGAAGATAAAAGAACAAAACTTTGAAGAATGGAAGGTTAAAAATATAGGGTCCCTTTAGCTTTGTGTGAAAATACAAATTAAAAGTTGGCATGGTACATACATCTTGAGAAGTTCTGAGCAGCCACAGCTTCCATTTAAATAAAAGAGTTATCAAGGACCAGTAACTACCTCCATAGCAGGTGTCAAAAAGGCTGGTCTCTTCTTTAATTTCACTTAAAGGAAACAGAGGGGAAAAAATCTAAAATATCTCTTCAACCAAATGACTATTAAAAATATTTTGTTTTATATTTTCTTTATATTTTATATTGTATTTATATTCCTATTATTTCTCAGGTTTACTATCCTGTTCAAGATAAATGATGTTCAAGATAACCAAGATAATGGTCTTTAGCAGAATTTGGGGCATGAAATATGGGAGGACAGTGTAAGCAGAGAATTGAGAGCATCTTCATAGACAACATCCTTCTCAAGCCCCCTGGGGATTTCTGTGCTTTGGCTTATATGGGTGGATTTGGTTTCTCCTGCTTCCCCTCTTGCTTCTTGTATTTCTAATTCCTGCTGCAGTAGTAAGTGAAAAAGAAAAATAAAGCTCTTGAAGATCTTGGTTTTTTTTTTAGTTTTTATTTTTGTTTGTTTTCTTTGGGGTTTTGTTAGTTTCTTTTTTGTTTTTGTTTGTTTCGTTGTTTTTTGGTTGGGGTTTTTTTTTGGTCTAGAAGGGAAACAGCCTTTTTCCTCCAAACTGTGTTTTTACTCCTAAGACTCTGGAGCAGTGCATGGCGGTGGGCTCAGCAGAATGGGCCAACAGGCAGAAGCTTGGGAGAAAGCCCTGGAGGTCAGAACATGACAAAAGTGTCCAAAAGTCTTGTGCTGCTGTGAGATTCACTGCTTAATCTGATGGTATTTGTACCTTGTATTTCTAAAGGTAACGAAACATATAAATACCACAGGAGAAGCTTGGCACCCATTTATGTCATGTTGGAGAAAAGCTGCTGCTTTCTGAGATGTTATTCCAGCTTGTTTAATTCTGTAACTGAAAGCAGAAATTTCCCTTAACATTTGCCACAGCATCAGGAAGATCTCTTTTAGTAGCAAAGTGGCCCACACTAGAAATCTAAATATTAAAATAAGACTCTGGGAGCCAACCTATCCTTATAGTAAATTAGAAGGTGAAGAAGCTGAGAAATAGAGACCATATGGTCTTCAAGATACAATTAGCCACCAAGAAGGTGCACAAAAGAAGCAAAAAGTGTCACAAGTAAGATTTTGGTGATAACGTTGAAAAACTCCAAGAACACACATTTTTTCCTGAATCATTTTTCATTCTCTTTACAGTTGGCTATCATAATGAGCAAGCTGTATTTCATGTTCTGTTCCTTATTGCAATTATTTTCATAAATTTAATTCATTTTAAAAATTGCATTGTTCAAGGGCATTCAACAATAAACTATATGATATTCTCTCTTTTGTAGGGCTGAACATTTCCTTGCACATACTGGGAAAAGAAGTCTGTGAGGCATCCGAGGATACACTGGAATGCCACCATGATACTGGGAGAATTATAAAACACAGAAACTTGCTACTAAAAATAAGACTATAATAACTCAAATGACACCACATCTCTAATACATCTTGTCAAAAGCTTACCAGTGGAAAGGCCCAGTGCAGTGTTTAGAAGATTGCAACTTTACTTCCTTCCTTTGCACATCACTAATCAGGAGATTATTCTGGTTTGTATTTCATTAGTTTGATTGGAGTCTCTAGAAAGAAAGCTCTGCCTCCTTGTAGACTTTAGACCTATGGTCTGTTGTGGTGTAGAGGGTGGTAATACTTCTGGTGAAGAGAGTGTGGCCAACAACAGCATGAGATAAGGTCAGCTCTGGAGTGTGCTGCACTCTATGCCCAAACACCAACACCATTTGATTTTGACAGTGTCAAAAATGTGTTTTCCTTGGAGGATTTGATTCAACATGGCTGCTTAATAAGTGAGATGCTCTGAATTCTAGGTTAGGGAAGAGGGTTGTGAGTTGAGGTTTGGGTTTGAGATTTTTTTGTTTGGTTGGTTTTTGTTTGGGTTTTTTGGTTTGTTTTCGATTTTTCATTTTTTGTTTTCCATGTTCTTCATACTTTAGTAAAATCATCTTGGGTAGAAATGGTGCACAGTCCTTTAATTAAATCAGCTCTAAGTTTTGCCTGAATGATTAACAAAATGAGAAAATCTTGACTTGCTATGGAAGCACTACTCTTTTGTATTTCTTCATTCTTTTCTATTCCTAAACCCTTTCTTCAAATCAGATCCCCAAGCTGATATTTGTTCCTTTGGGCTCACCTAACAACTATAATCTGTGACTAAATCAAGTTAATTTTCTTTTGCCACTAAACTGCAAAACAAAACAACAAAAAAACAAGCAATAAAAATAACAAGTTCTTGTTGTTGTTCACAAAGCATGGCATTTTCATGGCTAAAATTGCCCAAGGGAATGGAGAAATTAATTTCAATAAATTGGATTTTATGGGTATAAAAGACCTCTGAATAAATGAAAAGCTATGAGACGAAATTTGGATCAAAGGAGATTTACCCATTGACTTTAATGGACATTGAACTGGGTCTTTGATTAACAAACCACCTTATTATGGAGTCACAGGGAGGCAGGAACACTGACTAGAAAAGGTGACAAAGCACAGGATTAAGGAATTGATTTGGGTAGGGAGGAATACTCAATATAACAGTTTTCTAGCTATGCAGAACACAGAACCAGGAATGACACAATACAGATGGAAACCTGTGTAATCATTTTGATAACATCTTCTGCCTCCACTCTCTGCTCACAAGCGGTCCAGGTCTGGTTCATCACCTCTGCTCATCAGCTCTTCCTTTAGATTCCACACACTACATTTACCTCACCTTAGGTAAAGTAAACACAAAGTTGGGAGCCACTCTTTAATAACTGGATATGCCTGTTGATATTTCCTTTAACATGAACAAAGCATGCTTACAAACCATAGAATGGCTGAGGTTGGAAGGGACCTTAGAGATCATCTACTTCAACCTCTCTGCCGTGGACAGGGACACCTCTCAACTAGACCAGGTTGCTCCAAGCCTCATCCAACCTGGCCTTGAACACCTCCAAGGAGGGGGCATCCACAACTTCCCTGGGCAACCTCTTCCAGAGTCTCACCAACCCTTGTACTGAAGAACTTCTAAGATCAGTCTAAGTCCCTCTCCAGCCTTTCTGTAGGTTCCCTTCAAAAGCAAAGCATAGATTTGCAAATTAATGACTGCCAAGCAGACACTGATATTCATATATCTGTACATACAGCAGTGAAAAAGTTTACCAAAGTTTTCTAGTAGGTTTGTACAAATGGAGAATACCGCAATTAATTGGGAAGTTGCTAAAGGATATAGGTCATAGGGGACCTACAAAAATGTGCATTCCATTTATATGCATATATATAAATTTTTGTTCTTCATTCACAACCAGTGCAATAAATCATCTTTCTATCTTCCTGCTTATTTTGTTTTCAATTCAAGTTTTGTAAATGTTGATAATCTGGTATGAGTAAGGGTCTGCTCTAAATTGTAGCACTGAAAGTCAGTAGTTACTGAAGAGAATAAATTTATAGCAGTGTGAGGCCATAATAGGTCAGAAACAACTGCTATAATGTTCCAAGATCCAGAAATAAGAAAGGATGATTTACAGCTTAGGATATGCAGGATTCCTCAGCACTTTCTTGTCTTCTCCTTTCAGTGCTGGCAAATTTGGTGACGAGATGCAATGTCAAAAGAGAGACCAGCTAATATCAACCCATACTGCTGCTCTCTTCCCTGCCCAGAGCAAGTAGCACTCAGGGAGGTATTAAGGATGGTTGCCATTTGGGTGCAAAGGACTAGATTAGTTTTTTTCATCAGATCAGTTTCCTGACCCAGCTCTGACAGTGCTTGCACCAGTACAAGGGTGGTGACTTGAAGACAAATTTGGCTTTGTCTCTAAAACCCACAGAAACACAGGACATCTGAAATGTTTGCTCTATTTTACTCATCAGAGTCAGGTTTTGGGGGGTTTTTTAGGGTTTCCATTGTGAATATTAAATGGTGAGAATACTGCAGAAAAAGTGGGAGCATATGGACAGCTGAAGGACCCAAAGGGGAGAGGCATTCTCCACACAGACAAGGCTCAGGGCATCACATGAAAGAGATGAGATCCTTTCAGGAACATCTTAGAAACAGGATCAAACTCAAGAGTCCAAAGTAAACCTCCAACATATGTAGACATGGAAAAGCCAAATTTTATCTTGAGCTGCATCAAAGAAAATCTCTCCAACAGAGACAGGTAAGCAGTGTTACTGTTTTAGCTATAGAAAAAGTGGCAGGGGAAGGGGCAAACAGGCTAACCAGTCAAGCTAACTACATCTAGAAAATTATTTTAAAAGTTGTATAACCTAACTGCTTGTGATATCACAATAAACAGACTCAGGAAATAATATTTTTAAGGATTAAAAACATGAGGGCTATGAGGTGGGGGCAGGTGGGCATAGGATTCACTTTCTAAATCAAGAGCAGACCATTGGGCTGCCACGAGCTTTCCACATGGAATGCTTCAGATTCTGCAATAACTGCTTCCAAGAAAAAAAGATTTAAATGGCCAGCTTTGCATTAAGGGCTATTTTTTGACCTCCTCTGAACACCCACCCCTCCCTGCATAACAATTTGCACCAAACACCCATGGACATTCAATATTGAACATCTAATTAAATTTTTTGCTGTTTTCATTGCTTTGAACAAGAAACTGGTTTGGGCATTTTCAGATCTTCATACAAATCATCCTTCTGCAGCTCTCATTCCAAAACTTAATTAATAGTTATTATTATTTATGACTGCACTGCATACTAGTACAAGCTTTAATTTGGTCTTCTAAAAACAGAGCCTGTGGCTGTGTTCTTAGATTTTTTTTTTTCTTCATCCTTTTTTCTTTTCTGAAATAACATTATTAGTTCAAATCTTGCAGCTTGTTTTTTATATCTGGTGTTATGTCTTTGTCACTCCTTTTCTCCCTTTTACCCTTCTGACTTTATTTTTACACTGCTCTAACTTAACTGCATTCTGATCTCTTACTCATGGATGCTACAAGGACATGCATTGCTGGCTATCATCCTTCCATTGTTGTTAGTCCAGACCTTAATTTTATTTCAAAGGTCATATGGTCTGTATATCCAGTGGGCACAGTAGATGGCTTGTGTTTATACAAAATATATCTTTCTCCTTAACTGATATTCATGAGCCTGGTTGTGCCCCTTGTGTAAAGCCTGGTCTTTACCACCTCCAGAACATCAGTACCATTTGCCATTTCTGCTAAAATCCCAATTTGTTCTGTTCTCTGATCACTTACTCTATGTTGCCATTCCCCATTCTTCACTGACTTCTGAAATTCCTGCTACTCACAGACACTAAAATCTGTTTCTGAGTGAAGAGAAGCAGAAATGGCCACCGGCTCACTGTATCTTGCCTAGTCTGATTTAAAAATTCTCTTTTTTAAATGCTATTGGGTGTTCTCTTCTTATCCTACCTCTCATGTGACATAATTTACCCATCTATAAAGCACTTAATAAAATGCTTAGGGATAATGGACACAAAAAAAAAAAAAAAAAAAAAAAAAAAAAAAATGTTACCTCTCCAACTCATGTCCTATCTTTGGTACTTCAGATTCCATAATCTCTTAGAATATTTTTAAGTCAGTGCTTCCCTGTCTGCCTGTCCTGTCTTCTGTAACTCTCCCATTCCTCCTCTTGTCCCACCCACTCCATCTTGATCACTTTTAAAAAAATTTTGCTGTTTTGTGTCTCTCCTGCTTACAATGGAGTAAGTCTTGATAATTATTCTGTACCAGCATTTTGATTTAAAAAGTGAAAAGCTAACGTTTGACTGTATGAACTGCAGCCAAGAATGAATTTCTTCTCATTTATTATTCTGAAAGTAACATATAACACTGTCTATAAAGCATTAGGTGCATAACGGAGAGGAATAGAAACCAATGTGATTATTACTAAAATAAGAGCTAAGAAATTACGTTACCAGAAAACCTTGGCAGAATCCTCTGATTATAGTTGGCAAAGATAGATTATGGATAGCCAGTTATAGACATCTGATTCCTTCTTTGTGAGTCTTCTGATTCTGACTGCATTTTCCTGGGGAGTGTTGCCTCAAGCTGAATTTGTTTAGATTGCAAAATTCCATCACTTACAGGAATAAAGCCTGAAAAATGTTGTGGTTCCTTTCTACCTCCAGTTATGAGGATTCTCTAAATTTTTGACAGCTTTCATAGGAAAAACTCCAGGAGGCTTAAATGATCCAAAATACCTCATCTGAGTGCTTGTGAAATCTTAACAGAACTCATTTAAATCCATTGGGATGCAGGTCTATGATCACACACTGCTTCCCTAGCAAACCCCCCCCCCTCCATTCAGCTCACACCACCAAGTAAGTGGAGCTGCCCTACGTAGGACTTCATTCTTATCTACTGAAGATGTGGAAATGTGGCAGAAGCACGAAACAGGGAACTGCAGAACAAGAAAGGATGAGCTTAGAGTAACTCAGTGCTGCTACAGTAAACTGCTCCTGCCCTCAGGGTCTACTGTGGTCTTAAAAAGCAGGGACCGAAAAAGGTGGGAAAAGCATCTTCCCAGAAACAGTGTTTTCTCAATTTTCAGCTATACAGCCAGCCTGAGACAAGAGCTTGCATCCAACAGCAATGGGATTATTGTTAGCACATGCTAGGAGCAGAAATCCCAAGTGCTCTGCAAAATCAGGATGGATTCTCTTCCCTTCGAGGTGATCCCTTTGAGGGCCCCAGTGTCACATGTGCACCCTGGCACACAGCCTCCTCAGCTGGGAGGTGCCATGCAACCACCAGCTTGGGCAGCTGAGACACAAGAATGATGCTGCAGAAAAGCCTGTTAGGAAATCAGCATCCCCAACTGCAGAGCCTGCTGCTGAGGGAGGTGTCATCCCCTGCACTTCATGTGTGTTGGGGAACAATGAATGATGGTGTAGTCAGAAGGTGATGGCATAACGTAACACACATTATAACCTTATTTCCCCTCACAAAGGGAAACAAATTCATGCTGCATGGGTGACTAGAAACACAGCATTTCTTTTCCCCAAGAAGCTGATTTGGCATCCTTAACACACTCGCATGCAATCTTTCTCCTTCTTTAAGGAAGACACAGAAACAGCTGTAAAATTGGCCAGATACCTGCAACAAACTGTTAAATATTAGGAGCAAACTGGCTCTCACATGATTTGATTTCAGGTCCTTTCCGTCCATGAAACTGTATTTAGAAAAGCAAATTTCCCTGCACGCTGAAGGAAGTTGTGGCACACGTGTCTACTTTGCTTGTTCAAAAGAAAATTTTGCATACGCAATGGATATCCAGAAATGACTTTTCATTGCAGTATTGCCTTTAGAAAATTGTGTCCCATTAAATAATTCATGTTATTCCCTTAGCAGAAGAAACCCCGAAGTGTCTAGTGAGGAATTAAATTAGGAAAAGTGGGGATTCAGAAAATATTGTCCTCTGTGATGCAACAGTAACACTTCACTGCTGTTGTACACAGAAAACAAACAATGTGCATCATTTGGAGCTCAGATATGCCTTGGTTAACCTAGCTGTAAGGATGTGAGGGGAAATGGGAGTGTGCCCAGATACTTCTGACACAGAGCAGGAGGGCTCTGCCACGCTCTCACTTTGCAAAGGGCAGGTGTAGATTCGACTCCATCAGCACCAACAAACTGGCCACCAGAGCAGACCACAGCATGTGCAAGAAAGCAAAGAGAAATTCTGAAAGCCAGCTGGGCAAGATACAACTATATTTGAAGGCCAGGTTGTCCAGCCTAATTTATAGTAGGGCCTGACTTTTTTTTTTTAGTGTCTGAAATTTTAAGAGAATAAATTGCTTCGTAGAAGCTGAGGAGAAACATTTGAGCCCCACACTGTGAATAGCTCCTGGTTTTAGAGTACATTCAAAACCATTACGTATTGGAAGTCTAAATAAAATAGCTGATCAGCTAGAAAATTACCCAGGAAAAAAAAAAAAAAAAAAAAAAAAAGAAATAATGCATGGGAACTCAATTATTGCATCTCAGTAGAAACTTTTCTTCTGTTATCTCCATCTCCAAACTCTGTACGAGCTTCCTGTTGGTTCCTGGACTCGTATCGACTGAGACTAGTATACAGGTCTTGGCCTTATTATCTGATAGTTTGTAATATCTACTACTTGATGACTTGAGGAGAAATTACATTTTTAAAAAGCTTGATATTAATTTACAACCTACAAGGTTTTGCTCATTATTTCTGGAACAGCCTGCTCAACTTCTAGTCAGCAGCTACAGCAAAGGATGCTGACCCCATTGATGAGGTAATCAATTATGCTGAAACAAAACAAACTAAACTCCAAGGAAAGGAAGCCTATGGTTTTTCTCCAGAGCAAGAGAAAACAGGGAGAAAAAGCATTTGGCAAATAAAACAGGACAAAACATTTAATTTCCATTTTCCAAGAAGATATATTTCAAATTTGTATTAAATATGATTTTTAAAAAATCGATGTTCTTCTATGCTGGACAGGTTTAATTGGAGTGACTTAAGACCAAGCAGGGGACACATCCAAAGCTGTGGATCTACAGGCATGTGGCACTCTGGAATGAAGGCTTATATGCCAGCAACTGTAACTATACCAACTAGCAATGATTTAGCATTCTGTGATGTCTAGAGTGTAAAAAATCCAACCTATATCTTTATATCACAGCCATCTGAAATCCAGGCTTAAATTCTGCCCTTAAAGAGACTGCAGCCCAGCTTGCTGCTGTGTTCATGTTAGAGAATAAAAATGATTAATTCTGCCCATCAGTGAAATTTTTGCTTATGAGTATCACAAACCTTTGCTGTGCACAGCAGAAAAAAAATTTTACAAAAATATGCTTAGTTACAAATCCTTATTCAAAACTATGTAACAGTGCTAATTACTAAACACTGAAAAGACTAAATAAAATATCATAAAATGCTGACTTAAAAAAAACAACCAAACAACTAAAACTAACTACAAAACAAAACACCTTCAGCCTAAGTGCATTTACCATAATTTTTTTGGTGCATGATTTCACAAGCCTGAGTTCAGAAAAGATATTCAGGTTAAAAGTAACAGAAGTAATTGGGAAACAAGTAAATCAAAATGGAAATCTATCATATATTATGAGATCCCAGGATGAGCTGAACGTCTAAAAAAAAAGAGCAGAATGATCAATTCCTCACCACAAGAAGGAGAGATGCAAAGATTGGGTTAGGAAGAAAAAAAAGATTTCCTTTTGGAATCACCACAGCAGGAGCCAGAAGCAGCTTTGCGCCCCAAGACCTAACGTTTTCTGTTGAGCTAACAAAACTAGTCTGGAAGAAGAAAAAAGTAAGACTTCATGTTTTCATCCCCTTCCACTTCACTGCTCATTTCCCTAGTGCTTATCTTGATCCCACTTTTCTTCTGAGGAGCTTTCCCTCCCTCCCTCCCTCCCCCTTTTCCTTCCTTTTNCCCCCAGTCTCCCCCAGATCTATTACTTTAGGGGAGTAGTGTGAAAAACCACTTCACAGTTGACATTAGATAACTGGGCTTGCTTTGTTTGCCACAGCCCCTCTCTTTTCCTGCATATATTTTAAAGCTATTTTTATTTTCTAAGGTCAGAAAATAATTTAGCCCATTACAGATGTTTTTTTTTTTTTTCTTGGAAAACTTTCCTATTAGTTAATTGTTACTGACAAGCAACTGAAGATCAACTGTTCAGCTGCCCAGAACCTTCACATTTACTATCCTGCAAGAAATTATGTGATTTTGAGTTTCTACTGCTGGAAATCATATGGCATGGACTGTAACACCCAAGAAGTTCCATCTATATTGTGAGCCAATTCAACCTCTTGCTCATGTAAAAGGCACTAGCACACTGTTCCAGTGAATTAGTCGTGGAAGTGAAGACATAATGGATAGAGTGGACACTATGTTTTTCATGTTTTTTTATGGTTTGCCCTCATTTCAGCTAAGACCACCTGAGTTTTACTGGTACTAAAGGTGCTGTAAGTCCTCTTAGCAGCCCAGAGGTTTTATTTACACTCCTTTGGTGTTTCCTTTGTCAAAATTATGTAACGTAGCCTTAACATAAGTGAGAATAATTCCATAGTTTCTTAAGAATACAATCCAGCTTTTGTTGAGCAATGTTTTAGGTATGAATGAAGATATCCTCTTAAGAAAAGTTTGCATTTTACTGGTCAATATCAATTTGAGGATAATAAGCTTGGACGGTCTACGCAAGCTGTGCTGCATATAATGCATACAGAGGTGATGAACAGCAAGAATAACATAAGACCTCATAAATCTGCAGAACTAGTCTCCTAATGACTCAGCAAACAACATCATATAATCTTTTCCATGAGCTTACCGAGCTCTGACTTAAAACCAGTCCATTTCTTCCACCACTGCTACGACTGAGTCAGATCCTGTTGATCTGATGACTACAAACATTATTTTATCTTCCAGCCTATATTCACTCATATCCCTTTGTTTTAGTGTTAAGTGCCACTTTTGTCCCCTTGTGTTATTTCCTTCCCTGAGGAGCATGTGGTCAGCAATCCAGTCTCCTCTCAACCTTATATTACTGGACTAAACAACCCACAACCCTTTACACGTATACACTGCACAACACAAGCTTCTGTATCATTCTAATCATCCCTGCCTAATGCTTGCTCCCCTTGGACTTCATTTTCCTTAAAAATAGGTGTCCAGTTTTTCAAAAGTGAGCTCTCCAGCACTGCTCCAACATTAACATTCCCTGTCTCCACAGGAAATCTCTCACTTGATACTTTCTAGGATCACATTGCTTTCTTCACAGCTGTATCACCCTGGTGACTCACAGTTATTCTATGACTTATTGTTACACACGGGTCTTTTGCCTCCTCTGTCATTTTCTACTGCTCAGTCTCTAGCAGAAATTCTTTTTAGCAGCCCTAAAGTGCCATCTGTACTCTTAAATTTCATCTCATTTCTATTACTTGAGTCTTCAAGGTCAGAACATTTTCTCTGTAATATTCTGATCATCCTTTATACTAACGATGCCTCACAATATTTTCCCACCACCACCAAGTTCCATTCCTTTACCTCTACATTTTGTGCCAACATCATTAATTACAATGTTAAGTAAGTCAAGTCCTCTAGATTGATCTTTGAAAAATTCTGCTGATATCTTCCTTCCAGTGTGACAGTTCTCTATTTCACATAAGCTGCTGTCATCTCTATTTTATTCAGCTCCATTC
>JAAWXA010000001.1:9195427-9222212 GCA_038090715.1 Florisuga fusca | reverse complement strand
TATGAATCTGCTCTTGTTTGAAATGCAGTGGCCTAGAAAATGTATAAACTGATGCCAGTGTGTCTGCTGCAGAGATGAAGGATCCCAGTGGGCTTCCTTTATAGGATTATTATAGTATGGGTCAACTGTTGCAATAGTCATAAGCATAAATATCATTAAGGGAGTTATTACCTACTGTGTCCTTTCCTATGCAACACCTTTTTGAGCAAAAACTTGGATGTTTCTTCCAATACATATTTTTGAGCATCCCACTGATCTTGCTCGTTCTTGGAGAACATCTTGATGATCTGCAGAAATGAAACTGGTTTTGCNCTTTTTTTTTTTTTTAAATGCTGATGGGGGAGCAGCATGAGTGCAGGATGCCAGCTGCAGCCTAATGGGGACGCTGCCTTTCTCATTTGCATTGTCACATTCAGCAATTACAGAACATGCCACAGAGGACCCAGAAGGGCTTGGAATAGACATGGCCATGGCATGGCTCTCCAAGCCTGGTGGAGGCTAGGGACAGAAAAGTGCAGCTGGTGGGGCAGCCCAAGCTCTTCCCAGTGTGTCCGGTTGTCCTAAGAGGATTAAGACCTCAAAAGAAGGGCAATGCCACAATGTGGCATTGTGCCACGGGAAAATTGAGAAAGCATGGAAATAGCCAAGCTAAGGCAGCTGCCTGCTGCCCAGTTTGCCATGAGGGTGCAAAACTTGAGCTTACTGAGGAGGAAACCCCAAGTGGGGATTTCTGGAGAACATGCTTTAGAATGTCCCACCATGAGATGCTGACAGTGTGGCTATAGGGATGGTGCAAAAGCCCACCAGTCACTCACTGTACCACACCAGAGACCCAGCTGACTCTGAGATAACAATACATGCAACATTTGCAACTCATTTTTATATTTACACACGGAAAAAATTGTAATGCAAAGTATTATTCCTCTGAGGGTCAGTTACACTGAACTTCTTCACTCGCGCTACAGCAGACCTGCCCTGCACAACTCAGACTACAATTTGAACAGTAAACAGTAACTTTTATGCCAACACCACATAAGCAACAATCAGCACTGGCTTATCTTATTGGGAGAATAAGGACAGCTATAGGCTGCCTGTAAACTGAAGGAAAACAGTGAGAGAAATCTCACCACACATCTCCGTCCTGCCTTGGAGTTCAAAATTTGCTTGTGGGCAGGACTCCATCCATAGGGAGGGTTTTACAAGGTTCATAGACCTGAGTGAAATGCAGCTGAAATATAGACTTTCAAGTGCAGTTCTACATTAGGCCGAAAATAACTGCATTTTCTAGTGTTCTTGTTATCTTAAAAAAGCATCTTGATTAATTACTCACACGATTATAAGGAATAAAATCAGATATTCTTGGCCAAGCTAGCTTGCTGTATTGTTGAGTAATTAGTCTCATTTTATCTACTAATGGCATGTCTAGAAATAAGAAAAATCTGATTTTTTAACCTTGAAATATGAACTCTAAAAGTCTGTATTTCAGCATATGCATTGGAAGCCCCCACCAGGGAATAGTCTCAAAAATAAAAAAATCAACTTTGAAACTTTGAATGCACTTTAAGGGTCAAAAAGCAATGGAAACAAATGCATTATTTAATCATAAAAAGCCATACTCAATTCAGTTCAAGTCTGAGGAGGGAGCTCAGGCTCCTAGAGGCAACTGAAGTGAGGGCTGGAGCTGAACTTTCCCTCAGCCCTTCCTCTGCCTGGGAGAGATGGAGAGGTTGAAGAGCTGGAGAAGACAGGCAGCTTTTAGTAAGAGCAAGCTGCCATTTTTTCAGAAACTGTGAAGGAGAGAGTAAAAATGGTGGGGAACTCCTTGCTTACAAAAAAAATGAAGCCATTATTCAAAACTGGGAAGAAAGACCTTTAAGAACAAGAGCTACTAACCCATTGCTGCAACTGCATGGTGAAATTCTCACCCTTTTAATGGCACATTGTTAACAGCTACAAATTTATTACAATCTTTTTTTTCTCCTTCATCCTCATTATAAGTAAGGTCCATTTCTTACCTGACCAACACAGGCTCTGCTTGCATTACAGTGACTCAAAGCTAACAGTAACTTTTAAAAAACGCTCACAATACTCATCAGCTATGGTATCTTACCCTGAGGTAGTTGAGGGTGAAGTTTGTCAGACCCATTCGAGTGATGTTTTTGGACAGCTGCTCCAGCACCTGAGGGTCTTGTGCCTAAACAACAGAGGAAAAAAAAATTCACTTTGCTTTCTGTCTATTTGTTTTTGCTGTGTGCTTGGTGGAGTGAAGGGAGGGCTCTTTGAAAAGAGGTGCCACTCCTATTGAAAAATTACATGTTGATAAATTTATGCAATAAACTACAGAGTTATGCTTGCATAGGAAAATGTGAAACCTTATGAAACTGGAGCAGAATAAAGACTGTTCCAATAGCTTCCTTCTCTCTCTGCCCATTCAAAAGATAAACCTAGGAAGTCTGCTCAGGGGTGCAAGCAAGCAAGGCTTCACCAATGAGATTCCTGAGAGACCACATTACACTTTGAGCCTTCCATTGTTGACTGGGAGTCCCAGGAGAGTAAGCAGATAAAGGCAGGGAAAAAAAAAGAAGGTATGGCTTTTTTATAGTAGGAAACTGAAGCAGAGAGAACTCATCAAGGCACCTTCAGAAGAGCTGATCACACAAGTGATGTTAAGCACAGGCTGCAAGGGCCCTTCTGGTCTAAGTTATTGTCCCAGAATTGAATGGGAAAAATGCAAATACAGTCCCTCTCTGACCCTAGCCAGGAGCTTTACCTGTGAGACCAGCCTGCTCCTTTAAAATGGGATCAATCTCATTACTAAAATTATTACCTGCTGGTTGCTGGCTCACCTGCTTCTACTTTCTTGGAATTGCAGTTGCCCCCTAAATGCATAGCCTTGCTCATGGCTATCCTCATTGTCCCCTAATGGAATGGTGTTGAAGAGTTCAGAAGATCAGCCCTCTAAAATAAAAGATGACCTGGGACAGATTTGGTAGGGCAGGTTTTCAAAGGCATTTTCTCCAGGCCTCTAAAAGCATTTTCAAAAAAGTCCAGGCCTCTTCAGGTATTTAACATTCCTCACTAAGAAAATATCTGTGGGGATCTAAATAACCCAATGTCAAAATACAGGCACGTATCTGGGGCTGTCTTCTTACCCTCTATAACACTGTAGTCCTGCAATTAATTTTGTGTATGGAGCACTACCAGTCAGAATACTTCTAGAGTGCAGAACTGAAACTGGTGATAAGACTGTCCCTTGTTTGTCTGCAGTGATTTACCTTATAATATTTTGACTTCAGCAGGTAGAATATGTAATATTTTGATGTTCTATTGTGTGTGATTTCATTCAGTTACAAAAGAAAAATATTGAAGTGTGAAGAAATCCCCAAGACCTGGATTAAAATTCTCAAGTTTTCTAGGTAATAACACTGTTTTTCTTCATTTAAAAATTAAACAAAATTTGTACCAACAGTGATGAAAATTCACTGGCTTTAGTGTCACTCATATCAATAAAAACAGATTTTGGACCCAAACCATACAGATCATCAAGCAGGATTAAAAGCAAAAGTATTTGCTAAAACCAAACAAAAACATAGCAACAGTAGCAACAATAGAGCACTGAGAAGCAAGGGAGTGATGAAAAAACTTGTAAATGGAGGTAGTTAAAGGCAAAACAAAATATTTATAGCTAATTGCCTTGGGTGTGAAATTTGCTGGAGTTCTTCATAAACCTAATCTCATCTCTTTGCATTAGGTCAAGTGAAAAAAGGATTACTTACATGCATGGCTAGAATGCTGCGCGGGACTAATTCTCTGTACTGTCTAATAGTAAAGTGCCATGTTTTTATTCTCATAAGATCATCAAATGTAAACTCCAAGATAAGACGTCCTTCTGTGCACACCTAGAATACATAAAATGCATGAAATAAATTCCCAGGAATTTTGTTTTCAATGGCATTGTATCATTGATTAAACAACATTCAAAACTATCAGAGCAGTATTCAATTGTTCATCTCTGCCAGATTAATTGTTTGCCTTTCTCTTGGGGAGAAAAAAGAATGAATGTGGGAAAATTACTTCATAGGCCTTACCATAGAGGCAGTAGCTTATAATACTATAGATTTTATAACATTTTAAAAACACGGGAGTACTGTGTGCACTATGTCTAATTTATTGCATCAATTCTCTTTCCCTTGCTACTGCTAATTAATGACTGAACATCAAAGTGGAGGTGGCTGTGGTGCAACTGTGCACACTTTGTGTCAAGTTGCTGAGCCAGGCATTCCCAACCTCTTTTAAATTGCCCTTTACAATAGTGTGGCACAGAAACCTTCCTTTCATGTCCAGGTGGAGTACAGAGTGCCTTGAATGTCTCTGATTTTTTTTTTTTTCCTATTTTTTTACTTCTTATATTTTCCAAATGTTCTTGTTTTTTCCAGGCATTCTATCTCACTTAATTTTTCTTTCTTTTCTTAGTCTTATTAAGCTTCCCTTCCAAGGAAAGCCATCAGGGTGTCTGCCATGGGACTGCAGGAGCTGCATTGCTAAGGCAGGTTGGAGAGCCAGGGAAGCAGAGAAGAGGTTGCCCTGGTAGACAATGGAGCTGCTTCCACTGAAATTTGTTTAGGTGGCTTTGTGAGGGTGCTTGTCTGAGAAAGGAGAGAAAATATGGGAGGAATAAATGCACCAAGTGGCTACTACCTGGAAATGAAAAGGAAAATAAATTACTGGGGACTTTTAAACAACAGTCCAGTACTTTATTCGAAAAAAAAAGATGTTCATATGGTGGTGTCAAAGGGTGTGAAATATATGCTCTGCATTCTATCCTGGAGTACTCAAATGATGCATGATCTAAAAATTATCTCCCTCCATTGTTGATTTTTTTCTTTAAATTGGATTCTTGAATATATAATTCCTATTCAAAGTAAACTTGCAAGTGCAGGGTACAGAGATATTGTGGAAACAGATGTAACAGTTGTCAGAAGAAAAGGTTCCTTCAAGTTTAATTTCAATACAAGTAATTTTTGATTAAACAGCCAGCCAGCCCAGATTTGGCAGTCTGTTGAGCCTTTTTACAAGCCCCAGCTCAGACTTGGCTACCTCCCACTTGGGCAATGTATAGCTTTTCTGCTTAGCTGTTCACTTGACATCACCTTGGTTTTTCCTCGTTTTTTTCAGCAAAACCACATACGTAATTTTTAACAGGTGTCCTCTATAAACAAATTACTGTAACCCTATGGAGGAGAATCCTGCAACAGGTTCTCATATGCCCTTTTCAACATATCTTAGTGGTGCCTTCAATTTTTTAACGGGCCTTATTTTGTCATTTGACCCTGGTTTTGATTTTCTTCTGAGTTGCACTATGGCAAGAAATCACCCAGGGTGACACGTGCACACACATAAAGATTAGTACAAGAAAAAAAACATGTTATATTAATGTTACTGTGTTGAGGCCAAAGATCCTGGTTACTGACCAGCTAAAATGAAAATATTTCAGGTTTAAAATATTTTTTTTAGAATAGTAATACCTGTGGCTTCTCAAATGTTCCTTCTGTTAAGCTCAAAACCCCACAGCTCTTACAGATTTATGCACTGGCATTAACAAATTTTAATAGAAAAACTGAAACACATACCTCATATCACAGTGGTAAAAATTTATACATCTTATAAAGGAATTTAATTTCCTTAGGTAGAGCAGAATTTTATGCATTGCTTTTAATCAATAAAATTGGCTCAGTCCTTATTTTAAATGGGCCCTTTAAAAAAAAAAAAAAAAAAAAAAAAAGCTACCTTTTACATAGAATCCAAAAAATCAAAAGGGTCTCCAATTAAGAAAACATTTTCTGTTGTGCTGAATTCATGTTACCGTACTGTGAGCTCTGACATTTTGTTTCTGTGGTAACCAAAATCAGCTGATTAGTTGGCATGGCAACAGAAAAGATGTAATCCCAGCAGACACACTCTAATCAATGCCCCCAGCACAGATGGTCTCCGGAGGATCAACAAGAAAGAGGCTGGCAGGCATTCAGTATATCACGTGGTTGCTCTAGACTAGGCCAGGAAAAAACTAAAAAAGAACATTTCTCAAACTAACCAATAGCTTTTTAACCCCTTCACTGCACTCCTTAATTGTAGAGATTTCAAGATCTGGCACCCATGAAAGCCAGCTTTGGTTCTATGCCTTATCACTCAGAGTCTTGCTCCTCTAACACCAGCCAAACCTCTTCCCCTTTTATTCATTTCTCAAACTTGAGTCGTTGGCTGAGAGCAAACCTCAAGCTTATCCAAATCTGAGAAATGCTGGAGATTGTTAACACAGATTACAATCACTGAGTGTCAAGGGCTTCACCTACAAAGTCCAGTGGGTGGCCCCATGCTTGGGTGCAGGAAAAGAACAATTCCAACCTGGGGTGCTTCCTGCTCTAGAGGTGAAGGAAAACTTCCTCTCTGCCAGTCTATCAGGGAATATAATGATTGCTAACTACAGAAAAACAGTTTGCCTACAGGTAACATTGGGGTGGCAGTAAACACAGTGAAAACAGAGACTTAGGAGGACTCCAAAAGCTTTCCTTTACCTGAGGAAAAAACTGAAGCATCTGCCAGGTAAATAAACACGGTAGTCAGGGCTTCAGCCTCTTCTCTTACCACATTTAATTTGTGTCATTGAACCCCATTAAATTCCTTGTATATATTTACACCTTGATAAAACAATTCAAATGTGTGTCTCACTTCATAAGGAACTCTTGACCTCTAAAGACAAGATGGGCTATTCACATTCTTAGTTAGTCACTTTCTAGCCATATTTGTTTGATTAAAAAAAAAAAGCCTGAAATGTCATTTTATATATTAGTCCAATACTGTATCATGCAGTGAGTTGCTCTAACTAGCAAAATGTCAAAATGAATAAAATGCAGCTGTGGATTCCTTATTCAATATGTGAACAGAACTATTTCAGCCCATCCATCCTATTAGAAGTTAGTGAATTTGTAGCTTATGAGTTGTTTGTGAAACTGAAACAGCTATTAACAAATATAGCTACAGTTTTACAGTTTGTAGTTTTGCATTAAAAAAAGAAGCATCCTTCATGATAGTTTCACTGGGTCAAATTCAGACACCATCTAAGGAGCTATGCAGTCCACTGGAATGCTCCTTGTTATGGGAGGTCTGCTCTGTTCCACCACTGATGCTGTGACTTGGAGTTTACCTTTGGATACAAGATGCGTGCTCTCAGTATCTCTGCTAGAAATAATTTGCTCTTACTAAAACAGTCACATTTTAAGCACACAACCATTTAAACCCCCCCTTGCTTTTTCTCTTACAATCCAAATGAAGTCCCCCACCTGAACTTTTCTACTAGGATTCAGAGGTTTGGTTTAGAATCTGCAAGGGAACAGCCAGGGCTGAAGCTGGCCATGCCCTGGCAGGGCTGCAGTGCAGAGGGAGAGGCTCATTGGACCCAACAGGATGGTGCTATGGGAGGTGGCCATTGCCCCCTTAGCCTGGTGCCTACTGCTGCTCTGCCTTTGACTTGCTCTAATGAGTAACCACTCTGTAATGTGCTGCCATGATAAGTACAATAAATTAGCTGAATTGAGAAAAGTGGGCAGTATTTGCTGATTCTTTTATTTGTTGTTGCATTAATGCTAACACTGAGGACAGAGAAATCATTTCATGGTGCTATGAGAAGTGGCTACTCTTTTCTGTACATGGCCAGCATGCACAACTCCCATTGAGCAGTGAGGTGGCAAAGAGGTGCTGCTTGGAATATCTGGTCTCTTTGCAGCTCTTTCTTTCACTCTATGTCTATTAAAGTCCCAGGAGGGTGGAGTGGGAGAGCTGGAATGATAACACCATCTCAGCCCACCTCCTACCTCCCCACATCCTCTCCTCTCTTCTTTGTACCCACTCCAAGAGCCAGGAAGACAGCAGGGAAGATGCCATGAAGGGATGGGATTCATATATAAAACAATTTACGCCATGTTGGCCCTGGTCATGATGCTGTCAATATCCTGTGCATTTTCTGACTCTAAAACCTCTTCAGTCCTGTAGGCCAAGAGAACCATCAAAAATCTCCTCCTGATGATCCTTTTATACTTTACTCCATGCAAGGGTTAAAACTCACACAGATGAATGGGTATAAGAATAGGTACAAGAAAGAAAATCCTAATTTTTTGTTAATTCACATAAGGGTAGATATCTATTTTGAAAATGATTTTACTGAGCTGCTCTAATATAGGAGAATTTTTGTTTTCATTTTTATTTTCCACCTTTATGGTATTGTTTTTTATAAATATAAAATACTTAGTTTAATTACAGGACCAGAAGCAGCCAATGCATGGAGACAATTCACTATCAATTACAAATATTGAATATTCACTAACTGCCTGATCCAGAACATGTTTAAATCAATTGACTCCTTCCATTGACTTCACTGCCCTTTGGACTGGCATCCTACTGTATTAAATCACTAATTTCCTAGTGATTTATAGTTCTCATACTGGGTAAGTATCAAAGGTAAAACATAGAATCTGAAACAGTTGGTTTCAACAATGTGAAATCTCATTGTTGCTTTCAAATCAAGGCCAGAGAAAAGGAGATGAGAATGCTGAATTTAATTCATGTACAATTGATGGTTCTGGCAATATGTGCTTCTCTTGCAATCTTTCTGGGAGAATCACAGGGAATGCCCACAGAATTTTCCAGTCATGTAATGAATATAGAAAATAGTAATTAAATGGCTTCAAGGGGTTTCAGTATCAGAAATAATCTCAGACTACCAGAAAAATGCAACAGCCAATATTTTTCACCTTTATACACACTGAAAAATAAAAAATATTAAAAAAAAAAACTAAACCAAAAAAGAAAACCACCAATAAAAAAACCAACAACATGCTTTATTGAGTCTTCCCTGTTACCTTGGTAAACATGGGTTTTCCATGCTGAGTGACCATGGTGCATTGATCACAGTCCACTGTGATGGATGAGTTGTGGTATGACTCTTTTGAGTGCTTGAGAATGTAATACAGGTCTGTTACACCTCCTTCAAAGACAGTGCTAAAATAACGAGGAATGAGGGTCCTTCCAATTGCTGTGAGGAAAATACAAAGCAGAATTCAGCAAATGCCCCAGGTTATAAAATCTCAAACCATTTGCTAACAGAACATGAGTAATTTTAAGCGCAATGAAATCAAACTTTCATTTAAGGAGCATAATGCATGTTCTCTTGTCTGCTGTAGTAATGAAGTGCATCTGCTCCCATCAAGTTCAATAAAAATGGTTTATCCATTCAGAGAGAGTGGGCTCATCTTATATAACCTTTACATTGATGGTGACTTCGAGTCACTCTTGAAACTATCTGCAAGGCTTTTTCTCCTGAAGTAATCATTATACAGCAAGCCACATGGTGTCAATTGTGACTGAGAGCTGGATATCACTCCTAAATGCATAAGTACAAGTTGTGAGCATTTACAGAAATATACACCCAAAAAGGCAAAGCACTTTTTATATAGAGTGTTGTGTATACATATACATTTGACTGCGTGTGGGCACATGTATATTTATATATACCCACCCGAACATGCACACACACATGCAGACACACTTGCCTAGGAGGGCTACAGCTGAGAAATCAGAGTCCTGGGGATTGAAGAATTACCTGAGGTTGCAATATGATATATTTTACACAATATATGACTATCTATAGGTCTGACATCTCTCTTCAGATCAGTAGTATTTATGTTATAGGCTGGAAAGTCTAAGCAGATGCCTGAACTAGCTTGTATTGTACCACTTAAACTTCAAACTAGGGACTCAAGGTACCCAATTCTGCTATAATTACTCGAGCAAAACTCTGCAGTCACACCACACACTTCACCAGCAGTTTCAGGTAAGTACTACAAGCTCCAATTCCAAACAATAGTAATAGTGAATTCCTGCATGTACTTCAGATGCACAAACCAGCAGAAGCACCGACATCAAAAGCAATTAAAATTTACACAACTTAGGATTTCCATCTCCTTTTTTTACAGATAAATTTGGATACAACCTGGTATGACAGGCACCTCCATCCCAAATGACTCTGCTTCACATGCATTGATCAATCCACAGT
The DNA here is from genome assembly GCA_038090715.1 of Florisuga fusca. Classification (NCBI taxonomy): domain Eukaryota; kingdom Metazoa; phylum Chordata; class Aves; order Apodiformes; family Trochilidae; genus Florisuga; species Florisuga fusca. The sequence continues at coordinate 9,212,107 of JAAWXA010000001.1, read as the reverse complement.
AATTCTGGGTGGTGGCTATGTAAAAATTGCCTCCATTTTACAGATGGAAAAACCAAGTGATTTAATGTGTGTTTGGGAAGAGTGAGATAGAAAAGTCTCCATCAATGGGCAAGACTAGAGTTTACCAGTGCCTAATTCTTACTTGTCTATTAGGACACTGGTGATTCATGCCTCCCTCCTTTGCTGTGTACTTTTGAAAGCAGTTTCTAAAAAAATTCTCTCTGTAGGAATTTTGCCAGTATATGAACAAAGGTTTCTGACCCTAAAAATGTATTTGCAAGTGGGTGTTGTAAATTCAAAGTATGGCTTTTTCACAGTAGCTCTGTGAAAACTGCTTCTACTCTGTGCATCACAGTGTGGAATACTGCCTGTGAAGTCATACCACACATTATATAATGAAAATATACAAATACAGAAAATTAGGACTTGTTAGTGTTTCCTGTATTATTAGGTATTAATGGAGTTTGATGTACAAAATTATACCACAGCCTCTCGAAGTAGCTGAGATATCATTGAATACACTGAACAACACCTATTCTATGACTTTAGCTCCTAAAAAATCCCACCCACTCACCATGCATACATTAATTTCTAATTTAATTTATAAAAATGAAGTCCAGCAAAGGATTTGACTGAGGCTTTAACTGAAATTTTTCCATGCTGGTACGGTATACAGTAAAATGTGAAATTTACCCATCAAGTTAATTTCTTGCTCCCCTAAGGCTAATTAGTGCAAATTAAATTTCCTGCTAATCATCCTAAGCAGTGAATGTGTGATATGAAAATCCAGGATTCCTACTGATTGTGATAAACCTCTATTCATGTGACTTATACACTGCATAAATATCTCAAAACTATTTTAACCATAGTTTATAGGCTGTTCCCAAAGTAGCACGGTCATACGGTGTTGCTTTTTGCCTTGTATTCCCAGATATAGCACATTAGAGAAGGCTAGAAATACATTTAATAGCTAATTCTTATTACTTTTCCTAGTAAGCACTATCTGTCTTTGCTACAGGAATATGCTGTTGTGCACAACAAAGTAGGGGACCAAAAGGATGAAGAGAAATAGAGGTGCAAGTAAAGATATGCCCCATGGAACCTGATTTTCAATGACAGATGGACTGCAGACCCTGTAGGTCTCTTACTTTGAAAATAGTTAGTGCAAACGTCCAGCACAAATGATTATAGCCAGTATTCACCTCCAGAAAGAAACATTAATGGAAACCCATATTAAGCAGACCTGTCCTTGGGTCACCATGTTGCCTCACCAGAGAAGACTGAAGCAGTTTCAAGGTTTAGGTTCCCTTCCCAAAGCACACACATGAAACTCTCTACAGTGGTAACAAAGATTATTTGTGCAGGAGATGGCATATCCAGGAACAACAAAAGGCTGTGGAACAGACCTTGTGAAGTTTAGTGATCACAAACTTATCAAACAATGTTAATAAGAGATGTTACATCACCTGAATATACATCCAAGAATACATTGGAATAGGCATGACTGCAGATGTGTGAGCCCAATATTCAGGCTTAGGAAAGGAGATGTGTGTTCCTACCTGCTTCTATAATAATACTAACAGGCTCTTACCATCACATTTGCCAGAAAAGACCTTTTTGTAATGTGAAAAGTGACACCCTGCCTTGTAAGATACTGAATATACCAGAAGGAAAACTCACCTGCCCCTCAGCATTCAGGCATTCATTCCACATCACTGGAATGCTGCTTTAAATTATCGTTTTCTTCTGGGCAGCATCCTTCTTCCCTAATGGAGTATCTGAGGCTGTGCTATTCCCATGAGGAGCAGGCACTGCCCCTTAATGTTCTCCTCATTTGTGCAAGCAAATCCCCAGATAGCAAAGCCAACTGACAGATCAGCTGTATTTAGCAACAGGTAATAGTTATTTATATGAAAATGTCTATAAGGAAGGCATATCTGAACTGACTCTTTTGCACAGAGTATAATGTTTCATCTGCTGGAATGATATGCCTCTAGCCTGGTCAGTGGTGTTAACAGCTTGGCTGCACAGGACTGTGTATAACTTTCTGGTGGATCAGAAATAAATGAAATTTTAGAAGTGAAGTAAAACAGGGAGATCTGTGACACACCCCTGAATGTCATAAGTCCAGATAGCAATTGACCCAATCTATGAGCATAGACAAGAAGCTTTACAGGTCAGTAAGAGTTATATTATATATGGTTTCTTAAGGATCATTCCTGGGGTATTCTAAGGAAAAGAAAGTAACTACTTGACACATAAAATGGCCCCAGGCCTGCCTCTGAGGAAGGGAGAGGTCACACTCCTTTTTGGAGTGGGCATGTGACATTAATGAACAGGGTCCCCCTCTGTCACCCTGATCCTAGCAATCATTATATTAGCTCTGTCCTTTCATTTATTTCCCCTTTTAAATATGGTTGCTTGAGTGTAAAATACTTTATTCCTTCAAGAATGTGTTTAAGTCTAAAATTATTTTTTCCGTCCCAAACTGGCCTGAAAGAATCAATGATTTCTAGGTGGGAATGGTCAGACAAACAGTTAAAAAAATAGTTTTGAATATAATTGTTGTGCCACCAGACACCGTGTGGTGGTGATGTTGGTACTGTTGTTTTTTTTGTTTTGTTTTGTTTTGTTTTTATTTTTCCCCAGGAAGATTTGAAAGTAAACATGTTTTTCTAGTTCACAGGAAATTTTGTGGGCTAGGAATAGAAGAACACTTCCTCCCTTTGTGTCCCAAAGATAGGCTGTCAAAATCTCAATGCCCTCTCAACAGAATGAAGGTTCACAGTCTCTCTGCAGAAGCAGGGCTGGAGAGCAAATCCTTCCTTGCTCACCAAACTCCTCATCTGTTACCTCTACAGTAGAACCTCTCAGGAACATATACATATAGACCATGTAAGACAAATGCCATCTTGGTATAGAAGTGAAACAATGGAAGTGTTAATCAGTGAAATAAAAATATTGTTTTTACTGCTTCCATGCTGGTTTTTGCAGCTCTGAATCCTGTCAAGTCCTATGTCTTCAGCTAGAGCTATGATTTAAAAGAAGTCATAAAGCACACACAAATATTAAAATATAAAAAGCTGTCAAGAGTTCCCCAGAACCAGCAAGAGAATGAAAGAAAAACACCCTTTGCTTATAGATTAAAGAAAGTCTGTCTGGAAGCTGTGGTGTAGCCAGCAGCTGGTGATCTCAACATGCTGCAGATGGGCTTGAGGAACCTCACCGGTTGGGGCTGTGAGCTGTTCTGGCATCCAACACAAAATGTTGAGTTGTCCTGAAAAGCTCAAGGCAGCCCATGAAAGTCTCTTGCCTGGGAGATTATCACAGCTGGATCTCAGTAATTAAATGGAGATGCTACAATTTGCTCTCCCTCAACCAGATGTAAGGGCTTGGGAAGCTGGGAGACGACTTCCCATTGATTGCAAATGAGCTTTCCTGAGCACCACAGAAGAAAGCCTGAGCTTTCTGATTGACATCTCTGGGTATGGCTAATTGGTGTCTGTGTGGGCCAGAACCTGGCATGTTAATTTATGTCTGGTTTTGTAACTGAAAACGTATGTTTTTGTAGATGTAATAAACAAATTGTTAGACACAAAACAAAACTCCATGGAGTCATGTGGTGATGCCACTGCTGCTATTCTTGCCTGTATTTCTGTTTGCCCAAATTTGTCCCAGTGAAACAGCATATCAGGTGTGTTCCTTCGCAGATACAGTCCATCTGGCTGGGACATGGAGCAAGGAACAGTAAAGCCCCAGTTATCCAGGCTGCTTGTGGGAATGTCCCTCCACCTTTACAGAACTTTGTCTGGCGATTGGATTCAAACCCAGTCAGAATGAACCTGTCAATTCCCAGGAAAAGCTACAACTTGAAGGCATGAAAGGCAGTGAAAAGACAGTCTAATAAATCCAAATTCTGTCTCAGAGATGTGTGGGCCATGTTGATTAAGCCACCCACATGTCTGCAAGGCAGAATCTGGCACATGCAGACCTGTCCTTTTTTTCTCCCTAACTAGTGGGTAAGATTGAGATCCTATCATTTAGACTACTTACAGGATGAAAATTATAACATAAGATTAATTTCTACTTACAGGAAAATTCTAGTTGTCTATACAAATTAAATATTAAGTAAAATTAAATATATGATTTAAACTATTACAAGAGTAATAATAATAATACACTGCAGTGTACTAACATACTAACATAGTAATATACTACACTATATTTAAGCATTCAGAAAACACCTGTATAATCCACAGACATTACAGATTTTAAATTCTATGAAGTTTGGAGACAGTGGAAATACTATCACCATATATCCAATAAGGCATAGTTTTTTTGAAAGGAGTAAAATTAGCCCTGTACACAATCCCATGTTCTTACAATTTTGTTTTTATCTTTCATGGTTTACGCAGCACTTCCAGGAAATCTAAGGTCTACGACCATTTTGTCTTTGTTCTCAATTTTGCAATAGTTCTGGCAAAGGAGGATGAGTAACATGGATTCATCGCTGTGCCTGAGTGACCTGAATCCTTCCCAGAGCCAGAACCCAGTGTTTAGGGGTCAGGTTTTCTTTTTCAGTCCATATTTTCATGGTATCTGCAGTAGCTTAGTTATTTTTTGTCAATATTATTTCATACAGACAAAAGCTATAACACAAAATACTCAAGCTTATCAAATTATAAAGGTCTAGGTTTTCCCCTCCAGTGCCTTCTATTCTGTGTAATTCAAACATTGTGTTAGGTTTGAATCTGCCTTTTGTCCAGTAATTATTTTCTAGCAACGTTTTTACCCTGATGAGGATTTGCCTGTATAATTTCAGTTCAGTAGACAGTATATTTTCTTTTCTTGAAAGTCTGTAACACTTAAACCGTCTAAAATGCACTTGAGTCAAGAACAAGTAACAGAAACTTCATGAGAATGAGACCTCAGCTTAACTCCCCACACCTTGTGACCCTTATTCCCATAGACATGTAATCTGTAACTCAGTCTTAAATCCCTCATGTCTCTGAAGAGACAGTATTTTACAACAAATCATTTTGGCAAAAATAGTCAGAAAACAACTATAAAAAGCTCCACATGTCTCCATACAAAGCTAAACTGCATCAGCATAGATTTTCATTGAGGCTCAGCCAGTCCAGCTATTAAAATAAAATTTCCTTCCTACTTTCTTATTACTTATTACACTGGCAGCACAATACCAGCCTTTGAAGAATTGCCTCAGGCTAGGATGGTGTGGACAAGGGGATGTGGAGAGCAAGAGGCAGAGTCCAAGAACCCCTTCACAGGATGGCAGCTGGGCTTGGATTGCTCCTTGGGGGATTGTCTGCTCCAACCTCCCATTCAGAGCAGGGTCACCAGCAGTGGGTTGGTTGCCCAGGACTGTCTCTAGTTGGGTTTTGAGTATCTCCAAGGACAGAGCCTTCACGACCCCTCTGTAGTTGCCTGTGCCAGTGTTTGGCAATCTTTTTGATGGTCAAACACTGGTTGTCCTTTGGCCACCCTGGCAAAAGGAAAATACTTTTTCTTCTGTTTAAATGGATTTTTCTGTGTTTTACTTTGTGCCTAGCACCTCTTGCATTTCACTGGACAACACTGAGAAGAGTCTGGCTCTGTATGTACTCTGTCCTCATGTATTTACACACACCAGGAAGATGCCCCATCTCTGGGGCTACATGGTCCCAGCTCTCTCAGCCCCTCCTCGTATGGCAGATCCTCCAAGCCTTTAATCATATCCATGGCTCTCCCTTGGACTTGATCCAGAGCAAACACATCTTTCATCTAAACAGTGAGTCCAAACTGAATATCCCACTCCAGATGTGTCTGATCAGAAAATGAAAACTATGAGCACACAGAGTTTGTTGTTTAAAATACTGAATTAGTTTTCTAGTTGTAGAGAGAGGGCCATACCCTTACCCCACATTGAAAAATAGAGAATTTCTCCTGTTAGGCACATTTCTGAGGAAGCCTATGATGTAAGCTAATTTCTGCAGGCTGAAGGGACGAAGTGTTTGACGGGGTTATCCAAATTCTCCTTCCACAGACACAAGATGAGGAAGCTCCAGTTTTGACTGTAAAACTTCCACGTTACAGATCAAAACCATCATTCCCCAGCAAAACTCTACACACAAATATTTTAGTGAAACGGCTACATATATATATTTGCACTAAAAATCTGGACTTCAAATGTGCATAAAGCCAGAACAAATGGTTTTCCTGGTTGCAGTATAAAGCCACTCACGCTTCTTTCTTTGCTAATCATTCTGTTTGAAGAAAGAGTATTTCACTTAACTTTTTTCAATGACTGCAAAGAACAAAGTTTTAAAGGCAAGCCAAAGAGGTTATTCACAGCTGTATGACAAACTGCTGTCAAAACATAACAAACCACAACCAAACTCAAGCAGAAAATGACAAAATGTAAGACCGTAAAAATGATGGAAATTGTCCAGGACAGGCATTTTAGATGAACAAATGCAATCTGTACCAGCACAGAGGACCAGCACAGCACAGAAAATGATACCCAGAAAAGTCATCTTAAGAATTAAAGGCAAAAACATAAAATTCAAATGACAGGACACCAAAAGGAACAGACAAAAACCAGGCAAACCATCCAGTTGTATTAAATCAAGCACAGTCCTGACCCCTGACTTCATCTGACCTAGAAGAATACTGAACGGGGCATGAAACAAAAAATTGTGTAAAAGACAATGATTTTCCACAAAAGAAAAATGCTATTAAGAGGAAGTCATGTTTGCCACACCCTCACAACCTGCCACAATTCTTTTATGCAGGTACCCAGGCTGGTCTGGGGTAGAACCAAGGCAGAGAGCTCAAAACCAAAGCTCAGTTGCTGCAGACAACGGGTGTTCATGGGGTGTTAACTGGCCAAGGCATATATTTCACACCAATCAACTCCATTAATCTCTTGTTGACCTGAATCCAAACAGTTTCACAAAAATTAAGTAAGTTTCTTGAACCACCCCCATTACCTCCTGCAGGGAATTTGCCCATGTACTGGGGATCTTCTCTCCCCCACACCAAATTGTATAAATATTGAAGCTATTGCTACAAAAGCTTGTAGGAAGTTGTGGTATACTTGCTGGTGCAAAGTTGTTCTGGAGACAGACCTCTAAAAACAATTCTATCAGTTTCTGATCTCCACTCTCCACATGTTGAGATGGGAAGCAGAGGTAGAAAAAAAATTGTGTATTCTAGAAACTGCATTATATATTTACAGCATATATTAAGGAAGAATAAACAACTGACAAAGTGCTGATCTGAATAGTGCAAAAGTCCCTTCCACCTTTAGAAACATTAAAAGAGAAGCTCTGAGACAGACAACATGAGTAGGACCAGTTTTCACTTTTAAAGCTCCTGATTTAGATGTGGCATTTCAGGACATGGATAGTTAGCATGTAGGCATTGGGCTCATGGTTGGAGTTGATGAACTTCATGCTTGTATGATTCATGACTTACACCCTGTCAAAATCAGCCGTAACATACACCTTTCATTAGCTGCAACTCTGGTAAATCCTATTTTTGTTTTTAGTCCAGTTTGGACCTGCCAGAATAGCATCTCCCATCACCACCACTAATGCCCAATGAAAAGCCTGAGGATAAGCACACGCTGATGCCCCCTCACAAGGCTCAGCTCAGGCAGAATTTACCTTTCTTGGATGCTTTCTGCAGCTGTCCACAAGCTCCTTTCTGCTGAGAAAAAGCTACTAATAGTACCTGTGGCAGCTACTTCAAGTTAGTTACAGCTACGCCTTCACCATGGTTAGTACCGTGACAGCATAACCATGAATGTGCCTGTAAAACATATTGTAGACAGACACCAGGTTTCTCTGCTAACATTCTGAGCAACCCAAAAGCTACACATTTGCATCTCCTGGCATCACATCTGAGCAAGCAAACCCTGTGAAGGGGCAGGAGGTATCTGCTTGGGCTTCAAGCCAGAGGAAAAAGGGCACTCAGTATCTGGTCAGCTCAGTGTGTGGGCAGAATGGACTCATATAGGCATTTGCTATCTAGGAATAGACCTTCTCAACACTTTCTTCTGGCAAGACTGAAGCCCACAGGTAGGCAAAGTGAAGGAGAAAGTCCCTTCCCTGAAGACGGGACTTCATGCTCAAGCACTGTCAGTCAAGCATCACAGCATGGTCCACATTCAGGGGAAAAATATCAGAGGCAAAACGTGTTGATATGTGCATCAAAGGGGACATAACATAGTGGGGAGTGTGCCTGGAGAACTGATGGGAGGTGAGGGGTTACAGTGATATGATAAAAGATACACAAAGCATTCTCAAAATCCTCAGGCTGCATTGAGCACATGTAGATTGATAACCAGCATGATTTTTCTGGTAATTTTATGCTGTAGACGTCTGAACAATATCTCACCAGTGGATAATATCAGTTGTCGGTTATATACATGTTTTATAACAACCAGAACACTCTTTTTTAAAAAGCCGTTGGTGGTTGGCTTTGATTTCTTTTTTTTTTCTGCAGCAAAGCTTGCTTTCCCACTCTCTTTCTCTTTCAAGCTCATGGAAGCTAACTGCAGAGAAAGTAAAAAGGTATTCAACACGCTAGACAAAATGATTAGGAAAATATTCTACCATTTGGAAAGGTTTTCTTGGTTTTAAAAGTGCAGCTTGTTTATTACCCTTAAAATGAAGGCAAGTGCCCCTGTGTTCAGCTGCACAAATCAGATGTCTGACAAAATAACATCAAATAATAAAGAACCACTTTCAGACAAGAGGGAGCAATGTAACAGGTTTATAGGCTCCAGTCAGAACACACATTACACATAGTTTTAAATAAAATTTTATGCAGCAAGAAATGCTCTTAACTTAAAAGAGGTAACATCACTAATAAGCACTGTAACAAATCTGTGCTGAAGTTGAAAGAGCTTCCACTGTTTTCTGTCCTTTTAGCTCTATGATTCATTCTTTCCACATTTCACAGAGAGTCATTATGCCATCTTCTTGATATATTTTTGCTACAACTCACTGTGATTTCTGGAACCACTACAGGTAAGGCACAGTTCCTGTGACAATGCTGGACTGCCACTGTCAGCACAATTTCAGCAACTCCCTGAACACAGAACAACAGCCACCACATAGACTCAACCCAAATGCCCATCCAGATCAGCATCTGTGCCTGAAAAAAGGCAAGCAAAAACAACTAAGGAAAAAATAGAGGGGAAAAAAGAACAAGTGTGATACGATCTTTACCCTGGTCTATTGTAACTGCTTCCAAAAATTAGCAGGTGGAAAGCTACAAAGGTGAGGATTGTGTTCAGTAAAATACATGGCTACTCATAGCTAATTATCATCCAAGTACAGTGAGATCTCAGGGAACACCATGCTACAAATATCAACCTAACAACTCTTAAATTAATTACAGAAAAATACATTAAAACCTTATGAACCATGACTGGAAACATATTTAAAAAAAAATAAAAAATCTCTTGGAATATATTTTCTGTCAGCACTGAAGACATTCAAGGTGGGAAGTTCTCTAGAGGCTTAGGAATAATATTTATATTTCAGAAGTGTTGATAGGGTTACAACGTAATGTTTTCAAGAAGTAGGGAGAACTATACAGATCAGTAACTCAGTGTTCTGATATTGTAACATGAATATGACTATCTAATTAAAAAAACCTCTCCTACAAATTAAATATATTTTTTTTCAAAATCTACCAAATTTGAAAAATGTACGAGAATCACCTAATGCAGCAAGACCAATTTAATTTCGCATTTTCCACATTCTTTATGGTCAAACAGGGCTTGAACTGAAAAAAGATACTCTCTCTTGCAATTTAAGCATGCTAATATGGTGCTTTATAGATACTCACTTGAAATATCTCCCTGGCTTTCAAATAATTTGTACATATTTCACAACTAAGAACATACTTTTTAACGGCAGCATTGCAAACTCAGCTCAGCATCTGGAAAAAAATTTGTGTGGCAATTACTGCAGTGAATAATTTACTTGTTTACAAAGCCTGACAACATATAATAGCACATTTGGTGGGAACCAATTCCTACTTTTGTTATAAGTTGAGTAAAAAAGGTGCTGGAATAAAATGCAGAGAATGCCAGTTTGAAGTTGTTACATTGTGGGTATCTGTTACATGGAAGAACAATAGCAAGTAACACTCCTAACAACGTCATTTTTTCACTGTAACCACAGAAAAATATCTCTGCCTAAAGTCAGTATTTCTTCACTACACTCATACATTAATATTTTCAAATTATTTTTCCCCTTAGTTGATCTTACTTCAGACATTATTCAAGGACAAATCCTGGTTCCTCACAGATCTCCATCTAACCAGCACAATTTTTTCTTGCATCATGATAAGAAGAACAAGAATACTGTCTTCATTTTTGTGACATAGTAATCAAAGAGGCAAGGACAGAGAAGGAGTGCCATAGGGTGTTGCAGGACAGGTAGCTGCACTGTTTCTCCTCCCAAAGTGTCTGGATCATGTCAATAAAACACATTGCACCTGACTGGAAAACCTCAGAAAACATGGGCTTCACTCAGCAACAGCTTGGTAATACAGACTGACTTCTGTATAATTATTTTTTTTCAGCAAAATTGTGGATTGAGTCAAAACTAAAATGTCATTTTGCTACAAAAAAAAATTTTAAAAGGATGAAAAATGGCTCACAGTGAGGCATAAGGAAAGCGATTCAAACAAATAAGAGCTGTTCCCAGACCTCTGCACAAACTGTGGACTCAACATGACATTTAAATTTTTTTTTTGGATCAGCACTCTTGTATTTTATACAGTATTTTATCTACATCCCTCCTATCCTCCTATTCCTATAATCAGCAAAGCTAGAAATACAAATGGAAAGGTTATTCTTGCATACCTCACATCTGGTTACAGTTAGGAAGTGCTAAAAATCAGGAGGGAGTTTATTCCCACAGGCTTTTGAGCCTGAAATTCTTGTTTCCTGACTACAAGAATCTCAGAGGTGAGTGTGTTTTAAAAAGGAATGGCCATTCTGCTTGCCATTGCAAAAGACTGAGATTACTTTGATGGTCTGAGCTATGGCTTAGGACTTATCTTAAATAACTTATTAAATATTTGAATGTCCACAAATTAACCTAGAAAACTCACAGCACCAAATGTGACACTGAAGACTTTCTCCCTTGGGCTTTGGCAGAGGAGGTGCCCACACTGACTGCTCAGGATAACCCAGTGCTGGCCACAGAGCTGCAAAAACCACTCCAGGCGTGGTTTGGTTTTGCCTTAAGTGCAACCAAGTCTCCCCCTTTATTGCAGATTAAACCTGTACCCCTGTGTAGGGATCTACACCTCCAAAAGAATAAAATATTGACCTTTGTATCTACATCAAGTGCCCTCTCCAGGAACTACTAACATTTAGCAAAATGACTCTGAATTTTTTCAGGCATAATCCTCTAGGCCTAAACACTCAGGCAATAGCCCACCACGGTGGAACTGCAGCTTCAGCCCAACCACGTTGTGCTGGCAAAATAGGAGGCATTTGTTTTCCCGGAGCTATTGCCATGAAGTGGTGTGCAGTGTAGTCACAAGTAGTGGCTCTGAGTGATGCTTCTCACCTTTAATTTCTCCTAAAATCCATCACTTCCCAGGCAGATGGCAGGCTACACCCCCAAAGAGGCAACTTCACAGGAAGACTTCACTCTGTGTGGAGCTGCTGAGCGGGGGACCTGAACTTCTGCTCCTCCCCTGTTATTTCCACCTGATTTTCCCCCCCAAGTTTCATCACTCTTGTGTGTCATCCCATTCACATTTTACTCTCCCGTGTCACAAGCTGTCTGCTCCATTCAGTGTCCCTTCAAATGGGCACTCACATGGAAGTCACTCTCAAGAAGGTCACTCAAAGCCTTTCCACTGAAGACTTTGTGTTTGCCACTTGTTTGTTATGTTATCAGTGCTCCGTATGTTCTGAGTAGTGATAAGTGCACCCAAAACTGAAGAATCTCAAGAAAAAGAGGTGAGGGGAATGGTAGAATTTCAGAACACAGGTTTTCATGCAACTGTGAGAAGATTTAAGAGCAAATGGTAGTACTAACAAAACAACATTTTTGTTTACTGCATGAGAGCTACAAGCTACACTTGAGGAATGACATTCTCAACAGTGTCAAGAAAAAGTGGTGTTTACTTTTTTAGGAGTAAATTTTAGCCCAAATGCCATCAGGAACCAAGGAAAAAAAATCTTACTTTTTTTTAGAGAAATTTGTATGTTTACACTCAGTATAACTGAGTAAAAAAAAAAAAACAACAAAAACAAAAAAAGAAAAAAAAACTATGTTGTGGGTGTCTTTTTTCTCTTCTCAGTGAGAATACACGTTTGGTGTATTTCATTTTGATTTATTTGAAATTAACCTTTATAGAACTAGCAACTGAGGTGGGATAATCAACTCCTTCCCTTACACCATCCTCACTACACTGGCTGGGGTGGTGGCACATCTGAAGCAAATGCAGCTGTGCTCCCTGCCAAGTTTACAAACCAGTCTCAAGAGGGTGACTGCCAATGGATGTTTCTTAATGGGCACAGAGAGATGACAATTATGGAGGTTTCTTCCAGCTACCTATCCATCTATGAATCATTCTCCTAGGCTTACCAAGAATTACTACAGTGCCTTTTTTAACAGTGATATTAAACAGGAGTCTTGCTGAAACATGGAATAGAAACTGTTTGGCTAGCAACATTAGACATGTTGAAGGAAAGAGTCACTGGCCACTTGCATATCTACTAATCACAGGAATACACTGCTGCAGGATGGGTGATCCATATTACTGATAACACATTGGTATCACTGTAATGGAAAATTATACAGGATTTCTTTTTGCCTTTTTCACTACTTTTTCTCAATGCATCGCTGACAGTACCGATATGAATCTGCTCTTGTTTGAAATGCAGTGGCCTAGAAAATGTATAAACTGATGCCAGTGTGTCTGCTGCAGAGATGAAGGATCCCAGTGGGCTTCCTTTATAGGATTATTATAGTATGGGTCAACTGTTGCAATAGTCAGAAGCATAAATATCATTAAGGGAGTTATTACCTACTGTGTCCTTTCCTATGCAACACCTTTTTGAGCAAAAACTTGGATGTTTCTTCCAATACATATTTTTGAGCATCCCACTGATCTTGCTCGTTCTTGGAGAACATCTTGATGATCTGCAGAAATGAACCTGGTTTTGCAGCATTGCTGTTATCCATGGCATGACAACCTGTGCTACAATGTGGTGTGTTCATCTGGTTCACTACTCCACAGTTCTGCTTCCTGACTCCTCTGCACGGTCACATATATGATGTATATGGTTTCATATATGATTTTGCTGATAAAGTTCAGATCCTCATCATGAAAAAGTTTCAGAAATGTAGGCTTGATTTAAGAGCAAATCTCTACATGATCTGGCATGAAGTCACTGTCACGAAAGACATCAATTGCAAAGGGATGAATCTCCAAGAGGTATTCTGAAAACAGCCTTTTTTGGGTTTTTTTGCTTAAGCTTTTGACCTGTGCAAGAGGGAACCTCTCCTCAGCATCACCAGGAAAAGTCAACAGAAGTTCAGTCTTTGCTGAGATCCAGAAGGGCCCCTGCCTTTGAGCAGAAAAACTTCCTTCTAACTCCTTACAGTTTAGGCTGACTACATGCAATAGCATTTGTCACTGCAATGTTCTGTCAATTAGCACACACAAATTATGAATTAAAATATGCAAACCTGATGTAAATCACACTTATTTTTAAAAAGCCTTGCCTGAAGAGGGGAATGTAGCTGTCATTTTTAACAATGGGAAACACCTAAGAGCAAACGCCTACATGGAAAACTACTAAAAAGACAGAGTAATGTGCAGTGGAGCACATCTGAACCCACATCCTCATTTGAGAAACCAGATAAGTTTTCAATTGTTGGTGTTTTGTGGGTTTTTTCCCCTGCCATTTAATTCATGGTATATTGCACACGTATGCCTGCAAGTGAATGCTTTAAAACAGCATAGATGGAAATATTGCAACAGATAAGCTTGCAGGGAACAACTTTTCTCGTGAATAGGTAGGTGAGCATATGATGTTTTGTGAGAGAGATGGTAAGCACTGAAAAATCTTTATGCCATGGATAAAAGTAAAGACTTGGCCCATATTCTTACACCACTGGTTTTCTTTGAAATATTGAGCCCCAAAATGGAATCACAAGCTCATGATGAGCCTCAAAGTCTTCCTTAATTTGTCATAATTTTTCCTGGAAAGTCTTGAAAGCAAATTTTAAAGCCTTTCCTATGCCCGCTCTAACATCCTCTGGTGCAGCACAGTAAGTTGGGGCCAACCGTTCTGTTAAGAAGCAATAAATTACTTTCACTCACATCATAAAGATGGGTACTGAGCATGTGGGAAATGGTAACAGAGAGCTTACTGCAAGTACTTGCACTGAAAACACTGCTCTTACAGCCTAGTTCCACATCTAGCCACAGTCTGATAAAAGTCTAACTACAGGACAGTAAATATTATTATAAAATTACCTGCAACAGCAGCATTCCAAGAGCAGTCACAGAATATTGAGTAAATAAATAGATATTGTTCAGGTAAAGCTCATCCTTCTTTGCATCAGGCATGTTAGGAATACATCATCCTGAAAGGGTAAGGATGACTTTTCACCTGAGCAAAGACCCCTGCTCATGGGTAAGCATAGGCAGGAGGGTGAGAAGGAGAAATGCAAGGCATGACCAGGTTCATCTGCTTGCTGTCAGGCTGCTGGGAGTTAGGAAACACCATAAAAACCCTCATGAAGAGCCCTACACCACATCAGATCTTGGTGGTGGCTGGAGCTGACCCAGTGAGGCAAAAATCCCCTCAGAGGTCGCTCCCCTCCAGAGGAAGAGGAGTTGCAAGCAGCAAGAATGATAACTTTTGAAATAACTGCAGCTGTTTCCACATGTGACTGTGCTCCAACAGTGTGGTTTTCAAGCGTTATTTAATTGTAATCTCACCTCACCATTTTGTATTAATTAATGGCTGAATAAGAAATTCAACAGCTGCCTATATTGCTGAACGAATTAGACGCTGCTTATAACATTTTCTTAACTCATCCACCCACTATGGCTGAAATATTTGATTGCTAAATTGATTTTTTCATTAATTTATTCTTCAAGGATTATTATTCTGAAGCTGGACCACACACAGTAAAAATAGTAATTTTATTAGTCTTATAGTCATAGGGCACATAGGGAAAAAGGCTTGTACCCTGGCTGATGAATCCTGGCTGATGTATAATTTGTTGTTCCAGTGCCAACTTGCAGACCATCATTACTTCATCACAGTTGGTCTGATAGAAGTGAAAAGAAATTTGGGTCTCATCAGTCCTTTCAAAAAATATTGACCTTGAAAACACGAAACTGCTTGGAACAGATTATAAAATAGCCGTAATAATAATAAAAAAAAATAACCATAATGCTGAATTTTTAAATTAAGATAAGCTCTTTCTCATTTCAGGAGATATTTGTTATCAGGAAGACAGTGTGTCCTGAAAGTGCTCCGTGGTGCTTCACAATAAATAAATGCTTTTAAAACCCCAGCATGTGATTACTGTAAAATACATCCTTGCAAAAATTACAATCAATTAGCAAAAGGTCTTTAGTACAAAACACTTTACAGATTCCTGTCACTGAAACTACTCACACAAATAAATATCTGGGGGACAAAATAGAGGGAAACCTTTCACTGCTTTTTCAGTGAAAACTTGCTAGGAAGTGACTACACCTACTTGAGAGAAGAAGACACATTCTCAGTGACATAAACTGGGGGGTCAGTGCAAGCCATTTAAAAAATCCTGTTTGGTAATGTTTTCAGATTCCCTCTTTATTTTCTGGCAGTCACCATTTTGCAGGTCTTCACAATCCCAGCCAAAGCAGAGCAGCAGAATACTGTTGACCTCCTCAAGGTCTAGAGAGGCCAATTTTATTTCTAAGGTTAATATTCTCCCTTTTGGTGAGGTTTTCCTCTCATTTCTGAGACTAACTCAGTCCAAAAGACATCAACCTGATGGCCAACTAATGAATTAATCAGCTGCACTAAAAACACCTAAAGCCCTGGACTGACCTTAAACTGGTAATGTCTCAATTGGCTTAGACCTGTCTTTAACTCCAGATTTTTTTTAAAAGGGAATGGAGAAGAATTAGAGGAAAAAAAAAAGCTTCTGTGTAATTTTCTCTCCATATTACAGGTACACAAATATCATAACAGCTTCTGAGATGAAGATGTGAGGAAGGGAAGTGCTAGTAATACAAAAGCCATAGTGGTTCTTGACATATGTCCTCTTTGCTGCTTAGCAACATGTCAGGGTACTGAATTTTTTTGTTTGTTTCAACTTTCTGCAAAAAGGATGTTTATACTGGAAGGACTCTTTTGTAGGTTTTTTGTTGCTTTTGGTTTTTTGCAGAACCCTATGCACAGCCTTCTGCAATGTCTGTGGTGGTAAAGCAGTGGATTCTTTGAGCTGAAGAGAGCCCAGATACACTAAATACTAAATATTTCTCAAAGACAAGAATTCTTCATTAGTGTGAGCCAGATAAACTTGACATGGTCCCTGGTAAGAATGTTCTTCTACTTGCTTTTAATAACAACTCA
The DNA here is from genome assembly GCA_038090715.1 of Florisuga fusca. Lineage (NCBI taxonomy): Eukaryota > Metazoa > Chordata > Aves > Apodiformes > Trochilidae > Florisuga > Florisuga fusca. The sequence goes on along the minus strand of JAAWXA010000001.1, from coordinate 9,195,474 downwards.
TGGCATTTAAAAAGCTCTATTAGGACATGCCCCCCCCTCCCCCCCCC
>JAAWXA010000001.1:9053828-9195411 GCA_038090715.1 Florisuga fusca | reverse complement strand
CCCCCAGTCTCCCCCAGATCTATTACTTTAGGGGAGTAGTGTGAAAAACCACTTCACAGTTGACATTAGATAACTGGGCTTGCTTTGTTTGCCACAGCCCCTCTCTTTTCCTGCATATATTTTAAAGCTATTTTTATTTTCTAAGGTCAGAAAATAATTTAGCCCATTACAGATGTTTTTTTTTTTTTTCTTGGAAAACTTTCCTATTAGTTAATTGTTACTGACAAGCAACTGAAGATCAACTGTTCAGCTGCCCAGAACCTTCACATTTACTATCCTGCAAGAAATTATGTGATTTTGAGTTTCTACTGCTGGAAATCATATGGCATGGACTGTAACACCCAAGAAGTTCCATCTATATTGTGAGCCAATTCAACCTCTTGCTCATGTAAAAGGCACTAGCACACTGTTCCAGTGAATTAGTCGTGGAAGTGAAGACATAATGGATAGAGTGGACACTATGTTTTTCATGTTTTTTTATGGTTTGCCCTCATTTCAGCTAAGACCACCTGAGTTTTACTGGTACTAAAGGTGCTGTAAGTCCTCTTAGCAGCCCAGAGGTTTTATTTACACTCCTTTGGTGTTTCCTTTGTCAAAATTATGTAACGTAGCCTTAACATAAGTGAGAATAATTCCATAGTTTCTTAAGAATACAATCCAGCTTTTGTTGAGCAATGTTTTAGGTATGAATGAAGATATCCTCTTAAGAAAAGTTTGCATTTTACTGGTCAATATCAATTTGAGGATAATAAGCTTGGACGGTCTACGCAAGCTGTGCTGCATATAATGCATACAGAGGTGATGAACAGCAAGAATAACATAAGACCTCATAAATCTGCAGAACTAGTCTCCTAATGACTCAGCAAACAACATCATATAATCTTTTCCATGAGCTTACCGAGCTCTGACTTAAAACCAGTCCATTTCTTCCACCACTGCTACGACTGAGTCAGATCCTGTTGATCTGATGACTACAAACATTATTTTATCTTCCAGCCTATATTCACTCATATCCCTTTGTTTTAGTGTTAAGTGCCACTTTTGTCCCCTTGTGTTATTTCCTTCCCTGAGGAGCATGTGGTCAGCAATCCAGTCTCCTCTCAACCTTATATTACTGGACTAAACAACCCACAACCCTTTACACGTATACACTGCACAACACAAGCTTCTGTATCATTCTAATCATCCCTGCCTAATGCTTGCTCCCCTTGGACTTCATTTTCCTTAAAAATAGGTGTCCAGTTTTTCAAAAGTGAGCTCTCCAGCACTGCTCCAACATTAACATTCCCTGTCTCCACAGGAAATCTCTCACTTGATACTTTCTAGGATCACATTGCTTTCTTCACAGCTGTATCACCCTGGTGACTCACAGTTATTCTATGACTTATTGTTACACACGGGTCTTTTGCCTCCTCTGTCATTTTCTACTGCTCAGTCTCTAGCAGAAATTCTTTTTAGCAGCCCTAAAGTGCCATCTGTACTCTTAAATTTCATCTCATTTCTATTACTTGAGTCTTCAAGGTCAGAACATTTTCTCTGTAATATTCTGATCATCCTTTATACTAACGATGCCTCACAATATTTTCCCACCACCACCAAGTTCCATTCCTTTACCTCTACATTTTGTGCCAACATCATTAATTACAATGTTAAGTAAGTCAAGTCCTCTAGATTGATCTTTGAAAAATTCTGCTGATATCTTCCTTCCAGTGTGACAGTTCTCTATTTCACATAAGCTGCTGTCATCTCTATTTTATTCAGCTCCATTCTGTTCTGCAGCACCAACAGTAACAAGCACCTTGTTGAACTGGACTAGTCATTTCCCACATGTGAGCCTGTATCCAATGCTAAACTCCGGGTAATATCAGACCTACCACATTGCCTGTATCTAGGTATCAGTAGAGTTTGGGATAATACCTTCAAAAAATCTGTGTTGCATTTGTTAAAATGTTCTAATACTGCAGTTGCTTAAAACTAATTTAAAGGTCATGCAAAATGAGAAGGTAGTAAATTACCTCTTAGGAAAATTATCATTAATGAAATTTTGTTTCAGAACAACTTGCGAGATGGAGATGACTTACATGCAAGAAATTAACTAAAGCACTAACAAATTAGCTATTAACCAGCAGTGATCTACAATGGTGAAAAAATAAAAAATAAAAAAAGGGTAACTTATCAGCTACATTTGGTATAGAGCCTTATAATAAAATAGGAAATACACGTTCTTAGATGAACTTGTGTTTTAAACATAACTGTCTTCTTATATCTCTTAGAAAATTAAGCATTCCTGCATCTTCACAAAACAGGAAAAAAAGTCAAAAAGCATAGATCTGTGAGAATATACCAGGCTTCTCAGAGAAGATGGGAGCGTAGCACAAAAAGCTGTTGTAAGTGCTAGGCAGAAAAATTTTAAAAATACAAATATAATCATTTCTGGTCTTCAAACAAATAATTAATTTTCCAGGCTAGCTAGAGACCTGATAAGAGACTGATAAGCACTGTGCTTGCTATTACTAGAAAGTAAGGCAACATTGCTGAGAGATCTGCAGCTGTTAGCATAAATTCTGTAGTTAATATGTGGCCATGGAAAGACTTTTGGAAGATGTCCTGTGCCACTGGACCCTGTTTTTCCTGGAGCTTTTTAGATTTTTGCTGTGGAACTGTACTCACCCTGGAGGGAAGCACTGTGAAGGGATAACAGGGATGTTTCTGAGAGCATGTAACTAAATTAACATGCCTATCTGCAACTGAAAGAAATGTCTGAGCAGGCTGTAACACTGCAGCTTGCTTTAAACATCCCACTGAAAGAAACCCCAGGTAGTGAGTCTGGCAATACACTGTCTAATCTGAAGGAAAAACTGCCCAAGCCCAGCCCAGAGGTCAGATGTGCCTCCTGGGTTTGCCTCACTGGCCTCTCTTGCTTTCTGGAGCTTCTCAGCCCCTGTCAGTCCCATGCTGGGAGAGCCCATGGCATTCATTACATGACAGAGGCTGCTTACATGGCCCAGAATGGCTCAGGAGGCAAATGTGACATGTGTGAGGCTGCTGCGTGGTCGATTCCTGCTTCACCTGGATCCCAGGACAAGACAGGAGGCCACCAAACACTTCCCCAGGGGTGTCCATAGGTGGCTCCATCCAAAGGGTTGGAAACATTGCCAAGAATATATCAAATGTATCACCACTAGCTATGCCAGTTCCCTCCAGAATATTACATTAGGGTCAGTTCTGCAGCCTTAGCTCCAAATCACATAAAGATCTAGGCTTAGGATGTTTAAAAGACTGTTTAAAGCTCAGGAGTGATGACCCTTTTCTTCTGGTGCAATGTTACATTCCATCACATGAATAAAGTTCCTTTCTGCAGCAGCTTCCTTCTGTCCTCAGGTAAGACTGAGAGAGAGGCTTTCAGCTTGAAAAGAAAGTTTTGCATTTATTTCCTTCACCCTAGACTTCATTAATGTAAACTGCTAGTGTAAAATGTTTCTACAATTTCAATAGGACCTACTAATGACAGTGAATAGGTTGTTACATTATCATTCCACTAAATTTAATTTTGTTTCTCAGAAACATGACAAAACACTAAGAAATGTTGCTGCCATCTTAGAAATTAGTTGGTTATTGAAATTACACAAGAATTTATGGGATTCACTGCACCAGGCATGAAAGCAAAGTTAAGAGTTAATAGGAAGAATGGTGGGGAAAAAATAACTTAACCACATATTTTGCCAAGAAGAAAAAATCAAGGAATTAATTAGAGACAGAGCAGCAAAATGAAAAAATATATGGTCTAGAGAATGAATCAGATTATACTGATTAAAAGTGTTCTTTTCTGAACAAAGCTATCAGCCAGACTAGCAGGCAGATTTCATTCTCCCCTGTACGGTTTTTTTATCAGAACTAAAAGTTTTATGGTTTAATGCCAGGTGCACTGGTAAGGAACAGCTGAAAAGAATAAGGAAAATTAGTTATTTCCTAGATTACCAAAATAGCTTCTCTTTCTGTAAAATGTTAAGCATCAATGGCAACATACAGTATCCATCAGAGATACCACTGAATACAAGACTAACTCATGTTTTTCCTATGTGATGAGCTTACACCATACACCATTTTACAGAGCATGACTGTGGGGTTAAACCTCTTCTCCATATGCTTTTGAGCAGGGGTCTTTCACTGAGCTCCAGTACTCTGAGCAGGAAAGCTGGTGGAGACATGCCCCAATATTTCTCATTATGGATAGTAGCCATAAAGCCAAATATGAATAACATTACTGCATGAGTATCTTCTCTTCCTACAGGAACTGCAGGTGCCAGAATAACTCCATGTTTACTCTACAAGGAATATCACTGGAAATCCCACTATCTCTAATGCCAAAGTTATCTTTGCAATCCACCCTGTGGGACCATCCATTTTACTGATCTCTCTCACAAAAGGTAGTAGGTGTTGGCTCTATTTTTAAAAGAATCTCTTTCCAAAACAAAAATAAAGCAAATGGGGGAGTACAATCCTGTATGTTCATCTTAAGAAAGGCCTAGAATGAAAAAGGAATCAGTTCAGTAACTTGTTTCCTCCATATCAATTATTTTATGAGAGAGACGTCCCCCTGACCTTCCCTCAGCAACTGGAGGAATTCTCTTCCATGTCGGAGTGAGCCAGAGCAGCAAAAGATCCCATGGATTTGGCTCCTGATGCTGCACCTCGGCCTCAACATCCATGAATTCCAGAGCAGACTCTGTACCTCTAGCAATTTGCAGGGAATCCTCTTTGTCACATCTGGTCTCCTGGGGCAGCTTCTTGGAGCAGCCCCAGATATTGCAATTACACAAAGTTACAATATAAGCTACTGGTCCAAATTCTACCCTTAGATTAGCTGAAACCTATAATATCAACTGCTTTCCTGCAAGCATAGTGAAGGGAAAGGTTTGCATCAAGTTGATCCACATCCCTCACAGTGGAGTAGATTTGAGTTAAATAGAAGAATTTAACTCGCCAAGGTGAATTTCTGGTTAACTATTAATACTTTTTTCCATGATTAAATTGTTTTAGTCTTAGTTTGCATGGAGAAAATATAATTCAAAGTTTAAACATACAAATATAATGATGTCAAACATCATAATGAATCTGCAATTAATATTTAAACCTAAATAGCTTACTATTGTATAAACTCTTATCTCATTTTATACATATTTCTAAGGGTGTGGGTTTGTGTACACCCACACAAACATATTTCAAATACAAATATAAACAATATTGATTTAAAAAAAAAAGAAAAACCTTGGAAAATCTAACAAGTATTATCACAAAAAATTTTTTTAAGTACATGTAATAGGCCAACATGCCAAGCTGTCTTAACATTTTCTATTTGGCACCCAGATGATAAGTACCTTGCACTTACTAGTTGAAGATGACACCCAAACATAATGCTCTTCAAATATTGTAAGCCGTGTAAAATTCAACACACCCTTTCTAACTTACAGCTTTTTTCCAAGCTATGTAACAAATGGCTGTACAATAGAAGTAAAAGAAATAACTTGCATCTAATTCGCAGATTCATCATGCACAGAGCTCTTTGGAAAATTCTTATGCATTGCTTTTACCTTCATACATGATATGTGAACATACAAACTGTAACCAAAAATATTTTATAGGGTTTTCATCCCTCCTAGGGGAGTTTAAAACTTGAGATTTACATCCTTCCTTTGAAAAAATCTTATGTTTCCTTCCAATAATAAGGTTTTAATTTAAATACTCAAAAATACATTCCCAAAAAATCACATACAGAAAAGTAGCAATACACACCTGGACATAACTTATAGGATGAATTAAAGTAAAAGCTGAAGTAAAATCTACAGTCTGTAGATTTGAGAAATCTTTCAGTGTTAGGTTTTTTTCTGAGTGAGAAGTGGTTCCTACTGCGATGTTATTTAATATGTCAGACAGATTCTATCCAGCTGCTCCTTTTATATCCAGGGAAACAATAAAAAGAGACTGGAAATATCTTGCTATTACTTTTGCAAGCTCCTACTTTGAACAAACTACTTGCAATAGAGACAAAAGCTTATTGATCTTTAATGAGTGGAATACATAGCACTATATTTGATCTTGTATGCAAGGTATTTCTTGCAATGCAAAGTTATTCCACCAGTGTACAAAATCAAATAAACTATTAACAAGGAAAATCAACAGCACACAGGTGCAAAGAACAAATACAAAAAGGAAATAAATTGGTAAAGCCATTCCAGGGATATTTGTGACAAACATTACGTGTGTTATTCCATTAAATACTTTAGTCACATAAATCACAATTAGATGAAAAGGGTTTTTGCAACAACTTTGTGTGTTGGTTTTAATATACAGTGATAGTCTCTGAATTAGTCCAGCTAAAAATCAAACTACTTCAAATGGAACAGCAAACCATATGCTGATCAATAACACCAAATCGTTTTCAAAAGTCAAAAAGTTTTAATTGTATAAATTAAAATGTCCATGGCTACCATAATTTCCCAGTGTTTATTATTTATACTATTTACTATTATACTATTATCATTATACTATATTATTATCCTATTTATTATTTATTATAATTTTATCAATCCAGTACAGTACTCGACCCTAACTTATAGTCAAAATATAAATATTTTCTTAAGTATCTAGTGTCACTACTGACCACTCACTTGATCAAAATTCTTCCAAGGAAAACCTAACCCTTCCAGATTTAATTAACAGACTGCAGTCATCATCCTATCTGATTTTATCAATTACCAGTGAAAGTGCAAAAAATCTTGTGAAATAGCTCATATAGTCAGAGAAAAATGTAGAAATACTACACAATTTCCCTCTCAAAATACCTCTATTGCCAGCAAAACCTGTTCTCACCTGGAGCAGAGCTAGAAAACCACCTGCCCTCCTATTGCAACACACAAAAACCAGACCACTAATTTTCATTACTCTTGTGCATTGAAAAGATATCAAATTATGTTAAAAACAGCTGACCATAACACTTCATAACACTAATGTACCTCCTTCTGGAGTGACTGAGTGTTTTATTTCCACTCTTCTATCCTAGCAAATCTCAGGGAGAGTGCTACATGCTCCAGCCTGGGACATGCAGTAGCCCTGCTTGTGAAATTATGCTCATACAGCCAGCAGACTTAGCCATGATTAACTGGTATTTCTTTTTAAAATCACAGAACGGAATGCTCCAATATTGACAGAAAACAGATTTGTGCCTAATCCAAAGGAGGACTCATTTAAAAATTTACTACTCAGTAGTTAGCACTGAGCTTCTCACCTGCAAATCATTTGGTCAATTTGCTTTATGAGATGGAGGGATGTTCACTGGCACATCAAGTACAAGAGATGTCTTTCTCTTACTTCTCCTGGATGGGTCTTTCTTCCCAAGGGGTTTTATGCATTTAGCTAAATTTGGGATGCTTTTTGGGTACACTGCTCCATTTCGGTGTGTGCAAATATATTGCCTGCCCTGTTCTTTTGTTCCATAGAGATGTGATATGGGGATGGTGTGTGTTTACAGATGTTCTTGCAGTAAAAGTTGTTTGGAGGAAAATACTCAGCTTTTTGAGCAAGTTACTTGCAAGTGTGTGTTACCTGTTATTAAGAACAAACCTCAATAATAACAGCATACAAGTCAGGAATCAGGTGTCTCTCAATGAACAAGATCCAACGTACAACATGACAAGTTGAAAGTGTTGGGATATTCTTGTGAAAAGCTGGTATATCAATTCAATTCCAGATCAAGAAATGAAGACACTTACTAAAGCTTTTGTGTAGAGGCAAAAAGGAGTTAGTAAATGATGGCACAAAACTCTTCTTCAAGCACAAAAACATGGTGTGAGCTACTAATAGATACCATATTTCTGCTGTCTTTATAGAAAATCACATGACTCCTTCAGTGTTTTGTGATTATTTTACCTTCCATGAGACTTGAAAATTAAATGTAGTTTCAAAAAGTTAAACAGCCCACTGAGGGTTTACATTCTGTATACATCCAAACCAGCTGTCCTGCACATTCCCTCATTAAGCACATAGGGAATGCCAATATTAAATTCAAAACACACACATGTTCTGTGTGAAGTTCAGAAGAATAAACATTGCCTATTGTTAATCAAACAATATATACACTTACGTTATTTAAATCCATTTTCAAAACATATGGGCTGAACACAGAACTGCACAGCTAAGTGCCACACCAAGACAGAAGTCAGTGAAAATTACAGCTGTCCCCTGCAGCTGTGATATCCTTTATGCTGTGATTTAACAATAGACAACAACTGAAATCCCACTGTGGGCCAGAAAGCTAGAGAGAAGAATGGACTATAGGTCAAGAAAGCAACATCAGTGTTAAACTTTAAAATTACATCTCTCTATGAGAAATGTCCAAGAAATGCATAGGCAAATTGTCATGATATTACACTAAAATTCTTAAACTGGATTACTGAATGCTATTTAATTTTTTAAGTATACAGCTAGGATCTGAACTTCATATTCACCTGACTTTTTAAATGAACCTAATTTTAATGTGGAGCTGCTGGGGTTTTTTTCCCTTCTGGAAAGGTTATTTACTTGAAACTCAACATCTTTTAGATGCACTATGCTCATAAGTGTCCTAACGATGGCTGAACCTATGTCTTGTCACACAAAACCAGGTCTGTCTGTTTGTCCTGTGAGGAAGAAGGTAAAGAAGTGAGGAACAAGAAATTGCCCTTCATGGAAAAAGGCTTTTCTTGTTTTGTGTGAAAGGACATGCATATTCCCCAGGATATGACCTACAATAAAAACACTCCTAAAAGAAAGGTGATGCATGTACAGCAAAGTTCTATGTCTGCAGTTTACCTTAGTTGGTTATTTTTGTCAATGTGTATGTGCTCAAGTTAAAAACATATAATATATTAGTACAATCTTTGCCAATAGGTTGAACACATTCTAGAATAACTTGCCTTAGCCTGATAGTAAAAAAATTGATAAGTAACCCAAGGCATTGACTTGAATTTTAAACTCTGTATGAGGCAGCAGTTGTTGGCTCATCCAGAGAGGTACTGATAACTTATGGTGCCTAATCTAACCAATGCTATTAGAGAATCTTCTATTCTCATCCCACAAGCAAAACAGACTTCTAAGTTAAAAACAAAAACCAAAAAACAAAAACCAAAAAACAAAGCAGCCCTCCTGAAGGTTCTCCTTGCCACATTACTTGTTATCACGAGGTCTATTCCCAATGGCTTTTTCTGCAGGCAATCTTCTGTCTACAACCTAAGGAGACTCTGAAAATCTATTACTATTATATTTCATTTCAGAAACTACCTTTAAGACCTGAGATGGCAGCAGTGACTCCAGAATAAAGATCAGTTTTTGGAAACCATTAATATATACATAGGAAGTCACTGCTGTTAAGGTTTGATGACTTTCCTTGGTATAGATTTATAACCCATTTTTTTCTAGAAATCCAGTTCTTGAATTTGGGCATTGGGGGGATATTTGTATCATCACAATCTTACAACCAGAATGCAACTGTACATATATGATGAATTTAAAGCTGCTATTGCTATGAGGCTGAAAATTGCTGAAAAATATTGAAATAATGTAAAATATGAAGGAAAGAAAAACAAAATCAGAAAGCATATTTTCAAAACTTAAATTATTCCCTAGAAAATGCTGCAGAAGTTATGTGTCTGAAATTACTTCAACACTGCAAAATAATTCAGAGACATTTGATACCAACTCTCTTTAGTGCAGTCTGGGACTGCAATAGCTTTGGTTACAATTTTCATGATATATGTAAGATTTTTCCACTTCTCAATTACTTTAGGGATATTTAAAAATATCAGTTGGAGATGGGAGGAATACAGGAAGAAAACTGGATTTCCTGTGGTGTCTTGATGTTTGAGCTCTGGTCAAACTCCCGGTGTAATCTGTGGGACTACCAAGTGCTGGCTGCCAGCCTCCCATCACAGGTCTTCATGGGGACTTCACAGCTGTTCAGCATAGGGAACAGAGTCATTGGGCAAAAAAACCCCTACAAATAGTTAAATGGTTGAATGGAAGTCATGTTTTCCCCTACCAAATCTTTGTGGTCTGTGTCAGGTCCTTAAAATCACATTCATTTCTTACAGCTGGTTCTACAAAATCTCAGCCTGTCCTTTCCTCAAATGGATGAGAGTTATCAAATAAGCCAAAGCTTTCCTTCCAGCTGACCTGCTGCCTGAAGGACTATGCTGCTGGGGAGAGCAGGTCCCCAAATCAACAATTTTTAGTATGTGTGTTCAGGGAAATGGTACTTCTCCAGACATACCTCCCTGGCATCTCCCAGCATCAGCTCTGGTGATTAATTCTGCCTGCAGGTTGCAATTTTATTGTCTGCAATTCCAGTTATTTATCTCCTCTGCTATCCTAACTTTGTTTTGGTTTGTTTTATTGAAGTAGTGGTTCCGTTTCACGTGACTGAGCACAGCCACACAAAACAGGACCTGCCAGCACATTTTCTCACCATTTAAGGGTGGTTCAGCCAGTGCAATTGGTCCAATTGCTACTTGAGTCAGCTAACAATTCCCTGATACACGAGTGAGGGATACATGAGTGAGAGACCATAATTATTTTTTAATTTTAAAAAAATCAGTACTTTGTTGTAAAAATTATTTTGAATTATCCTAAGTTTTTTGTTCTTGTCTGACCAATGTCACAAACATGAAGGAAATCCTAAGAAAAAGATTTCAACTGAGGAAGAGGTTTATAGACATCTCTACTAAGACCTGCTGTTGGACACCATTTTTATACAATTCTTCGCCCTCTGGTTTCTCTTTTCAAAAACCTTAGGATGATTTCAGCATGACTGCAAAACCTCAAAAATGGCCTTTTTGTCTTTATAGAACAAAATCTTTTCCTCGTACTCACCTATTTCCATTTATGTAAAAATGCATTGTACGAAGACTTCTGAGTCACTATGAACTGTGGAATACATTAAAGCTCTTCTAAGCTTCTTCTGAAATGTGACTGGAAGTTGTAACTTTCTGAAAAAAAAACTTTGCTATTGTATTCTGTATAACTCCAGCACCAAATCCCAGCCTCAGTTACCCCTCAGTGCACAGACCTGAGTTTTCCCTTTAACTCATGAGTCAGGAGAGTTTAAACAGATTAGACTTGTGGACTTGTGGAAGGCTCCCTGTTCAAGTAGAACTAACCCAACAAAAGCCCCAAACCAGCTTGCTGAGCATCTGCATCTCAGCCCAAGAGCAACCTGGGCTCCCACTCCACCCTTGGCAGTAGAGGATTCATGCACCCAGATGTCAAAATTCTCCCTAAAGAAGTAAAATGTAACATCTGCAATTTTAAGTTTCTTCCCTTTCTCTTCCAGAAGGGAAACAAAACAAAACAAAACAAGATACTAAAAATACACAAAAAGGAGTTGTTACATGTTGTCTTTCTTCAATGTAATAGAACTGGTTTACACAAAGAAAGCATGAAAATGTAAAATGCTTTGGTTTTTAATTTAACTTCCACTATGTGAATTCTAAAATATTCTGGATTTTCAGGCAGGTAAATTCATAATGTGAATACAGCATTAATATTGTAGAATATGATACTGCAGAAGAGTTATGCATGTATTAAACTTTACATATACAATGAGCTCCATTGAATTCAGGAGCTGGCTTGAAGGAGTACTGCAAATGACACAGTTCCAAAAATAATGAACTGCATTATTCATTACATGTATAAGAAAATAGCACACTATATACATATGTATGCCTGCGTACATTTTTATTATAGACAAGAGCTCCAGTTAAGTTTGCTTAATATTTTTTAATATAATAAGTTGGTTCCAGTTGCTTATGTCTTCACCAAGCTGTATTTATTTAGCTGAAATTTTCCAGGCTAGATGTTTGCCTCAGATTAAATTTTATTTTTGAACTTGCAACAAAAGCAGTTTGTTTCTTTCCAAAAGAAAAGGGATGTTAGGGAAACATGTCATTTGCCTGTGTTAAAAAAAATACTCAAAACCTTTTTCTTTCCAGAGAAGCTCGAATGTCTTGGTGTGTTGAAGCAAGAATAGAAAGCATGGCAGGATGAAGAGAAAGGATAAAATGCAAAGGTTTCCCTAGTACACAGAATATGGTTGTTACTGTGATTGAAAATCCACTTCTCAAAAATCTGTACTTTTCACACAATAAAACATATCAGAGGCCATTAGATTTGTCATCTCAGTCACTGAATGTTCTCTGTACTGACCACGATGTGTTCTGTGCAGCATCATTTATTAAGACAGTATTTGTTTAGCTTTCAATTGCAGAAAATTTATTTTTTTTCCTTAAATTCAAGAATATTTCAATGATATCAAAGTTGATGACTCAGAACTATCATACATCTCATGTTATGAGATGAAACTTCCCATCTAAAACTGTCAGTCATGCAGGGTTTGATTTGAAGTGGCCAATGTCAAGTCCATGGTACCACCAAACTGCAAGGTATCTGAGACATCCCCGTGGGGCTGGCACAGATCCCAGATCTTCCCAGAACTTGGGAAGACCAAGATCCTGCCTGAGATTAGGCCAAGGCCAAGGTGGACATTGAGAGGGAGCTGTAAATGGCATTGGCCATCAGTGCTCCCTAACTGAATGCAACCAACAGTGTCACAGCATGTGGCGACACACGATCTTCTGCTAGAATAAATGAGGAGAAGGCTTCATCAAAAAGGGTTCAGAGTTCATTTCGCCAGAATAAATAAGAGTTCACATTTAAAGAACAGAGAAGTGAATCCTGAAGGTATTGTACCATGGCAGCTTAAACTGATATAACTCACAGCTACCATACTCCTGTCCTTTTTTCTACCTATCTATATTCCTCTCTCTTTTTGACATCTAGTCCCTCCCTCTCCTTTGCACCACCACCAGCACATGTGTAGTTAGGTGGCAAGTGGGTTTAGGGAGACACTGTGACAGGAAGATAACCCAGCATTTAAAGTAATTAAGCTTCCATAGGTCGGCACTTTGAAAGATGTGATGTAAATGAAAATGGAGGGAAACATGGGAGAGGTAAAAGAAGTATTTAATCTAAAAGAGGATGTTCATGTGTGTCCTGGTTTGGGCCAGGATAAAGGTGATTTTCTGGTTTGTACTTTTGCTTTCAGCTAAGCCTCTTGGAAGTAGTTGCACTTGTTGAAATTAACAGCAAGTTTCTCAGACAGTGTCTGCTTCTAGGACTGATAACACTGGATGTTTATAGTTACTGCCCGAGACTGGTGTGCAAAACCAAGGACACTGCTCAGCTCTGAGGAACATTTTACCCTGCAGAAGGAGTAAAGAGGTCCCACCTGAACCCCTCCTTTGGGGAGGAACAGACAAGATAGATGCCAGAACTGACCAAACAGAGTATTCTATCCCATACACGTCATACTCAGTATAAATTTGATCACGAGGGTCAGACCCCTTCTTCCTGCTCTTCCTGCCCTTCCTTCGCCTGTTCCCTGTTTTGCTTTGGCATCCTGGGAGGATTCTGTCCCTTCCTCTGCCTGTGGTCCTGATCCATGCCAGCCTGAATCTGTGTGTTCCTGCCTCCAGCTCCCGACTGCTGCCGACTCCAGGAGTCCAGCCTGGACTTTCCCAGGGCTGCCCTGCAGCCTCCGTGGTGACTTGAGAGTTATTGGGGGAAAGAGGGGAGGAACGTGGTATCAATTTTTCCTGTATATTTGTATATTTATATATATTTAGTAATTTTTCCTTTTTATCATTACTGTTTCATTAAAGTTGTGTAGTTTAGTTTCCAACCCATAAGCCTCTCTCCCTTATTCTCTCTCCTTTCCTTATCAGGGAGGAGAGGGGGATTGATAGAGAGCATCTGTTATTCGGTTTAATTTCTGGGCCAGTGTTAAACCCTGACAATGTGACAAAAAAATAGCTCTAAGCAGCCACGGAGAAATGTAATCTAGAAATTACAAAAGAGTTTCTATGCATTATCACCTTGTAGTCTAAAATAACTCTCCAGAAGCAATAATGAGAAAAAAACCCCAAACCCTAAATAATGGACCTTGACCAATTTAATAAAGGGATTATGTGGCCTGTGGTACCACGCTACTGGACTTACTGGGTTTCTCTGTTATACCCCCTAGTACTGCCATGCAAAACCAAACTCCCTGTTCACAATAGCATCACGGGACAACAGGCACCAGCAGGATCTACCCATGCTCTCCAGAGCAGGCAAGAACCCATTGAAAACGTGTGCCTGTCAGCAGGTATGGTTGGAGCAGTTGTCTGTAGACAGCTTGTAGCCCACCTTATGAGGCTCTCATGCCAAGAAAGTCACAAGTTCCTGAGCATGTTGTGTTTATGCCTTCCTCCCACCTACCCCTCAAGTGCCATCCACCCACTGCTAGTGATGCAGGTGGATCCTTTCAGCATCATATCCTAAACCAAAAAGTTATAAAACAACCATGTTGCTGTTGCTTTTTCAACCCTAAATTGAGGTTTTGCCCTTGTGGGCAACTTTTAATTACATGAGTTCTATTTATTTTTTCCATAGGCTTTTAAAAGGGTTATTTAAATACATTCTGCCAATGTACTGCATACATCCTGACTTCCACAACAGGTGGAAGTAGTTACTACCTACAAAACACATTCTAATGCCTTTCTCGGGCCAACATGAAGGTAACTCTCTACTTCAGCTCCTCATTTCACTGCACACTACAGTTCAGGCATTCCCTTAGGACACAGTTTTTATTTTTAGAGAAGCCTCTATTTGCTGACTGTTGTGAAAGGAACACTCAGGAGATGCGATTAGCAGTCACTTGTTTCAGTAAACATTGAATGTAACATATGCCTCTCAAGTAATGTGTATCCAAACATACAATTTACAAATAATTAACATCATGTTAATTAGTCACATTAATTTATGCCACTTTGTGGAATTATTTCCTCAGAGTCTTTAGGAATGCTGCCAGCAGTTTGAGCCAAAGAGTGTGAAAATTTGCTTGAAGTAAGTGTTGTGACTGGCTGTGACACACAGCTTGAACAGCAAGTGACTGGGGGACACAAAGAGTGACTGGAAGATCAGGAAGCCATTGAGGTGGATGGCTGCCCACACCACCCAGCACGGGCAGCAGCTGAGGAGCACTGCTCAGGCAGGGGCCATGCCAGTCACAGGTTTCCTTGCCTCCTGCCCCATGCCTCTCCTCAAAAAAACCAAAAAAAAACCCCCACAAACCAAAAAGAAGGTGATCAACAATATACTGACAAATTCTTGTAATTACCACGTGCTACTTCAGATGATGAATCTCAGAAAAAAAAAAAAAAAAAAAAAAAAAAAAAAAAAAAAGCTGTTGAAACCAAACATAACTTCAGAACGGATAAATGCCAAGAATTAAGCTTTAAATTCTGAAAAACAAAAGAGAAGCCATTTGGAATATTGGCACAATCTCAAAAAACTCAGGCACAGCTATTCTTAAATGTGTGAGGATGGAGCTACTAAACACAGCTGTACATTTCAGTAATACAATATGAAATGTGCCTTGTGTAGAAGAAGAAAGAGTTGCTGTCTACAAATTGAGATGGCGAGGCCAAACAGTAAGAAACAAAAGAAGCTATCTTCAGTCACTTATGTTTTGCAATCAATAGTTCTGTTTTCTTAAGTAATGATACAATAAAACTGTGTAGCATTTCTATTGGGATTGCAACTTTCAATTTTTAGGAAAAATAAAATTACTTGAGATAAATAACTAAACGGGTGAAGAATAGCATGACCAATTTCTCTGAATGCACCTAAATTCCAACGTATGGGGATATTAGAAACACCTCAGCTTGCACTATACATTCATTACATTTTTACAGGAAAAAAGCAAACTGATAAAACAGCTCAAATGATAAATACACACAGCACTCTAGGAAGCTCCCACTACAACTGCTAACTATAGACACTCAGAGCAGCAGGCAGGTATAGAGACAACAATGCAAAAACCAATGGGCCCTCAGAAGCGGATTAAGAATGTTTGGGTTTTTAAATCTTTTTTTCCTGTGCCAGGAACCACAAGCCATGATGTTAACACAAACTGACTTATGCAGCCTCCAAAAAACCTAAAAACTACACTACAGACTTGGGATTTCCATTGAGGGAAAATCCCCATTGGTGCCTGTCTTGCCTTATTGTACCACAAGGATCTCTGCTCTCCCTCAGACAGCTGTAAGACTTCATGGATTTAGTTGCTGGGAAATACAGATTTTCTTCTGCTGCTGTTTGTAAAATTCTTCAGCATTGACTGCTGGGACTTTAAAGAGGAATGACGATGAATGGTATTGGCCTAAAGTGTTGCCCACTGAAAGCACTGAACAGACTCCACCTTTCAACTGAGCCCCATTTCAGTTTGCATGGTGTACTTCTGCACAGCACTTGTATGTATGAGCATATTGGCAAACCACTGCCTCTGCTTCTTAACAAGATAAAGGTGCCATACAGAGCACATGTTACAAGCCATCTGAGATAGAGATGACGCGTAAAGCTCCCAAGGTTTTTATCACCTTTTATACACTTGTCTCATACAGCTATAGACAAAGGTATCACCATGCTTACCACTGCACAGACTAAGATTATTTTCCCTGATCAATCAGAGATGCTTTCCCAGAAATATTGGAATCATTGTTAGTTATCTAGCATAGCCAGCTGAGTGAGCTAGCTACTGAAAAAAAAAGAAACAAATACTATATAATACACATTATATATAATTTTATGTGTGTATGTTTATGTATGAAACCACACACGTAGGGAACTGCATCCCACATATCACAAGCAGTTTTGGGGGATGCTTATCTGGCTCATTTTTTCTTTTCTTCTCTTTAAAAATAATTAACCAGACTCTTGTACAACAATGTCTGGACACGTTAAGAGAACCCAGCAAAATGCAGGATGCCACTGAAAATTTGAAATCAAGGTATATTTCACACTTCAGACATACTCTGCACTTCCAAGTGATTGGCAAGGAAGCAATATGACCCTTCTCTACCTAAAAACTCACTTGATACAAACAGCCATTCTCACTGTATATCCATTCTAAGCTTATTTTAAATGGTAGGAGAGGTACCATATCTTTATATTTTTTCTTGGGGCTGATGATAAAATATCCATTACTGCTCAGACAGTTTTGGAAGTATCTGTTACAGAACAGAAGTAAATATTTCCAGGATTTTCAAGGAGTAAATTTAATGAGTCAATCAGTTTTTCTAAGGATGCCAAAATCCTTACATTCAGCATTCTCTAAAATATGGGCATTGCACACATGTATATTTATGGAGGCCTGGATGCTATCCATGTGCTCCCTGTATTCACAGAGCTGTGATACCTTCCACCGTTGAGTCTGATTCTTTGACAATTAAATGGAATTTGCTCCTTGTCATTTTCCGTGCTACTTCTGAGCCTTTTACTAGAGCAGCCAGGCTGGATGAAAAGCCCCCACAGTACATTCAGACATGTCTAGACAGATGGCATCCTTTTATATTCAATAGGAGCACTTTGGTTCTGCTTGGTATTGCACTATCCCTCAGCCCCCATCCGCGTGGCTGTTGTGCCCACCTGTTGTCTCTCGTGTTTTCTTTTGAGGACAAGTACTTTTAAAGCCCTTTTTTACATAGCATTCATTATGTGTGAGTATATGGCAGCAATACAAAAGGAATGTAAGCACTAACTGGCCACAAAACAGACCACATTTGAAACATGTGCCATTAATTAATAAAAAAAAACCCGGCAGTTATGCTGGAGACATCTTATGAGGTAGAAGCCTGGTGCAGGAGTCTGTAAATTAGTTTTTAGTTTGGGTTGAAACATAATTTTTTCAATCAGTTGAGTTTAATTTATAATTTATATGCTCCGTGGCCAAAAGAAACTGCTCTGATCCTTTCTTCTGACAAATTTTTCTGGACAGAATTTTTCTGAAATGCAACTCTTTTAAGAGTTATGTCATTTCATTTTAATCTCCAACAGATTAGCCTGCCACCTTCCCTGGTGAGCTTCTCCAGTGCTAAATTACCTTAATACAGGGAAAATCTGTCTCTTTCAAGGCTGAATTCGTCTCAGTTCAACTTTTACCCACCCGACCCTTATGTGCTTTTGTTTGTGACATCTAAGCTTCCATCAAGCCTGTCTTCCACGGGGTAGTTATCTATGTCCAGTCTTAAAGTTATGTCTCAATCATCAAGTGATTCAACTCTTTCTGCTCCTTGGATAATTCCTTTAAGACTTCTGACTGCTCTACAGGCCTTTTGTTTCTAATTATAAAATGTACCATTTCACATTCTCTTCCTCTGCAGATTGTAAATTTCTCATTTCATCCACCATATCATCTACTTCTCTTCAAACATTGAACAAAATTATTACTTGGACATTTCTGACTTTTCTGTATTATTTGATTTTACTTTCTGCATATTGCAATGGGCCTATACTTGGATTAAGGTGATTTTAATACTTAATTTGCTTTAAAATCTTTCTTACTATTTTAATTGTATTTCTACTTATATATCATTGATTTCTTTAGCTTCTCTTATCCACTGCATACATTTTAGCCTGCCATTTAAATTCAATGCTTCTCCTTTCACACTTTCTGATTATTTCTATACTTACTTATATTTACTTTTTAAAGATGATTCTCCATGTCTACAGTGTTCATGACTTTTTTTGAATTTTTACAGTCATGACTTTTGGATCAACCAGTACAATCTCTTTCAGCAATACCAAACAGGTAGAATTTCAGTTCTAAAAAGAAAATTGCCATCATTTATGTCAGGGGAGATTTCAGCTTTTGGTAAAAAGGTGAGGTTTTTTTAAGTAATAAATGTAGAACTATTGGCTGCTGCCATAGTTTCTATTCACAGATATAACAAGTTCACAATCACTAGTTGCATATGCAAGAAATGCTTTGGAGATAACCAGTTCAGTCTTAGTTCATCACAACCCCCTGTACCAAGCAGTGTTTCCTGTTTGACATCTTTGCTTTAGGAATTCAAAGGTAACTTTGATTCTGATTACATCCAAATTCTCCATCAGGCAGCAACAGGGGAATCTCTATGTTCATTAGGATTTGTGTGTCTTACAGGGAAACCCTTTCCTTTGGAGTGTATCAGGTTTAACACAAAATGCCTTAGTTGGAGAGAAAGAAAGAAAGGGTATGGGATTCCAGTTCTGTCACCTATGCACACTGAAAAAAAATGAACCATGTGCCCTGAGACTTGAAGAGCTTTTTGGCTCATATGATGATGAATCACTGAGATAAGAATGAATGTACCATTTGGTCATTTCCTGAAAGCATGCACCTCATTCTTTTTTTTTTTTTTTTTTTTTTTAATCCGACACAACAATTTTATTTAACAATTTCTCCATCCGATGTTCTCCTATAACATTTAGTCTATAAACCTTTTTCACTGCTGGCTGCAGTTTTCATCTCTCAGACCAAGCTCATCACTTCTCTCCCTTTCAAACAACTGGACATGACTTTCAATCCATGATGGTTGGTACATACCCATCCAATTAGAAGGTTCTTACAAAATGTCCCAGTTTTTGCTTTGTGAGGGATCCTTTTCTGGTTTTGCTGTGGCAAAGAGTTGTGGTAATGAATTTTGGGGCACAGACATTATATCTCTCAGCACTATTGGTGATCTCAGAAGAAAATATGATCTTGAAGAAAACAGTAAGCATACATACAGATAAATTTCTTTAGACTTACATATGGAAGAAGAAGAGAAGATAGCCTTGGAATTTTCATGTAAGGAAAGGCATTAATAAAGCCAGACAGATGTAAAGGATTCTTAAGACTCAAAATCCTGGCCACAGACAACCAAATGAACAGAGATGTGAATTCTCTCACAGGTTGGGGTTTTCATTGGTGCTGTGGTGGTACCCCCCACCAATTAGAGAAAGAGGCAGAAGAATGCAAAAGCACTGGTAGACAAATGAGTTTAATTTACACAGCCAATCCTCATAGCTGTGTGTTTACATGGGAGATGTGCATTATCTGTCACTCAAAACTAAATGTAGAAGTCCTTATTAAATTTCTTAAAAATGCAATATTAAACGTCCCTCAGTGCCTTGGTGTAAATGCTGCATAGTTCATCCTGATGGATGATTATATTCAAGTCCACACTGAATCACTCCAGAGCAGGGGTTTGCTGTAGAAGCTGTATATTTATCAGGTTTTTTTGAGAAATATTGTAGTCTAGAAATAGAAGGTATTTGTAAGTGTTCTTAGTATACTCATAAGTCATGCACACCACTCTGGATTTTTTGTTTTGTTCAATTTCTTAAAAATTTTTGAAGGACAATAAAATTGAATCCCATTTGTTTAAAACACTAACAGACTTTTAGCAAATCTGCATGTCAGAGTGAGACTGGTTTCCATAAAGGAGACAACTAACAAAAAATATGCATCCTTTTAACATAGGATTGTGTGCCTATGTGGGCAATGTGAATCTCCAGTTCAAAAATGCCTAGACTCTTTTTAGACCTTAGGCTGTCAAGTTATCTTTGTATAATCTTAAAGGATAGCATAAATTACAGAAAATAATTTATAATAAAATCACATATGCTAGAGAGGCCTCTAGCATAACCAAAGAGAGTGAAGGAGATCAGCAGTGACCAAGGCAAGCAGGAACATATGGCCACATTCTGCCCCAATTTTGTGGGACCACACAACCTGGAAACCAAGGTTATTTTAAAATAAATGTCAATGCAGCATTGAAAAGATACTTTAAAAGGCACCACATTCATGTCTTCATGCTGTTTTATCTCTATATGAAAAATATATAGCAAAGGGAGTGAAGACAACAAGGGCTTAAAGAAAACTTGAGGGGTTTTTTTAGCTTTTTGTTCTGCTTCAAAAGTCTCTTTGGACATATGTTTTTGCTTAGAACAAACAGAGGTGAATAAATCAGTTGATCAGCATTCCCCTGGAGCTGCCTGTATTAACTTTCTTGGCATGACTTCAGCACTTAAGTCAATATGACTTAAGAGTCTCCCTAACAGTTTATTTGCTTCTAATTCTATACTGTTCCTGGATCTAAATGTCAGTCTAGTGAATGGAAAAATGGAAAGCTTGTAGGAATGCAGAGCCCAGAGATTTACTGTCATAAGAAGCAGAAGTTCTCCTTGAAGACCTGAATTAGTGAGCTGCTTTTCTTCAGACATAAAAAGTTCTCCATATGGTCAACTTTGTGTTTAGAAGTAAATCAGAAGTATTCCAGAAGGAAGGTAATTTTTGTACCCTTACCATAGTTCTCCATATTACTAAATCCAATATATTTATCTCTCTTCTCTCCAGATTTTGCTGCATATTGCTTGGCTGCAAAAGCCAGGCAATCCATTCGAAAAACTATATTGTGGGGAAACGCCACGTGGATGTATTTGGACACAGGCTTTTTTTCCTTTTTCTTTTTTGTTACCACTTGTGAATGCATTTAGGGAACAAGGAGATGCAAATCACCAATTTGTTCACTCAGATGTTTACTTATCAGCTTATTTTCCTAAGTGACTGCATACTTACAGCCAATAACAAGGCCTCCGTTTGCACCTAACAAAGGCACGACTGGGATGGAACAGATGTAGGATGCAATTTGGCAGCCACTGCCTGTCCCTGGTAGTGGGTTGTACAACCAGGCAGAGAGAAAGGAAGAAGAATCAAGCTCCTACACTAATCCCTATATCACCCAGGGGAGGATGCTGGGGGCACCCACGTGAGTGGATCCCTTTTGTGAAGACACGGGCGTGCAATGTGTCTGGAAAGTGGCAAGGCTGTGGGTGTTGTGGCATGCCATGGTGCTAGCAGTACCAGTGGGGTAGGCAGGGGTGTGCTGAGCTCCAGCCAAGCCCCATTGAAGGAGGATGTGTCCCCCAGGTCATGCTCCCCCATGGCAGGATGATGCTGGGAGCTACAACCAGGCGATGCAGAGCCACGCAGTGCCCTCACTGCCCCAGAAGAGCTGACAGTCAGTTCTGGAAACAAGACTGAATGAGCCAAGGGACTTTGCACAAGAAAAGACTTTCTGCATCAGTGAACAGATTCTTTTCCCCCAGAACCACTCCCGGCAAAGGCTGAGCTCCCTCCCAGCTCTGCCTCAGCCTGCTGCTAACTAAGCATCAGCAGGTAACAGCCCAGCCCAGTGTGCAATCTCCAAGGGGCTCTGCCTTCCCTCAACAACTGGCCATCAACAGACAAATTTTTTTTTTTGCTCTAAATCAGTGCTCTCTGCTGAGACACCTGCTGAAGAGAAATGTTTGTTCTGAAGCACTCCAGCAGCAGGAGCAGCAGAACATTTCTCAAATCTACACACAGAATTTCACTGAGGTTTCTAGGCATACACCTTTATCCTCTCCTTATAAAAATAACCATGCTTCTAGGGTTTGTTTTTTAAATTTTATTTGGGGTTTTTGGGTTGCGTTTTTGGGTTTTTTTCTTGTTTGACTTATTTTCCCAGTTTTTCAAATTCACATGTGTTGCTCCTGGACATACCAGTCTTCCTGCAAGAAATAAATCTGAGGTCCTGACCACTGGGGACATTGACAACCTTGTAAAAAAATTGAGGGTAAAGTGCTAGTTTTGCCCAGTTTGCCAAAATCTAATTTGGGTTGTCACATTATGTCTTTGTAGCCTTCCCTTGTAATTTCAGCTGAGCAGAGCTGCACACTCTTACCATCCTTGGCTGCTTCCTGTGCAAGCAAATCCAATACTTTATAGATTGGGTCATGCCTTCAAACCTTCTAAATTCTTTCTGAGGCAGAATGTACACTGACACCAATGACAGCATTACAGAAGTAGTGAACAAAACCTGAACAAGAGCAGTAAGATCACACTTCAGCTAAGTAATCACTCACAGGCTTAAAATTCAACATCTCTCTGTTAAACTGGTCTCCTGATCCAGAACTGGTAAAATCTAAATACACAAAAGTATATTATTGTCCTATTTTGCCTAATCAACTTACATCTCAAATGTAAGAAATAAAGCTATTAAAACTTTACTACTACTACTAATAATAATAATAATAGAATATAGAATTGTAGAATAAGACTATAAGCTAAAGTAAAATGGAGTAGAAGCTTGGTCTCCTCATATGCTTGCTAGCTTCAAAAGCAAGCTGCCCAGGGCTGAGTATTTGATCTCCTGGGGAAGAATGAAGAATAGATTTTAGTTTTGTCCAGGCATTTGTAAAGAAGGATTACATATAGGTAATTATTTTAACTTTTTATATTCCTGAGTAAATTCTCCATTTCCCACCAAAAAACAATCTTAGAGCATTCATCTCCTTCGGTGGTTCTTCACTCCAGTTTAAACAGAACCAAGATACAAGTTGACAACTCACACTTATTTTTTATATTTAGAATCACTGAATTTTCAGGGTTGGAAGAGACTTTTAAGATCATCCAGTTCCAATCTCCCTGCCATGGGCAGGGACACCTCCCACCAGCCCAGGTTGCTCAGAGCCTCATCCAGCCTGGCCTTAAAAACTCCCAGGCATGGGGCTTCCACCACCTCTCTGGGCAACCTGTGCCAGGGTCTCAGCATCCCCATGGTGAAGAACTTCTTCCTAACTTCCAATCTAAACCTACTCTCCTCTCTTTAGTCTGCTTAACTACAAATATAGGAGTGTTTAGTAAAAGACTGCTACAAGTTGCTCTGTGGTAGACTTTTTTGGAAAGCAGCTGCACTTTGGAGGAGGTTTCATGAACTACTTGCCCTAATTAGGCTTTAATCTACAAATTCCATTAGGCAGATCAGTTTGTATTACTGTAGTTGCATTTAGAATTACCCTTCCTGTTGGACTGTAATAAGCACGGGACAGACACAAATATTTTCAGATTGCTATGCTAAGTTTTAAGGCTTGCATTTTCCAGAGCAAATTGCACAGGAGTCACATAACTACAAAACCATGCAGAGATTTGCTCACACTCTGCTTAGCATCAAGCTGGTCTCACATCTTTCATTTGAAATATTTTACTTTTTTTTTTTAAATACCTACTTTGTTAGTACTCCATATAGCCAGCAAGACACATTCCTTAAATTGTAAGTGCTTAGAATAGGTTACATTTGGAACTTTGGTTGGTTTTTATGTCAAAATAAACTGTAAGGAATAGAAGGAATCAGGATAACAGGAGAACAAAGATGAAAATTAATACGGCCCCCCAAAAGTGTTTCAGACTCAGTCTTTGGCTGAAACAAAAAGAGATCCTCTGCCCATCTCTTAAGTGTTTTGAAACACACTGTTTACAGCTGGTGTTTTATACAGTTCCTTCAGACTATGGAATGTCAGTCTTGTTGAAAACAGAACCCATTTAGTTCTGTCTGGTGCTAACTGTGCAGGAAAGCAGGCACAATGTGGAAGCAGTCTGCATGAGGTGTCAGCACCATCTCCTCCTAATGAGTATGGAATGAGTAAACAAGGATTAGTAGTCATTTGAACCCCTTTCACCTACATCTGCTTTCAGTCAGTACCAAAGGAAGATGCCTGGTTTTCAGCTTTACCCATCTTCAAAAATAAATGTTACAGAGTGTTTCAGCTCAGTTTATAGGCAGGGAGTCACTCGGCACATTTGTGCTGGACAGAATTGGGCTGTAAACTTCACCTCTCACAAGCAGTAATGGGCACTCGGGGTATCATGGCATCATGGGAGTCAAACACAAGAGATGCAGTTTGTAGAGCAGCTGCTCCTACTACCTGCCTTCTTCTACCTGGGCCAGCACAGACCACTTCAGCAATCACAATCTGAGGGTTAAGAGTGACCAAAAAAATGGTAGCTTCTACTGGTGTCAGATCCATCAGAATTAACATTTCATACAGGATACCCTCAGTGTATTTTCCCATAAATCACATTTAAACACCACAGGCAGCACCAGCATCTTGGCTGGAAACCTGGAAGGGAACCTAAAGGCAGCACAAGTGAAACTGCAAATTCAGCAGAGGCTGCTCCTCTCCAGGAGACTGGACTGCAGCTCTCATTTCCTCCTGCAATGCTCTGGGGCAGGAGGCTGCTGGACGTACTTTTACATACTTTTTCCACACATGAAATTTAGAAGTCAAAGCTTCTTGAAAGGCCCATGCCACTCCATAGAGGTTGGGAACCCTCCTACGTGGATTATTCCATGTGGTGGTGATGCTCTTGCTTTCACTGAACCAGTCCTAAAATTGCTGTGTCAAGAGAGACCTTCTTTTCCCAGGTGTCCTGATTCTTATTCTGCTTTTCTGAGCACACTTAACCAGATGTCACATCTTGCTCATGAGCTGGCCACCACGATCCATTTTTTATTCTACAAAAATGAAAAGTCCTACCTATTCCCCAATACTGTACAGAAATAATAGAGAAATAATTTCTGTAGCACCAATGCAATCTGTAGTGTTTCAGACAATCACTCAGAAAACAGCAATTGTGTTTTGCTTTATAAATATTATCTATGTTGACAGGTTAAGTTTGTAAATCACCTCTGGATCTTTTGTGATGAAGGTGCTACATAAACTGAAGTTATTATTACTCCTACATTTCATTGCTCCATTAATGAGAGAGATCCTACAGCAGCTCCACTCCTGCACTGTGCTTGTGATTCCAAAACCCTCCTTCCCCACTATGTTATTTTTACTGGAATAAGTGATTAATATGAACCCCACACCTTTTCCAATATCCCACCCCTTTGTGAGGTTTGGTTTGCACTGCCCTTCTGGGTGTCACTTGATTTGGAAACAGAGAATTAAATTGGCTATAGGATGCAAAGTGTGCAGGTCAGTGCAGCATCTGCCAGGCAAACCCACCCTCAGAACAACACCCTGA
The DNA here is from genome assembly GCA_038090715.1 of Florisuga fusca. NCBI lineage: Eukaryota > Metazoa > Chordata > Aves > Apodiformes > Trochilidae > Florisuga > Florisuga fusca. The sequence goes on along the minus strand of JAAWXA010000001.1, from coordinate 9,169,628 downwards.
GAGTCCCACTCACTCCTGAAAGATTCAGGAGAGGATGGAAAAGCACTCTATGCTCAAGCTGCAGCAAAGAGCTCCTTTACAAGCAAAGAATATTTCCATTACAATCGTTTTATATGGGCAAAAGTTAAGGGAAACAGTTGCTGATTTCTGTAGGAGGCCCTTCGTGTCCTGCTCTTCATTCCCCCAAACTTTTCTTTTTTGCTTCAGCAGGTTTTCTCTCACCAGAGCCCTGCTAAGCAGCTCCCATTTGGGCAGTTTGCTGTCTCCCCTCCTCCTTTTCGCCGTGTTGCAGCCAGTGGTGGAAGCAGATAATGAGCTATGACATACAATGCAAGAAAAAATGGTCAGGTAAATGCAATTCGACAGCATCCAGTTGATACATCTGGGCAGTGAGGGGGAATGAGCTGCACACCAGGCACACTTTGCCAAAATCTCTGTCACCAATGGAAATCAAGCAATGTGGCAAAAGCAATCAGAGGGTTAAAAGAATCTTGTCTTTGCCCTTGTTTGCCTCATTTCTTGTTTCTCTCTTAAACTGCACCACTGGGATGAACCACAAGACTTCCCTTCCCCTTATTAAAAAAGCAAAAACTGCTTACGCAGCAACTGCAGCAGGGCTCTGTTGTTAGCAGATAGTAAGGATGCATGGAGATGAGCTACAAATGGTATCCCTATCAGCAGAGACACTTATGGGGGAAAAATTGTTCTGTGAACATTACAAATTCTGGCTCTAATTAAACATTCATCTCTCACTCTTCTGGGGGTGGAGAAGAAAATCGTTGTCCTTTTATACTGCAGTTAAAAGTGGAAAATATTGCATCCAGAAATACAAAGAAGAAATATTTTTCTGTTCTGTGACAGCAATGAATGCTGAGGGTTATGCTGACTGAAGGTAAAAAAAAAAAAAAAAAAAAAAAAAATTAAAAAAAAAAAAAAGACTGTGCATACCTCAAAATGCTGCCTTTTAAAAAAATATCCATAAATTATTCTGTGCTATAATTCGTTTCAATTGTGGGTACAAGCGCAGACACAATTCTCTCCTTGCTGAGCTTCCTGGCCTTAAAAACATGCTTGAAGATATGTAGATGCAAGGTTGAACAAAGAGACACAAATAGAGAAGGAGAGGTGTTCCCAGCTGAGATAGGGTTCATTGAGGGAAGGAAACACTCCTCCTGCCCAGGTCTCTGGTGAGGTAGATGAAAGGCATCACCAAGTTTCTTAAGTATGGAAAGAGGCAGATTAGAATTCCAAACATTAGATATAGGGAATGACCAAAGAATGAAAAATGACCAGCTTCTGAGTCTCTTTCTTGCTCTCTCTCACAAAAAAAATCAACATTGAGTGCCAAAAAGTAGAGCTAGGCTACTTTATGAGAATAACTTAGTGACATTTTGGAAGGGTCCATAGGCAGTTATAAGAACATCTCCAGTTTCTTTTTTTCCTCTCCCCTGTTTGTATTCTTTTTCTGTGTGTTCCTCCTTTTTCAGCCACTGAATCCTCTGGTGGTTCAGTGAAGCCTGAAGTTGTTTCTTGTGGAGGGGAAAGAGAGAAGGGGTTGTATCTACCCATAGTAATAAAAGTTTCTATGTGAATGATATAAATGTTTCAGACTTTTCACCCGTGTTTATGCAAGGCCTCAGCTGCCAAAACCTTCAATATTCAAGGAAGGGGAAGACTCACTCCAGTGAGGAGTTTCTGAAGATGTGATGGCATTGAACTGGAACTCAGTTCTACAGAACCATGTGTCACCATCAGAGGCAGAAGAGGAGGAGGAGCAGTCAGTGTGCAGTTAGCACAGCTCTGAGAGTTTTAATTTGTGTGTTCTTAGATCATCACCGTGGATTTCTCTGTCCCTTGCTTGTCTGGATTGCTCTGTAAAAGTTAAGCAACATAAACCAAAGTGAAGTGACCACTGAAGCCAAAAGATATCAATGACTGCATTCACAGCTTCCCATCTATAGTGGCACTGAGGAGAAACTCATACAAACCACCAAGAAGTGGTTGAAATGTAAAATACTCTTATTCAATTGTATGATTTCAAATAAAATATTATGATAACATTTTAACTGCAGAACATTGGTGTTAATTGAAGATTTGTTTATGCTGTAAAATCAGCAAACTCAACTGATTTCTTTGTGTTGAACGCTTGGTCATCTTGTTTCTTACATGCATTCTCAATTTCTGACCATGGGCTTCTAATGCCCCAACAAGCTGTATGACTTCTATGTGAACTGAGAGCTAGATGGAAAAATGTCCAGTCCCCTGCTGTTACAGTTACTAGACAGTTGTGAAGGAAGTGGGAATCTGAGATTTTATTTCTAGCTACGGGAGAAGCATGTATTCTAGTGTGTATAGGCAGGAGATCCAAACACAAAGAACATAGTTTTTCCAAACTGGATCAAAATTGGATCTATCAGCTCAGTTCCCACCTTTCAGATTATTTATCTGTAAAATGAAAATGAATGGTTTGTTTTCCTTCTTGAGCTTTTAGTATGTGTACCAAACTAAAGTATTAAACACACCACTAATCTAGTAAATTAGACATACTAAATGATGGGATTTCACTGAGCTCAGGCTGAGACAATACAAACTGTTATACAATACAGAAACCTATGCTTTAAAGACCCACTATTTCATTTCCAGAAGAACAGTCACAGAATAAAGGAAAATTAAGTAAAGGGTTCTTAAAAATAAAATTAATAATGAGTAAGTTATTTGGTCATTGACCAGATCCTAGACTCACATCTTTTAGAATACCTCCTAGCTTTTAGGCTAGCTCTGCCTAAAAGCTTTGGTATCAATTGATCATGACAGCAACTTCAAGGTGAAGAACACTTGACATTAGCTTAGGCTACAGATTAATTTCTTGAAATAATATGTGCTCAAAAATTTATTGGCATTGCTAAATTATGAGAAACCTTTACATGAGGTAGTAGAATGCACCATAAACAAACCAAAGATCAATGTAATATATTTTCATCTAACATATAAAAAAGAGAAAAAGATTTACTAAATAAAATGTTCTTCTACAGTGCAAAATACCTTGAAGTTCTTTGCCCCATTCCTATTTTTTTCTGCCAGGTAACTAACACCTCTTAAGTATAAAACACCAAGAGACAGTTGTAGTCTTACAAACTTTGAATCCAAGTCAAGAATTTGTTTTTTAAAAATGTGTTTTCAAATTATGAGAATACAGATGGATTGTAGTTTTCTATCAATTGATAGCACAAGGGAAAAAATGGTCACGTGCTCACTAAAATTATGCTTTTATTCAGAATGTTATCAGAAACTTATATTTATTGATAAGCACATGAAAATTAATCAAGCAAAATAGTTAAAATGTATAGCTGGAATTATTATTTAATTTCAGTGCTAAGTATTCAGACAAAGCTCTTCATTATGCAACTTCTATTACTGTTGGAAACATTTTGATAGAGACAAATTTACAGATATCACCCTAACTTCATTCAAAACTTCCAGGAGAACCATGAACAAGCATGCAAAAGTGGACACCCTCACAGACCCATGTAGGAACTAACCTGCAAAATGATCATGGTAGAAAAAGAACCTATAGACTTAATTATTATTAAGCCTCAGAGTTACAAATACTTAGGTTGGAGTTCAAATCTTAACTTCATTTATTTTAAATTAAATTAAAGTAAATTAAATAAAATAAATTAAATTAAAATAAATTAAATTAAGAATTTAGGCCCCCATCAGTGTTTTGATTTTAAATTTTCTCCACCAACCCTTGATATGTATGCAGGGAGTACAGCTTTGCTATTTCAGATTTCTAGTAGAATTCCTGCTCTGCATGGCTGTATCAGCTTTTTTTTCATGGGAGCCAGAATGGGTAAGAGAGCATCTCTGTTGCCCATTGATGATGCCTTGAGGAAAGCAGTCTAAAAAAAATAACGAGCTGATAAATTTATTGAAAGTCTAGTGGTACTTGATGACTTTCTTAAATAGAGTGTCCCAGAACAGGAGTCAGCCTTTATGTGATAAAAAAAAAAATCCTTATAGATATAGTGACTGCAGAAGAAAACAAAAACTGAATCAGCACTCACCCAAAGCATTTGAAATTAAGGGTTAAAAAATAAAACTATTACATTCTTTAAAGCTCATGCTATTTTGGAGAGTGTTCTATCAATTACAAGCAGTTAGTTTAGACCATGCTAGTTAAACATTTGAGAATCTACCTGTTTTCTAGAAAAGCTGAGTTCATTAAATCGATTCCTAACTTTCTGGAGCTCACAAAGACAGCCTCTTGTATTCTTTAGACACTGCCCAAGACATTCCCCATTGCTTTCACTCTCAAAAAATTGTTTCAGCTCCTAGAATCGCTGGTGGACACCAAAGATGCTGTTGCCTCTGTGTAGGTCTGCTCAGGCAGAGACACAAAAGCTCAGACATTGCTACCTGTAAGCTAAACACTCCTAAGGCAACAGAGCACTGTGTATCAGAATGCCCCTTTTTCTGCAGGGCATTACAACAGAGAGGCTCAGCCCTTACTAACGGTGTAGTTGTACCTAAGTCCCCATCTACCTAAGCTCAATCAGGAACCTGCGGGATGCAAGAACTAAACTTTCTACTTCTTCAGCTAAAGGACTAACACAGAAACAACAGAATTGGTCTAGCTACCTACACATGTCACACAATCATCCAGGCACACCTCATTTGCCCTTAACATGCCAAAATAATCAGAGGAGACTGGCTTTTAGATCTGTTCCAGAAGAAACATGCATTCCAATGCCCACTCTTTCTGGGGTGACTTTGCAATAGTCTGGCACTGTATTATGGTATGTGTGAGCAACTCGTTTCTCCAAACTTCTTTCTCTAGTCACTTACTCACTAGGAGCCCTCTGCAAGATGAACATGGTGTTTCCTATGATATATATATATTGACGTATAAGATGGCTATATTATTGTTAAATTGGCAAAATGATTGGTAAACAACTTAGCATTATTTATTGCTTAGCATCCACTGGAAAAATAATGGCAGGAAAGATACACTGGGGACTCATTCAGGCCACCAGCATTTTTTGTGGAGGGCTGAAAATGAGGTTATTATCATGGGTATATTTAGCACATGTGAATTTCTCATCAGACAATGGTCAGAAGCAAAAATAGTTCTGAAGCAAGTGAATACTTTAAAGAGAGACATGTGGGTGACCATTTAATGACTGCTGCCTGAGTTAAATGAAAAATTTAACATGTTTTCAAGCAGTTGCTCTTTCCTGAGATGTAACTACTACAGCTACTTATGTTTATCCAAAATGGTACATGTTCCCAGAGACCACCATTTCCTTCTGCAATGAACACAGAGCACTAAATTTTAGAGTTGGTATTAATTTCTCCAAAAACAGTCTTATAATGCCATACACAGAAAAGATCCATTCCTGAAGCATGAATGCACAGAATAATGTTGGAGATGTCTTGTCTACATTAATACCTAACAAACTACTTAATATATGTATGTATGCATTTATTTATTTAAATAGGGTAGCATTTTCCTTAATTATAGGAACATCAACCAACCCAAAGACAGCAAAAGATTATGAAGACAACAAAAGGACATTATGATTGCTGGCTGGAAGCAGCTTGTAGAATGAAATCTGGAGAGTATGTAGAGAGATTGTCAGGTGTGTGTTTGTGGTATTGTAATGGAAGGGAAAAGCAAAGTTTGATCCAATGAGTTGATTCACTGGAATTAATAGAGCAGCAGAAGTGAAGGAAACAAAAAATTATCCAAAGTATCACAAGAAGAAATACAACATATTGGACAGTATTCTTTTTCATTTTGGCGGTGGATGGAACTTCTTAAGCATGGTAACCTGGACACTATGGGTTAAATTGCAGATAGATTTTTTTGTGGGCTGATGTTGCAAATACATTAATTGAAAACAGTCTCTCTACTGCTTATAGACCCACCAGAAAGCTACAACTGAGCTTTAACCACGTAGGAAGTGTATCTGGGAGCACCTCATCCCGTGAGGATGCAGTGCTCAGCTGAAGTGAATTTCATGACAAGTGAATTCCAGGCAACATCTATTGCCTGAATGTCAGCGTGGTGCACAGTGCACATTTCTTGTCCAGATCAGCAGGAGAGTCTGATTTCCTGCATGCTTCATTCCTGCTTTTATGGGTCCTTCAGCTTAAGGATGTTTCAGCCAAGGAATTTGGCAGCCCCAACTTCCTTCTATCTTACATTACTCATCCCAAAGGGCCAAAGAGAAGCTCTTCCCAACCATCTCAATGAAACAGGACAGCACATTTGTCTCAGCCTTTCAGAAATTCCTTAAAATTCACCATTTCCTAAATCCTTATGCTGCTGAATACATATGTATTTAATATGAAACCAACATCTGCATTGACTAATCTCTAATACTCAGTAAAACTGAAGGAATTACGAAGCATCACAGAATCTGGGCTGAAGGTATTGGGTTCTGTTTCTGGCTTCATATCTGACTTGTCAGGCAAACTTGGCCAAGCTGTTATTTCTGTCAATGCTCTACGGTACAGTTCTACAAAACAGACTGCAAACAAGTGGACATAAAAATTCCACAAATTATTACTCCAATGAGTGCACCTTTAAGATAGGATACCTCCTCTTTAATAGACAGTGTAAAATTTGTCTTAGCAATAACGTTATCCTTTTCCCCGACACCCCAACACCTGGTATCTATAAAAGGGTTAATTCAAAAATACCCTCAGAAACCAGAGAACTACAGGTACTCTTGATACCCTGAGCATGTAATATTTATAACAGTCATACAACTTTAATTTTACTTCTTTGCCTTAGTAAAAAAAAAAAAAAGAAAAAAAAAAAAAAAAAAAAAAAAAAAAAAGTGCTCGTTAGTTTGGAATTTTCCATTCCTTCTTGCTTCTGCCTGAAAGGCAGAGGACTGTGGGGGTTTCATAGCAGAAAGAATTTAGGCCTGCCTCCTTTGACTTGCAAATTTGAGAAATGGTTTGCTATCCATCTAACTGGTTGGCAAGGATTTAAGGTCGATTTAATATCCCTTAAGCCAGACGTGAAGCTCTGTACAGCCTCCTCTCCTCTTCCTCCTTTCTCCATCACCCTTCAACTTGTGCATAAAAGGTCAAGACGTAAAATTTACAAATTTACACAGTGGTGGTCACTAGTGTGTCCACAAAGTGTCACAGTAACCGCAGTTAGATATCTGGCAGTGATACTGCCACACACCCTCTATTTCCTTGGGCAAAATGATGCCTCACCTTTTAAAAGTCATGTTGGTCCAACATGTGGTGCCTAAGCATCAAATACCACAATTAAAAACTATTTTCACAATGTAGACTGGAAAATTATAAGAAATTTCCCCATCACATTTTTGATACTGTATTGCTATTTCTATGGTGTCCTTTTATATTTTAGTTTATTTTTCCAGATCTCTAGAGGAGGTAGGAAAATGAGAGACATAAAATATTAAATATAAATTTTGGGGCAAAAATATATCTTCATTGGATTCACTTTAAAAGCTCTTCAGAAGAAAAAATTTTGAAGTGCTTCCATCTGTTGTCCTCAAACCATACAGGAGTTGTTCTACCATGCTTATCACAGTGACTGTATATATAAAGACTCTGGTCCAGTCTATGCTTTTGGGTTTTTTTCTTCCTTTGACTAAGCTGTGGTTTGAAAAGCTGAATTTTGGGTGAGGGATCTAATTAAAGAGACAAGCATACCTATGCTAAAGCTGTAGACATTTTTAAAAATTGCTTGAATAGTCACAGGAACAGGTATGACTGAAGAAAAGCCTGCATATTTGTTATGTCACAACCCTCCACTTTCAGGGGCAAAAGGTAATTTGTACCTAAAATCCCACTTGTATGCGTTGATCTCTCAACTGGACATGACCTTTGAATGTAAAAAGACAGCCTGGTGCAGACATTATCTTCCACAGGGGGAAACAGTGGGCTACTTATCATTCCATCAATCTCGAAGCCTAAGTCACATTTGACATCAAACTAATGTTGCTGAGATGAATGACATTCACCTATGAGATGGTACTTCAGAAGCAGATAAGCAAGAAAACTAATGTAGTAAGATGGGGACAACAAGGGAATATTGGCACTCTGTTTCATGGCTACTGTGCTCACCTCAGTCCACATAATAGAAGAAAAACACTATTTACACTAATACTCCAGGATTCACATATAATTTCATCAGACTCCATATAAAGACAATAAGAAGTACTTAAAGGCATTTTCAGTAACCCAGAACTTCATTACCTCTGCTTACAGAGTTTTAAAGTTTTGTATTCACCTAATCAACCCAGAATAAACCGAGGCATTTAGCATAGTCCACAATTTTAAGTCATCTGAAATGCACCACATGTTCTGTGTAAAAACACGCTGTGTCTTCACATAAAGTGGTAGGAGTTTTCTTACACAAATGTTCAGACACTGCTCTCATCTTTCTTGAGGATGCAATAAGTTCTACAGCAGAATCAAACAGAGCTCTCAGTCCCATTTTGCAGTGGTAATAAAGGACAAGGTATAGCAAACCAGCAACAAAAGGATCAGCTGAACAACCTTATCAGTAAATCACTTGCTACACGCTAAATATTTGCCTTTCAAAAATGTTGTCTGCAATACTTGAAGGGTTATATTGATTTTATATCTGTCCCTGAACTTGCCTGTGTTTAAGTTTAAAGTCTGTGAATAGCAGTTAGCTTTTAATAAAGTACCATTTATACAGTCATACTGCAAACAAGGCTGAATTTCACACATGCTCAAGTGCTAACCTGCCTTCCTGCCTTCCAAAGTAAGGAGAGTACTGACAGCTAGGAAAGGAACCATCTTTTTTTTTTTTTTTTTTCTTCCCCTCTCTCTTTCTTCATTTTGGTGGTATTGTCTGTTTTTATTACCTGATATGGATCAAAGAAGGATCCCCCAGTGGCTTTGCTTCTTCTCTTTTATGCTCTATTAGCAGAAAGGAGTAATCTTTGCATAACCAATTATTTATTTACTGACACTTTCAAGCTCTGGGGCTAGAATTTGGGCAACTTAATTAGGCTTTTTTCCTTGCAGCATATTGCTGGAGATGTTTTGCCTTTGGAAATTTTTCTAGTTTTCTTTTTTTTTTTTTTTTCCAAGGCCCAGGATCTAGATGTTGCATTTCTCCATTCCAGCTGGCACCACCCCATTACAATTTTGTGCCATGCTGTCTTCTGTACACCAGGCAGCTAGAAGAGTGATAAGACCTTAGTAGTTAACCATGAGAAAGTGAAGAGATTCCAAAGTTACCTCTCTCATTCCTCATCTGTCTATGATTTGATCCCAGAGGATATTGTATTTTCAAATAATATTAGGAAGATTTTGTAACATTCAACTGGACATCATCTTACATTGTCTTACAATGAGAATGTCCCAGTGTCATACTCAGTGGCTCAGCTCCATCCCCTCTTGACAACAAACACACATTAAGCATTTTTCCATATGGTCTGCTCTAGGTTAACCAATTAACAGTGAAATTAATTTAGCAGCATATGAGTTGACTTTGATGTTGTGTCAGTCAGTACTGGGGAAGCCTGGCAGCTAGAAGCCTAAGGAAGAAAAGAATCCCTTCTCTGAAATCCCCACAGGGACCAAGTCCAATGGAGTCAGAAGAATTACTGGCTCTGGTGGAGCAGGACAGGTCAGCAGGCAGGCCTGAGCAAGCGTGAATGATGTGTCTATTGGGTAAAATTTCTGGAGAAAAAACCAGTTTTGTCATCAAGGCAAGGAAAACACAAAAATCTTAATGATATCCTTCTACGACAGGAAGATCTCTGATGGATCTACCCCTGGTCTGATATTCTGGATCTCCACCTGCAGCCTTTGGCAGGGAAGCTCTGGTGAAGGAACGTCCTGCAAAGAGGTTTTGTTCCCCTCCATGCACACAAGTGACAAACTGCTTTGCCCCTAGAGCACCTGCCTCATTTCAGCACCCATGTTTGCTGGCAGGGAGTTAAGCTGGGGTGGATGGAGGGGTATTTTGGGGAGAGTGGACCTGACCCCATTATGGAGGGTCCTTGTCAGAGGAGTTATAATTGAGTAATGCTCTAGACAGTAAAATTGCACAGGGTAAAGAACTTGGGCCTCTTGCAAAGCTGTCCTTTTAACTGTATATTGGGTTCAGCAATTTTGTCTGCTTCATGGGTGATGGAATTGAAGATGTACTCATGCAGTGACAGCCAGGTGACACAGCTGCACATGAAAGGAGGCTCAGGGCTCAGTCAGCAGGAAAGGCAGAGAGGTGAGCAGAGACAGAGATGGGGCAGAATCTCCCAGAGCTCAGGAGAGCTGCTGTCTGCTCAGACAACAAAAGCTGTTTGTGAAGGAACATGTCACTGTCCTATGCCATCAAGTCCAGAGGAGCTGCCTGAGCTTTAGGGAAGTAGAGACCCTATGGGAAATCTTAAAAAAAACCAAAAAACAAAACCCAAAACTGAAGGAAAAAAAACAAAACAAAACAAAACAAAACCCAAACCTGAAAAATTAAGCTTTGGAAAAGAACTGGGTGGAAAATGCCTTGGATGGCTGTGAAAAATTAATTAGAAGGAAACTGTAAATATACAATGTCTCTGAAAACTGATTTTAGAAACATTAAAACTGGGATTGGTATTAGCTAGAAGAGCAGAAACTGAGGCAGCAGACATGGCAAGAAATACTGGATACAGCCCCAGATTGTGGTGTATATAGAATGATAAGCCTTCTGGATTTTCTGTGGTGCCACTATAATGTCCTTTCAACTCCAGAAGAGGTAGAAAACATCTGTACACTCTTTTCCCTCTTTTGTTTCTTTGGGTTTTAGCTACATGATTATGTGTGTGTAGGAAAACACACTTCCTTATCTTATGCCCATCAGTTAGGAGATCTCTAGGAGCTGAGGAGGGGAGGAAGCCCTTGGCCCAGTCCCTACAAATTGAAAGTTTTTTCAGTGCTTCTCTCATGCCTTATAAAGCCTCAGGTGCCTCCACTCATTTTCAGAAGCACATTGCACTATATCCTGCACTTTCACTAAATTAACCATATGTAGAGCCTTTCCTCTGCTGCACACAATGTAAGCTCAGAGAAGAAAAAAATTTTTTCATTTGCTTAAAGCTTAGTCAAATCAAAAGCAATTTTCTCTCAAAAAAGCAACAGCACTTCTCCTTCGTGAGAGCTATTTCCATGACAAATTTCAAGTTTCTACCTACAGCTGAACAAGCTGTTGGAGTCTACAAATATTCTCTGTAAAAGTGGAAAAGTATGTTTTATCTCAGGTTGTGTTAGAAAATGACTGAAACTTTGTTCAGCCCAGCAGACATGATTTCCAGGCAGGTATGCAGCAGCAGGACCATCTTTAACCCCCCAAGAGAACACTCTGGAAATTTACCAGTGACTAAACCCAAGTTCAAATGAAAACTATTATGCAAGTCCAACATGTAATGCAATCCCTAAGAAACTGTAATTGTGCCTGAAAATCTGATAATGACCCTTGCTTCTAATAATAACAGCAATGAAAAGGCAGTTGAGAAAATAAGCTTTGTTTTCATGTTTGTTTGGAGTAAGTGGCAGAAGTTGCACATCATCAGTTTTTCCCTTCCCTGTGCCAAGGCATCTACTCACCCAGCTTCTACCCCTTGTTCAGACATTGCAGGCAGTAACCAGGAGGAGAGAAGTGTTTGAAGGTTCAGGATAATAGGAGTTAAAGTCCCAAAAAGCAGCATCAAAACACATGGATGGATTCTAAAAACGGTGGGGACCCTGCAATCCTCATGGGCCTGGGATTGCCATGGCTTTCTCAGCAATATTGCAAATAGGGTCACCTACTTAAGTCCTAAATAAAATCTAATCTAATTGAGGAATCTTTTTTGGAAAATCCTTGCCAACAAGGATGGTTCTACTCATTAAAAAGCAAATCAAACCAACAAAATTCCTAACCCTCCCCAAGAAACAGTAACATATCTTGCCTTTCCAAAGACTGCTTGTAATTTAGTCCTGTCTGACATTTATCTTATGCAGCGTGGTCTAAGTTGAAGAAGACTTGTGCCATTTTTTTTTTTCTCCCCTCAGCCCCATAATTTCAATCTTCCGTTTTGTGTGGAAAAAAGTTAGAGCTAAAAATTCTGTTTCCACTGAGTCCTATGCAAATTTGTAAGTCAGAAACCAAAGGAGTTAATTTACATCTGAAAGCAAATCAGCACACACAGGAGCTAGAGCGCACCAGAAGCCCTGAGACACTTGTTTGTTTATGATAATAATTTTATTTATTTTGGGGGGCTGTATGCTTCCTCTGGTAACCAGAGCCAAGGCACAATTGTAACAGATGCAACCTGATACAATCCATCTATCCTTTGATCAAACAGCAGTAAAGTTGATTATAACCTTTTCTGCTTGGTCATTTTTATTACTTATGATGTTACTGAAAGCCTAAACTAATATTAAATTCTGCATTAAGTACAGTTATTCCTAAAATTGTATATTATATAACCTGAAAAAAACCCCCAAAACATAATTAGATTTCTAATCCAGAAATAATTAAAAGCCTATACAAAGTAACCTGAATTCACTCCTGGATTAAGTTGTATTTTCATCTTTTCTGATCTGTTAAATTCCAGTATCTAACAGGAACATATACATCCCTAAGAAAATACGTGTACATATGTGAGCTTAAAATAAATTTACACATCCCTTAAAATAATAAATCCATGTTATTACTGACAGTTAACAGAATTTGCTGGACTAGCTTTTTTCAATGGCAAAGCTGAACCCACTTTCAGAGTGATAATTTCTAGGGTTAATTGTCATAGCTTCCTCGACACAATCATCTTCACCAGCTTTATTTTATCTGCCAGAGCACCAATATGCTATGATTAGCATAAATTAAACTAAATAAATTTGGTAGGTTACTATATTATTTTATGCTAATCCGTTTATTTATTTATTTTTAAACATTTCAAGGTTAGGGATGGGTGAGCAGTGCAATGGCAAATTCCTAACAGCAGCTTGTTCAAATTCAGCTCAGAAGTGCTTAAAAACTGTGATATTTTTCAGAAACATTTAGGAGAAAAAATGCAGTGTAAAAAATGTCAAGTACAAACTTCTATACCATTACACACTGACCTTTTACAGCTGTACCCCTGGCACATTACTGTGAGGCAAGGAACTCAATCCCTGCAACTCAGTAACACAGAGCAAAAGAACAAAAAGCATCAAGCAACCTTGCAAGCACAACTCAAATGAGAGGCTTTCCTGGTGTTGAAAAAGATGCATCCTGATCTCTTACTTCTCCAAGTAATGTTTTTTAACAGACTTTAGAAAGGAGTTTTCTCATCCTGAACAACCGGCTCAAGCCAGCTGCCTGTGCAGGTACTCACAAAGACCTTCCATGTGAATATGCTGACTACAAATAAACCAGAGGCAGCTGGAGGACAGGGCAGTGGTGCATGAGGGACATCCAGCCAGAGCCATAAGAGTCACCATCTGGCCAAGCTGATGCCTCTCATTCAGCTCTAAATGGAAATTTTCTCAAAGGAGATCTGGAGAAACATGTAGTATGTTTATCGCTTACTCATTCTCTATCTTACTCAAACCCATAGCCAAGAAACATTTGATAAGAGATTAATTGTTAATTGTAGGTGTAAGTTCTCCATCCTGTCAGCACAACTTGTACAAACACACTGTACCACATCATGTAGAAATAAAACCAGGAATGAGTTTCCCAAAACCCTTGCATTTGCTTCTTGCATGTGATAGCACAGTGAAGACATACATGCTTCTTTTTTGACAACTGTGCAGCAATGTAAGAGGTGGTGAGTACAAAATCAGGCCTTAAAGGAAACTAAAAGTCAGGATAAGATTTTTGTCCAAGAGTTCTGATGGAGTAAGAGGGTGGGTAGAGTAGCTGAGGTAGAGAAAAGACAGTGAAATTGATACTGTTTCAACTGCACTTCCTCAATCAATTCAGCTTTTCATTTACTGATGTTGAAATTCTCTTTGTTCTCTATATCATATTTTAATATATTTTCTTGTTTGGCTAGTCACATATAAAGCAAATTAGGATTTTTACATCTGTTCAAAAAAGATTAAGATAGAACATGACAGTACAGATGCAGAAGAGGAGATACAGACTCTGTAGGGAGGGACAAAATTAAACACAAGAGTCCAACCAGCATCAGAAAATCAAAAGGCCAGGTCCAGAATGCACAGCTAAGACAAGAAAATGTAAATCTTAAGTGTCTAGGCTTAGGAAGGGACAAATTGATCACTTAAAGTAGGTTTGTATAATCTCTGTCACATTAACTGATACCCATAGGCATCTTTTAAGGTCTCTGCTTAAATGCAGTGTCAAAGTGGCAGATGACCTGTGCGCCTATTCTGTACATGACACAGTAGCAGAAAACAGATGGAGAGAACATTCAACAACAGCAATGTCCCACTAATAACTCACAAATCCTTACTAACCCTTCAAAAGACAAGGCTGCCACATGTAGTCCTGGCAGTGGGCTGGCTGCTCTTCCCATGTTTCTGTCTGCCACCAGAGTTTATGTGACAAAAGACATATGTGTCACCCAGGAGCATATGCCAGCAAGAATTTGAACTGAAGGCCTCCAGTTTGGAAGTCAGAAGAGAGAGCAAGGAAGGGTTGGAGACTCTCATCAGACCTTCCTCACTTTCAGAGCTTTCATGCTGTTGATGCCTCTCGCCCATCTCAGCTTTTGCTACCCACGAGGCTGCTCCCTTCCCAAATCCAGCAGCCAGATGTGAGCTTTTCTGCTAGCAGGGCACAGGAGGGAGGGAACAGAGAAGCCTGCTCAGGGTAAAGCTAAATTAACAACTGAGACTACCATCAGAGCAGTCAACACACTTGTATGACCCAAACCTTGGTGAATTATATGAAAACTGCTGACAGTAGTAACTGTTGACTGTGGAAACCAGCTCAAAAATCCATACAAATTTGAAGAACTTCAAAAAAGGCAGTTTTTAAAAAAATAAGGCACAAAAGTAGATACCAGATGCCTTGTACCATGTACATTATAGTAGTTTTCCTTCTCAATGATTTTCAAGATATCTTACAGGATCAAAACCTAGAAGCATTAAGAAGGGTGTTAGATGCTGGAAGCCATCAGAATCCCTTGCTCTATCACTCTGAATACATGCATGTTACTTTCTAATGTTGAAAATGGGTAGATTTTCAGATAAAAATTAGGAGAGCTTGAATTGCACTCCCTCCCTGGATTCTTGTAACATATTCATTTTCATAATGTTTCGTGGAAAGCATTCGGATATAAAATAGCATACATTTATGGTCAAATTACTGTAAACTTAGATTCACAAATGCTGTAATTTAACCTTTTAGCAGTAAATTAAATTTACAGTTTGTAATGTAAACAAATTGTTCTTTTAAACTCAATAGTAAATAATGTGTATAATATAAGTCCTGTTTAGCAATGACAGACTATTTTCACAACAGATAAAATTTACCTATTTCAGTTTATATTCACTGCTAAATAATCTCACAATAATAGAGATTGCTTCCAACTATAAATGTGTGTTAAAACATTTAACTGTAATGGCAGAATCTTGTCAAATTGATGTACAGTAATAGAATATCATAAAATCTTATTCCAAATTGTAAACTGAAGCCTTAAAAATTAACTTTATAGACTAAGAAAGACAGGTTTCAGCTCTCTTCAGCTGCTTTCATAGAAATTACAGCTATATGGTCAGAAATTTGATATAAAGCACAGGTTAAAAAATAGATCTGCTTGATAAATTTAAAACAGAAAAGGCAAAAGCTGATGAACATTTCTAAAAGAATAAGAAAGTATTTAGGCTTCTGTTCTGCCAGATTCAGGATAATCTGCTAAAAAATATTGCTACCCTACCAAGTTACTCTGACTTTAGGCCTCTAGGGTGTGCAGAGGAGGATGATTTCGCAAGATAAGGGCCCTTATGTTAAAAATTCATGGGAAAGGTCATGCTCCTACCATTTCTGAAGTGCTGAGCAGATCAATGGAATGCACAAAACAAGACAGTAAGACAGAAATTATTTCTTGCTGACTGGCACTCTTGGATGCAGCACTTGGGAAATGCAGAGGATTGAGGCTTGCCACAGCTACACAACTTTAGGGCATCTTCTGCTTCTGGCCTGTGACAAAGTGGGGGCTGAAGAGACAAAATGCCTGCCCACTGGCAGGGGCAAGCATGCAGGTACCTTCAAAATCCCCTAATGAAGTCGACATGCTGAGCTAAGGTGAGATAACCCAGTTCTTCAAACACTGGACATAGTTCCATCAGAACCTTCTGACGAGCAGCAAGGCTAAATCACGGTAATTCATTCCCTCGGTGCCAACCTAAGGACTTGGTGTGACAAGGACCACATCCTTGCTTGGAACACAGGGTTCCTCAGCCTCCATAGAAGGGTCAGTTTAAAAGCCCAGAGTGGTCAGTGCTCATCACAAACAGGAAAGGAAACAGTGAGCTGTGCAGCACATCATTGCTCCGTGTCCTAGAGTATCAATGTGACCACATCAATCCCTGTCTGTTCTGGGGCTGCAGCCTCTCTCTCCTCTCCCTGGAGACAGTCCCACTGGATGCTTTTCCCTTTGGATCAAGTCCTCAAAACATGTCTTTATGTATCCAGCACAACCTGACCCTGAATTTCAATGGCTAGCTGTATGAAAGTCACAGCCACACAGGGTTTGTCTCGCACAAGCACAATTATCCTTTTGATACTAATTCTTTCACTTCTGTTGGAGACTCTGACCTTGCTTCTTATTATCTGCTTCCCAGAGACCAAATTTACCTCCCTCAGCAATGTTTTGCCCCATAACTGAACACTTCATGATAAATGCACTACTCTACATTAAACATAACATTTCCTGTAGAGTAAAAAAGGCTCTTAAAGGGACTTTGTGAATTTACCCTACTGAAGCTGAAGAAGGCCAGGTACAACTGAGAATGGGAGTTGGCTGGCAGTCTCTAAACAGCAGCTCCACTACTTTAGTCCTTTCAAAATCAGCAAAATAAAAAGCAGGTCATTCAGAGCTGTGGTTTGTGGTCAGGCACCTGCAAAAGAACTGAGCATGATCTAACTCACAGCCTGGTACCATTCAAAAGCACACCACAAAATACAACATGCTTATTGATGATTTGGAAGTAGAGGTCTTAATAAGGTGGGGTTTTTTTTTCTGAAAGCTCTGAATATTATTATTTTCTGAGGTCTTCTTCTTCATGTATAGCCAGTGGTTTTATAAAAGGTATTTTTTAAAAACCATATCTATTATATTACAGATGTGCATTCTTTTCAGGATAATGTCAGGTACTTTGACTGATGTTTAATAACATTAGCACACACCCCTACTGAAGCTGATACAGGATTAGATACTAGCTAATATGAGGACTAGGATCAGAGTCTGACCCTTAGAACTGTAAAATTCAGGCAGCATCTTAACCTCACTAAGAACCCAAAGTGCTTTACAGAGTGAATATGCAGTAATTGATCACTCAGGCTGAGCCATCCTCAGAAATCTCTCATCAGGGTGTCAGATATACATGAGATATGATAAGACTACAGAAAAGATGGCAAATTTGCAAACATAAGCTGAAAATATCAAGCAGTCTTCTAAAAAGAGGGACGGTCTAGATATTAAGAGAAAATCAGCTCCCATCCCTTAGATAAGACAGTCACTGACAGCTGGTTCAATCTTCCTACAAGTAGCTCTAGTTATTTAAAAATGCTCCCTTTTGCTTGTATCACCTCTTTCAATTTGCTATTTCCTCCTTGAAGGACAAAAAAAAAAAAAAAAGGTTGGTTTTTTTTTACATTGAAAATGTAAAGCATATAAATCATGTATCAGAAAAAATGAAAACACATAAGTCAAAACCATTCCTTCACTTGTTTTACAGATTACAAGAGTTGAAATCCATGTTTCCTCATGCACCCCCAAAGCTGTGCTAGAACTCTGCCCACTATTTCACACTGCCTGCAAGAACACTGCTGAGTAACTCCTTGCAGCTTTCTCTGCAATGGAAATATTCCCTGTGGTTTCAGATTTGTTTAGTCAGTTTTTAAGAAACTGAATTTCCAGGTGGTTATGTACCCGGTAGATGAAATAGCATTTTCTTTCCAAGTGCTGCAGGGAAACATGATTTTATTCCTATATTTGTTTCCTTTGAAAATTGAAAATTAATGTGACCAGCATCTCTATCTCAGGTTCTGCAAGAAGCTAAATTCTAGGCCAAGATAAAAAATGAATTTTGAAAACAACCATTTCTTCCAAGGCTGGACTGAAAAAACTTCATCAGAATAAAAAAACAATGGTTAAATGATGTGTTGTCTTGCTGCTCTGGTTCTAATTGCCTATATATCTGCTCTGTATTTAAAAACAGTGCAGAAACTTTCCCACAGAGCATCTCTGTGATGCTTTTTATTTATCTGGTCCTTTCAATCTATCATTCAAAGCAAGAGGTTCCAGCTGTCCTGTGCAGGCATCTTGCTCACCTTCGCAAGACAGCAAGCTGTGTACTGCAGTCTGTGAAGAAGCTGCAGTGCTGGACTCCAACATCAATTCTCAGCATCTTAGTCTTAGCTCTCAGGATCCAGATATTTGCATTCAAGTGATCCTAACTTAAGCATGAAGTATAGAAGGTGCTCATGAAATTAGGTGAAAAAGAGGGAAAACACCATTTCTTTCTGCATTGAAAAATCTGTTGCCAAGGCTGTGCCTTCCACTCCTGTACAGGAGACCAGGCAGTACAGTTTTCATCAAGCTTTCTAAGTGACACAGAAAAACTGGAGCCATGCCACTGACTTATATTCACCCTCCAGTGATGATGGCAGCTTGCTCCACCTCTTGTTTGATTCCAAAGATTTTTTCCAGTCCAGTGGCATATTAGCAGTGAGAACTGTGCTTGCTAATATCATGGTGGTCTAAGTTCAACCCCTGCTCATCACAAATGCAGCAGTGTCTAAGCATGGCACATTCTTGAATACGAAGAATTGGCCACGGTCAGGGAGCAGGATTTGATGAATTTCTGCTGCAAATTCGGGTTTAAAACTCCCCATTTTCATGTGGAGTGGACACATGAAAATCAGGCTCTGTGAGGGAAAAATTAACAAATCTTTGAAAAAAAACCCCAAAGCTGCATAATCTGCTGTATTTCAGTTGGTCTTTATCCGCAAAATCCCAGATCTTTGTTTAAGCTACAAACAGACTATAAAAATCAGCTCGCTGGCCTCTCTCCTTATTATCCACATCCCTGCACAAATCAAATGAAGCTTTTGCTGTAAAGCTGATAAAAAACACCACACACATGAGCAAGCTGATGTATTTAAAAAGTGGTTATCATTTGTAATCCTTTCCTCTCTCTCCAGGGAATATCATCTTTCCAAGGAACACACAAAACTCCACCACTGAGCACACATCAGCACTTACACTTGTTTTGAATAGGAATTTTCTAAAACAACATTGAACAAAGTACTCTGGCATTGTCATTGATTTTTAGCACCTAGGGAAGCAGTACAACAGTCATTCTATTATTTAAAATCAGTGAATAGCCAAGACCAGTTCTGACAAATATTTACACTCATATAATCTGTTTCCAGAGACCTCACAAAATGAACTACAGTACCAAGTTTGGTACCATGCTTTTGCCATTTCTGTGTAGATAACCTGGAACATGTGTAACCCACAACAAGAGAAGGGGTAACAGTTGCTAAATTTATGCCTGAGCATTCCTAGCAGGCATTGGGATTTGTCTGGGATTCAGGGTATCAGCCGAGATGCTCTCCAGTTCCAGTTTCTCGACAATCGTGCCAGGAACACAAAGCAATTTTTAGTATTTAATTTAAACATATCCAAATGATATTTCAAAATCCACTCTAAACAATCAAGTTTCAATTCAGGCATGAGTGTAAATCTACTCTTGCAGCTTACCCTGACCCAACGAGTGACAGCACTGGGAAGCCAACGGGAGACTCAGGTCCCACTTGCTCTTAGAGTTCAGTCTTTCAAACGGTAGCATTTCCCCATAGGATGCAATTCCTCTCAAAAGATTAAATTATAAGCATTCCCTGGCTTCAACCTGATTTGTTACAGACTTGAGCCAAAGACTAGAAAGTTTGACTTATATCTTAAGCAGTGCTGGGAGTCTCACATGTCCCTCTCCACATTGTGCACATTAAAACTTTGTTCGTTCAGAGACTTTGCCTTATAAATAAAACTAAAGACATGAGTTATAATTTTAGACTCTTGAAAATATATGCATGCACACACACACACAGGAAGAATAAGGAACAAACCCACAGTATTTAAACTTTAACATACAGATTCCTGGCTGCTGCAGGATGGGAAAAAGGTGCTTCCTCAACGTGGGCTTGAGCACAGTGGGCCTTACATTCATGGAGGTGGTTCCTGTGTCAAATACTGCATGCATTTCATGTCATATGTGATTTTTAACTTGTGTAACACTCCGTTTCTACTATGCTACTAAGTTTCTATCAGTTTAAAGGTGTCTGAAGAGCCCCACATTTTATGTGAAGGCAGTAGGCAGCTCACATAGTAGGGAGCAGGGGGAGGTAGCAGCACACTGCCTGCCAGGCAGTGGCTGCTCTTGGAAACAGGAAAGGACAAAGACAAGGAGATGAATGTACTAATGCAAAATGTCTTCGCTCTTTGTAAATTTTTAAGTGCTGGTAAACAGCAGGAACGGCACTTTAGAAGTAACCACAGAAGCTTGGGAATTATAAAATATCAAAATAAAATCTACTCAATTGACTAAAGCCATTTACATCTGTAAAACTTCATTCTGTAAATAAGGACCTTTTGTTTCAACTCTCATCTATCCTTTTTGGGATTTTTTGGAATTAGAACACATAAGGCAAAGACTCAAGCCTGGCTTGTTTAGGAAGCAGCACAGACAGCAAGCTCTACCCAAAAACTAAACCTAGTTGAACATGAATATATATTTTAAAGGAAGAGAAACAAAACCGACATTAGGGAAGGAGTAAACACTTAATTCCAGAAAATTTCCCTCTGTTTAGCTAAAAGAAGTTGTCAGGGTTTTTATTTGGCAATTTCTCTTAAACGAGTAAGCAGATAAAACAAACACCAAGAGAAGTAACACCTACTTAGCCCAACATGAACACAGAGGTGAATCTTATTCAGCTTTTAACAGCTGCCCTGGGGTGCCTAAAGACTCATAGCAAGGTAATTCCCACCCTGTTAGGACAGTCTGCACTGGCCTTGTGTCAGCTGTACAGTTGATAAAGGCCACCTAGACAATCAAATACTGCTTAGTGCAAGATACAGAAAGTGGTGAATGTATGTAAGCTCAATCAGTCTGAATGACAGATCTGCCTCCTCACTGCCTCATTTTTGTCACTGTTTTTGACAGCTATATATATTCCATTCTCAACGGAGCTCAGAAGTCCAAGATCTATAAGGCATTTTTAATTCACATCTACACAAATGTCAGGGTATTTCTCTAAGGGAAACAAGTGTAGAAGTTGCTTTTTGTGTCAGCTAATACAATTATTGTATTCATTCAATTATACTTCCTTAGCCATGTATTTAGATGGATACCTAATATTACAAGACAACTGATAGACTTAGGCAAGATGATGCAGTCTATATTGACTGTCACTGCTTCCTCAAAAGAAGTGAATGAAGAAGTGCTATGGAAGAGGCACAGTCCTTCACAAAATCCTCAGTGGTTACCCCTCTCCTATCCAAAATGAGACAGCTATGAGTCACTAACAGTCTCACAAATCAATGCACAAGTGCCGTGTCACTGAACAAGCACTGCCCTTTTCTGTAAGTCCTTTAATAATGGAGAGAGACACCAACATTCTGCCTCCTTCTCAGCTTCCTCACCTATAAGAAACTTTGAAATACAGACCAAAGGTATCCTGGATGCTAAAATCTGAATGGGTGAAAATGCTGGCTATTTGCATGACCAGCTTTTATCATGGCAAAGATTTGCTCTTAAAATGTGCCCTGATATTCAGGTCTGCATTTACAACTGCACTAGTGGTACAACCACCTTACCTCACACCAGCTTTTCACACATATGTCACACTTATCTCCCCTGTGTGCCAATGACAATCCTCCCCTTGACCATGCAAGACACTTTTCATTGACATTGTGGAAAATTAGGTGGTTTAGAACATTGAAAATGAGGACAATTTTTAAAGGCCTTTCATGTTCCAGAACATATTCTAGGACTCTCTTGTTGAAACCTGTTGGCCATGGTCATCATCCTCACAGTAACATTCAAGCTCTGCCTCAGTAATAAGGAATGTAGATACAAGAAACAGAACAATATAAGTAGGACTGGTGTTGCAAGTAATACCCATCTCCAATGTATCAGTGTTTAGGACAAAGAAGGCAGCTGAACTTGTCCAGTAGAACAAATCTCTCACAATCTGAGTAGACAAGATTTTGATCCTTGCTAGCTGCATCCCTTAGAGCTTCTCCATGCTGAGGTGTAACAAGTCAGAAGTCACAACAGAAGGCAGCAGGTTTTTCTTTGCATATACAATACATTGTTTGTACAGTATTTTCTACAGTAGCTTTTGGTTATGAATTAAAGAATAAAAATCTCACTAAAAAGGTATGTAAAAGCACAAATTCTCAGAACAGTTATTGGACAGGAATCATTGGCTACAGGATTTTTAACTTCTCGGATGATAAAAGTGGCAGAGACAAAATAAATGAGAGCATGGTAATTTTCCTCATCAAAACAAGAGGTTATATGATAAAAAGCTGAAAATGACTGTGTGCTGAAATGGAAATTGTCTTTTCACCATGGATAATGTGATGCAGCCAGACACACAGTAGAAGATTAGCAGTAACCTGCAAGGTTTTATTACCTTTGATTTTTAGCTCTGCACTACATAAAATTAATTTGTATTTTGCTGTAGAAAATGTGGGATTAATGATGCTGATGCAGAAGGGAGGTTTCTTTTCACATGCAAGTTCTGTGAATTCTTCTCAGACTTCAAGCAATACTTGCAGCAAAAGAAAAATATCTACTTTGTGTTTTATGGTGATATATAACTCACAAGAGGTCCAGTTTAGATCATGTAGGCTTTCAAATTTTTGGTTACGTAGTTAGACCTCATTGGCTCAGATCTTAAAATAAGATTGAATGTCCTAGAAAGATAAATAACTTAGTGTGGTATTTGACAGTTTTCTGGATCCTGAGAAAACAGCAGTTCCCATGCTATTTCAGTGCCTTCTCTCTAAAATGAGGCAAAATGTGGCAACGGTGGCAATAGCAGGGAAAAAAAAAAAAAAGAAAAAAAATAAATTGAAAAAAAAATTAAATAATAGTAAAAGAAGAGACTAACTACAGAAATAATTTTCTAAGTACGCAGCATCTTATTCAAAACTTTGGGAAGCGTAGTCTAAAGAAAAAAAATATGATTTTGTAGTGAAAGTTCAGGGATTATAGCTCACATGTTTTCTATTTTCCTCCTAGCATCTATATATAGCTACAGTCCAAGACAATTCATCTTGGACTCATTATTTTCAGATTTTTTAGAAAAGCACTTATCCCGCTCACTGTGTCACCTTCCACAAAAGATAAGACCTCAGAACACTCAAAATTATATTAAGAAGAAAATTCCACCTTGATGTTTTCTCAAAAAAACACCCACCACTGGCTTTCCCTGGACATCTGCTGTAAGCCCAATAGTGATCCCCAAGTGCCTCTTAGAAATTAACACACCAAGCCAAATATTGAGGGGCTGTTCTCCTAC
Source organism: Florisuga fusca (assembly GCA_038090715.1). Lineage (NCBI taxonomy): Eukaryota > Metazoa > Chordata > Aves > Apodiformes > Trochilidae > Florisuga > Florisuga fusca. Next base: position 9,145,873 of record JAAWXA010000001.1, on the reverse strand, counting down.
CTTCTCCTCCAGTGTTTACCCTGTTGACAGACACTACAAACTTCATCCTTCCTTCTCCCAGTTACCAAATGTCCCTCAAGTCCCATGTCCCCAGGCAGCCTCAGCAGTGACTCTATCTCCAGTTAGAAGTATTTTCTCCTCTGGGCTCCCACTGATTCCTTCCATGCACTGGAAAGGAGAGGCTGAAGCAGCAGGTAATAGGGAGCTTGGAGGAGCTCAGCTGTGCAGATACTGAAGAAATGAGAACACAAAAACTCTTCCCACCTGTGGCTTATTTCTGGACCCTGACACTTCCTGAGATTCTAAAGTGCAACAACCTTCTAATTCCAAAAAGACAGATTTCTGCCTACAGAGATGTGGCACTGAGGAATTCCAGTGTTTTGCTAAATTTATAATAGGACAGTCTGACCAAATCTCAAATGACAGGCAGATGATCTTCAGTACAATTCTGCCTAGCGATGCACTGCTATTTGAACAGGGACATAAGGCCCATGCTGAATCTTGTAGGAGATATCGTACTTTGACCTACATTTAAAAAATAAAATACCCAAATGCCAGACCAGACAAATGATCACGGAACCAGAGAATGGTTTTGTTTGGAAGTGACCTTGAAGGTAATCTAAGTCCAACCTGCTTTCATGGGCAGGGACACCTCCCACTAGACCAGGTTGCTCCAAGCCCCATCCAACCTGGCCTTGAACAATTCCAGGGATGGGGCAGCCATCAACTTCCCAGATGCTGGGTGCCACAACTTCCCTGGGCAACCTGTGGCGGTGTCTCACCACCCTCACCCTAAAGAATTTCTTCCTAATGTCTAACCTAAATCTCTCCCAGTTTAAAGCCATTCCCCCTTGTCCTGTCACTTCATGCCTCTGTAAAAATTCCCTCCCCAGCTTTCCTGTAAGCTCCCTTCAGGTACTGGAAGGCTTCTCTAAGGTCTCCTTGGAGCCTTATCTGATACCTTCTAACAGGTCTAAATTCAGACACCTTCAATCAGATGGCCCGGTTGGGTGGGATGAATTAGTAAAGGACTATTTCCAAAACTTTTCAGGGATCTCTGGAACTAAAAGCATAGAAGTGAGCAGCGATGTGAAGGCAGATTCAGCTCATGGCTGCTGCTGTTCCTGACCACCACAAAGGGCTGGTTCTTTCTTCCAAGATGCAGGAAGGAGTTGCTGGGGCCAGTTCAGCTTCCATCCACGTGGGAATTACAGTCATCCCGGAGGTTGCAGAGAGGCACTTTCTGGATGTCATGTAGCATGGTACCATGTACTGGCATCATAGGAGCTGGAAAGGGTCATGAGACATTCCCAGGGGAGATCCAACAGGCCAGAACCCTCTCCTGCCCTCTCCCTCTTTCGCAGTCTCAGATTATGTGCAAGGTCAGGATGTGAAAGCAGATGAGGGAACTGGGCACTCAGCTGCCATACAAGATCAAAAAAGAACCGGCTCCTTAAGGTGTCAAGTTAAGTAAAAACAAAGTAGAACCCAACCCTCCATGCCTTTTGTTTTTTTCTTCTTCTCTAAGTCGAAAATTGGACTTTCCTACTCTTCAGCATGTCTTGAGCACTGGGTGGAGAAAGCTGATGAGATATACCTTTAGCAAAACATCTTATGACCTTTCAGCCATCCTGAACTGATTTTCATTGCACTTTTGGCAATGGATAAAATTGGGTTGATTTCAAATAAAAGGATGCTCTCATGTGGTCCGTGGGAAAACAAATAAGAGCCTGAGTCACTCCTGACATGTCTTCAGGAACTCAAGGCATCAGATTTAATAGTCTATATTAAATGTATTATCCTTGAAATAACTTCTGGCAGTTTTGAAATGCCTGAGAAAATACTGGGGATTGGAAACTTGAGGAAGATCATCTTTAGTGCCACTGCAATTGTAAATAGTAATGATGGCAGACAGATGAAGGCTTCTCTGCTGTTTTGAAAGAGAAATACATTACAGAAATCATAAAAGCACCTTCAGTGACAGCAAAGGAATCTATACAAAAGCTTTGCAAGAATAAACAGGATATTAGCTGAGATTCATTATTGCTCTTTACAGATGTCTACATTTAAGCTAGTTCAGCAACAGGATAAACCTGATTGCTGCTATTCTCAGTGAGCAGGAGGCACCTAGGATGTGAAACAGGAAGTTAGATTTCTCTCAGAGGAAGAAAAAAGCAGAAAATGTAACTTTTAAGAAAGGTTTCCACCGATCTGTCAACAGCTCTCAGCAATCCCACCAAACTTATTTGAAATATCTTCGGCAATATCAAAGAAGGGAATAAACTTCCCTTGAGGATTTGTAGCCATTCTCATTGCATCCAAGGAGACTTTCACATGTTTTGTTAAAGGATTTTTTTCTTACCTGCCATCCCTGCAACATGAGCCACATCTCTCTCTAGTCAGAAAAATACGTAAGGAGTTAAAAAGGTGGTATATATTGTTTGGTGTGTGTTTTGGTTCTTTTAATCTGAACAGACAAAGTTAGAAGGGAGATGAACAAGCAAAGAACATTTAAAAATCACCTACTCTTTGTTTTGCAAGGAGACAAGGAATTCTTGCCATTGTTGCAGAACTCATTCAAACCCAGGCAACTAAGGATGGCAGAAGAGTAGAGATGAGAAATGGAAAAAGAGAGAGGGAAATGATCCAGGGGGAAACTGAGACAGAGCTGCTTATTTCGTGAAGAAAATCTAAAACTCATCTAAATTTCCAGACCAATATTTTGATAAAGAGTGCTGGAGCTCTGCCACGAATTAATTAGCAGATTTTTTTTTTCTTTAAAAGATACTGAGTTAGCTGGACACAGCTTAACAGGGTAATTATCAAATTAAAGAGAATCACTGTACTACTGTGAACCTACAAAAAGATTTATAATTACTGATGGTTTGTCCTACCTTTGTTTTAGATGAACCATGCATTTTAATATTTTTGTATAAAATAAATTCAGCTACGTTGTCTGAAATAGTAGATTTACTCATGTAATTAATCAAATATTACCTTTCCTAGACTGCTTTTCAAACATGAAAGCTGTATTTGCATGACATTTTAAGAAGCTGGTTGTTTAAGAAACCTGGGAACACTAATAATTAATTCATGTAAAAGCAAAAGTTTAACTTTCAGGATTAATTTCAGAAGTGATGGTGGGACCCTAAATACATAGCACAGTGTTTTTAATAGCAGTTTTTCTTTTCCATGAGTGGCTGTATATATAATGGCAGTCATGGTTATATTAATGAGAATTTTAGATTAACACTTCTAGAAATCACTGTAATTTTTCTCTGCCCATGAAAATTTTGTCTCTGCCTCTTTGCCTCATCATTGCATAGGTAAACATGTGAGTGGAAACCAAAAGCACTGTTAATCCTAAGCATTGTTGACTTGAATATAATGACTATACTCAGGTTATACTTTCTTGTTCTTTCTTTCTTTCCTAACTAAACTATCTAGGAATGTAAAATAGAACCTTTCATAAAGTAAACCAGTGACAAAAATCAGAATATAACTATAGTTGTATAAAGAAGGAAAAGAGAAAGACTAACACATGAAAATCTTGCAAAAAGAATTCTATAATGTTCTTCAGTGAGAATAAAAATTGGATGGCAATGTGTACATGAAAAGCTGTCCATACTATCATAACACAGCTGTCTGATCCAGGATCCCAGCTCTTTTTCTCTAGTATTAGAACTGTTTCAAAATTCCATGGTCAAGGACTCATGGTTGTTCCTTTCAATACTGCTGACTGTTGCTCGCAAATTCAAATAACACCGAAGTACAGTTAAAAACCTACTAACAGGTTTAGAGAAATGTATTATAGTCTGGTGAGTAGATGTATCAGTTTAATGAGGAAAAATTATTAATACTGTGCAATTGCAATAACCCTGACTTTAAAAAAGAATTGGCAAAAGTGGAATACTCAATTAGAAAGACGTGCAAGCATGAAAATTCTCACATGTCAATATTATCTCATTAAAGTCGTGCTTTAAAATGGTTTTAACATGCTCTCTGTAAATAATATTTTTGTTTATTGTCTCTGTATATTAACTAGCACTTACAGTAGATACTAAAACGTACTTAAGCAATCATTCAGCTTAGAAAGGATTGAATGACTGTCTCATGATACATTGTACAAACAAGCAGAAATCACGTAGGGGCATTCTCCTCCTTTCCAGAAGGACAGCTAACTGCTGAGTCAGTCCTTTTTCTCCAAAAGTGGCCATTCTGTACTGATGAAAGCAAGGAGATAGCTGGTCCTTGCCAAGTGACTTACAGAACACTACTTCATTTTTTCTTGTATCAAGATGCAGCAGTGGTGGCCAGGTCCAGAGGATGCTCTAGCTCTGTGTACTTGTGTCACAGCTCTCACTGACCACTTCTGTTGAGAAGCTACAGCTAATGTTTCCCATGAACATTACTTCTAGGCACTAATTTAATTCTTTTTTTTTTTTTTTTTTTTTTTTTTTTTTTTTTTTTTTTTTTTCCAAACAAAACCAGTTATTGATCCTAATTCTAGCAGGAACAGCAAAAGCTTCACCAAAAGCTGATGTTGCATTGCAGTGTGCTCAGATGCTGGGTGATGCTCAAATTGAAGCCAACAGCACAATCTTATTTCTGCTTCCCTGCACATCTGTATTGCAGTAATGCAGATTGTAATTACATGCTCACATATATTTGCACAACCAACTTTGATAGTATATAAATTTAGTACAAGCTAAATATATGTGTGCACCCTTCTACAATCAAGAGATATATCAAGGTATATTAACACTAATTTGAAGTCGTGGCAATCCCCATTATTTCTACTGGCAAATTGGTTACATTCTTTTGAAAAAGCTATTGCTAGGAGCAGCTAAAGTTACATTTATCGTATCAGCTCTGCACTGTAGAATCACACCATCAGATTTTAAGTAGGTCTTTTATCTTTGTTATTATTAAAGGGAATCAATGTGGGAAAAGAAGCTTCAGAAGGCAGCATTTTGGTATGTAAGAGTGGCTTTCAAAGTATGCCAAGAACACACATGGCTCCATTCCCTGAGCAATGAGGTTTCCATACAGCTCTCAACAGCTGACAGCTGGGGCTAATTGCTTGTCCCAACATGGGGGAAGTGGGACTGGGGAAGAAAACCCCAACTACTGCAGAGCCTGGATACTGCCTCACGCATAGGAGATCAGCAGGCCTGGAGGGGCAGAGGCACAGCTGAGGAGCAAGGCTGCAGATCTCCCAAAGGAAATGAAAAGGGTGGGAGGTGGCAAAAAAAACCAAACCAAAACAAAAAACAAACACAAAAAAAACCATCCCACAAAAAAACCCCAAACACAAAATAATCAAGTAGATGTCTGGGAAAGAGGAATTGCCACCAGACCAGAGCAGACCACTGTCATGGAGCTGAAGACGAGACTTCTGCAGGCATAACATGATTTTTTTGGAAGCAAGGGAAGAGCAGAAGAAATGATTATTCCCTCTATGCTATAAATTATACCAAAAGTAAAATTAAACCAACTTTTTTACCCAGGATGCCAGATGTGGAACCTGGCAGGATGCCTAATGAAGGCATTACCACAAAGGAGCTCCTTCTCCACAGTTAAATTCACACTCACTTTTAAGATCAGTTAAGGATCGCTTCTCTGAAGTCAGTGGCTTCATCACCCTACTTTGGTCTACACCATGGAGAAGCCTCCAGGCTCAGAAATCAGATTCCCTTCACAAGAGGGATGAGATGGACCCCATTAGCAGGCATTTAGTTTACTAGACTGGACTCAACCTAGTCCAAACTAAGCCTCTGCAAAACAAGTTTGGTGTGGAAATCATGTCCTCAACAACAGCTGTTTTGCTCTTCAGGTCCTCCTACTCTACTGCACTGCTTGCTGATGCCAATGATGCCAAAGTACCCTCCAGCTCCCAGCACAGCAGATTATAGCCTTAAACCAACAAGATGCTCCTGAGAATGGTAACAGTACAAACCCTATCTTTCTGAAGGTGGTTGGAGATGCTGGATCACCAACTTGAAATATGTTGTCCAGATTTTTCCTTTCTATTTACTCAAGCACCTTCTACCTATCAGAATACAGTTCTCAAGTTTTTCACAAATTTACATTGCAGGTGCTGCACGCTTTTTGAAGCTAAGTTAAACCCTTCTCTCAGCATAAAATATCCTCTATTTCATTTTCATTCTAAAACTGTTAAGCAGTTCAATCCATTTAATTGTGCATGCATGATGAAGAAAAGCAGAATATTGAATAGAAACAGTACAGAAAGGGCAGATACTCATTTGTTTTCCAACTTGATAAACATTTTCTTGGTGCAAAGCCATGTTCTAGTTCAGCATGTCTTTGCCTGGACTTTGTTCTTTTCTTTTCCTTTTAAATAACCATGACCTGGAGCATCCCTTTGGATAACAGAATCTGATGCACAGCCAGCCATGCATGTGCAACTGTCCCTAAGAGCCAAGCCTCAGCAGAAATGCTGGTGTGCATACAATCTTGAAACAAAAATAGCTGTCAAATCAAAGTTAATTTGCCACAAAAGAAAGCACTGATCCTCAGTAAGGGAATACCAAGCTAGTTTTAGTTCAGGGTTTCTTAAAAAAACAACAGCATAGGGACTGTATTTTATGAAAGAAAAGTGTATTTTTAATCTCTCTAATCTCATTTAATGACGAATGAAATGATTTTCCTTAAGGCTGAAAGGTAAGGGGTCAGGGGGAGGAACAAATACAAATAGTACCAGTTCTTGAGGGTGAAAAAAGTTTTAAAATGTCTGAGCAACTAAAAGAAGGAAGGGAAACACTAACAGTTGTACAGCAGGCTGTTACTATCACATGTGCCACCAAAAATATGTTAGTTTAATGCTCCCTGGATGAGGGTTTCATTTTACCTCATTTCAGCGAATTAAGTCACGTACTACAAAGGAATTTGGACCTGAATGAAAGGAACAAGATTGATATCAGGATGAAAAGTAATGCCCTTATTAATTCAGGTCCAGACATTAAAGACAAAAATAAAATTGAATTACAGAGTATTCTAATATTTCTGGACTAGATAAAATTCTCTATAAAAGCCTTTTTGATAGCCATATGGAGATGGGAGCTGTAATGGATTTTTAAAAGATACAACAGTATGGTCAACATCTACTTGCAGGCACCCAGTGAACTCCACAGAGGATGTTGTCTCAAAAGCTGCTTCTGAACAAAGAGCTGTCCACTGGTGTTTCTCAGCACACATTCCTCCATGATATCCAAAATGGCAAACTTCTAGGGTTAGAAGATGAAAAGCAGCTGTTTCAAGCTGAATGGTGAATGGTGATAGTGAAGGAATTGCACTTCCAAGACACTGTAGACAGGGTGCAAGCCTCTTTGGCTGAAGGAACATTCTTACAAGTGAGCAGCTCATTCTGGAGTAGAGATGTGGAAGAAACATCAGCAAGACTCTTGCCCAGTGCTCAGGAGCCTGTGTTAGCACCCTTGAGCAATGAACATTCCTCACCCAGGGAATGATGATCCACACACACCTTGGCTGGGTGACAGAAAGCAAACAGACCTACAGATGGAAAGCGTAAGGTTGCAGGTAACTCCACACCCTGCAGCATTAATTCATTGGTAGCCCAGACCAGGGTACCAATACTCACTTTCAATGCCCTGGAGCTTAACATCCATCCAAAAAGATCAGCTTTGGAATACTGGACCTGGATTAGCACTTCTTCCTGTGCAGAACGTTGAGCAATGTCCTTCCAGAGACAGAATATTCCCCATAGTTCAGTAGAAGTGTAGTTTGAACTCCACAATACCAAAAGAGTACCACAAATCTCAATCACTCTGCTCCAAATCCAATACATATTCCTACAAACTGTCCTCTCTGATGTAAACTTTTATTAGTACCTATATATTGGCTGCATTTGTCTTGAAAAATCTCAAACTAACACTCCACAGAGCCTACTTCTCTGAGAAAGAACTGAGAAATGCAAGGCACTGCTTACACTGCTATATGCACCAGCATGAACTTAAAATACTATGATATAAAAATCTGTATGGATTAGAATAGTGGAACAGCAAAATGTCAGCAGCATTTTAAAGCTAATATAATTTTGACTGCAGAATTCAATATGATAAAAAATGATAGCCACTGTATAGTATCTCAGACTCCTCATACACAGCAGACTTTAGAAGAATTAATTCATTACTACAGTAATTCAAGGAAATTTCCAATATGGAATTGGGAGCTGTATCTCAGTGTCCAGAATCAGCTTTTGGCTCTCCTTCTACTAATCATGGTGCTGCAGCTGACCTGGTTTAAATGTATTTCTATAAAGACTTCATAATTTTTGGTGATGTTGCATATTGTATTCTCCTGAGCTGTTTAAAAATATTGCACTACAGTAAATACCTAGTGCCTAAAAATAAGGTGCATCATGTGGAACAGCACTACTGCATCACTGAAATACAATGTATAAGTAGTATTAAAGCTTTATTTGAGCAATAAACACAAACATGTACATTTATGGAATTAACTGAGGATTTTGTTAGGATGCACATTTGCATATCTGACTGTTTTATTTGTGTGTGTGTGTCTATGTATCTGCAAAATTAAATTTGTGGGCAGAGGTCATATTTTGCACCGTATTTTTTATTATCTGAAGTTTAAAAAGATCATCTGCACCTGCAAGTTTTATCCAGATGATGTCCTGGAGCCATGAGGTCTGCAGCTCCGCTACCTGCAGTGTTAGGTGTATATGCACAATACAGAGTTCTCAAATTATTACAAAGGTACCAGAATATACATAAAGCTCCCAAACCCACTAAGACTAATATTCTGATTCACCTACACCTCAGGATTCCAAAAGAAAGGTCTGACAGTGCACTCATTAGCTGCCCAGTGCTCTATAAAAGAAAATTAGTTTCTAATAACTTCAGGCAACCTGTATGCTCCACAGTATCTTAGTTTATAGTGTTTGTGGGTGAAACTATTATATTTAGTTAAATGCTTCTCTTTGGTCCAGAAACAAGATGGCAATATGAAAATATGTTGTGCCACAAGGTTTCTACTTTTTTTATAGTATTGCTTAGGTGAGGTGTTTCACTTCTAAAAATGTAATGGAAGAAATAAAATAAATAAAACAAAAATGCAGAAGTATTTCCTGACTGCTTTTACTCTGAGTTAGTAATAGTGAAAAGCTGTGTAATATTTTGGTGTAAAAAGCTATTGATTTCCATTATTTTGCAGGGATTTCCAGCATTTTACTAACATTGTCTCCAGCAGAGAGAAAGAACTGAATGCTACATAATTGGGACCAAATGAGTGAACAAAAGCCAATCACAACAAAGGTATTATTTGTATTGGGCAGGGGAAAAGCCCACAAATCACTTTGATTCTCCCATGTTAATTTTGCCTTTATTCTTCCTGGTCTCTGAATAGACCCCTAGACTCCTATAATGTATCAAGTCCTATTATACTGTTATTTCTCCCAAAGATGGCTTATCACTTAATCTGCTTATACAGCAGCAGAATCAATCTGATTGACCAGGCTTTTGGTGTGTCATTGCAATTAGATACTATCTATAATTGCACAATATTCACATTAGGAGTTTAATAGACCTTTCCCAGGTGCCACTTTACAGACATAGAACTCCCAAATTGCTATGTATAATGTGGTTAGTGAAAAGCAGGAGAGGCAAGAAGTGAGATACACATTTGTAAGATACCTGAAATCTTGTATTTACTTGTAAAATATATGAAAAGGGAGTTCATGGGATAGTTTTCCTGCTAAACCTTTCCATGGAGTACCCAACCAGGATTGTTTGTTGCACACGTGTTGCACATGGCTGACACTTCACAGGAAAAATCTCTCTTGTATTTTAAAGGTATCAATAACACAGAAATGCAGGAACATTATGCTAAATAAAAAGCCTGCAGAGGTGAAGGTCTAATGCAGAGCTGCTAATCACAAATCAGGAACCAGGAGGAATTATTCCTTCAAAAACTGTCAGTAATATGGAGAAAAAGAAAAAATCCATGCTCTGAAGAAAATCTGTGGAAGAGTCATGCAGGATGTCTTGCCTAGCCAGCAGTATTAGAAAAAATATTATGCATATTGCTAAAAATGAGAAATAGTAGGGTGCTTTTAATCACAAAAAAATTTAGCACCAAAATGAGAAAATCACTCCAGAACTTGTGATGGCTGAGACTGAACTGAACTGAAGCTGGCACATGTTCTGGCACCAGCAGCCCCAGGGAATCAGAGATACACGGCAGACACAGCCCCTTGGCTGATGGAGGCTCCACAGCCTCCCCAGGCAACCTGTTCCAAGAGTTTTTCATAATGGTAGAAACAAACCCCAGAATGTAATTTTTAAATGTAATTTAAGGCCAGCATCTCTTGTCTTTCTCATCATGGATATGGAAACAGATCACATGCCTTTCCTTGATGGGTCCTATTATTATGGGGCCTATTTTCCCCTCTCCATTTTTCCATGTCTTGTCTTCTGTAGACTGACCAACCCAAATTCTTTCATTTTAATTAGTAAGTCTTATTTCCAAGACTTTTGCTTTCCTCTGGACACTCTCCAATCAGACCACACGTTTCTATACAAATGCCATCCAAAACATATATTCAATATAGACAAAGAAAAGGCAATCCCAATCAGTAAAAGATATGCAGCTGGTGCTTCAAAATACTGGATTCACCAAAGCTTACTGGCTGTGAAAAAACACAGATAAAAACTGTGCATGAAAAGGAAGAATCTGTTAAAGAGACTTGGTAAGATATAGGAATGGCACAACTATACTGTGAAAAAGAAAACAACTCTAGCATAAAAGTTAGCAGAAAAATGAAAGCAATAATCAGAAGGAAAAAATCCTGATAATTAGGATGAACACAGAATGTCAAGGCAAAGAGAAAAAAGGGGAAAACATTATGCAAAAACATAAAGGATTAGAATTAGATGCTGAAGGTGGCAGTGAAAACTCTGTGATTGTACGGACAAGAGAAAATAAGAAAGACCTTGAATTTTATTCAAAACTTAATTTAATTTGGAAACAGAAAAGCTGTTAACATTGATATATAAAAAGCTTTTTTCTTCTGCTTTTGGAAAGAATGTTGATCTTGAGACAAAAACCTTTCCCAGTCCATCAGTAGCTAAGTTTCTTTTGCATATTTCCATCTGGTCCTCTAAAATAATAGTAAAAAAACCAGAAAAACAAACAAACAAACAAACAAAAAACTATGGAGGGAATTTTGAAAATCCTCTACTATGGTGCTGATATTTAAGGCAATTAGGTAACCGTGTAACATAATACATTTGGCTGGTATCAACCCAGACAAAATAGTGAAGAAAAAAAATTAAACACGATTTAACTGATGAAGATTGAAGTGAAAGGGATGTAATTAATGCCAGTCGACATGGGTTTATGTAAAATAGGTCTTGTCAAACAAATCTCCTTTTATTCTTCGATGAGATTACAGAGGTTTGGGTGATAAAATTAAGTGCATAGGTGTAATACACCTGTACTGTATTTGACTGACTAGTGTATTTCTTACATTGTTAATAAAAAGTAGTATTAGACAGTTTTAATAGTGCATATGTAAAATGTATTGAGAACTCCTTAAAACACCAGTTTGAAGCAGTGATCATCAATAAGAATTCATTAACTGGGGTGTGTTTGAAGGTGCTAGTGGTGTTCCACAGGCATTTGTGGCCCTGATTTTAGCAAAAACTCCATCTATGTTCTGAAATTAAACTCAAACATATTCCCAAGAAACTCTGAAGAAAACAAAACTAGAATTATATATAAAGACCAGGCAGTCACACAGAACACTCTGTCTCACTTACCAAGCTAGGCCAATTTACTGTGTTGTACCTAATGCTTAAATCATGTTTAAAGACTGGTATTTCTCTGGGAAAAAATAAATAAATAAAAAGACAGCGCATGTTCCTGGAAATACTACAGTCTGTTTCTCTTGGCAAATTTAATTTTCTCTGTACAAGTTATGTGAGAGAAGCCAGAAGACAGTTTTATAGAAACCTGGGGTGATAACAAAGTGTGCGAGCCTCACAAAACTATCTTCTTGACAATAATTAAGGAAGTGGGTAACATGTGGAAAGTTTTCTCTGTTTATTCCCAAACTATGTTCCCTGCTTGCAAGAAATGCCCACTAGATGCAGCTTCTCACCATTACACCCACATCCAGCAATGGGCTGAAGTGTTACCTCTATTGAGCAGGTAATAGAAAGGGAAAAAAGGCAGAACGAACCTGATGAAATTCTCTGGGTGTGCATGTACTAACTAATTTGCAGTCTAAGATACCCTATGTAACATATTCTTAAGGCACATAGAGAAACTTAAAAAGCACTTTCAAGATGACCATTTTTCCATTTAGTCCAAAGTTCCCTGTAATCTGAAACTATTGCCCAGAAAAGCGTACCTGAAACTTTCCAGTTATCAAAAATTAAGAAAAAAGGTTCACATATCAAATAGAGAAATTTATCAATAAGTGCATGAAATGCAAAGCATAGTATAGTTACATTGTACATTTCAAACACAAACAGCAATAGCAATTATAACACAAAATGCATATTCAATTATCAGCTACAGATTCAGAGTAGCAATAAAACAAATCACTATACTTTTACAGGGATACACAGGGCAAAAGAGCTTAGCTTGTTCCTTGTGAAATTTCTGCAGTGTAACATTAGGCAATGCCATACAAAATTGGATGATAGAAGCCCATAAAAAGTGCCTGAAATTCTTAATACATTCTTGTCACGGTTTAGCACTGGCCCAGCAATTAAACGGAATGACAATTCTGCATCTATAGGCTTAAATAAATCCATTTTGAGGACTCCATCATACCTACAACACATGACATTTTTTTTAACAGATACAATTGTGTTAGCTCATGCTTTTTCTTCCTCACAGTGTGTAGGCTCCTCCACAAACAGAAAGCACTTAGTGAAGAGAAGAGAAACAGAGAGAAGCTCTGATTTTCTGTACAGTGGCAACTGCATCCCTTCAGCATCACAGTGGCACTTTGCTCTGAAGGAGTTAACTTTCTGGCTCCTATTCTCTGCAGTACTGCATAAACACTGCACATTATTCTTACTGAGCATGCCTCATCTTTCCTGTCTCCACAGTCTCGGGCTGTCAATCACCTGTCAGTCCCCACCACATCAGCACAGTGCGCATCGCCAGGCTGTCAGCACAGCAGCTGATGAGACTCTGCTAAGAGCTGTCAATCAAACTTGTTTCTCTTATCTGTTCGGGAAATATTTTGTCTCTAAGAAACAAAGAACCTGGGCAACAATGGATCAGAGTCTGGTATTTACACTTTTACAGGGATAGAAGGCTCTTAGCAGGAAACTAATATGTTTTATCCACAACCAGGAAAAAAAAAAAAAAAGTCTGCTCCATTAGGAGTATTATCTGGTTTGGTTTGTTTAGATCCTGTTTACTTCTTGACCCAATAAATCAGGGTGTAATAAATTAAAACAAATTTCTTTCTGCTCTTAGTGTAAAATGAATTTCACAGGTTTACTTCTTAAGTTTCTCATGAATATAATTTTGTGCAGTTTAAAACAGGTATCATCTCTCTGGTTTGGGAATCTTCCCCTGTCTTTAGGCACTGGAATGTGGGATCTTTCTGTCTCACTGTAGTCAAAAAGCCAGACTAGAGAAAACACACATAATTTACACCTTTGTTACATTAATATAAATATTTATTTTCTGTATGGTTTCTCATTAAAACTAAATTTCAACATAGAATTTGATACCATGAGTAGGGTTCATAGATAATAGGAGACCAAAAGAATAGCTGAGGGGCATAAACAAGTAGGATAAAACAAATTTTCAGTGGATGTTTGAAAGAAGATATCATCTTCTTTCTGGTATGTTGTACTAGAGAGGCAGAATTTCAGAAGGTAAAGCTCTCACATCTACAGAAATAAAATACTGAAGAAAGACAAAAAGCTGCAAATATGGGGACAGCAGTGATTATAGGTCTGAACCAGAATTGCTGCATGAGAAGTTGAGCTGGGGCAGAATTATGTTCTGCAAAGATAACAGGTCTAGGTCTAACAAACCTGGTAACCAAATTAATTAGCAGTGGTGGATAACCGAGCTAACAGACTCTTCCCAGGGCAAACCCAAGTATCTTTACATGCTGTGCCAGACAGATATACAGACATATTTAAAGCTGCCTCAAGTATCATTACATGGTGCTGTCTGGTGCCAAGTTAAGTAAACATAACCCAGTGACTTAAAATATGCACTTTGACCTATATCTGTTTTTCCCTACAAATTAAAGAATCTCAGTGCTGACAGTTGAGGAAAAAACTTGCACTCCCAAGAGTGAGAGAAGAAAGGGAGAAAAATACTTTTCTCTGTATAAGGAGGTGTGCTGTATATAACACAATAAGGCTAAAAATATTGGTGCTTTTCAGTAAGCTTCAGTTTGGGACCATGAATTTAAATCAGCAGATTAGTTTTCTGAGGGGGAGGAAAAAAAAAAAAAAAAAGTGAGCTTTCAACCCTTACAATTTCTTGGACAGAACTGTATATTAAAAGTTAAAAGAAATAGAAGGCAAGTAAAAATAATATTTATTTTAAATCTTGTATCACAATGATTTTCAGGGCTGATTCATGTGCTCACACTGGCTGTGGGGTTGGGCTGTCCAGGTAAGATCAGAGGGCAGAGAAACTAGCTGGGGAAATGGCTGTGATATGAAATCCATGGAAAGGAAAAGTTCAAAGCAAGCAGGAAAAGCCCCCAGAGGGATTTGGGGACTGCAGTCAAAGAGAAGAGCAGAAGAGAGCATGTAAGTTCTCCTGCAACACTCTGGGAGGGTTTGAAGGAAGCTGGGGGAAAATGCTGTGGTCCTCCTGGTCTCCAGCAGCTTAAGGAAAGATCTGGGTGGTTCCTGAGAACAAGGAGGGAAAAGGACAGGGAACCACCATAACGGAGAGAAAAAATGTGGACAATGAAAAACTATCCTTCCTGCACACATGCACACACGTGACTTTTTCTGGAGTCTGTTTATCTAGAAGAGAACATTTTAGTTCCCCAAAAGAGGGAAACCATTGCCCAAAGGAAAGAAAATGAGGTGGCAGCCACAACAGATATCAGAGATGTAAGCAAAACTCTCACATCCTGAAGTTAAGACAAAGGCAAGCAATTTTGAGCTGAATCCTGGAAAGGCAAAAGGTCAGCATCATTTTTAGCTCTATAAACAACTCAAAGTATGCCTATTTCTCTTTTCTAGGGCCTAATCTTGGTTTCCTCCATTACTATTTCTGCCTGCAAGAGTAAGAACAGTTTGTCTTTTCCCTCTCAGTCTCCTCAGATGTTTCTAATTCTCACTCCATACTGAAGAGCAAGCATGCTGGGCGAGGAGGAAAGTGGCTCACTAGTGACAGTGTGGATGGAGAGCAGGCACTTTTGTTTCATCTCTTCCAAAACTCCACACTTGGTGCTGCCACCACTCAGCATCTTTTAGTTCCTCTAACAGGAGCCTTAGCCCACTGGCCAGAGATTTCACCAGTTACTTGGAGTTAAGGTACTGGGTGACTTTCTGATCTTTGGGAGATGCCAAGACCTTCCATAGCTGCAAGCACACAGGAGGCTTGGGAAAGAAAATCAGAGACCTCAGTCAGGTGTCTGTGCTTAATGGGGACCTGCTTCAGGTGGAATTCATTTTCTCCTAATTTTTACACCCCCTAGGGAGCAGACTGCTCTGTTCCCAGTTCCTGGACATGTGTTTGGAAGAAAGGGTTGCTCTTCACCCACCTTTCCTCTGCACTCTGCCCAGGCAATGCTGGAGATGTCCCCAAGAGGGGACTTGGACAACCTGACACCCCTACATCTGCTCTCAAAGCCTGCTGAGTACGCAATGGAGGTCCCAGATTGGAACAGCTCAAGCACGTGCTTTAGAGTATCACTAAACAGGAATACTGCTCAAGTCAGAAAGAATCACTAATACTGCACTTCAGAATTACATAAATATTTACTAACAAAGGAAACGAACAAATAGAAAGAGTCCTGTACACTGAGCCTGAATTCCAGATGCTGAGAGTACCACTAAAAACACCAGTTTGTACAGAGGTTAAAAATTAAAACCAGTGGCTTCTAAAAAACATGCCCACCATAATTTGATCTCTCAATCATGCTTATCAGCAGCAATGCTAAGAACCAGAGTATTGCCTCATACAACACTGTCCCAGTTACAGATAGCACAACCATTATCGACCATTTGTGACAACAGGAATATTTTATTCTTTGACAAATTCTTTCATATGCAGCACTGTTTTTCAGAAACACAACTCCCTCTGATCTAACTGGACATTAATTGCTTTTTTGCTGATGTATCTGTGCCTCCTGGACTGATAACACAAGTAGCAAATCTGATATCTGACAAGTTGACTCAACCTAATCAGGACAGATCAGCTGTTACTAACGTTGCTAAAGGCTGTAATTTGAGGACCTTTACAGAGTTATCACTTGCTTTGAAAGGCAAGAAACTGTAATTCTGTCAACACTAATCCCAGATCGTCCGTTCAAAGCAGCTATTATTTTTTCTCCAGGAGAAGGTAGCACTTGTCAAATAAATACCTGAGATAATTGATAAAAGGAATTAGAGGTATGTGAGTGATACCCTGACACTCAGTCACTCTCACGAAAAAGAACCTTGCAAGATTCAGAGCATAAAGCAGAGAGCACAAGCTGTCACTGTGAAGCAGGGGTCACTCTCTATGGAGTGAAACAATTGGCAATACAGTTTTTCAATGTTTACTTATCTCTCTGTTGCTTAGTGCTAAACCTGAGTGAATTATTCCCTTCAAACAATTTGTTCAATGAATTTTACCCCTTTTTCCTGCTCAGTGTATATAGGCGATAGGTACCAGTTTATTCACTGCTTCACTTCTATTCAAGCTTGCTTTTAGTGCTTGGAGGAGAGTATTCTAGACTTCCACTACTGTTCAAATAATGTCCACTGCAAGTCCTTAATGTGTGCACACAGCATAAATTCATGTAGCTGATAGAATAATGATTATCTACACTAGTAAGGTATAGCTACCAAGCTTTCTGTATTCCTTTTATACATATATATATATATAAAACACTGAAATTTGCTACTGAAAGGTACCTTTCTGTAAAGAATTTTGCCCAAAAACTCAATACTCAAATGTCTGTGGAAACCAAAATAACAAAGCATTCAACCACAGCCAAAGCAAGTTAATTAAAAAATTCTGAATATTATACTGTATTATTTGCCCTACTCACTAGGAAAGAATCTATTTTCATGTACTAACATTCAGAGGAATTCACCAAAAAAAGAAAGAAAAAAAAAATTCTTAACCCATGCAATTCTTTAATGGAACTTGGAGGTCACTGAATACAAACAAGGGACTGTTTCTCCCTGTGGGGCTTACATCTGTCTCTTACAGAGAAACCATACTTAAGAAGTCAGGATTAAAATTAGAACAAAAAAATGTATCTCTTACTGTATCGCTTTGGTCCATCTTCCAAACAAAATGAAAGGGTTAAGGTTGCATCATCTTCAAAAAATTCAGTTGCAAAGGCATCCCACCAGAGGTTGTCGCTATCCTAGGAAGCAACAAATCATTCACTTAACAGGAGGCAAAATGAAAAATGTTCATCCTTTGTAAAAGAAATTTGACAGGATCACACATTGTTTGTGCTTCTTCACCTATGATTTGGGGGTTTAGATGTCTATCTGATCTTTCTAACCACTTTTCTTAGATGGGCTTCAAGTTCTAATTAAGAAAAAAGTTTAGTTTATAATGTAATAAACTCTTTGATTTTATTGAGCACACTATGTAAGAACTTTCATTCTCATGATATCTGTGTTTTTTAAAATGTTAAAAATTGTTTTATAAATGAGTTGCAAATGAAGTGATTATAACTTTCCCCCCCTTTTCTGGACTGTGGGTCTCAAATTCTTGGTCCTAATACCAAAAAACCTCAGTACTTAATTCTATAATGCTATATAACCCCATTATCAGCATGAGTTGACAAGTTATTTAGAAAGTAAATATAATAGCCATTCCACTCCACAGCATCTCATATAAACACAGTGCTACAGCATGTTCATTAAATACCAGCTATTTACTCAAATCTAATTGTTGTGAGAAACCTTTATTTTCACTGTGATACACGAAGGGAGAACTGTTTTAAGATGATCTGTGTATACGTAGACTTACAGTAACACATCTCACTGGAACACAGCAATTATTAATATAGTGAACACTGTAAAGCATATACCAGTACAACACTGCAGCTGGTCTGTTGGCTTTGACAACTCAACCAGGCTTTTTCAGACCTTGGTGATAAACAACTGGCACCCAAATCTCTGTGTCTAGCACCTCTGCAAGTGATGAGGTGCAAGTGATGCACCCCTTATTGCCTGAGCAATATGAAACTCACATAGAAAACCTTTCCTACCCACACGCAAAAGAAAACCCAGAGACAGAATGCCAATTTAACATCTATCATATTCATTACAGCTACACATGCAGAGAAATAACTCTCTGGGGAATTTTTTACTTCTGCTCCTGGCTTTCCTGATGACATTTTCCTCCAAACTGCTGAGCAGGTTAACTTTCCTGCATCACAAATTTACTTGGACTTTTGCCAAGCATCCAGTGGAGAAATGGTAAGGACAGGGTCCTACCAGAGCACTCTGAGAAACTTCTTGGCTGGGTCAGAGCCTGGAATTCCCCTTCCTTGCCCAGGTTCATCCCAGCCAGCAGCAGCAGAACAACAAGTGGCACTGCCCTGTGGTACTTGTTCAAAATTCAGTCACACCAAGAGGTATCAAAACCTTTCCCAGGTCTCAATTCTGTTGTTATGGAAAGCCACTGCTCTTTCTTCTTTTCTGGTGTAAGCCTGATGAGCATTTCCCCATGTGAGGCATCACTGCACTGACCTGCTGAGTATCTGCCAGGGTGATTACAGATTACCCATGGTGTTCAACAAAAGCTCAGCAACCAGCCTCTGACAAACACCTCTGGGCACTGACCCTTCACTTGGGACAGCCCAGTGGGTGAAGCCCATTGTAAGCCCATATGAGGTGTATTGTCCAACAAGCAGTTATGAGCTACCACTCTGCTGTTTGCCAAAAGAGAGCCTGCAGTATCATTTAACTGGGAATTTTGGGTCATGTCATACGGAAGGGAAAGAGGAGGGAAGGATTTAAGTGCCACATACCACATTTGCAGCTTTTGTTAGCTCGGAAGTTGAGTATCATGGGAACTATTCATGCAGCACCCAGTGACACAGGAGGCAAAATGGGAGCATCACATAGTGGGAAGGCAAATGCAAGGGGGAAAGGCAGAGAAGAGCAGGGGAAGAGCAAGGCCTCACCTCAAACCCACAGATATTTGCTCTCACTTAGTGTAAGTCTGAAGACAAAGAAAATGTGGAGACAGAATTACTGTAGATTTCCTCCCTGGACAGATGAAACATCCAGAGTCTGTATACTTTTTGAATACTGCACAGGGTCTTTATCTTATGGTTTTGCATATTTTCTGTCAGCAAGAAGGAAAAACAGAAAATGCAACACTCCACCCCCATAAGAAAACCCCAAACCTTTAATGGAATACATAAATCCACTCTCAAGCTTGGATACACTGCTGATTAATTCTCTGCTCCACCCTTGTCACAGGTGGGCCCAACTGCTCTCACAGTGAAATGGTGAACAAAACCAAATGAGGTGTCCCTTAGCCAAGCTGAAAGAGGATCAAATTATTATTAAAAAAATAATAATAAAATCACCCCCTTTTTCTTGCAAAAAAAGGGATGGTGAAGGCAAGGCTGCCCCCAGGCATCTTTAACTTATGCTCTGACAGGTTACGGGGGATTTTGCCAGAGTAATTATTTTTCTATTCAACAATAATGAGAAATTACCATGGCAACCTCCCTTTCACGTAGTGCACTCACACGCTCAAACACTGAAATAATGGCCTAAACATTAAAAAAATAGAAATTAATACTTTAAAAATATTTTGTATTAAAATAAACTTCCAGAGTGGGTCAAAGGAGAGAAGAGAGCAGAGACAGCCAGCAGCTTGGGTCAGAAGTGAAGATGCCATGCTGCTGTAGCCAGCTACTCAAGCAGCAAAACATCTTCTGCCACAACTGTCATTGTCCCTCTGATCCCCTCCACCCCTGCTATTATTTGTAATTTGAAGCATGGCTCAACTCTGAACAGGTTCTCCAAGTAAATGGAATCCTAAGGTTTCAATACTTTGTCCTGACTCTGATTTCTTTGGCAAATCAGATTTTAAGCACGATGATGGGTTTTTTCCCCTTCCATCTAATGGTCCCACATGTTCTCTGTGTGATCTGAGAGTCAAGCTGGGTTCTTCTTTACACCTTTCACGCTTACTTGATTAAGAGTTTGCAAGCCAAATGAGGCTTTTTCTACTTGCCTGTGATGGTGACTGCTGAACCAAAATAGATCTTACAACTGGAATATAAGGCCAATTGAGCCTATGGAGTTTTCTCCAAATTCCTTTATTTTTGTTTAATGACCTTTGGAAGGCAGAATGGAGCTCATGTAAAAAGTCAGCACATGAAAAAACAGTGGAGAGAGGATGCAGATACCTTGCAGGACAAAACTGGAAATTTAAATGATTTTGATAGATTTCAGAAATTATCTGAAATGAAGAGGAAATTCAATGAAGTAAAGTAACAAAAGCATAAATAGCAAAAGGGGAATAACGGGCTAAGAAAATGGTCCCGATAATAAGGCAAACACATCAGCAATCTGTTCCTCTTGCACATAAGAGAAATGTCTTGGACATACTTCCCTTTGACTCCAAAAATACATCTCTGGAAAGACTTCAACTAGAACAGTCCATCCATTTCTGGAGTACAGAGGCCAGGTCTGGATCACCCACTCTTAAAGAATTTATCTGAGACAACGGGAAACACTGAGATCAAAGGAGCAGGCAAGCAAACAAACAAACCCCAAAAGACTCAAAGGAGGCAAGGCAGGAGGATCTAGTTTTGTTCTGTATAAGACAGAAGCATCTCACAGGGAATGTGAGGACAGTTTTCAACCATATGAAAAGATTGCTATAAAGAAGAGCAATCACGTCTTGGTGGCAAACTAGGGCAGAAGGAGTAATAATTGGCTCATATTTTTGCCATTGCAGCTTAAATGGTTTAATCTCCTGTTACAGATTTCTAGGCTGTATTTTTTTGCAGAGGGGAAGGAGCTGAAGAGCACAGATACTGTGTTCCCAAGAAGGGTGGATGGAGAAAGCCTTAGGCACAGCTGCCCCATCATGGCAACTCCATAGTTTGTACCCATCAAGAAGCTGATTCTTATTTTCTCCCTCACATTGCTTTTGGCTGCACACATATAACAGGTGTAAATATTATATTTTAAAAAGAGTCATACCTGCAATTCTGAATTCACACAGGAAACACATCTGTTCTGAAATTAAATCTTTTTTTTTTTTAATCTAATCACTTTCCAGGGAAGAAGTGAATTTTAAACATCAACCTATGTGGCTTGGCATTGGAAAAGGCAAAAATAAAAAGAGATAGTGCCCTTGGGAACTTACATATTTCTTCTGGCACCCACAGCCTTTCCCTATTGACACATACTATTTTCAGAACTCTATACGTCCACATTCCTGTTGGCAACGTATGCACTTCTCATATTCTTTCAAGTTAATGCTGCATGAGGAAACTGCTGTCTCCCCAAGGAGAGAATGGTATTCCTCTCCTCCTCTCATTCCCAGCAAATCAAACTACGCTTGAGCTTTTAAAATGCAGTTCAAGATGAGACTTTGCCATTAAGCACACCTGTAAAAACTGCACAGCCATTACAAATTACAAAACTCACAAGGTAAGTATCACAAAAAAATCCTGACGCTAATGTTTGCGTTTGGAGCACACTGACAGAACATTAAAAATAAAATGTCTGAATACAAGAACCTAATAACTTTCCTCATTAGCTTTAAATTAGACCTTTCTCAAGTCTACCCAACATATTGAAGGTTCTGATAAAAATTCGCAGAAGTAACAAATTAATAGGAATACATATATCTTAATATACACTTGGACATTTGAGTACTGATCTGTAGGTCTGGCCCTGCAATGCATGATATTTTTATGATCTGGCACAGGGGTTTTTTGGTATTTAAATAAATCCTACATGGAATACCAATAGTCTGAGTCTTAAATTTATTTTCTTGGAAACAGCATGAACAGAGTGAGAGTGGAATACTTCCCTCTAGGGGGTGGTTGGAATTAGATGATCTTTAAGATCCTTTCCCAGCCAAAAAATTCTATGATCTATAGAATGTGATTTCATATAGTATATGAAGCCCATATTGTCAAATGGCTGTTATCATAGAGGTACAAGAAGATGCATACCTATCTTACAAACAGAGCAACTTTGCTGGCAAAACGTGGTACCTTGTCCAGTTATTAAAAGCACCTGAAAAAGGTGATCAATCTGCTTGCCCAGGGATGGTTTCTGAGGACCACTCCCATTGCTTTTGCATTTGTTATTCTATCTAATTTATTTTATCTTAAACATAAAGCATGTTTTACATAGCATTAAACATGCCTGTAATCTTGCAGCTAATGGTATTTTACAGAATCTTCAGCTCCCCTCCCCCCACTAGGGATGCCCAATTCTATTCCTTCCATTTGTTATTTCACACATATTCACAGCTTTAATGGTGTTGCTTGCTTTTATTTCACTTACTAGTGTGGCTGGATGCCATCTCTCAAACAATGTGTAGTAAAACTGGCAGAAAGATTTTAAGACTTGGCTTCGGTCAGAAATAGTTTTCTGTTCCATTATATACTTGTAACTTCTTGCCAAAATTCTGCTCAGTGCCCAAAACATCAGTTTCCTCATGTTGCTTAAAAATTAATTAAATTATTGTTTGCATTCCACTTTGGTACTTATCTTTGTACAGTTAAGAAACAGCACCAAGTTTCTGTTTTATTGAAAAGGCAGAATACAGTCATGCAATAAATCCCCACAGCAATATCACCTCAGAGAGACTGACTCAGGTGCAAAATGGGGGCAATGCCTTTGCTTCTCATGTAAATCTCTGGAGTAACTTGAAGAATCCAATGGAATTACAGGGAAAAGCTCTTAATGGAAAGCTAGTCTTACAGAGTCACTGGAAATTCTCAATATATCAACGATTCTTTTTTATTGCCTATAAACCACTGCACTATAAGATGATAAAATATGGGGGGGAAGAGGCCAAGCAGTAACAGCTCATTTTCTGAATGGGGAACTGTGAAAATCAAACACTAGTTATTTGATTTCAGATAAAAATGGGAGGAGGGAAAAAAAAAAAAAAAAGAGGCTTTGCAAAGTATGCAAATAGATTCATACCATTTTCTTGATGTACTGGGGACCAGGGGATGTGAGAATCAGCATCACTACAGCAAAACAATTATGCTGCAATGATACTGGTCATGCAACTCAACTTTGAAAATACTTGCTTTGAGATAACATCACTTAGATTCTCAAATAGCAAGCCCACACTAGGCAATTATACCAGGTTTCAGATTACTTGAAACATGTTGACACTGATATGGAGAAATATTTTTATGTTTAAAAGGATAGTTGATCTCTTCCTTCTTATTTGGCCACTAACTTATGCCTGAATTAGAGACTTTTTTTTAGCATTGTGGCAACTGCTTGCTAGGCTGGCAAACAGTGTGAGCAGTCTACTAACAGCTATAGTAGCATAGTTATCCTATCATTTCTAAGCCACCCAATTTTTCCATCTACACATATGCTACAAGTATACGAAGTTGGATATCCTTTTAAAACTGAAGTCCTTAAAATTACAGAGATTTTCTAACTGAAACAGTCAGGAAAGGGTCAGACAGAGCTATCTGATTCAGTCTAGTAAAAGAAGCAAGGAAGAATGCCTGGTCTCAAACCTATTATTTCTCATTGTTTAAATTTTCCTGCAGCTTGTGAACAAAAGAGAAACAAATCCTTCAATATTCACCCCATGCATGTTTCACTATTCACCTACAGGAAACAGACACAGATTGCAGAGTTTAATACTGCACTGTAAGAACTACAGAGCAGAAGGAGTTAATTTATGAAATGTATTATTTCACTCGCTTCTTTAATTTGTATTCATATTTTCCACTCCTGGAAACTATGCAAAAAATAGGAGAAAGACATGAATAAAAAGAGCAAGGAAGCTGGGCTGAAAACATACTCCACTGCCAGTTCCTTATAGCCAGCCACCACAGCACCATCAGTGATATTTCATAGCAATATTATCAATAAATAGCAGAAGATCCTTTTTTGTAATTTTTAAGTATGTGTGGCAAGACTGCAGTTGGTCTCTATGGACAAGACCTATATTCTGGCTGTTTGAACAAAAATTTTGGGCATTAAGAACTAAATCGTGTGTCGTCATTAACAGAAAGAGAAACATCTACGTGTACAAAAGGATCTGTTTGGACTTGCTGAATAAATGATAAATCCATATTCAAAGTTGTTGTAAATTTGAGACCTCTTTTCAGTAGGCATGAAGATGTCTCTAGCTGGCTGGGCACAGTGATGGATTTCCTTAATGGTATTCTCCATCAACAGGTACTGCTGACAAATCACAGACTTGAGTTTTGTACTTATCAGAAATGAACCATGGTTACACTGCTCTATTCTGCCACAGAATATCCCACAGTCTCAGCCTTTGAGAATGGTTTGCAGAGATGGAATATTAAGTGTGTCTATTATCCATTGTACTACCATCAGTCACATGAATGTTCTTATTTTATTCTGACATTTTGACCTGGTTTCTTTTTTACCTTGTTTACTTCCATCTGTGTAAGTAAATGTAAGCTACTATGCCATCTATCCCAATGAAAAAGCAATTACTAGCATTGCCATCAGTGAATATAGAGCATCAAACATCATATGTCACTAGGGCACAGGAAAAAAAGTCATATTCCCAGCAATATCAGTAGAGGAGTCTCTCTGGGTCTAGTTACCCAACTGCATAAACTCTCAAGAGTCTAAAATTTAGTGAACACAAATGCCTTTATGACAGTGAAAGTAAAATTATTATTAACAGCGTTTAAATCCTACTATAGGAACACTCTGAAGAAAGTTCTTGACACTTCCATTTCACACTGGACTCCCACCACCTTTTTTTTAGCTGAAGTCTCATGAGAGCACCAAGAGTATTAGGACAAGAACAGAGCTGGGACCTTCCGAGGTTCCTCCAAACAACTACAATCCAAACTATGGTCTCACAGACTGTGTTTTGAGAGGTAAGAAACTGCTCTTCAGCAGAGTTAAGAAAACATTCAGTTTATTTCTTGTGAAAGTCTGGTGGCCCAGGTAGGGAAGATAAACCCAGAGAAGGCAAACCATGCTTCTGTTTATATTCCAGCTCCTTGAAGAAGCATCAGATGGTGACAGCACTAAGTAATGCAGCACTGAAGAGTTCATTTTATTATAAATGAAGCTTACATTTACTTTTCAGTAAAAGAAATGTAGGTGAGGAAATATACCACCTTCTATCCTACAGAACTTTGAGAAAACTCTTAGTAAGACTCAGAAAAAGACTTTTTAAATTATGGAAATGCTTTAATGCTGTGCTGGACCAGGATCCAAGTATGCATTTGTTAGCCTGCAAAAAAAAATTAATTCAAAGCTATTACTTCCTATTGAGGTTTACAAACCAGGTAAGAGCAGATCACATTGGATGGCTTTGGCTGACCAAAGAGCTGTTATTTCTTGGGAAGGTACATGTAGTGAAAAGATCCAGTATACCATATATCCTATTCCCTTTAGAGGACCGGCAGTGTCCTGAAAAAGCTTAATTTAGTAATTATTAGTCAGATAAAGAGAAAACATTTAAGAGGCAAGTATATAAAAATCACTCCCTTTTGTTGCTACTTATAGGCTTATGCACACTTTAAATTATATATTTTTGGCTGCATTTGAGTGCTTAACAATATAACTGTGGTTCTGGGTGTTTAGACACCACCCAAAGAAATTGTAAGACCACTATATAATTCCAGATAGTTTAGAGAAGAAACTGTTCCATTAGTTTGCAGAATTTTTTTTAAGAAGCACAGAATTAATTTTTTAGTTATGAATTTTTAATTTTAAAAAATACTGTACCTTTCCTACATAAATGGTACATATTCCTTAAACAAAAATCCACAGGCAATTAACAAATCATTTCATAAGAGAGATAGAGGCCTGCAGATTATGTCCCTTGAAAGTTCATTCACATTTTTTACCCAACACATCTCAGAAGATCCACTCGGGTGATTTTTTTTTAAAGATAATTTTTTCATATATTAGAAGTACATTTCAACTTAATTCCTTTATGCATTCTTATTATGATTAGCAATTGCAGCCATTTTTGTCAGCTGTGTCACACCATCCACAAGTATTACCTGTGCTAAATTTGTTTTTCAGGATGCAAATTCTACTTAAGAGAGAAAAGAAAGACAGCAGTGACATGAAGTTCATGTTTTAGATTTTACTTGCTTGGTCCAGGTTTCAACACTATAGCACAATTACTATCATCTTTATCAGCCCATCTGGGCAACTAATCAGCTGAAATTGTCAGATTCTCAGGTTTTTGAAAATATTACAGCTACATTTATTGCTTGTGATTTTTTATATACAAACACATGTGCATTCAGACTTAATCAAATGTTAAGTATGTGATTTTTCAAAGCTAATTAAAAGATTTATGCATTCATTTTCCATTAAATTCAGTGGAAATCAGATGTTGGAATATTCTGTGCAAGGCTCCAAATCCCAGCAGGGAAATGGAACTTGTTATATTTTCTGAATCAAAGCTGGAGAGTGACAACAGGGCTGGGATTCATTTCACCCCAAGACAGTTGTCTAAATTCATATGAGATAAAAAGCCTCCTGGAGATATCTGTCTCTTCACCGACTGTAGAGGGAGCCTAGAGAATATTTCAGTCCAGCCATGTAACTTTTACAGGGATAAAGGTGAGTAAGAAAAATGCTATTCCACGTATCTACCAAGAATTTAAAATTCAGGAAGAAAACTGGCTGAGGTTTTGTGAGCTTACATAGTGAGGGACAAACATAAGTGAAAAGCTGGGTGAAACAACCATATCTACTTTGTCTAGATTTTTACAGTCTTGGCAGGAAAAGCTATAAATGATGCTCAAGTTTTTTGCTCGCAACGCTCAAAGCTCTCCAGGCTGCCAGGTTCCTGCTGTTTCATATAAAAGCTCCGAGTGGCAGACAGAAGTTGGAGCACTGGTTAAGGATTCCTGCCAGTATGAAATGTTTTAAATGAAGAAGATGTGATTATTTGCCTGGTTTCCTGACTTTACTCCTCGGCTAGCCACAATTGCCAGGAAAGACTCTCAGGACCTGTATTTTATCTCACCCCGTATTCAGATAAAATATTCCTGTACAAAATACAATTAAACTAGAGACAGAACTGCTCATATGAACCTTCCTACACCCTCAGAAATCTGAAATAGAAGGAAATCCTACGTCAGGACAATACATACCAAATATTGCCATTCCTCATTGGATTATTCCCTTACCAGCAGATCACCCCGTGGCTCTCTCTTTCTGTCACACAGCACTACCCTTCTCAAGCACATAATGCTCACCAACAGGCATGTGACAGGCAAGTCTGATTAATGAAGAAACAATAATCAGGAGTCTAGGTTGCTCCAACAAAGCAAGGATAGGTTGTGCTTACTACACTTAAGTGACTCTCAGTATACCCCAGTTTTGACAGCAAGAAGAAGTATAGCACAGGGCAGAGAATTTCTTAAACTGGCATTTGCAAACTAAAACCCTGGTCCAAATGGAGAAGGCTGAATCACCTGCTTATAATGAAAAAAAACAAAAAACAACTACTGAGAACCAAAGCTTTTACTGTTACTGCTGCCATAATATTGTATAACACTGTAACAGATCACTGACAAGGGTGTTAAGGTTGCTAAATCAAAGCATATTTAGGTTCTGTCCTGAAAGGCACCAAAAGAAATACAGAGAGAATGAAGCACATGCTGTGAAACCCAGAGGTTGTGATAACAGAGTAGTTTTGTGTGTTTGTTTTAATTATTAACTAAATTTTCACTTCAAAGAAATGGCAGAATTTATGCACGCCAAGAAGTGTTCCCTTTCAAAACTCCATCTGCACTGAGCAAAGTAAGTACAGCTTCCTTCTAAACAGCATTATCTTATCTTGTCAACCTCATTAAAGTAAAAAGGCATCAGTAGTAATAATGAGAATGCTGGTTGGTGAACAATTCCTTCACAGAAGCCAGCTATCACATACTGTAAAAAATTAAAAACTCCAAAAGTCTACACGGGTCCCCAGAGAAATGCTATTTAATAAAGCAAACACTGATATTGAATGTGACAGAATTCCATTTGCTACAGAATCCCATCCAACTGAGTTTGGCTGCAGTTGAAGCAATTAGAGAAAGCTGTGATTTAATGATTATGCTAAAACCCTAGACAAACAAAGCTCTCACCTACCAAGCGGCCACTTAGCTGTATCACTACCACCAAAATATTAAAAAAATCTCGTAGAATGTAATTTGCTGTCAGTCAACTAGTAGAAACATGAGCAATTATTTACTAAAACTGTCTAGTTACTAGCTACCCTACTGCTTAAACATGAAAAATGTATAAATCTAAATTTAAACAAAGTAAGCAAGGCCAAGTGTGAACTGCATATGTCAGGGGAATCACACACTAAGGTCACCCTTGCAGCTGAGACCTGATATGATCTAGTCGAAAGATCACAACAGTGGAGTATTGAATCTTTTCCTTTTTTTAAAAAAAAAAAAAATCTTTATGTTGTATATGCTAATCCACTGGGGCCTCACCTCTGGATCCATAAGCATCTAATGAAATTTTAAACATCTTTTCATCACAGCAGTAGCCTCTTATGAACTACAACCTATCAATTCAGACTCTGTAGACCTCTTATATCAGCAGTAAAACTGATTCACTTGATATTTCTTAGCTTCCAACAGATGCTATTTGGCCTTCCCTATTTTCTAAATAAAACTTTCAAAATTTCTTTGTGTAAAATTGCAGGACATAAGGTGGTGTAAAAAAAGGACTGTATGCATATGACATATAAATCTGGAAAACTTGCTTGTGGAAAACTTGTGGATTTGCTTGGAAACTATGGAATTTCTTAGTGCACTCATGCCAGGTGACAAGCTCCACTGTAAGAACCAAATAATGGTCTGATTTTGAACTTCCACATTAGTCTGAGAGTCAGATGAGTGACACCTAGGACTGCTGATGTAGATTTTTACCTGTGTTGCCTTCCAATCTTCTAACAAAGAACAAGCAAAGCCTTGGAAAAAGCAGCTCCTTTCCTCCTCAACTTCTTTAAGGAATAAGATCAATAGACATGCTGCATATCTATAGCCTAAAAGTATTGGTGTTGACACAACCTTTTAAAACCATGAAGAATATGAAATCTGGGAGGAAACTCAAGGACAAAGAAAATTGTTTTAAGAGAGGAAACATTTCTGCATAACATGGTGAGTCATGCACAGAATTCCTGTGGAGGAGAGTGAAATAACTTAAAGAAGCTTCATACTGGAATGCACTTCTTGGGAAATTCAGGACTGCTTTCAAAGTTCTAAAACCTCATTTCTTAAAAACAAATCAAACCAAACCAAACCAAACCAGGTGTGGTTTTTTGTTTGTTTTCCTACAGCTCTGCGTTTCTAACTAAAATTAGCAATAAAGGTGTGCAGAAGACTGAAAACTTTTTAAAGTACTATATGTTCTTCAAGAGTGTTGTAAACCCAGAACAGTTCCAGAGCCTTTCCAGAAGATTTATGTTCAGACTACTGAAAAGCCTGAGAAGGCAGCTGTAGCTTCAACGAAGCCAAGAAACTACATGGTCCCATTTCTGAGAATGTGAAACTGACAGAAGAGCTGTCATCTGAGATTGAGACAGAAAATCAGAAGATTCAGTGCTAGTGTCTTCTTAAGAGTAGGGGAAGCTAATGTTGAGCTCAGCCCAGAATATATGGATCCACAAGACCAAGCAGCTTGGTTCCTACTGAAGCGGCAACAGTCCCTGTGAGATGTTAGCATATTTCTATGCACTATATTTAACCAAAGCCTACAAAGTTGATCATAGCTGATCTCTCTCTAGGTGCTCAAATAAAGACTGTATCAAAATCTCACAGATCTTCCTCAGATTCTGACTGTTCAAACATCTTAGGATTTTCCTTCTCCAAATGAATTCCTCCACAACCGGACTGACATTCACACCTGATTTCTATATGCCACACCAAAGAATCATCTGTCTGCTCTAGAACAGGTGAGTTTTCTCTCCCCCTTGCTTTCTCAGTTCTACTTTCTGATCTGGAAGAGTTTTTCTACAAGCAGATGGACTGATACATATGTTCATACAGTCACTTTTTGTTGATATTCTCAGCTCCTGCAGTAATGTCTACTGGATCATGTCATTTCCCTTAAAAATATTATAGCAAGTTATCCCTGGTCTGAGGCACAACAAAATGAATGTGAACTTTTTATAACCTCCACAACACATGTGGTCTGAACGTTGCAAGAGCCCCATCAGAAACTGCCAGGACCACACAGAGCCCACCATGTATCTAGCAGTGTATCAGGAAGGACAAAGGAGTGTATTGAAGATGAAATATGCTCTGCATAAAGCAAGAAGCTCCTTGTTCAGACTCCTGGCAATGATCTAGCTCCATCAGGCTCAGCATTTATCAAGGGTCAGAGCTGGGCTGGCATCCTTCTGACTTGATCCCACACTCCCCAGTACAGCTGGCAATCTCAGGTCTCCACGTTCTGAAGTCTCCATGGAATCACAGAACAAGGGCAGGATCACTCCATCTTCCTCCCCTCTCCCTGAAAATCCTGACACACTTTGGATTATGCAGGATTATGGTACCAACATCATCAACCCTCTGCCAACGTTCCAAGCACCCACTGGGGTGACACCAAACTGCCCAGGGGAAATGGCCTAGAAACTGCAAAGGTGGAACTGCATTACACCTTGTGCTGCAGGTATACAGTCCTATAGGTTGTCAGATGATGAATACCAACAAGACCTGGTGGTCAGGCTGGGATATGAAAACAGAAGTGTCCACTATGTTGTACAGGATGAGTCTCACAATCAAGAATGTCACATGGAAATATTTAACCTAGAGCAGCAGCAGCTGTTCCTTGCAAACATAAAAGACGATGTGATGTTCCACAATGCTCCTATGATAATAAGCACAGCACTCTGGCATAATAAATGTCCCCTAAGAAATGGAAGGTGAAAAGGTGGTACTGTGTGAAGTAACCATAGTTCTAAGAATTGATGTTTCCTACGTGAAAGAGTAGACTCTTTTCACTCCATTTGTCAGGTGTACTTCTTAGATTTAATCAAATAATTTTGTACTTCCAAGGTGGCCACTTGTTGGACTTCAAGAGAGAAAAACCCAAAAGTAACTTACCCCATGGTGAAATAAAGAGAAGTAGGTAAATAATTTTTTCCCTTTAACTACTGCTACCCTAAATTTCTCTGAGGAAACACATTAGGTTTCAATTCTTGCCCATAATTATCAAAATAGTTCTGGTTATCTTCCTAATCTATAGGGTCTACCCCAGCTGAGATGCAGCAGTGTCTGTTCTGCATCCTGCAGTGCTGGGAGCAAGCAGATAGACCTTGCAGCTTAACTTTGTTGGTCTTGAGTATCTAATTTCTTTCTACAAGTGTAGAATAACTGGTCCTCTATTATTCTGGTGCAGACTATTCAGCCTGTAGCTTGCCCTATCAAAAAATTAACTTGAAATCAAAACTCTTAGAAAGATTAAAGTGTGTTTTTTTCACAAAACCAGGAGGCCATCCTGATGGTAGCCATGGTTGCAAAAAGAAGCTTGGCTGGGACAAAATGCATTTAAGCATGAGTGAGGGGAAAAAAAGGGAAATCCAAACTTTTTCTTCTTCAGTAGAAGCCTGGCATTTTTTTGGGTGGAAGGACTGAGTGTCTTTCCTGTTTTAATTCTGGGTGTTCATTCTCACAGGCATTAATACCAGATAACTGGAAGCTTACTTGGAGGCAGGGTGCTAAACAGAGTGCAAATTTTTCAATTGGAGCAGAAGAAAATCTGATCATCTTTGATATTATCTTTTCTCATTCAGCTTCTTTGATTTGAGTGTTGGTATCAAAAGAAAGTGAACAGAACATATTAAAGATGATGCAAGTTTCACTATTCCCTGTTGCATATGACTTAAAAATTAATGGTTCATTAATATCCAAACAGATCTGCTTTAGGGAGACCTGATCAAAATTCAACACCAGATATCACAGGCATCTGAGAGCACTGTCAATGAGTTCTATAAAAGGCCCAGAAGAAGCATGTCTTGGACATTATTTCCACTGCCTTCATCTACAGAAGTGGTATCCCTGCTTCAGTGACCGAATAAATACATGGAGATATTTTTTCTCCAGTTCTCAAAGGAAGAACATTTTGCATCAATATAAGAAAAATTCCACTTATTTAATTTAATTCATGACATAGTACCAAATGGTAGGAAGAGAAAGATGGCAGCTCCCCTTCCTTCATGCATTGATAGAAAGTCAACAGAGAAGTAATACAAACTGACAGGTTTTTATGACTGACCTCCTGATACCTACTGGTGCATAAACATGCAGTTGTTAAACTTATCACTAGGGCCAGGGTTATCCCCTCTTGACTAGGAGTCTGCCAAGTCATAAATAAATAAGCTAAAAGTGGAGCTCCAAAATAATGTGTTCTATTTAGAAGATTCTGCCACTAAAATGTCACGTCCCAGAAAATCCACAAACAGGCAAGTCAAGATTTTACAGTTTCATGTCTCTATTTTCCACATGTTGGACAAAACTTGGTGTAGGAAGAGCGTCTATATGTCTCTCCTGTGACAAGTGATGTCCCTTGGGAGTCCATTCTGGCACCAGTACTGTTTGCTATCTTCATCAGTGACATGGACAGGGGCATCAAGTACACACTCAGCAAGTTTTCAGACAACACCAAGCTGAGTGGTGCAGTTGACATGTCTGAGGGACAGGATGCCATTCAGAGGGACCTTGACATGCTCAAGAAGTGGGACTGTGTTATAAGGTTCAACAAGGCCAAGCACGAGGTCCTGCACCTGGGTCAGGGCAATCCTTGGTATCAATACAAGCTGAGGGATGAAGGGATGGAAAGCAGCCCTGTGGAAAAGGACATCAGATGATGAAAAGCTGGACGTGAGCCAGCAGTGTGCACTTGCAACCCAGAAAGCCAACCATATCCTGGGCTGCTTCAAAAGAAGTGTGACCATCAGGCTGAGGGAGGGGATTCTATCCCTCTACTGCTCCTGGGAGACCCCAGCTGTATTACTGTGTCCAGTTCTGGCATCTTCAGTACAGAATAGGGCCACAGAGATGATCAAAAGGTTGGAACACCTTTCCTGTGTGGAAAGGCTGAGAGAGTTGTGCTTGTTCAGCCTGGAGAAGAGAAGGCTCTGGGGAGAGCTTACTGCAGCCTTTCAGTACTTAGAGGGGGTTTATAAGACAGATGGGGACAAACATTTTACCAGGGCCTATTGTGATAGGACAAGGGGCAATGGCTTTAAAGAGGGTAGATTCAGACTAAATATGAGAAAGACATTTTTTATGGTGAGGGTGAGGAAACACTGGCACAGATTACCAAGAGGGAGCTGGTAAATGCCCCATTCCTGGAAATATTCAAGGTTGGATGAGGCTCTGAGCAGCTTGATCTAGCTGAAGATGCCCCTGCTCTCTGAAGGGGGTTACAACCTTTACCTTTAAAGCCCCCTTCCAACCCAAACCATTCTATGACAGACACCCTGAAAGTGGTGGGTTTCTGGTAAGCACTGATCACAGTATTTGGTTGCAGAGCAAGACATAATTCCCTTGGCAGATGAGCATGTCTGCTCCACTCTGAAGCCATGCTTCTGTTAACAGGACTGCATCTTTTATTTTATTCAGCCTTTTTTATTAGCTTTAAGTCACTGTGACAAATATTGCCAGAACCCCACCCTCTAAAAACGATGGTGGTCTTTTTTTTTTTCTTTTTTTTTTTTTTAAGCATAGTTATTGGTATATGCTATTTAGAAAGAGAAGTGGCTACTGAACAGTAAATATTCTGAGAATAATTCTATCAAGTCAAGGCACATAAAATTCAGCCAGAAAAAGTACATCCCTCTTCTCAAGTATTCAATTTAATGCCTTGTCCTGCCACTGCACTGCTAAGCAGACAGTTGTTCATAGTGCAGCAGTCAACAGAAGAATACACTAAATAATGTAAAAATATTTTTGTAGGGAATTTTTCAAATTACAGATCTATCTCAATTTTGATTCGTTTATGTAGTTTTCTGCAACCAAACTTTAGTTCATACAAATGTCTGTGA
The DNA here is from genome assembly GCA_038090715.1 of Florisuga fusca. Lineage (NCBI taxonomy): Eukaryota > Metazoa > Chordata > Aves > Apodiformes > Trochilidae > Florisuga > Florisuga fusca. The sequence continues at coordinate 9,111,442 of JAAWXA010000001.1, read as the reverse complement.
ACAATGCATTTAGGGGCAGGTTGCCAAGATGAATGCAATCATCAAGAGAAAAATCACTGTGTGATTAAATTAAATTCATTTCCAGTGGAGACAGAGATAGCTAATAAAAAGTAAGTTGCAGAATTAGAGAATAGAAAAAAACAACATGACAACCTACTATAGCTACTAGTTAGTTTACAACATGATGGGAATGCTCTTTACTTTAAGAAAATACTAGGAAATTATGAGTGAAGGTGACCAACAGCAAATCCAGAGTAGCAAATCTGAATAGAGATAGGAAATTTGTTACAAACAGTTCATGAACAATCACCAGCAAACAACACTTATCTGAATAATTTCCAAAAGCCATCATTAAATTTATGATGTACATTTTGAACATCTCATGAATGGAAAACATATAGATACAACATGCAGAAAGAACAGAATCAAAGAATGCTTTTATGACCTAAAACAGACTGGGTCGGCTGAAGTCCACCCCCATCCACATTTTTATTAAAAAGCCTCCGCAATGCAGTCTCTCCCTCTCTGAAAACACTGCTGTGTCCATACTGAAGGATCCTAAGTGAGCTGGATTTCAGCTCCATCCTGCTACAGATCTCTCCTCCCCAAACAGCTGCAATGTGGTTTGGCAAGTGCCACACAACACCTAAGCCCCAGAATGGCTGGGCCAGTACAGGGACAGGGGAAAATTCCTCCATGACAGCCTTGTCAGTTCAGTATTTACCAAGAAGACCAAAATTCAAGTCTCTCAGAGATTCAAAACTTCCCTCTCTAGCACCTAGGTATTGTTCTGCCTTCCAAAAGAGGAACTGTTTATTCTTTTTCAGACACAGATTTTAGGCTCTGGCACTGTTTTTACAAGGGAACACAAACTATTAGGGGCAGGAGGGGTCTTTACCACTCTGAAGTTATGGGAATGAAGCACCCCTGGGAGATACAGATCTTGTATTTCTGCAGACTTAACCAATAGCTTGTCAAACAGAAGGTGTCTAGGCACATCTGCATAGCAAGCTACAAAAAGACCAATAAGCTTGTGCTGATAATCCGTTGCCCACAATACATGGATTTTGAGGGGTAAGAAAGGAAAAGAGAAGGGTTTCATATGAATGAGCTCGACACTAACTTCATGGGCTGAATGCTGAGAAGTCAGAGATCCTAAGACACATGCCAGGACTGTTTTGTAGTTTGAAGAACACACAATACGTGGCAAAATTCAGATCTTTTTCTTCACAGGTGGTGAGCCAAGTACAAACTAAAACACTAGCAGAGTTAAAGATGCAGCCCCTATTACCTTTCCAGACACTATTTTTACTTCCTTTTCTTAGAAGAAAATTTTAGATTCCAATCTTCAGGGATTTGGGTGGGCAGCTGTGTCTGGGTGAATCCCAGCTCTGGAGAGTTGCTCATCATTCACAACAAACCAAAAAATAATCCCTCCTTCTAAAGACCATGCCACTGTGAGCTTAGTGTTGAGCTTAGCAAATGGCTTTTTCAAAAGTCTGCTCAAGATGCTTGGCTTTCACACTTTAGACCAGCATCAATCCATTATGGGATTCCATTTTGGGAGGCAGGCACATAGCTACGAAATGACTAAATTCTACATTTTTCTCAACCTGACAGGTTTTAGCAGACTGTGTCAGCTAGGTCATGCTGCAGGTGAGACACGGTCACCAAAATAAGCAATTCAAGAGCTTTCAATAATGCAAGGAGTAATATTCCAATAGTACTACACACCCAGCTCATAAGGCAGATGTGGGGATTTACTCTAAGGGCAATAACACTAAAGCAAACCCCATCGACTCCAGAGCATCCCTTCACTTTCTGAGGCACAATCTGTGTGACAGAAATCAGAATTTGGCACTCCAGGCAAATTTGAGCTTGACATGGCTCAGAAACGCTTGACAGGTGCTGTCTGTGAGAGGGTCTTCCCCTTCATTCCTTCCAGGGGAAGAGCCAGAAAACCTCTCTGACAGCTTAGCTTTAGGTCTCTCTTTGCCAAGTACCTGCCATAGGCCTAAAGGCATAAGAGAAAGATGGTTACCTTTATTTTCATGAGAAGAGTTGGCTCTGTTAGAATATCTGAAATAAACTCCACATTTTTTAATGGCCTGGTTTGTTTTTACAGAAAGCTGAATCTTGGTATATGAGCTGTCATATCAAATTCTATTTTATTCTTTTATTTTAACGAAGTCTTGCATAAATAGGAACAGCTGGTGTTGATTTATAAACACCAGAGTTGTCTTGAGAGCTTAGGTATTATTATGCCAATATTTAAGCCTAATTATTTGCAAGCAATTGTTCTGTACCATAGTGGACAGTGGTTGTTCTGCTGCCTGCAGACAAAGACATTCTCTAATAGTAATATTAATGATGTGATTCTGAATTACACTTAGAAGAAGGATGTGCATAGATCTACCTGTCCATATAGCTATGTGGGTCTTCTTTCAACTAGAATTTCTGCTTAGAGAATGGCACAGCATTCCCTGCTCCAATCTCTTACAAAACTATTCTACCCTGTTTTATTCAGAGTACAGTTGCCAAGTTCCAGAACAAATATTCTTCAAATAACCATGTCTTCCCCTGTGCTCTCCTGATCTATTCCCATTACAGGGTTGTGCTGTGCACTGAAGAAAGCTGGAAAGATGTGATCATATACTGTGACATCAGGTACTTAGAGAATTTATTATAAACTAAGAGATGCCTGTTAAAGTTTCATAAACAAATCAAATTCCTGCATCTCCAAGTGGCAGTCCTGAAGTTGTTTTCCTCATGAAAGTCAGAAATCTTGTATTTTATTCTAAGTTTTAATAATGGAAAACCAAAGAGTTGGTAAATAAATCATTAAAAAATAACAAACAGAAGATAGAAATAACTGGTGAGCTTTCACAAAAGGTGAAACCTACAAGCCCATCTCTCAAGGACCTGAAATATTAGGTAAAGTCATGTAGCACTTTGAAAAAATGGGTAACAGCATGAAAAAGTTTACCAGACAAAGAGAGTGACTCTGGCTAGCTGATCTGAATGCAAAGAGTTGTGGGAGGCTTAAAATGCTAAACAACAATAAAACAGCAGAGGGTATTGATGAATGCAAAGTAATGCATATGAGGGAAAACAATCCTAATTAGATCTAAGCCACAATGGACCCTAGCTATTATTACTCAGCACAAAAATCTCAGAACCATTATGGATATTTCCATGGAAATATTGGTTTAATGATATGTAGAGATAAAATAGGCCAACCGCATGCTTTCAGCTTGGAAAAGAGGCAACTGGGGATGGGTACAACAGAGGCTTGCAAGCCATAAAAGTTCTGGACTTTCTTGTCTGTGACTAGGGAATAATTATTCAGTCTAATAATGATAATTGTAATAAAAATTACAAAAAAAAAAAAAAATGGGGAAATCTAATACAATTACCTCACAGTTTGCAAACCAGTCAGAGGAAGTAATTTTCACACAATGCACAAGTGCAGAACTCATTGCCATGAACCTTCACAGAAGTCACATGCATAAAGACATTTCCAAACATCCTGGGTGTGTTAGTGGAGGCAGAATGCATGGTTAATTCCTGACACAGTGCTCCAGGTGCTTCTATTTGGGATGAGCTGATACATCAGTAAAAAGTGTTTGTTTCTTTCCCAGTTTTCCTTACTTTCTGAAACTAGGTGCTGCTGGTGGCAGGATAGTGGACACCTGATCCCTCTTTCCCTAGTTTTCTCTTCTGCAAAGGCTGATTCCAGTCTAATCTTTTGTGTAGGAAATACCGAATCCCATAACTCCCTTTGTTTTCCAGTTTCATATCAGTATCTCATCCGTGGTTAACTTTTTCTCTGTTCAAATCCCTTTCCCCCTTGCTTTTCCCCATTACTTCCTAGTGGCACTAACCAGAGACAGCACTATTTCGTTGCTCAGATAATTCGAGCCTCCCACCTGCCTTCACTGAAGTTTCTCAGAGATTTATAACCTCACTCAATGTGATGTCTTGCATAAAAATGTTGTAAGACAAAGATCACCTTCTTGCCAAATTTCAGATCCTTATTCTGAAACAATAGGACAGGGAACTGACAGAGGGAGGGGAAGCTACAGCTATTCAGAACACGATTTGCCAGGACTTTTCAGTGTCATAAAAACAAATATATTTTCCCCTTGCCTAATGCCTGGAAACCGTTGAATTATTTTTGCTGAAATTTTCCCAGATTCAACTAAGAAGAAACACAACAAGGACTGCTTTAGCCCACAGAGATGCCAAATGGTTAGAGTCTGACCAAGTTATCAGCAATTGCAAATAGGGAGTTATCATGAAGAATGTTAGGCAATCTTCATAAAGCCTCATCTATTACACTACCAAAGAGCACAAAATATGTTTTTATACTATGTGATTACTGATGCTTCTGATACAATGAAAGTATCACCTTCTGTGAGAGATTTTGCCAATCATTTCACTGCATATTATTTTAAGAGTGGATTATTTCATTTTGCACAATGACGCCAAATTGAAAAATCCTTTTTGTCATGGGCCAGAAGGACTTTTTAAAACAGAAGTAATGAGAAATCAGCTCTGGCAATGACTTCAACAAATAATGCCCTGCAATACTCTTTGTTTGCAAGTATCCACGTTTTTTAGTTTTTAATAGCTATACTATGATTCATTTTCAAAACCAGGGAAACAGCCATAAATAAAATGTGCTGTACAAATCGTAAGAGAAAGTTTAAAATGTACATAAGTGAAGGGATTCACAGCTAAGACTGAGGCTTGAGGAAGTAATTTACTCCATCAAGCCCAGCACTGGCACTGCAGAGGTGAAGATGGACATATGCTACTTGAGGCATTGAGACTCAGCAGCACCTCTAAGGCCAGGAGATGAGGCCAGGTCCAAGGGGATGCCAACTTCAAGGCCATGTAAAATTGTCTCCCTTTGACTGTCATGACCAGCAAGAGAAGAATAACCAAAAGAATAAAAGACAGATTTGCATACATGACTTGAGTTTCCTGGCTTTTCTGTTCTTAAATAAGTAGTGGTCCATTAAGTTTGATTTTCTTTATTAATTATACTTAAGGAGGTAAGTACATTCCCAAGCTCATTCCCAGTAATGACCAAGCTCTTAGCTCCCTGGAGAGCAGTGCAAGTGTCTTCTTTATGGCTCTGTAGGCCAGAAGAGTTTTATTTTTCACAGATGAAGAACAGATCATTGAGCTCACTTTTTTGCAGGAAAACAAAAAAAGAACAGCTTCCAGAGATGACAAACTTTATAAGATCTGACCATTAATAAATATGCTAGTTCTAACCCATAATCCTTGCAGATCTTCACATTAAGACCTGTGATGTACATCCCTATATTGATGGTACAGAAACCACAGAGCACAACATTGTACTTTTCCTCTGAGCATACATAAAGCTTCTAAAAGAAAGTCTGCAATCAACTTGTACGGATATTATAGAGATAAAATATTCAAATCTCCAGGGTCTTTCTCTAGTTAAACCAACTACGGGGTGGTACAGGCTGCCATAAGAGAGCTCAGAGGAAAACTGCTCTGTGATTTGCATCTGAAACCTGAAAACTTACTCTGCAAGCTGAAGAAATGACTCTGGAGTACAGGTGATAAAAGTGCTACATGAGGAAATCCCATCTTCCAACTCTGTTTACAGTCCTCCATTTCCCCACGAGCCAGTCAATATCCTAACCTTTAAAATAGGGCTCTTGCACTCTGAATTTGTTGTCAGGTAGCTTCAGTGTTTTTAGCTGAAAAGAAATGCAAGCTCTCAGCTGGATTTGACTCCTCTTACCAATGGTGCATGTCACCAATCCCATTTCAAGATTTTTTTTTTTCTTAGATTGAGGAGAGAAAATTCATATTGGCTGCTCAGATGAGCAGTCTACTGGGCAGGTAATCAGGGATTCTGTTTTTTGGGGGTTCTTTTTTGGTCCCCTTTTTAAAACTGATCTACATTTCACATAGAGAATCGTGGAGAAACAATAAATATGGGAGCCTAGAATAGCATTTTTTGCAGAGACAAGTTTCAGGATAGAATAACGCTTTAATTTTTTCCAGGCTTCCCACAGTATTGCTGGCAAGCCTTGAAAGCTGTAGAAGAGCAAGCAAATGGATTCCAAATTTCTACCATGGGCCAGATTGTATTTAGCCCTGCATGGGACTGCAAGGAGCGAGTGCAAGGGGAGAGAAAACAAAGAACCTCCTCCTGTGCTGAGGCATAAAACAGCAGGGAAACATGAGCACTGCCTCATGCAAAGATGAATCATGACATTGGTTTCTCCCAAAAAGGGCTGGGAAGAGTTTAGGTGTGATTGGCAGTTGTCCCTCCTTGGCACCAGCCATCAGAGCTGTTCAAACACAAGGAAAGGTCTTTGCAAAGGGCCACTGCATTTCACCTGCCAAATTTCTTTAGGATTCCTGGGAGGACATCAGCCAAGATGTGTGCTGAGACATCTCTGAAAGTAACCTGGCTCTTCCAACTCGTCTCTAGCACAGGCCCCAGTTTCAGTCAGAGTATGGAAGGAACTCATAAATTCCCAGAAACAAATAGATGTACTGAATGAACTGACTATGAATCCATAAGATTTTTGGTGGTGGTTTGTTATTTTGTTTTGTTTGTTTGTTTGGATTGTTTTGTTTTGGTTTTAAAGTCTGTTCTCTTTGTTGAACTTGAGAAAATATTTCAGGAAGAAAAAAGCTTTGAGTATTTTAGCACACTACCATCATACACTTAACAAGAAGTAAAATATTCTGTCATCCTCACTGTGCAAGACACAAATTGATAAACGGGTGCTTTGGTTTTGTTTCACAACTGAAGGTGAATCTAAAATCTGCTTGTTGTTCCCTCATCCAACAGACTCTGGTATACTTTTACACCTTGTCATTAATTCTGTTAAATATCTATGCAGCACTGCCATACTTCAGAATTCAGGCATCTCTAACTAGGTGATTTACAAACTCTCTAAAATAACTGATACTGCCTTTCTAGTGAAATATAATCTCTTCTTGCCAAAACACTGCTACTTATTTAACACATGCTCTACATCACTGTTCATGTAAAACAATGAAACAACTAAAGCAAAGAAATTAGGTCAGATTGGAGGACAGGAATAAAACCATCCTCCTGACTACCAAATAAATCCCTGCCTCTGACATTCTCCGTCTTGCACCTTACCATTTGTTTGCTTGTTACAAATCCTAATTTTACTCTAAAACCAAATTGTCAACTATAGGGATGAACATTTTCTGAAGGGACCTCATCGATGTACAGCAATACTTCCTAGAGGGCTTTTTTTGCACACAGATTTCTGCCTCTGCACCTCCTCTGCAGAAAAATCTGATCAAGATGGGTGCTATCAGGCAAAGGCTGACATAATTTCTCTCTGCTTTTGAAAACAACAGTGCTCCATGTAATAATTTATCATTCTACTCATATCACAACAGTCTCTTTCTTAACTATGTGACCAGAAGACCTCTGTTTTCAGCAGCATTACAAATTAAGTTTCTTACTAGTGTGCTTTTTCAAGTATGGGACGCATTCTTTTAAAAATAAAATTTAAGAAAAAAGAATGGAAATCAGTTGATCAGTCTTAAATGAAGATTTTTGCAAATGTTTTAAGTAATAGAAATTATCCTTTTACAATGATCAGTTAAAATTTGCAAGTCACTCTCCTATAAGACACTAACATTTAAAACCCCTAAAACATCAAAACATCATGGGAACGTGTTCTAATCCTTTACAGATTAATCCACAGGTATTTGACTCTATATATTATCACTTCTAAAATTTTTTCTCATGCAACAAAGTAAATTCATAGGGTGCAAACAGCAGTCTGCACCAAAACCACCACCCAGCAATCTTCCTCTCTCAGCTGACCGGACTTTCATCTCTATATATCAGCTGTGGGTGCAGCAGCATGATCATTTCTTATAGCCAAAGAAATGGTACAATTATTATATCCTAAAAATGAATGCAGATTTTGCAATTTTAAAGCAAGATGCATTCGTGCATCCTTTGCAAACAAGTAGCCTCACTGAGACAGAAATGTTGACAGTTTTGAACTTACGTCTCTGAATGAACACTCCCCTTTTTTTCCTGGCCCCTGGCGTGTTTTCTGTGAGGATATTTAATAGACCCCATCAGCTCATAGTACACAAGGCTCAGAATTGGTTGCCTTTACTGAATAGGCTGGGAAAGCTGCCTCAACAAATCTGTTCATGCTTAAGGTCTTGTCACTGCCAACTGACGTGCTTGAAGCGGCCGCCTTTCCATCCTCTGCTGTTTAACTGCACATTCACAGCAGAAAGGGTGAAAGATATACTCTACAACTATGCCAAAATGAAAAGCCAGACCGCTCTTATGCCCAAAATTCAACCCTGCTGGTGCAGAACTAGTGTTTAATTTTCCCTGTCTTGAGAGTTTTGAAACAAACAACCAAAAAACCCAAGCAACAATGGTCCTGAATTTCATCAGTCCTCAGGAATCTGAGACTTGTGAGACCTCAGGCATACCTAGACAGTTTCCCTTTATTAGTTATAATAAATACACTTGAGCAATAAATACATTTGAACAGAGGAGGAAAAAAAAAAAAAAAAGAAAATACATGAAATAACAATAGATGCGAGGTTGACACTGGGGCAAAACTGATGAAATTGCTGGAAGATTCTGTCCCTATATAAAGACCCTGTCATGCTGCCAGGGTCAGCTGGAGCTTGGGTTATCTGTTGCCCGAGGCTACTCTACCTTGTTTTTCATTCAGGGATCATTGTTCTTGGGTTGTTTATCTGGATTTTATTCCAGCTTTTTCTTCATGCTTTGCCCCGTTTTCAGCTTGCAGTCCCTGCAGCACATACCAAAAACCCATCCTGGTTATGCACTGAGAAATCCAGACTATTCTAGTAGGAAAGCAAGACTCTGAGTGAAAATAGTTTTCCCCTTCAAAGAGAAAGAGACATGGAGAAAAGGTACTTAACAAACCATTTGTGAAAAGTGAAAAATTCACTAGTAAGTTTTAAGGATAGTTCATGCATCTCAGCTGGAGAAGGGATGCCATCTAAATTTCTTAGCCACCATAAACAAGGTAGTTAAAACCTCACAATTTTCCCTGTCTTTAATGCCATTTCATATATTACATTTCTCAGTATTTACAGCTTCATGAGAGGGAACAACATAAAGGAGAAATGAAGGAGAAGTGAGGAAAATGAAGGGGAGGAAGAAAGGCAGATAACACAATATATAATAATGTATCATATGCATAGCAGAATAATTGTGAATTTAGATGGGGGGTAAGATTTTGACAGTAAAATGTTGTATAGCACGGGGGAGACCAGAATCTCCCATCATGAGTGTAACAGTTATCTTCTGTTAAAAACATGGTAAAGTATGTCAAAGCTTTCTTACTCCTTTCAGGGTCAGCATCTGTAGAAAACCTTACAGGAAACATTTGCACTGAATTGTAACACAAAATACATTCAGCTTTCACAGGCAAAATTATATGAAAAGGGCAGAACTGTACCCTACCATTAGCAATGCCAGCTCCTGTTGACTGAAGTGGGAGTAGGATTTGCTTCTATCAAAGCTGACTTTGGCAGAGGTACTTCCAAAGAGCCATGTAATAGGCTTCCTTATCCTTTCCTCTCTGTGGCGTTTGAGATGCTTTTTAAACTGCTGCATGACTATGCCCCGAATGCAAGATACAGAACTAATTAAATAATTTGTCTGCTTTGGAATTCAAACTGTTCATTTGTTGTGCAAGGAAGAAGGGAATAGTTTAATCTAAAAAGAATAACAATTAATGTTTTCAGTGTAGCTATTATTTTCTGTTTAAGTTTTGCTTCCAATACGTTTCTGGTTTTTAGGGAGATTTTTTTTTTTCCAGTAGTCTCCAATATTATTACAACCTCCAGGACAATTAGAACTTGCTAGTAAAACAAGTCATATATAAAAATCCAGGATAGAACTACTCCATACATCTGGAGTAAAGTGTGCATAGAAGGCATCACTGCCAAAATCTAAATAATGTGTCACTTAGACAGGAAAAATAACCAAGCACTGGAAGCCTAAGGAGCATGGATTTTTAAAAGATGGCATAACACTTGAAATCAGATGGGATCAGCTGAAATGTCCTCAAGCACTAAATAAGATCAGCTTAGAAAAAAAGGTCCACTGTGTAAATTCTATGCTTTTGCATTATACTTACATGTTTTGGATCTATTTCTACAATACAATAAAGTTTGTATAGCAGAAAAAATACACATTATAGCCTTTGGTGAAAGCCCTTACATCGTAGAAAATAGCTCAGTGAAAAAGAAACACCTGACAATTTTCTAGCAGCAGAAGAAACTTTTTTTTTCCAGAAAAAAAAGCCTAAATCATTCTGTGTCCATACAGAAAGTCCATTCACTTTCATGAAAAATAAAAAATATTTTCAGTAAAAGCACTTTCCAAAGCATGAAACTCATCAGAAATGGTTTAATGCCCCTTGTATGGGATTTATGAAATTCTTTGGGTGAATGGCATTAATCAAGGTCACCATTTAATACAAGATCTGTCCCTATACCGTGTCAGTTATACAGCTTTGGGAAAAGATCTTTAAACCTTTGTAGAAAAGACTACATGGAAATAGCTGATAAACTGGTATTGATTTTCACATATCGCCCTTGTCAAAAGGATTTATTGATGTGTCAATGCATGTTGTGGCAAGGATCATAGCAGGATAGCTTTAAAGGATTTATGGTGAATCTATAGGCTTTAATACACTCTGTAGTAAATAACTAACAAGTACTGTGTATATTGATTCTTGTCCTGTGGTCAATGTGAATCTTTAGCCCACTAATTGTTAGTATTGGCAAACAGTTCATGATCTAAATGAGCAGCAGGACATCATTCCTAACCAGCACTGCTCTGACCAGACTTTTTTTCACATTTACCCCCCCAGGAACAATGCTTACTCAGAGAAGCATATAAAAACCTCTGACTTACTAACTTCAGGTGAGGCCTACAAAGGCTCTTAGGATTCAGAACCCCATTATCTGTCCCCAGAAGTTCCACACACCTGTAAGCATCTTTAACATAACTGAAAGTATTCATAGGACAGTAAATTGTGGCTGCCAACTTTCACCTGGATTGTCCCTCATTAGGACCTCTAAGTGGGGATCTTACTCCAAAATCACACATCTGCCTATATTATTAGACATTTATTATACTCAGCTTTGAAAGAATTTGACATTTAGAGACATGTGAGTACAGAGATCACACTCTGATTTGATGTATGCAAAGAATTTTGAGAGAAAAGGACTATTGTTTGATTTGTATTTATGTGTGCTCACTCTTGGCAGCTGAATGTCTCCACCATGACTTTTAATTTTATTATCTAAAAACAAAAAAATAAACAATTACATAGTTGTAAAAAGATTTATCAAATTTACCGGTAGTGCTAAATCAATATCCAGAACTAATACAGCTGGTTAATTAATTATTACATAAACAGTAAGTAAAATTTCCACTCATACTTATGCAGAACTAGGTAAACACAGCATGTGTATGCAGAGTATTATCGATTCACTCCATTAGCCTTGGATCTTACACAGAGTCATAAACACAGTTTACAATGTTCTGATTGTCTATCACATACCTCAGAGACCCACTTGCCTGGCCCTAAGCATCTTAGACACAAGGAAGAAAACTTCATTAAAAAAGCCCTGCCCAAAACAAAACAAATGACAAAGAAAACAAATCCTAAAGCTTGAAAACTGATCTTCAGTACACCCTTTTCCCCTTAAAAGTCTGAGAAAAAAAAAATATCATTAAGCTTATCAGAGTTGGACTGATCCAGGCTTAATATAAAAGAATTAAAAACTGAAGATTAAAAAAAGCAAAAGTAGAGTTTTCTCCTTTACACAATTAACCAAACCAACCTGTAGGAGGAAAGCTAACAGTGGGATGTCAGTTTTAAGTGTAAATGCTGACAGATCATTCAGCAATACCTTCTTTGGTTTGTTTTTTTTTTTCTTTTGTTTTGTTTTCTTCTTTGTATTTGAAGTTTTCATTGCCTTTGTCTGTGCCTACAGCAATTTTTACAAACTCCTTTAAAAAGTGCTTTTGCCTAAGCACTGCTGATGACCATTGCCTTCAGTCTGCTGCACTTCTCTGAAAGAGCAATCTGTGGCTCGTGGCAAACATTTGAGGGGGTAGTAGTTAGATACTATTACTTGTAGTCTTACTAGTCTACTAGGTAGAAGATTATTTGGTGTCTAGCTGCTTTAAGGAGGGAAGCTTGAGGTGGCACTTCACTACAAACCTGGAACTGCTTAATAACTGGTCACCAGCTCAATAACTAGAGGAATACAAGCCAACATTTTTCTAAGCAAATATTTATCAGTTCAATGCATGGAGCCAGCCTGGTCCTCATACATACAGTGAATGTATGGTCAGAGAATCACTAGCACCTAGCAACAAAACTTAAAATGAATAATTTTTAGCCAAATGTTTTAAATCTCGAAATCTATTTAGTGCTTGTGTTCTCCTGAGAACTTTAGTCCATTGGTTTTACCCTTGGATCTTTTTATTCTCAATTACTTTGGGGTGAAATAATGTGATTGTCAGATGCAGTTTATTGAGGTTTTAACAAGTCAAAGGAAATATACTCAAACATTTTCTCTCGACTCAATTACAAACTTCAACAGCCTTTCTGATCCTGATTAATAATAACACTGTTGTATATGTTTAACTTTCTGTATACACCTAAATTTCATTTACTTTAGCAGATCTTAAAAGCTTTCTTGTACAGGAGTCCCTTCCTCAAAAAGAACCTTCATTATAGGCTATCTACTGGCCTCATTTCTTATCATTATAAATTCTTACCATTATGTTATAAAATTATCTTTTTGCTACATTCAGGTCATCTATCTTAGAAGCAGGGGATATGAATATAACATATGGCCTGACTATCTTAGATCTAGGGTAACAACATAAGCAGAAAGGCAGCAAAGCAAATTCTTAAATCCAGCATCCATTAATCCAAGGTCTCATTCCAGAAGCAAAAAGTTACCTTTAATATCACACACACTGGACTACTGAGCACTGGTTTAGATCAGAATAAATAAATTTTTAACCCGCTCAGTCAAATTGTATTATTTAATTCATATAATACCTTCATTAAGATCCAGCAGCCCTCGTGTTATAACACATGATGATGGTAATAGGAAGTTATTAATATAATACACTGTGATGGGTAATACAACTAATAGGTTCTGTTTTGTGGAGTTAGAAGGCTGACTAATTATTGGGATTGTTCTTTACAACCTCTTGATGAGATTAATAATAAAATACCACACGGGACTTCATCATCTACTGCTCAGTTCAATATTTACTTGGCCATTTACTTTCAACTGAATATAATTTTCAGTATCTCCTTAGACAGCTGAATGCTACAACTGAGCAATCTAGGCACCAGCAGGTAGTATTGTGCATCCTATGCAAGAAACAGGAAAGGGAGTAGTTAAAAGTGCAGAAAAGGTAGTCCAGAGCAAGAACTTCTCATCAAGATGAACCACCCAAGCCTGTAAGAAAATAGTAAAAAACCCTGGTTCTTATAAATTAGTTGGTGGGCAGAAGTGTAGCTGGAGAAGTCAGAATAATATGCAACCTTTTATTGAGATTTCTACCATTTTCTACCATTATATCGTAGTTAAATACAGTGCCCTACAAAAAAACAAACAAACAACAAAAAAACCTACCACATTTTAAAAAGAATTAAAAGAATTAACTGAACTAAAAAAAAAAGTTACAGCAATTTACACCTAAAATCAACACAAAAGTTTCTAATGAAGAAAGATTGGGAGGTTCTTTGGTACCGAAATTATCTGTTAATTTTGATTTTTCACTCTTCAAAGAAGTTCTTCTCCTCTACATCTTGTTCCACTCCACCAGAGCTGCATTCAGCCCCGTGGTGTAGAACACCAAAGGGGTGGCTAAAAGGTGAAGATCACTGGTATAATTCTGATCAATAATAGCAAAGTTTAGAAGATGTTTAAATTTGGCAGATCATTAATACCCCTGCTATGCTCTCAGCCAGAGCCATCAGTCAAAGGCCACCTCAGAAGGATCCAGCCTTTAATCTTACACTTCTCCAATTCCATTCACAATCTGTAAATTTAAATATTGTACAATAATTTAAAGAATGGGAAAGGGATTGAACTGAGAATACCTTGATAAAAAGCAGCTGGCAATGGTGTATATGATGTTTGCTGGGGACAATGCCCGGGCTGTCAGAGAAAAGGCACTGAAGCTCTACCATGAGATATTTCATGTTTGCAGTAACCATCAGCACTGTCACAAAAAGCTGATCTGCAAGAGTCTCTTTGTGCCCAATTATCACTGCCTATTTTGGTACATTGCAAACTATCTGGACAACTCTGTCTTCCAGACTCTTTCTGGGTATTTAAACATAGCACATTTCCCTGTTATAAGCTAAATCTGTGGGCATAAGCACTATAAATGCAGTTTACCAAATTTATGGCAATGCTGCCTTTCTTCTTTTGAAGAAACCAAAAACTTTTTAATGGTTTGAGTACTTCTCTCTCTCTCTTTATTTTTTTTTTTTTTTTTTTTTTTTTTTTTTTTTTAATTAGCTTGTTTGATCCTTTCTACACGTCAGGTCACAGAAGGCAAGCAGGACTTCAGAGGAATCAGGTGAATCCACTCACTTGCAAAATTAATTTGCAGCAATAAATGGGATTTTACCTAAATATGATTCATTTCCCCTGCAAATCAGTACAATTTTATAACCAGGCAGCTGTATCTTTAGCCCTGATGGTCTCTTCAAAATACACTGTGTGATGAAGTGGAACTACTCTTTGCTGGCACAACTTGGGACCAGCTTCATGCCAGTTTCTTTCAGCAGGTCTGTGAAGGATTTCTTACATCTCATGGAGGAGAAATACAAAGAATTTCACAAAGAATTCCAAAACTTGGATAATTTCCCCTGGGAATGCCATCTCCACTGGACAGAAGAGTTTTTCATCTACAGAATCAGGAACTTTCCCTCTTCATACAGTCCTCTTCTTACCCAGGAGAAGAAGGAAATTATATTATAGGTTTAACACCTTTGAATACTCCCCTGCTGAGGATGAATGTCTGTTTTTAAACATTTCCAGTGTCACATTTTCAAGTATCAATTTTTCCCCACATTTTTAAGAATTTTTAACTGTATCGCACAATGCATTGATAAGAGATGCCCTTAAAGATGTGTGTGAAATTTAAGTGTTTACTTTATCTTACTCCACACATTACCATGAGGTGCCTGGCAGGAGTAGTAAGGTAGGTCCCAGGAGCACCTGCATCTCTGGCTTACATCCTCCTGCATCACCCTCCTACATCCCAACTAACAGCACACAGAAAACACCCTTGCACCCCTACTGCAATATTCCTGCAAATGAAGCTCCCAAACTTCCTCAGGAGGCTGCAGAAAAAGCCACAGAGGTAGCTGAAAGCCTTTCATCCCCACAACCTCTGAGATGCCAAGTCCTGTGCCATTCCTCCTTAACTCTCCAAGCATATTCCAATGTTTATTTTTCTTGATCTACATTTCCAAGTGTTTTCAACTCAAAAATATTTCCCAAAAACCTCTGCCCCTGCCAGGAGCAAGAATTTTGGTGCCTGTCAGGAGTGGGGCCCAGAGCTCAGTGCCTCTCACTTTCTGGTGCTTCCTCTATGAAATGAGGAATTACTGCTTCTTCCCAGCCCTGTTAACCTTGTTTATTTAGATTAAAAAAACTTGTTGGGAAAGGCACTGTCTCTCACCATATGTACGTAGTGTACTCTCAACAATCAGGCCTTTGCCTTTCCAGGCACTATCAACATTTAAATAAGAAAGCCAAGTGATGATAATTCTTAGAGAAAAATGCAGGGAAAATAACCTAAAAATCACCAGAATTGACATAAAACTCTCCAGCAGATGGGGGCCTAGCACTCCCTGAGGGCCCTGCTTATGTGAAGACCAGTTTCTTGTAAACATTTAAAAATTCTGGCAAATAAGTACAGACTTCCACAGAAGTAATTGCATTCCCCTCCTCTTGCATCAGAAGCAGCTGGTGCTATCTGAAATATACCCTGTGCCTACACACATGTATATGTCTGCAAAATGAGTTCTTGTATCAGCTGATGTGTTGAGGGTAAAGAAAAACTTCCATGAAAGGTTCTATGAATCCTTATTTTTGAGGAGAGTATTTCCTGTGTAAGATACACAAACCAGGCACTGCATCTGGCTCACTCAAATTACTTCAGATCCAACAGCCAAGGTAAGTCATGCTGTTAGTTTACTGGTAGAGGCATTTCACCTTAAAGTTCACCTGAAAAAGTAATGAAAATTTATTTTCCAAAATGCAAAATGACAAGTTATGATGTCCCACTCAAGTGTTTCAAACCATAAGTCATTTATATTTATAAAAAACAGTGGCAGTGAACATTGTAATAAAAATTAGATTAAAATTAATAGACTGTAATGAAATCAAGTAGCAAATATAACCCTGTCCTGCTGAAAAACTAAAAAGAGTATATAGAAAGTGAATGATTAAAATTATTTGTGTTGATAAGGACACCGGCTAAATAAAATCAGTTCTTAAAAACCCCTCATGACAGCTACACTGGCATAGAGAACACCCCCCATGACCACAGCTGCAATACCCCAAAAGCCATAGAAATCCAACTAGGAGACACTTTCTGCTCTGAATGGCCTCTGGCCTGACAGAAACCTGTGGCAAATTGACTACCTGGATAAATACGGCCTGCCTGGAATGGCAAGGCTGAGGCCACACAGTTGCTAGAGAACACAGATGGTGGACAACAGTCACCACACACCATGTGAAAAAACCCCTCTGCCTTCATGTATTTAGGAATATTAATATATAATAAGGACGGTGGATTGAAGCAGCCAAGTAGATTCCTTATGCTACTTCGTGGGACTGCTGTCTGCAGGTTTTGAATCCCTGTCCCAAAGTGGCCAGAGAAGTCCTGATCAGCTTGTAGGGCTGCAGGATGCAGAGCTCCTACCAGGGATGGAGCACCGCCTGCTCAAACACATGGAAGGCTCAGCCCTTTCCAGCACTCTTAAAAATGAACTTCTCAACACCCATCTCTGAGTTTGAACATTTGCCAGCCCCCCTCCTGCAGGTACATTTTCAGCCCAGCACACAACACCCCATCAGAACAAGAGGTTGTTATTTCCACGTTTGTGTCCTCAGTCCATGCAGTGTTGCTGATGGGGGTTTACAGCATTAACTGTGATCTGGAAAGAAGCTCCCTGATTAGAGAGGCACTGAAGTGCAACCACAGAAGTCATAAGACTCTTATGCTGAAGTGTGAGCCCTGATGGATGTTTCCTCTTTTCCTGCTGATATGAAGAGGAAATTCAGTGCTTCTAAAGTGCAGTTTTGCTTAATTACGCTGCCTGATCATTTTAAAGGGCTGTTTGCACACAAACATTGCCAGAGTGGATGGTTTCAGCAGCTCCAGGGCTGAAAAGTGAATGCTGCAGCACATGGAAAGTGGGGTAAGAGGGGGGAGGAAAGGGCTGAAGGGGAGCACAGGTCGGAAGAATGGTGTAAGGAGCAAGGGAAGGGCTGTGAAGGCAAAGGTAGCCAGAGTAGGGAAGATTGCCAGGAATGATGGAGGGTACCCATCTTACAAGCAGTCTGTAGTCCATAGTTAGAGACTGTGCTTCTACAGGCAGGCAGTGATGGCTACTAGAAAGTTCACACTAAAGTTATACTGTAAGTAGAACTTTTGAGTGGAATCAGCAATAACTCATACAATTTCTTTTCTCTATAATAATTCCCTCCTGCATGCTAGAAGTTATTTCTTCTAATGCAGGTGATTCTTGGAGTTTGCTTTCTGGAATTACTAATCTGGACCTGGAGAAACACTCCTTCTCCCTTCTCTCCACCTTTGCTTCCTAGTTCAAATTAAGACAGCAAAAGTGATTTTCAGAAATGAAGTTATGTAGGAGTCAATACTACATTACATTAAATTATCAGAAGTTTTAAGAGAGGTATACAAGAGTATTGTTCATCTTAGCTTGTTCTATTTAGGAAGGCTTAGAATAACATTGCAAATCAGATGTCAGTTCTGAGAAAACACTAGAGGGTTTGGATGCCATCTCACACTTCAGCAGAACAGTAAAATACAGAGGGCCCTACTCAGGGAATATGAATATTCACTGGCAACTGAGGGAGATGAATTGTTATGCAAGTGGCAATATCCATTGCATACACTAAAATTCCTCTTGCCTCATTCTAACGCACAATGTTTCTCTGCTTTTAGATGGATGCATCTGAACATACTTTGTGTCTTCAGCATTTTTGTAAAGTCTGACACACTGATTTAGTTTTTAAAAAAATCCACAAAACTGAATACTACATTATTTGTAATATATCACATTAATCATCTGGTTATAAACAGCTGAGAGAAAACAGTTTTCTAGAAGCTTAAGTACTTTCCTCTGCAGAAAGTAATAGATGAGTTAAATACAAATAGGAAAGCTTAGTGAGGTGTAAGGCCTCATACTTGAACTACAAAACTGATGTAATTTTAAATTGTCTTCATACTATCTTAAGTCTGATTGTTTGAAAGCCTCAACATTATACTATCTTGTAGCAATAAAGGTTAGAAATTACCTAAAAAAAAGCGTAAGAGATCCATGTCCATCTACAGAGCTGATACTAAGCACAGCTATTAATAAACCCAACCCTCCACTAGATCTGCTGGAACAGTGTCCACAAAAAGACATTTTTTCATCACTTGGATATAGTCAGAAAGAGGAGGCTGAATTCAGCCTGTGGTCACTAGATGGACTTTGCAAACAAATAAACCACTGAGAACGGGCTAATGGAAGAGAATAATCTGGCCAGAGGAAGTAATAAGAAAAAAACCCAACCCAGCCCATTACTAAAATGCATTATATTATTTACTATTGCCACATAGGATGACAAGGCAAATCAGAAATAATTTAAGTGAAGCATTTAGCCATTTCTCCTTTTTGTAACTGTCTGCAAACAGGCTCCTATTATTATTATTATTATTATTACTATAACTCTTCCGAGTTGCTCAATGAACAGTGCATCAAACACATCTCAGCATATGATATTTGCAACTGTTCATGGAGCATATTCCTTTGATAACTCATTAGATGCATTTCAACATTTGGACTGCAGAACCAACTGGATAAAACACAGGATGAAGTCTATGTTCCCTGACTGGTTGGCTAATATAAGCTTATAAACAACTTCAACCTAAAACCAGTTCCAAAAATAATTTTTTTTTAATATTGTCTTGGTTCCATCTTCAGCCACAGATTTTTACAAACCTCCATTTCAATAATTCCTCAGCAACAGTTTTTTTCATTGAAAATCATCACAATGTCTACATTAGGAAAAAAAAAAAAAAGCCTATAGGCACACTGTGGTGGACTTCAGTCTCTTTACATTTAAATTAGCAATAAAAATAAGCCCCAAGAAGAGGTTTCAAGTGTCTTTTTGTTGTGTTACAAGACAGCTAGGAAAAACACTTGCATAAATGCACTGAGCTCCAAAAGCCACTTATGTGCCATGTTCTGCACATGGTAGCAAAGCATTCAGCAGTGAGGCAGATAATATTCTACAGAGATACATTAGAATACTTCTCAATTTAAATTTCTCAAGACCTCCACTACGGCAATAAAGCTCACCCCAGTAATTTTACCCTTCTGAATAGGGTGAACATTAACTAAATCAGATTCAAACTGCTGTGTGAAGCTTAGAAAATAAGTAAAATAAAATTTTTAAATAATAATTTTAAAAAGGAGATAAAACAATACTGATGTGCAGGAGCAACTATAATATTTCTGTTATTCTTGCTCAAAACTATGATTCAAATATGGGGAAAACTAATCCTTGAGGTTTAATTAATTAAATTCCTGTGTATTCCACCCATTGCTTCACTTTAAAGCAACTTTCATTTGACTGAAAGGGACTGCAGTCCATGACACTGTGATATATAAATACAGAATGCTGAAATTCAATTAGCTATCCATTAATTCCTTTTATTCAGATGCTTGCAATAACAGATACCTGTCTTTCTTAAAACTCCCAGACCATCTTTATGGAACTATTACTACTTTTATGAAAAATAAAAAGGTTTCTTTTAGACCTAAATTATCAATTTCATAGTGACATTATATATTAGAACAGGAAATATATTAGAGCAAATGCCATCATGTATCGCAGCAGATGACATTACTTATGGATCCTAGTTCTATTTGGCCCTGTGCAGGCCTTATTCATATGCCACAATCCCTGACACCAGCTCTTTGGGATCATTACCACACCTATTTATGGATATGGATAAGTTTTAAAGAGTAGAGTGAAATGTTTATTTCTTTCTGCAGACAAATTAGCATTTATTAGATCTGTTCCAGTGAAAAGAAACCTTCACAGGCTTTCAAGAGTGATGCCACTTCACAAATTTTAGAAAAACAAGTATCTTGACATTTATTTTACAGTTTGAAATTAGGTGGTTTCCATATGGGAAGGGAGCAGCAGCACAGCCCAGTAGTGGGAACTGAGCTGTGCTACAGTCAGCAGTGTTACTTTTTCAATATTCCAGCTATCTCCAATTTCCATAAGAGATTTATACTGAGGAAATAAAGCCAGAACTAAATTCAGAGACTATTTAAGACACTAAACCTTTAACTTCTAGGGATAGAGCCAAGCTCTTCAGATAGCAGGGAGTTATTCTCTCTGTGTCCCTCTGTTTTTTTGTTTTGTTTTGTTTTTTTTCCCCAGTCTGTGCACACATGTGTGCAGTATGTGCAGTAACAGACCAGCTTAGAGAGGAAGAACTTGCTCCTGGTGTCCTATGACCACTTTTCTGTTGGAGGACTATGGTCAGCCAACTGGGAACTTCCCAGCCTGGAAACAAAATCAGTTTTATAATTGGCAGGATAAGACTGCAATATGTATTTTAAAGGAAGTGTTGCAAACATTTTCTCAGCTTTCTGGCTACCAGACTATTGTTCAATATGCTTTTTTTTTTTTCTTCCCCAATCTAAATAACGTATCCATCTTTATGACATGAAAAAGGCCTAGGTTGACAAAGAGTTACACAGAACAAATTCTGCTCACTGTTTAAGTCTGTAGATGATTATCCTCTCATGTTTTATATCTGCCCCATGCTAGACTTTTTGCTATAAATTCTATCAGAGTGTGCAACATGAAGTCCACTTTTTTAAATAAAAATCATTATAGCCCAGGAAACAAAGGTCCTATCCTGCAAGACAGTGGACCCAGATCCACTAAATGACTTAGATGCCAATAGAAAAATTCAGGCAATAGAACTGTAAAGCATTGTTCTCAAAATAACCCTGAATTCCTCAATTATTTTTTGCAATGTTTATCTCACATAGCCTCATTTAGCCATCCGCTCATGAGCTGCTTCTCTAAAATTCCTTTACTTGGTGGAGAGAAAGAGATGCTCTGAGACCACAGTTATCTGAAGGATTTTAAATGTCCACATTGGAAGGAGATAAATTGTTTCCTATGCAAAGGTGTTTACTCTCCAGTGATTACAAATAGATCCCAGAAACATGAGTCAGTGGCAGCCATGCCTATTTGGTGATTTGCATCCCTCATGTCTGCAGAAGATTCCCCTTCCTTCCCTGGGAACAGGACATAATCTCAGATTTCCCTGCCTCAGTTGAGTGTCCCATTCCCTAACCTGTGGTCTTGACTCCATTCTCCAACCCCATCCTACCTGGTAAGCATGGATGTGGCTCTCTGGGCCCAAGTGACCAAGCAAGAGAATTGAGGAACCTTTTCATGATCAGGAAAGAGGAGCAAGCAGATGGCAGCTGGAAAGGTGCTCCAGAAAGCAGTTGGGCTGAAGTCAGCCTTTCCTGCAGACTATAGCAAAGGCGGGATTTACAGCTCCTGTCTTTTCTTCATCACCTGGTGGCTAGGATGAGACATTTCCCTCATAGTGTTCTGGCTGCTGCAAATCCAACAGTTCCTTGTGTCTAAATCAGCATCCTCTGGACCTCCTTCCCATCCTACCTCATTCTCTCCTAGCTCTGCAGGTCCTCCCTCATCTCAACTCCTCTGACTCCTCTGTGGGCCTGCTCAGCTCCTTCACCTGGTAAGACACTGGGGGAATTGGTCTCTTGGTTTGCCTGTGGCAGCTTTCTGGCTTTTTTTTTGTTTGTTTTTGTTTTCTACAGCAACCCTTTCATATGGGGATCAAGATGTGCCATTGCAACAACAAGAGGGCAGAGCTGGAGGGAGACCATCCTTGACAAGAAGCAGCAGCTTAAGAGGTCATTGACCAAATGGCTTGCAGCAGGCCCAGGTTAGCATCATCATTTTTTTCCTCCCTCAGTCCTATTCCTCCACATTTCCCCAAGCCCTCAGTCGGTCCCCTCTCCCCACCCAGCACCTCAGAGAGGCCACAAAACCTCTGCAGACAGATGAACAACCAGTCTGGTCTCTTCCTAACCCAGCTCTGGGAATTGAATCCAAACAAAACCAAAAGCTGCCCTTTGCATCAGAGGCAATGGCTTTACAAAGAAGGGTTAGAGGGGAAAGAGAGTGTCAAACAGGCATAACCTGCAGCAGGGGATGGAGAGGGACCCACTTGCCCTGGATCCACAGCTGCAGTCCCAAGGGGGATGGAAGAAAACTGGGTATGAGTGTGCCTGATTCCCAGCTGTCTCCTGCAAGGAAGGAGTGCTGGAGATGCTCAGTGCTGTGTAGGATTGAGCTCAAAATAACATTACCTAGGCCTGACCAAATTTGGCAGATTTTTCCATCTGCACCACTAGAAACCACAAGATACCCTCCAACTATTACGTAGAGTTAACATGGGAAATTACATACTTCTTGGCAGAACAACTACTCTGGAAAGTTACACTGAATTTTATTTCACAGAAAAGTGCCATCCGTACACTTGTTAAAATTCAAGGGAACTATAACTAGCTCTTGCATTAGCATTTAGGAGCAGAGTTAAATTTTCAGGAAAGCATCTCTAAACAGAGGTTAATATTATGTGCTGTTTCAAATGATAAAACTATGGTTGAATTAAAAAAATGATGCTGAGAAACAAATTTCTATTACATCATAATTCTGAAATGGGCAGAATTCTGCAGCTTTGAATGAAATGTGGTCACCTCAGCTTTCTTGGATGATTTATTTTAGATTATTACAGAGTGCTCTCACTCTGTTCTACTGTTATTTTTTTTTCTAGCAGATAAACATCATTAGTTCTACTTATGAAAGGGTGTATACATACGCATATATACACATACATCCATGCATATGCATATAGTTCGCTTAATCAAAAATGGAAAGTTTAACTCTTTGGACTCCTAAATGTTTTTACTTGTACCAACTGTAAAGCTTCAATTTTCTGGATGACAATTAAACACTTAATGCATGAATTCATATTCACACAGCTAGTAGAATGCATAACAGTTTTGAAACTTTGCTCAAATAAGGAGACTCGTTTGGATTTAGATGTAAACAACCATGGCTACTTGTATCCTCTGTTTTAAAATATTTTTTAAACTACATTTTTATCTACAGTTGCTGATATAACGCTCTGAGAATGTCAAGTTTCTGGTCTTCCACTTAAGACTGAAACAGTGGGTTAGAAAATTTTGTTTCTTATATGGTGTGGTAAAAGAAAAAAAAAATATTCTTTTTTTACAAAGCTGATGTGAGATTTCATTGCAGACCTGGGAAATTCCCAGGGAATCTATGTTTTGGCAGGTCTCTAGCTAACACAGTAAAGCCTGGACAGATTTATAATGCAAAATTTTGCACACTTTTTCTGGCACTGAACACAGGATTTAAGCGTTCTCTATAATCACAGAATCCATTAAATAAAAAATAAAAAAACAATGAAAATTCCTTAAAAAGAAGGAACAAATTAACCAAAAAAACCCATTTCATTTGGGAAAAAAAAAAAAAAAAAAAAAAAATCAATTTAGTCTTCTATTTTTCCCAGCTGTTTACCTGAAATGTCTCCCTGATCTGGAAAGTTACACAAATGCTTCTTCTGGCATAAGAAAGGCAGGGTGGGCAACAGGGATAAGCCAAAAGAAGAAAGTCACCATCTTTTGTGACAGCAGTGGCTTCTGCCTGCTGACTGTGTTTCTTGGGAACTGCAGCTTTGAGCCTTGCAAGCACTAATTTTGTACATTGTGAGTCACAGAGATTAAACGTGTCCCCACTGCTCTGTAGCAAGAGAGCAGGCACTGCAGCCAGCATTTTATTCTCCCTAATTCAGCCTGCCTCCTAGGAATTAAATATAAGAGGGGAAAAAAAGAAAAAAACCACAAAAAAACGAGTATCCCAAAATTGAAATTTGGAAAGACACAGGCTGTTCATACAGAGGGAAAGGAAGGTGAGAACTGTCTGACAAATTACAGTTGGGAACTTGAAGATATAAATCTCTGTGGGGATAAATGAGTGTAGATTCAAACTGTTGCTGGTTTTTTGTCTTGGCATAGAAAAACAGTACATCGGTGGATGAAAAAATTATAACTGAAAGGAGGACAAAAAAGATAGAAACAGCCAATAACAAGGGGGGAAAAAAGGCAAAGGAAACCAGAAGAGGAATAGTCAAGAAGAAGACAAACAGGGAGAGGAGGAGGTGAGGCTAGAAATGACCTCATAGATCCTTGCTCAGAAATCAGTTACAACAAACAACTGAAGATTTTTTTTTTTTTTTTTTTTATTTTTTTTTGGGTAGGGGGGAGGGAGGCGGAGGGGGAAGCAAAGAGGATGCTAGTTCCCCATCTTCTACATTTGAAGAAAACAACAAAATGACCAGAAGAAGCCACTTCCCTCAAGACAGACATGCAGGTAGGGAGGAAGAACATCATCCATGGGGCAAGGGCAGTAACCTACTCAAATAAGCTTAAAGGAACCCCTTGAGAGAAGTTCAAGGTGGTGATCTCAAACACTTATGGTCATTGAAAGAAAGGGACTATAATCTAGGAAACAACTATAACAAGGACACAAGCTGGTTTTGTGTAACCTTACCTACAGCTTTAAATCTTATCCACCTCGTCAAAATGGCTTCGCAGAATGAAGATTAGCATCATGCACTTATTTCCAGTGAGTCCCTAACCCCTTCCTAAATGAGCTTTGCCTCATCCAGTTAAAATTAAAATTACTGATGATTCCTTTTAATTTCCTCAAGCAATTCCAGACTAACAATTGTGCACACCTGCAAAAATCCATATACACCAAGTAATAGCAGAGATAACAGAGCATACGACCTTTTAGCCTCCAGGAAAAAGTAAATTCCATCTGCCCTTTGGGTTAGACTGATAGTTGAAGTTGATTCTCCCAGAGCACCACCTGAGGTTGACCCAAAACATGGAATGATACTCAAAAAACTACCTAAGAAAAACAGATATTGAAAGGTAGAAACAGACTCCTGACTTGCTTAGTCCAATGTTCCAGCTGCAGCCAAGGCTGTGTCCCATTAGGCTGATACCGGTGATTCCCTGAACAGTCATCCTTAAGCAAGGGATGCATGTGATAACATGTAATTACATTGTGATACATGTAATTATCTGAATCACAAGCAGTATTTCTAAAATAGCATAGTGTTTCAGAAGTTAATTGAATCCTAGGTTAGCCATCCTGAAAGTAAATAGCAAAATAATTCAATCACTTCATCTTGAGATAATGTTGGACAAACTTTTTAAAATTCTGAAGCAAACAAAAATAGAGTATTTCCTTCATAGGAGCACTTTATAATACTCAGGAATTGGTATTTGTTAGACAAAAATACTCTCTCTGTGAGAGAATGAGCAAGAGAGCAACTAACTTCCTCTCTGCCCCTTTGTTATCCATTTCTAGATCTACAGTCACTGCAAGCACAGCATCTCCTGTCCCCTCCTATACCTTCCTGACTCGGTACAGGATATCCACCCCAAGGCAGCCTGCTTTCCTAAAACAAACTTTTCAAGATTCTTGGATTTCTTTTATCTGCCTCTAAAATACCTTTCTGCGAACAATGTGCTCTGACAAGGAGGGTATTTGAAAAAAGATATGTGCTGAAACCTCCATTTAAACACCCAAGTATCGAAGTAAGACTGAAAAGGAGAGCCCAAAGATGTACGTATAAACCTAAATTTTATTTTGTCTCTTGCTCTCATTTAGCTTCCCTATTGACAAAATGAAATTATACTCCTAAATTTGGGTGCTTAAAATTAAGCTCAGTGTGAGCACCCTTGCATCCATCAACCCTCCACACCAGCCAGTCTGAACTTCCCATCTCTTGGAGCATTTTCTGTTTACCCAGAGCCACCTTCTTTATATCCTGGAGAAAATTTTCCAGTCAAACCTAATGTGGACATTGTGGTCTCCGAGGAGGTTCATGCATGTACAAAGACTGCTTCCATACTGGGATTAACTGCAACTAATCACTTAGCACTTGCAGATGGATTATGAGAATTAAAGAGTTAAGGCTTTCATAGCATTTTCAACATATCTATGGCACTACAGCACTGCAAAGAACATTGCAGAAATGCTTTCTCCAATAAAAAGCAATCATGCTGCATGTTTACAAGAAGTCCCCACAAGGCATTCTTCTCATCTTCCTATTTTAATGTATTCAGTTTCTTCAGTAACACTGCAAGGCAATAGCTCTTTTCTGGATTTAAATTAAAAAAAAAAAAAATCCAAGAGGAAAAAAAAAAAAGTGGTTTGGGACATCTGCAGACATACCTACAGCTTTAACCAGTTCGGTGTCTAATTATCTTTGTATCTAAGGTGAGAGTATGCTGGGTATGGCTCATGAAATCTCAATTCTAGAAATGCTAAAATAGAATATAACAGAATCAACTGTCTTTTGACCTATTCCTATATATTTCAGTAGCAAAAATTTAAGGATATAATTCAAAATATATGATTAGTGTATTCTCTTCTTCTGCTTGAAAAGGGGTTTTGGTAGATTACCTAAAATCTGTGAGTCTATTGAAAACAAAGTCTGTAAGTTGCTATCTATTCATCTCAGGGACAGAAAAATTAAGAGTGCTGGAAATAGCAGGAATATAGATTCTGCATTTCTAGTTTGTTTAATTCTGAAAATATCGTCCTAATGTTACATCATTTTTCACAAGTAGATACAAAAACATTAGTAAAAATAATCCATTGTATTAAGATACTAAAAACATATCAACCAGACAATGTAAATCCTGGCTAGGAAACAGCCTTCTGTCATAAAAAAAAACAAAACCCAAAAACGATTTATTCTGACAGTTTCTGGGGATCTTTGATATCAAAGTCTCTTCATAAGGCACTGACAGTCATCAAGTGGATGTTTGTCAAAGTACATTTTCCAGATGTCTAAATAAAACTGGTTTACTTTGATGAGTTTTATACTGATAGCTGAAGGTAGAATACAGGCATTGCTTCTATTTGCAGCTCTTTACTTCAATGGCTTGCAAATGAGCTTTAATGCTCCATCTATTTTTGTTGTGTTTTTTTGACAATTAATTATTAAAAACATCGTAAAATGCCTGAATCTCTCACTGTATTTTTTTTAGGGAAGAAAAAAATACACAAACTCCTCTCAGTTCCACACTTATTTCAGCAGAAGTAGTAATGACGAGGTTGGACAGCACGAGGTGGTCACACCAGAGGACAACAGAGAGCTGGGTACTGTTCCTCTGAAATGCAGGGAAGCAGGATCAGCCTCTCAGAAAGGCTTTGACAGAGCCCCTCAGCTGCCTCATTCCCCACAGACAGACACCCATGCTGAGGAGGGGAGGTGACCCACCCACCTGTCCTGACACCCATCCACATCCTGCACGTGTTTTGGGTGCACACAAAGACCATGGAAGTTCCTCCTGTCTGTCCCCTTTAGTCTGGGGCCAAGTTTTGGCCTGTCAGGCTGCTTTTTCTTTTTTTTTTTTTTTTTTTTCTTTAAATCACAATATATACTTTGAATATTAACCCACTTCAGTCATCTTTATATTTTTGGTGGTTGACAAGTTCCTTTCTTACACAGCTCAAATAAAACCCAATATTTATTTTAAAGCCTAGTGGAAGGCATAGCTGTATGGAGTGTATCTACTTACAAAGGTACCAAATTGTGTTATCAATAGTTACATCTCACAAGCTAATCCAAATAGTTTAAAAAAGAGGTTTACTGTGCCCAGCGTTTCTTATAAATATTTATCTCACTTTACATAAACCAAGATTTAGGAAATGGAAAAAAGCAAAGCCCTGTCCATGCGGTGACATTTTTAGTCTGTACTCTCTGTATTTCTAATTTAACATATGAAGATAAATTGACTTATTCTTCATTAGTAACCAGTAAAAATAGATAAATAAGTAAATACATACCCAAACTTGCCTGGTAAGTACAGGCTGAAGCAGAAATAACCCTGCAAAATGCCTGATGACATTAACTGAGTGAGTAGAGCTTAAAAATAGGGAGTATAAAGTGCTTCCTACCTGTATGGAAGGCATGAGATAACAGTGCGTGTGGGCTGGTGGGAGACCCAGGAAGCTTTCTGGGACCTCAGCATCACAGACCCACATCAGAAAGTTCCCTTCTCACCCAGCAAGCACAAGGCTGAGAGTTTCATGGCACCATGGAGTCACATCCAACTCCTAAAACACATTGCACTCCCCAAAGATCAGGTTCTGAGAGCCTTGCACTGATGGAGGATTTTACCTAAACATCATTCCTACATAGATACGACAGTGACCCTCTTCTAGGTGAGACAAATCCATCCTACAGCCTTGGCTGGAGAGCTGCCCAGACTCCACCATGCCCAGAGCACAGAGGGTGCCAGTAAAACACCCGTCCACGGATGCATGAAGAATAGGGGGTGCCCATAAGGACACACATACAACCCCAAACATTCACCTGTAGAGGACTACACTTGCCTTGTAAATGCTGCCAGGTGAGGTGGTTTCCCTAAGTCACATGCACTTTGAAAAACATTACTGCTACATCAAACTGTTTAAGGAATTCTCAAGTTGCAGAGAAAGCTAGAACCTAACTGCAAATGTATTTTTTCTTCAGTAGAAGCAGAGATGATCAGCCTTCTTACTCAATCACTGCTATCTTATGAAAGATGAATTTAAAAATTAATTGTTTTTGCTTGTCCTGATAAAGTAACACTAGGCAATTATATAGTGTTTAAAGTTACAAAGAATTATTTTACCTATAAGAGCTCTAAAGCTGAGTGGAAAGGGTGGTGTAAAGATCCATTTTCAATCAGACATAAATTTAACAAAAAAAAATTACTCTATTTTTATTTGGCACAAGATCCAGTCCCCAACATTATCAGTTATCTGTGTCGCCTGGAAGGAACTCTGGGTAAGTCACAGGAAAAAGGTGGGAGCATTGTCGTGGTTTCCTGATGGCCAGAACATTACAGTATTGTTTTGCTTTGCTTTTTTTTTTCCTTTTTTTTTTTTTTCTTTTTTTTATTGTAAAGAAAGGGTTATCACATCATGTCATAATTATTTCTGCAACATCCTCTTTCCATACAGGAGCTGATGCACTATTTATTGACTTTGAAAACTGCATCAAAATACACATGCGACTCAGTGCTGTTAACTCTGGAAAGTCTAATTACCCAGTAATGTTGCTTTTTAAAGATACCTCTAATACAGCATTGTCTATTATTTCACTAGAAATTCTATTTTATATAAGGTTGTTGTTTGTTTTTTCTAAATAGTATCTTAAAGCACCAACTAGTCCACATTTTATTAAAGATATATATTCCTCAGTTTTAATGAAGCAGAGAATTCTATCATGTAACTAAAAAAGAGATGAGGTACCAGTGAATTAAATGCCTCCTGTAGAGATTCAGGAGACTGTATGAACAGAGTTCATGGAAACCTAACAGGAGTATTGGTTTTGAACAAGCTCTGAGGAGAGAGAGATGGTGCCAAAAATACAGGGAAAGAACAGGCAGTGCATGTTATATACACTTATTTCAGGTGGTGGTGTATTGTTGGGGTTTTTTTCCTCCAATTATTTGTAAGGGACATATAAAGCTAAAAAATTATGTTAGCACTTTAAGACACATTCTCTTTTAACAGTGTTGATGAATTATTGTCTCAGGCTCAGGGGGCCAATTGAGCTTTGTTTCTTGTTTTATAGAACTGAAGCACTGGAAGAATCCCTGTGATTCAATAACATTTCACTCTTTTACTGTTGAATGGCAATATATGACAAGGACTGCTGCTCTGAGTAGGGGAGAGATCCAACAGTTCAAGAATATAATAGATCCAAAATTCAGCATATTCCTTTAATGTATGAAAAACTCCCTTTGTAGGGAGAACAGGTTAAACATTTCAGTGCAAAATGAATATTATGGCCAGAATATTTAAATCTGACTGCTGATACTTAGATTATTTTAATCCAAATTAGACACCTTAAATGAAAATAGTCTGGTTTAAAAAACAAAACCCACAAAAGAACACTAAGAAAATGATCCATAGATGGCCTGGAGGAGGAGGGTAAAAGCTGAGGGGCATTCAGAGCAACAGATCTCCAACCCTGAGCAACAGGCTGAAGACTTAAATAGTGATGCCTTATAGTGAAGACTGGGATCAAGCTTCTATAAAACAGTTTCCTCCTACTTTTTCTTCGGAATTTATGATTGCTTAATAAAGGATCATGGCAGGAGTACATGGGCCATGTCATCTCCCCCATCTTCTCTCATTTGAAGGGAGGGTAACAACAGAATCAAAGTTAGAATAAAAGATGTTCTTACTTTATGCATTTATAGCAAACATATGTAACATGTAGTTGGGGAGATATTAGAGAGACTTGGAAAAATCAGCTATGATCTCAGACTGAATCTTAAGAGTGCACTCATGGCCTTATTTTTCAACAAGGGTTATCAGCTGTATTTATTCTTTCTCCAAGTTCCAAAACAGTGCTTTTTGTCTAATGGCTCACTACCTCTTTGTATAGATGTGGTGGTTTTGGGGGGTTTTTTTGGTTTTTTGTTGTTTGGTTTTTGGTTTGTTTTGTTTTTTTCCAACTAACCTCTGTTCATCAGAGAGCTAGGAAACCTTCAACTTAGAGATCTGACAGCAGAAATGCCTGTAAGCAATTCCTTTAAGGAACTCAGTCCTCTTAACACAAGCCACTCTTGCTATGTTACCTGGGGTTCAGACCCAGACAACCAGTTAGCACCACCTAGCATGTGTCTGCACATCAGTGAGACAGCAATTGCCTGGGTCCATGCTAAGCCTATCACAAATTCAAGGTAAGGCACATTGTGGAAACCACGAACACAAAGCATCCAAGCTGATGTATTTTATTCCATGTTGTGTGGGGGTGAGGAGTATGACAGTCTAGTCGTGAGCTTTTCTAAGCTCTTTCTGCTAAAATTGCCATTCAGATCTAGAGGAGGAAGGTGAATTTGAAATGCTTCTGCATGGCAGGTCCTCTTTTTGTTTCAACTGGTCACATATGTGTTCCCTATTCAATCACCCAAGTGTAGCATTGGTATTTATCAACTCTGTTGATGCTAAGACTACCCATACACCCAGAATTTCCCTCAGTTCTTTGTATGTTTTAGGAGTCTAAATTTAAAGCTAATGAAACATTATTTGTTGTCACAGGCCAGCAGGCATGGTTTTGCCACATATTCCCCACATCCAAATGAGCAGGTGCTGTTACACCTGGGATGATTAGTGATCAGGTTAGTTTACCCTAATATTTATAGAGATGACAACAGCTCTCAAAAAATTCCTGTGAGAATGGAGGGCAGAAACAGCTCACCACAGGGACAAGACTTAAGCTGGAGCATGACCATGAAATAAAGCTTGGACTAACATTTCTGTGTAGTGCAATTTTAAATACACATGCTAACAAATAAAACAGACTGCAGAAAATCTGTGTATGTGTGAGGGAATTCAATATATTGTTTGAGTATGCATCAGTCTGCACTCAATTTTGTGAACATAAATAAACATTTGCTGAAATTACTAAAGCATGAGAGCTATTTTCTGGATCATCCTCCTGATCTATTAAACCAAAACTAATATGTAGATAAATACCCATCTAGAGTGTGTTCTTCAGTGTAGCAAGTAACTGTCTGTAATTGAGTCATGTTAAGTTCTGTTCTTGATCTCCAAAGCCAAAAGGATCAAGGCAGAACCTCAGTCAATAAGGAATGGACAATTTTGTTTTCCAACACAGGAAAATAAAGTTCTCAGGAGACACTTTTTTTCTTTTTTTTTTTCTGACAGCAGTTTTGCCCAAAATACTGTACAGGTTAGTGCACAGTCCTGTCCGAATTCTCCACTATCCACACACTGATTTCTATACAAAGATAAATAATTTTCAAGCTTTCCATTTCTTTCATGCTATCACTTACTGTTACAGAGGTGGAAGAGTGCTTAAAAACTTAATTCTCAAGGGGAAACTCATTGGCACAAAGGAATTTCAAGTTTGAAAAGCACAAGTTCAATAGAAAATGTAGAAAACATAACCAAAGTCTGGGTGAGTCAAAACTGTTTAGAGAGTTGCAATAACATAAATTAAACAAGAGCAAATGATTGTCATACGAAGGGCTTTGCAGCCAACAGGGATGTTACAGCCATGGAGGGAAGACTATCAAAATATCCCAGGGACTGATGTGGAAAGAATTACCTCTGATCTTCTGGCTACGTTTTATGGAAGGACAAATATATGAACCAAAGCAAACAGGACACTGGGAGAATGAAGTCAAGTCCAGCTAACAAAACTGAGATAGAAGATACCTCCAAAATAGTACAAATCTCAGCAGAGGCAAGAGATGACACCACTGCATGGACAGCTGCAAGGCAGGCTTTTCATTCTCTGAGAGCTAAGAGGTGGATACTTATATTTTCTCATCTTGTTTGATATGGAACTAACGCTTTCTACTGTCTGAATCAAAGGCTCAGAATTGCAAGATGAAGAAGATGATAGGAGATATTCTGACTGCTCCATTCATAGTACAGCTGAGTAGTTGTGCGAGTTCCCAGGATCCAACTCCCAGTCAGCCTGAAAAAAACTGCTCCTTGTGCAAGTTGTTCTCTTTCCCATGGGAATACAAGGAAAGCCAAACTAGCAGAAAATAAGAGGATCACAAAAGACCTCAACCACTCTCTTTTCCTTTCCAGAACTCCCAAAATGTGTAAAGTTGAAGTATTTTTTTAAAGCCAAACCAATGCCAAACACATCCAGTTTGGAAATGACTGTGCAGGCAAGGGGAAAGGGAAATGAAACACGGAAAGGGAAGGGGATGTAGAAAGACAGCATGGGTTCAGTAAAGGACCTATCAGTCATCAGCGAGCACTGGGACATCCTGTGCATTGACAGCTACTAAGGACAGCACCTTTTGTGAACCAAAGGTGAGAGAAACCAAGGAGGTATTTAAAAAAAGTAAATAAATGAACAGGAGGGAAAGAAAGAGCTTTCAAAGGCCAGGCACTTTCCTTCCAGAAAGAAATAAAGTAGATCTGGAGGAAGAGTCCACAAAAAGAGAGAGCAGAGGGCATGTATGGCCAGACATCAAGCAGCATATGCTGAGAAATTGGTTATGCATGTCAGAGTCCCTCAAAAATTAACACACTTTTCAGATTTAACCTAATAGTAAATTTTGGCCCTTGGGATTTTTTTCTCTCTGCTGTTTGCTGCTCTAGCAATTTGCCCATACAGTTCAGTGTATGATTCTCTTCACTGGGTTGTGAGAAAGAGCTAACTCCCCTTACTTGATATTGGGCTTTTCACATCGTTCTCTGCACTCCAGCCCATTCCTATGGGGCTTCATAAGAGAAAAATACATGACCTCTTGGTGCTGCAATAAATCCTTCTCAGCAGATCTGGCTTTAGCTTTGAAAGCTCCTCTATCTGCCCATGCCATCAAGCCTCTTCCTTATCAGTCTGCTTCCCACAGCATCTCACATCTTTCCAGCCTCACTTCTGCAGGCAGCCACTTGGAGCCTTCCTCTCCTCTTTTGAGCTCTGCCAATGACTAGGAAGAGAAGCTGGCAAGTGAGCATGCAGCCACCACAGAGCAGGAAGAAAGCAACAATGGGTATGAAATCCACCCATCCAGTTAAGTTACAAAACAATATTGTTGACCATCCTGGCTCTCTGACCCCATTTCAGTTCTCTTACTAGGAAAGAACAAACTAATCATTTCTACCCCTGGTGGGGAAGGAAGAGAGAGATATGATTGTTGTTCTGACACTTGGGAAGTGCTCAGATACAATGGCAATGAGTGTTAATACAAGATCCTAGACAGGCAGATTAGGAAATTCTCCATAAAGTGTTTCACTGTAAGAGAGAGATATGCCCGTCCGTCAACGAACTCTTGGTCAGAGGCACCAAAACAGTTTGACAAGCTGAAGGAAGAAGCATGTAATTTGTATGTTAAAGATTTACCCCCAGCTTTGACACTGTCACACCTTCCAACCATCCAACTTGATGCTGAAATACTAAATTGTGTGAGTGCAGAGCCTCAGAAAGGAGAAGGGCTTCTAAAAGCTCAAGTACAATAAAAATTATGACAAAAATTATCTTCACTACAGCAACGTGCTGAAACAGCCATTTAAGTCCTAGATTTACAACAAAGTCATGCACCAAAAGAGATTTGCGTGTGGGTGCAGTTCTTCAACTATAGATCACTTCATAGGTGAAGGTCGCTGAGAACTTAACATGCAACTCCATCTAAAACTGATCTTTCCAAAAAAATTATGCAGGAGAGAAAGCTTCAGGTCTATATTTTCCATCTAGATGTAATCTACTGCATGGAAGTGAGATGGAGGCTGGACAGATGGATGGATAGATGGATGGGGATGGATGGAAAGCAGCAGAATTTACTCATTTTTTTCATATTCTCATTTGAAAAGATCAGTTTTTTCTTAAAATTTCATTGAATACAGAAGGCTTGCACACTTGTGATAACTTGTGGCACACTAGGAAACAAAACTGCAAAGCTTCTTTTGACATGCCAGCTTGTCAGAGCACTGGCATGTGAGAACATGTTCAGTCCACAGATTAGATGTTCTTTCTGAGTTTCTATGCAGATCTATCTCTGAGAATTTAAACAGATAATGTCTGTTTATTCAGGCATCCACACCCTTTTTGTTGTGGTCTTTTTGCTTGGTTGTTGTGGTTGTTGATTTTTTTTAGCTTTTTAGGCTGGGGGGAGTAGGGGTAACAATGATCTTTTTAAGGTTTAGTATTTTCATTAATTAGCAAACTATCTTGGAAGATACAGTCAGAGCTAATGAACTTCAATGGATGTCTTTTGAGGGCTCTAAGTTTACACATTAGGATACAAGCAGAGGACAGTGAATCAGTTTATTTGTAACCAAGAAACTGCAAAACGGACTGAGCGTTTAAAATATGACAATGAAAGGAAACAATGTACCATTTTTCCTTTTTAAATTTTTTTAATGTGCAGACACCTGCAAATTTTAAATGTGAGGTATGACAGCCTCTATAAAGCAAATAAAAGGCTGCCAACAGGGAGTTTGCTCTTCCCAGTTACCTTTTATGAAGCCCTTAGAAGTAGAGCTGAACATCAGCCAGCCCCAGAAAATCCCTCGTAGAAGTCCACCACAAACAAAAATTAAAACAAAAAGTACTAATTATATTTTGGCTACAGATAGAAAACACTACACAAATTTGAATACAACATAATAAACAGTTCTGGGTATATCATAACTTTTTTTTTCAAGAAATGTATGACCTATTTGTAGAGCTACTGCCAAGGAATTCTGGTTTCCTGTTTTTTTATTTTCATATAGCAGACTATTATTTTTAACTACAAGTTCAAATACAAATCTCAGACAGAATTAGTTGGGGTGTGTGGATGGAAAGTGACAACAGAATTTTCTAGGGTTTTGGGTTTGTGCTTTTTCAAGATCACTCTCCTAAGTGCTATCGGATTCAACTACAAGAAATTCACAGGACCTAACTTACACTTTTTATAGAACATGTATTCAGTTGCTCATTTTGGCAATATTCTCATGTTGAGAACACACTGACTATTCTATTTTGGTAAGAAGAATTGCCACTTTTTGGCTGCACACCAACCTAGAAGTTGCCAATGTTTTGCTTTCATACACATATTATTCTCTTACATACTGAGGAGCAGAGGAGGGTCCTGCAACATCACCTCCCTTTACAGATATTTACAGCTATAAGTTATCAGATATATTTGTAGATTCTGTCCTTCACCTTTTCCTCTCTTTATAAGAGCCCATGGAAAATGGTAATAACATATTTCAAGCCATGTATCAGTTTTGGCCTGTGTATAAAAGTGATGCTCACACAGGCCAGTTGTAGACTCATCGATAAATTATGTTCCTGAAAAAGAAAACCTACTCTATTGATCATCACCAGGTAACCCTTCTTAACCCATCTGTTAAGTCCTGAGGAAGGTTTCTCTGTAGAAAAATAAAAAATAAAAACATTTACTTAAAGCAATCCTTAGCATCAGAGCTGACTAATCTCAACAGCATCTAACTGCCTTGATTCTTACTGCCTAACAAAACTAAAAGACTCTGGGCTGCTTCTAAAACCAAAACTGTTACTTTGCCAATATTTTCCCTACTCTGCTAGCTGGCCCACAGTATTGTTGAATCTGAATCTGCTTTTTCATGGTGTTCCCAGGAACCACACAGGAGGGTTTGTGCCAGTCCTCCTTTCCTGATCCCTCTTTTCCAGGCAGGCTGGCCAAGCAATGTGGAAGAGATGGCACCATATCTCCATGTCTGTGCCCACCCAGCCAGGACAATTAAAGCTAGCTTTAGGGTCTGTTTTAGTTCTCAGAAATTTGTTGGCATTCTTGTAAGTGAAATGCCTCGGGCTAATTTATTTTTAAACTTTAGGCATCATGATAGTTGTACATGTTCATTTTTACTAAACCAACAGTTGTACAAAGAATTTCCAAAACTGAAGAAATAAAAATAAAAGGAAAGGAGACTTCACAGCTATTTTAGTGTTTCATCTTTGTTCACAGTTTGCAAATAAAAGTCTAGATTGGTTACTACTATAAAGGCAAACAGACGGTTGAGTAAATATTTTGGGTTTTCCCAAAATGGAATACATAATTTCTTCTTTATCAGTGCATTTTATTGATTAAAACATAGCCACAGTTTTGTGGACTCGGACGTTAGCTACTGGTGAAGTATTTAGTCTTGACAGCATTATCTGGTTTTTTGTGCTCTTTGGGGTGGTGGGGTTTTTTTGGTCATTTTTGGTTTTTGTGGTTTGGTTGTGGGTTGGGGTTTTTTTCTATTTTTTTTCTCTCCAGTTAAGCAGCTTTTCTTCTCTGAAGATCACTAGATCAGTAGATAGCAATCCACTCTTAAGCAAAGTCAAAAGATGCCCTAGATAAAAGATTTGGGTTATGATCACAACGTGTGCAACGGATGTACTATTCAGTGGATGTATTCTTCACTGATACCACTGTACCACACGTTCATGTGCAGTACAACACAAATGCACATGGATGTATGAGGGTTATGATGATTTTTCAGAATAACACTAAGTTTCTTATTTTGATATTATTTAAAAATGACAAAATTAAAATCAAAGTTGGAAAATTCAGGATTTTGAATATAATAGACATTTGAATGCTGCTCCAGAAAACCTAAGAAATAATCCAGAGAAGTATGATATTAATTTCTGAACTTCACTAGCAAAAACACAGTACTTCATTATTAACAATCTTTCCGGACCCAGAGGACAAGAAGGGTCAGGTCAGAGCATGGCACTGAGATCTGAAGCTGGGTATCAAAGTGGGATGAAAAAGAAAAGGTGCTGCTCAACAACCAAAAGTCAAACATCATGGCTCCCTCCAAGAGGGACACAGACAACCCAGGGACATTTTCAACAGCTGGTTCAGCAAACAGTTGATATTTGAACAAATAAATCTACTGGTGATGACCAGATTGCCTCCAATGGTCTTTGCCCATTAGGCCGTAATATGATCTACACTCAGAGGAAGGGCAGTAAGCAAGTAAATATTTATTCTTTTATTTGCATGTACAAAGGGTTTGCCAGGGAAGAAATGTAAAGGTGACACCAGCCTCATGCTCAGAGGGAGGGTTAATCTAACTTTGCTTTCAGTCACACCATTTATTAAATATAGTACAACATGCATCATTATCAAAGTGTTAAATGCATCCAGATTAGAACTGGAAGATTTATTTGTGGAGAGGAAACAAGTCTTTCGGTAGGCCTTGGAGACAGAGACTGTAGAGTTCCAATTATGTAGGAAAATATATACAAATACATATATTTAAACTTAAGATTGTAACTAGCATTTGGAACTTACTTTTTCATTCCAAATCCTCTTTGCCCTGCAAATGAATTCTTATAAATCTAGAATCATTCCAAGTGAATCCATAAATCACCTTGGGATGACAGGCTATAGCAATAACCTGAAACAAAGGGAATGTCACTGAGACAGAAAAGTCTCCACAGTCCCTTCCTTAACCAACGAGCAGAATTTTAACAAGAAGATTTTTAAAGTCTGTAATACCCCTTTCTAGACCACAGACAGCTGAGTCAGGTCTGTGGTACTGGTTTTCAGGGGTTTGTTTTTCGGTCGTTTTTTTTAAACAACTGTGTTGCATTGTGGAACGATAATGTTTTGCAAATCATAAGAACTGGGACCTAAAACATAGTTTGTTGAAGAGGTACTGATGTGCCTTCAACATTTCATTACTGACAACTCTTAAAAAAACAACAGTTCAAGGAGAGGCAAGTTAATGTCATAGTTTAAGGGTTGCAAGTACAACATCCAAAATCAAGAATTTTTACACTGGCCTAATCACAGACATTAGCGACTTCCCCAAATTTTCTTTGTACCAGTCTCAAGAACAGACAGCTCATTGGCCCTCCCCCTTTTAAAAACAACTGAGTATCACAGCATGATTAGCTGTGGCTCCTACATGGGTAAGAAGAAAAAAATTTTCAAGGATTACTCCAAGATTAAAAGTACAATGTAAACAGAAATATTCAAGTCTTAGTCTTAGTAGAAGCTACACTTTGTTACACAGCTTGCAGTAGTCTGAGGCATTTACAATAGTTACAAAACTACTACATGACATATTGATACATATTTTTTAATGGTTTAAATAGGAATCCATAGGCCACGATTAAAAAGAAACATTACAGATTCAGAAATTGAAAGGGGATCAAGTTGTGAGAATTGCTTTTGAGAGAGAAATAATGCCAAAAAAAATCCTAGACACTAAAAATTTATGCATACCTGTTGCTGATAATCCTTTCCTGCTTTTTGAGGTCCAGTAGGTGTTCTTGCCAAGGTGCAAGGACAGCACTCCAAAAGTTGCCCTTAGAATCAGTTAGTCTATCTCAGTGCTAAGGCTTCAGAGTCAACTATCCTCTTCCACAGGCTGCTCAGGAGTGACCCCAGCTCACCTCTGGAAGCTCACCTGTTATTGGTCCCCCAGTTCTGCTCATGCGCAGTTGGGCCCAGCCCTAATGGGGCACAGGTGGGCTGAACAGGAGCTCATGCCTTCCTCCTCCTCACTGGCAACACCTGAGTGTGTTCCCCTGGTTGCCTCTACACTTCCTCTCAGTCCACCATGAGAATAGCAAGGTAGGGGCCTTACTGACTGGCTTTTCTTCCACTGGCATCGCAGGATATACCTAAGTAAATATTACCAATTATTACAACACAAGGTTATGTATAATAAAGATGGTATGAGGAGTACTTAAAGAGAGTGATTCTAATATAAGAACTTACAAAGGGAATAGAGAGGTATAAAAATCTCCATAAAATTTGGTATTTGATTTCAGAAAAAAAGCCCATCCAAACTCAGATCAACTCATGAAAAATCAAAATATTGATCTCTGAAAACACACAGCTGCTCAGATCTCTACTCTGTACTGTTTTATGCTTTTATATTGTATCTATTTCATTAGCTGTATTCCAGTAAATTAGGTTTTGATTTTCAAAAGGTTTGCAGAGTTTTTTGATTTTGTGTGTTCTTTCAGACTCCCTGCAGCAGCATTAAAATTTAACCATTTGCTGTTAACTGGAGAGAAGCTGACCTAATTAATATTAGTAATTGATTATAATTGATGAATTAGTTAAAATGACACTAGCAGCGATGCTGGCTCCAAAGATGTACTCAAAAACCGAACACCAAGCATGAATGGCAGATGGATTTTCCTAAGACATTTCTTCTGTTTTTGCTGTTGTGAGCCACTGCACTTAAAATATGCAGGATGCCCAATGGAAGAACAACTTGACAGCCAAAGATGAGACAGGAAAAGAGTTGAAATGTACTCCGTAAGGATGTGCTGCATGTTCCCAGTCTGAGGAACAACTTGGGGGCACAACAGGAGGGGGGAAGGGCTCACCAAAGGAGAGGTGAAGCAGAAGAACTTTCAGAACTCAGACACACTAACTTCAGGCATCATTTGGAGGAACTTCAAAGCAATCTTTAAGACTCTGCAGACATCACCATCTGCCACATATTTCAAAAGATTGGAGCTCTCAAGGGGCTACTTCCTGCAAGACATGAAGATCTTCACAGGAGAGATTAGAGATACATCATGCACTATCTCATCCCGATCATTTATCATAATAAACCTGCCAGGTACATTAAATTTGCATAAAAGGATGTGGTCATCTTTAATAAGCTACCTACTTCTTGATTTCCTAGTGACAAAAAATGAATTGAAACACATTTAGTAAGAGTGCTGTGACCAGTCATTGAGTGAACAGTCTTTTGCACAAGTGCCATGCTACAGTCTAGCTCCAAGATTTTGTAAATGTGCTTTTTCATTCAAAGCATAAGTTTAGTTTTTCAGCTATTGCAACAAAGTGCATCACTCTAAATGAATGAGAAATGCCAATTTAAACTTGCTTTAAAAAAATAAAAAATAAAAAATCATCTCTCTTACAATGTCACTTGAAAGGGAAAAACACAACATTGGCATTTTGTATGATAATCAGTGGTGGGGAATCATCTATACTCACTGTAGTTCCCTGTATCTGTAATGGAGGTACTGGGTGAAGCTGCAACTAATTTCATTTTATTTAAGTTTTTATGCTGACACGTCTGACGTTTTCAGGTGTACATTGTGACAACACCCAAAGGGAAATCCTGAAGGATATTAAAATCTTTGTATCTAGTAAACATTTGTTGTTAAAAAATATATTAGCTTTTCACTGAGTTGTTACTTCAGGATACGTTTTTAGATACATCCTAGGCAAGTTTTAAAAGTAGCTTATCAAGGAAATAGAAACAAATCATCTTCACTACAGGGTATT
Source organism: Florisuga fusca (assembly GCA_038090715.1). Lineage (NCBI taxonomy): Eukaryota > Metazoa > Chordata > Aves > Apodiformes > Trochilidae > Florisuga > Florisuga fusca. Next base: position 9,070,130 of record JAAWXA010000001.1, on the reverse strand, counting down.
ACCCAATCTTGAATTTTCACATTAGATGACAACAAATTCCAAAATACCCTGTTAAAGACACTGTATGCTGCATCTAAAAACCCCTCTGGTTTTTACTGTTCCTTTGGGTTAGTGCTACCTGTAGAAATGGCATTTAAATATTTCTTCTGTTCATGGTCAGTCAGACTGGTGTATTTGCTGGCAAGTCAATTCTGAAAATCTTTCCCTTCCTAAAGCTAACTTTCACCATTTCCTATATTATTCTCCTATCTCCCCTAGTCCAAAAGTAAAGAATAGAAAATTCTGGGAAGCATACATCGAAAGGGTCGATTATCTGCAAATGTGTATCCCTTTTTCCCTTCCACCTCCATCAAAATGACATGGATTCCAATTAACTCTTTCCAGATATTGTATTCAGAGTCTCCAATAAAATCAGCAAGCCACAGACAAAATCCCAGACACATTTTACAAGAGAGTTTCTGTGAGATGGAAGGGACTTCGCTTCAGCTGAGGGACTCTACCTGGTAATGAGCTCCTCTTTCTACCAACCCCTATAAATAGGATTTACAATCTTCCTCCCTCCAGCTGAGCTTTCCAGCTCAGACCTTTCCTTACCTGACCTCCAAAAACACCCAGTAGTAGTTTTGCCTGTTGCCCAAATGTCTGTGGTTAACAGCAGATTTACAATTTGCCTGGTACTATGGTGACAGAGCACCTTGGAGGCTTTGATCCCTTGTCCTGTACCCCACTTTCTCCATGGGCTCTGGAGTTTGTGGAAAGTCAGACAACTTTTGATGGGGTCTCAGCTACTGGTCTAACAGCATTCTGTCCCCTCTGAAAATATTACATGATTACAAAAGCAAGCTAATAATTACAAAATGTGTCTTCCAGTGAGGATGCAAACAGGCAACTATTTCAAAGTGTGGTAGTGAGAAAACTTTGGGCCATCACACTCCCACTGAAAACTCCAACGAGGTTGGACTTCAAAGACATGGTGTACAGAAAGCAGATAAATGCAAGGGTGAAGCATTTTCTGTGAGAAACCACAAGAGAACTGAAAAATCTGTTGTATTTGGGAAGAATCCGGTAAAGCGTTTCTGCCACCACAATAAATAAATAAACTGATGTTCACCACAGTCTGTGCTTTCCTTGCCATTCTTCTACAATTACACGGTGGGGTCCCAGCTTTCTAGCCCAAATCACTTTACCATGTAACTGCTTGTGTTGTGAGAGCTTTCTTTAATGGATCCATGCTCAAAGCAGAAAAGGCAAGCAGTGATACACATTTCAATATTTAAAAGCATAAATAAAAATCTTAATAGATCCCAGATGTTTAATTTCCTCCAGCCCTTGTCAATGATTGAGTTGGTGCTGGTGCAGATAATTTTTTTTAAGATCAGTGGTCAGTTTGATGCTGAAAAAGGTTTAGATGTCTGGGAATTTCAAATGCAATTCCTAGAAATAAATAAATCGTTAAGTAGCTGCCAGGGAGACAGCTGTAATTGCGAGTGGCTGTTATTTCATAAACTTAACTGAAATGAAACAGAACAAAATGAAACCACAGGTTTTAAATGCATCTAAGTGTGCAAAGGACAGTAACATTTTGTCAATATATATAAAGCCTTGTAGAGATAATTATTTAAACCTCATGTTCCTAGCAAAAGAACTCCAAAAGTCCATAAAAATAACAAACTGAAGGAATACATGCTTTAAGGTAGGTATACAGTGTTCTTGAAGCTAATGAAGAATTTGCTCTTTAATTCAGCAGAACTCAGATTAGCTAGCTGCACCCATTTTTCATTTATTACAGCAGCAAGTCATTGCTCACTATACAATACAAAGCACTATATAGAAAGCATGGCTACAAAAAAAAAAAAAAAAAAAAAAGCTGCTGAGCCCAGTAACTGAGGCCACACGGCCAAGCACACAATTTCACAACTATAATGAGCAGCTCAATTCTTTCACTGATTTTTACTGAGAGAAGTCCTAAGTCTTCTAAATGAAATCAACCAGGGAAGGGGNACTTGACAGCCAAAGATGAGACAGGACTGGGAAGTGAGTTGAAATGTACTCCGTAAGGATGTGCTGCATGTTCCCAGTCTGAGGAACAACTTGGGGGGGCAGTAGGAGGGGGGGGACTGAAGCCCATATTTAGCTTGCACAGCCCCATGATGTGTGCACTTGACGTCATAAAAATGCTGTAAGTCTGCCAGGTCAGCAGCCACAAACCCCCCATGCTGCCAGTCTCAGGCTGAGCAGACACTAAAAGGCTGGGAATTTCATTTAAACCTCTGCTTTCCCCTTCCCAGCAAAGCTGTAGAGGCTAGCAGCTGCTGGAGAAAAGTGCTGGAAAATATTAACTATGAACATCCAGGATTTGGTTTTGATTGGTATTAAAACCAAACAAATTAAGAGTAAACCTCATAACAAATCTGGCTAAATTTGTTATTATTTACACAGATAACAATGGAGGCTTTGGAGCCCACTTTCAGGGAGTGTGTCCCTAAAATCAGCTAAATGATGTACTTCAGACATCCTCCCATTCTGCTAATATTTGTGCCATACTTTTCTCTTCAGCTAGATTTCTAATTGAAAAAAACCTTACCCTCTTTCTGTTATTTGTTTTGCTACACAATAGTCCTTAATAGCGAGTGCTGCTTGCTCTTAACCATGCTTTCTATTATACCTTTGGCATTTGTGAAATAAGTGCAAATACAATCAAAGCCCCTGAACATGCAGTTTTATCACATAGCCAGCTATGGACAACATTTGAAAGCTGAATACATCCTTCTGGTCATTTCATCTCAGCTTCATCTCTAAGAACTGAGCCACCTAACGTTGCTAAAACCCACTAGAACAGATAGGTTCCATAAAACAAATTTTTGCCATGCCAGCTTCTTCACCTTCTCGTTGTACCTTCATATTGAAGGCCAACTGCTTGATTCACTGGCAAAAACAGGAAAGCTCTGCATAGAATGAGGAGCTGCAGTTACAAGGTGAGGCTAAAAAAACCTTAGGAATCTCAGAGTGACAGAGAAACAGATACTTTTAATTTTTTTTCTTTTTTTTTTTTTTAATCACAACAGCACCATTGGCCCACAAGCTATGTTATTTGCAATTGTGCATCTGTGTGCCATCAATCTCTAAGGAAGGGAAAGAGGACTGGGCTGAGCTCTCAATTTATGTTTCTCAGTTGACTCTTACAATCACACTCGGTGTTCTCAAGCTTAGAGCAGTTATTCTGCTAACAAAATTTGCACACCAGGTGGGTTTAACCAAGTTCCCATGGTCCTAATAGTTTCAAATATTTCCTAATAATAAAGGAAAATTATATAGGTAATTGTGTTTCTTAAAAACCACCTTTAGCAAAATTAGGCGACTTATTTCCTCTCAACAGGAAAAATATTTTAATAAAGTAGCTGGTATATGCCTAAAATAACGGTGAGAAAAAACTACTGAAAACGTTCACCCATTTTGATGATGGTTTTAAATGCAGTGTTAAACAAAGCTAAGGGAATTCTGAGGTCCAGAGATGAGGAAAGGTCCCAAAATAGGATGGACACTTAGCAGAACAAGGAACCTTAGTCCTGCAATACTGGGATCAGGAGGAGGCGTAAATATTCATATTCTAGACTGCAATCAGAAAGAAGGCTTTTGCTCCTGTGCAGGGGAGGGTCTAACCCAGCAGAGGTGCAGGGAACTGCTTCACTTCCTTATTGAAATTCACTCCATCTAATTGATATTGCAGAAGGCAGCAGTGTAATGAGAGGGAGCAGGGATCATTTCAGCTGGTTTACCCATCCATGCTCTCCTGCTCCTCACCAATGTACAGCCCCACACAGGCCTCCTCTCCTTCCAACTTCAAGCAGTCACAGGAACGATTCAAGTTTCTCTAACATGGGCATGATTAAGGCACTGCTGTTAGATCACCATTCAGAAATGTTTCAAGGCTATGTCTACCTTCATTTGTGCACCACCAAAAAATGTTTCAGTTTTGCTTAATGTAACCCAGTGCCTTTCAAAATGACAATATACACAGTATCTTACCCTCAGAGCTAGAATAAAGTACTTATAATTATCTCATTTATTCGCAAGGAAATACAGGTAATATCTGTTAAAAAGCAAAATCCATTAGAAACTAGGTAGTTTTGGTACTGTAAGTAGTCTCCAAAAGGCAACAGATGTGGGAACGGGGGAGGGGGGGAGTTGATTTTGTCTTTTTAATATTCAAAGTGGGTCTGTTCTCACTGGCTAATTAAATCAGTAGAGTGCAAACAATAAAAGAAAAAATAAGTGTTGCCTTTCTTCCCTAGAACAACCTCTCTGGTTCATCTCTACTTATTTATTACAAGCAGTTATTTATTAGAAGAAGCTATTTATTACAAGACTTCACAATATTCCCTCCCCAAATCCTCCTGAAATAAGATAGATATTCCACAGTGCCAGCTCCCATCGAGAAGAATATGTTTTTCCTGTGGAATTTAAGATAAGATAGTCTTTCCACTCTTAAAATAAAATGGACTTGGAATGAGCTTCCTTGATTGATGTGAAACTACTGAAGAATCACACTAAAAAGTAATAGATTCAATAACAATAACACATATACAAATTCTCCAGCAGAATGCTGCCCTAAAATATATTTGTACTTTCTTGGCAGAGCCAGTTGGTTTGGGCAAGTGTGCTGAATTATTTGAGAGGTAATGAAATGTGTTAATAACATTAAACAGTCATCTTCCAAGAACCCACAGCATTATGGTATTTTCTAGTCAGATAATTCTCTGCATAAATACATGTACTATCAATTAAAACATTTTGATTTGTGAAATCAAAAGGAATGTGGTATATTTAGATTTGGGTTTGAAAGTATTTTAAATCCTACTAGCTACTTTTAGCCTTTAGTTAGTCACAATACATAGCACAAAAACGTGCCATAGATAGACAACACAACTCCACTGTGCTAGCACTGTACCAGAACAGAGAAGGTGGTTCTAGCCCCCAAAATCTTACAACAAACATCATGGTACACACCACGAAGACAGGGTTGTGCATGGACACCAGTAGCCAGCTGACTTTAAGAGCCTAAAGCTCAGCAAAGCATCAAAATATCTATGCATGAAAGGTGTGTCACATGCCCTGTGTTGCTACTGCTTCCCACACCAGGAGGTTAAATGCAAGTTTGGGCACACATACATCCAAGTGACAGCACTGTGTATGCACCTGAGGATAAGGGACAACAGAGGCACGTGGACCCCTTGCATTGTAAGGGAGCCTGTTCAGCAGTAAATCACTGTCTGGCAACAGAGGGCAACCAAGTCAAACCAGTTGTTGCCAAGATTTTGAAAGCATCAGAGCCAAAAGGAAGTGTTACGGGACACAATGCACGAGTTTACAGGACACTCCTCTCAAATGCTCAGGATTCATCATGGAAGAAAACTCGGACATGCTTGTTTGAAGACACAAGAAGTAACAATCAAGAGATTAGTGTCAGTGAGGTCCTGAGGCTTTATGGATGCAGTTTCTTTTCAGCCCCATGTATTATTGGACCAGTTTTAAGTTTACTGAGAATTTCTCATTAAAATACAGCTTAATTATAGTTAAAGACTCAACCACAGCTGAAACACTGATCTATTTAACCCCAACTTAAGGGGGTTACAGATTGACAAATGCTTCCTATATCTTAGTTACATTTATATCTTAGTTACTTTTAACTTTGCCACTGTTTTAACATACTGAACACCAAAAAGTACTTCTGTCTCTTCAAGGGTTCTTTTGGCTAACCAAATTAATGGTTGCAAACAAATCAAGTATTTACTTTATACTGCAGCCAAAACAGTGTTTCTCTGTGTAATCTGAATGGTGAGCAAATACCAGAGCACTGGAGATAATAGCAGCAGGTCAGCCAGCAAAATGATGCCCCATCTTATGGCACTTCACAGGAAAATACAGAATACACCTCAACCAGAAATGAGCCCACAACTGCTTAATTTAACTACAGCTCAAACACCTCGCAGAGAAAGGCAGCAAAGGAATTTCTGTTGATGGTGGTGTACATTTACCAACACCCATGATTAACCTTGGCATTTTACCTGTTAAGTTTTCTAAAAGCTGCTTGTGTTGCTTCGCAAGCCACAAGGTGTCACAGTGGCTCAACTGGTAGGATTCTTGTCAGTCTAGACACGCAGGTTGTGGCTTCAGGTTACAGAGCAGTGGGAAGAGCAGGGCTGGGTAGGAGGAAGCCTGTGCTACACTGCGTGTTTGGAAGTGCAGCCCTTCAGATGAAACAATCCGTCAAGGTGTAACTCGGTTGCTGCAGGAGGCTCGGGATGGGATGTTAAATAATCTGAGGGTACCGCCAGCGAAAAGATGTTCTCGGTGCACTGGCACCTTGACCGAGCTTTTTCCTTTGCATTATTAACCCTGACAGAGTGTTAAGAGGTACTGAAAAGAGCCGAGCTTATCATTCACCTCAAATAATAAATGTTGTGAATTCCACTTTGTTCTGCTCAGAGTTGCTAGGAATTAATAATGATTTATTTGAACACATAAAATATTCAAATGAAAGACATATTTTTGCTCATCTTTCATAACAAGCAGTATGGTGTAAGCATGTAATCTCCTGCTAAGACTATATGTTCAAATGGGTCATATATTGTGCGTCACTTTTTTTGCATCCTTGAGTGGATGAGCACAGATGGATATAGAGCTTAAAATGCCAGGAAACTCTGAATTTTTAAGCAATTTTTTTTTATTACTCTTTTCTAAAGTAACTGCATGGTAAACACCACCCTGTCCCATGAAAAAAAATATACATACATATTTACTGACCTGTAATTTTCTCACCACCACCAGTCATTGCTATTTATTTGCTTTAAATTAATACACCAGTCAGTCCTTACCGCAAAGCCAACAGAGACTCTTCTCTGGCATATTTTATTTTTAAGTGTCAGGGTTCTATCCGGGAGGTTTTGTAAACTCAAAACAGGAAACGCTGCATCTCAGCTTAGCTCCTATAAAATAAGCATCTTCTTTCCAGAGTGTTTAACAAATTGAAATTTGCATTTTGCAATTATTTGTAAGACTAAAACTCCATTGATCAAACATTCACAGAAACGCATAAAGAGCACAAGCATAGCCAAAGCAAATTCACTGTTAAATTCAAGTGAATAGTCATGGAAATTTTGCATGTAGTTTTTGTTGCACTCAGGTAATGAACCTTTACCCAGTGTGTTGGCTTTTCATGTCCCATTATTCATGCCAACACATTCATTAAAATAGGCCTATGCTTTTTAACATAATCAGCAGTGTGCATAGGTGTGGCCTTCAAAGAGTTATTGCCATGGTTTACAGGCATGCTGTTCGTAAATACAAGCAGAACTCCAGTCAGTGCAAAATGCCAAGCTTCCCACAAAACATATGGTAATTTTTGCTCTGTAAAAGGGATAGATGGGCTATATAATGCATAATTGCAGCGCATTATATCTGAACTTCTAATTGCTTCAAATGGTACTGCAAATCACATCAACAGCATTATTACCTAATTACCCCAAGGGTTAACTGATACTCCAGTGAGTAAGTCCAGGTAGAAGCGATAAGGCTATTGCATTGCCTTCATTCACTACAGCAAGTGGTACGGTTGCAAGCATACATATAGAATCTGTATCTGTACCTTGGTATGGTGAAGAAGGAAGGTGGAGAAATGCCAGACAAACACCAAGAGAAAGGATGGACCCTCCTGTAAGATGCTGAGCAACTTCAGCAAGAAGAATTTTCATTTCCTCCAGAGGAATTATTTCATAGTAGTTCTTTTCCTTTCTCATCACAATAACATTATCGTGATGTGAGAGTAACACAGAAACATTGTTGGTACTTAAAGTGGATAAAAGAATTATGGAAGACAGTGACGCTGATCTGAAAAGGGAAGATATTACCAGAACATGGGGGACAGAGTAAAGCAGACAATTGTAGCCTTTCTTCCACTGCTTCACAACCCATGCTTGAGAGCTTTGTAAACTCCGTGAAGAAAGCGTGGCAGTCTAGGTGTGAGGATTTCACATTCCCTTTTTCCAATTGTATAATACAATCCTGGTTGCAAACCTAGGAGCAAAGCAGATTTCATGTCTGCCTTGCCAACTGCAACTTGGAGGATCTCTAGCCTCTAAAAGAGGAGATAGGAATGCTGATGTTGCAGACTGCCTTCCTGAGGGCTAGAGTATGGTGAAGTTGCTTCAGCTCAAACAATTATAAAACTAAAAAATACCACTCTGCTTGCTTGCTTGCTTGCTTTCTGAGCATTTTCCTCTCTCTGTTTGACTACTGTATTTAAAGATTTAGAATATTTCTTTTTGCATAGTGTGGTCATTAATATTTCAGAAATCTCTTTGTAACCTGCTCTAGGACAGATGGCAACTCTCTTTCATACAACCTCCTGCTAATGGTTTAGGCAAAACTACACAACTGGAACAACAATCAAGATAAGGTACATGAAATACCATAAATGTACAATGTACTGGAAGTCATAATTTTCTTGATTTACTACTTTAGAAAAGAGCATAATTTAAAAATAGTTTAAAACCCCCAAACATTTGGAAGTCAAAAAGAAAAATAAAACCAGTCCATGGCTCAAGCAACCTAAGACTGAATGTAGTACTCCAAAAGGACAGTTGGTTTTTTCCAGGTATTTCATTCTTTGAAGAACGAACACAGTGAATATATTATTAGGTCTATTCTTGGGTCTGCCTTAGACAGAAGCTTCCCAATATGTTAACTTTTATACACACATAATGTTTCCTTTGCCCTCTGAATGCAACAGATTGGGTCACCCAAGCAGCCTTTGCAATTCTTCTGGAACATGCAGGATGCTCTCATAGTTGTGTAAAATGGAGAGGATCTGGACAGGTATTGAATCTGCTTTGAGCAATCTATGGTAAAGCTATACTCAGAGTTTAGACTTCCCCCTACTCTTTTTAAACAAAGGCACACACAAACTGTGCAGACAGATTTGAATGTTTTTGCTCAGCTAACCAGGCTTGGCAAGCTCAGCTCAGAATCATGAAAGATGGATATCAGCAGGTATTACAGATCAGGTGTGACAGATAGTACAGGACTGTTCTAATTTACTAGTTTCTTAGAAGGATACAAAGACCTACCTACTTAGTTTGCAGGTAACCAAACAGAAGATTTTCAGTACATTAAGAAAACTACATAAAGTTATGGCTTTACTGCGTCACTTGGGAGTTTGTGACTGTGCCCTAGCCAAGTACCTGGATCTGAATACTGACAACAGATAGACCTTAGGGAGAAGCTTTGTTTTTGATAGTTACATTTTGGATGTAGTTACCAGAGTTGTAAAGAAATCTGCCATGCTCAAGTCTCATGCTTCAAGACAAGAATGCCACCCTGGCCAAGAGCTTCATTGTGTCTTCTCTACAACGGTGTATAAACAGCAAGGTGATGTCAAGGCAACTCAGGTCTCAAAGGAGTGGACAGCCTGATTCTGTAAAAGTTATGGCCTTTGCAAAGGCTCTACACTACCAACACTCCTGAGTCTTGAAGAGGTGATGGGGTCAGAAAGACACCAAGTCCTAGTTCAATATTGGTTCTGCAAAGGTCTCACTTTTCCAGGTCAGTGATTTTCCACTAACCCCGTAAGACACAAAAGTGTCAGAGCATTCTTCAGAAGTATCAGCTGTTCCCATTCTGAGGTTTATGGTCTGCAGGTGGTTCTAGTTGATCCCCAGTTACCTCAGGAGTACTGAATGCACTTTTCAGCTTATATCAGTAACTTCCAGGCTTTAGTTTAGAAAGGCATGCGTGCCCAACCCGATCAATGTAAGAGAAATGGAAACAGTATTCTGACCACAAAGAGATTTCTCTCCAAAACTTTAGCAGTAATGAAGCAGAGAAAACAAAGACACCAGACAGGGAGAAGATTTCATCCAGGGGTTCAAGGAGGTTTCTTTCACTACTATTTTTGCCTAATAAATAAGATCATTGAGACCCAGCCAGCAGGCCCTGCCCTACCACAGCCTTTTTTGGAGACTACTCATCAACCACTTTGGGGCAACCCTGTCCCTGCCAGGATCACTCCTGGGCAGTTCTAAGTAGCCCAGAAACAACTTTTGGAAAAGAGCACCCAGCAAAACTCAGGATATATGCTGGCCTCTTTATACAGTGCAGTGCAGGAAAGAAAACTTCTTGGGGAGGAAGCAAGTGAACAAAGTATCGGCATGGTTGGAATGCCTGTTTACAGCAGATACGCAACTTTTGGCAAAAAGATACAAAAAAAAACCCCAACACAAAAACATTTGAACTGAGGAGTCCAGCTAAAAATACTGCAATGAGTTTAGAAATCTACCCATACCCTTTTTCTGTAAACAAAGAAAGTGTATACACCAAAACCAATTTTTTTTTTTCTTTTAATCTCATCTCCCAGTCCTACTGCAGGCAAAAGTCCAGCTGAAATAAGAGCACAGGACTGGGTCCTTGTTATGATCCGTTCGGTTCCTTCTCACCATGCAGAGGCTTCTATTTTTGAGACTGGATCTGCATAGTAAATCTTGTTTACATCAGGGCAAGACTGAGTTTGAGGGTTTTTTAAGTAGATTTATGGTTTAAAGAGTAAAGGACAAAACAGAGAAAAGGAGGCATTGAAAAGGTTTCTTTCTAGAAAATCATTTAGTAAGCATCAGTGTGAAGGGGATCAATTTTTACACTGTCACATTGACTCCTCCCCCCCCAGCCCCTGCCCCCAAAAGCTCCCGGTTTTTACATGTGATGTATACATCCTATATGATAACTTCGGGGGTGGGTGGGAGTGGGGGAAGGGGGAAGCAGCAAGATATCCCTGATTTTAAGCTAAGGATCAGCATGGAAAGGAAGTAGTCTTTTTTTCTTTTTCTTTTCTTTTTTTTTCTTTTTTTTTTTCTTTTTCCCTCCCCCAGCCTCATAAGAATTGTTAGTTTGTAACAATTTAATTGAAAACAGCTGCAACTGAAATTTTTAGAAGGGATGAAAAAAATAAACAAACCTATTTGAAATAAAAGACAATCAGTAAAAGAAGCCTTGAATCCTTGCAGAAGTCAGTGTCTGCCTAAAGGAGTTCAAGAGTTTTCTTTTAAAACTGACCTTTTAGTTTCAGCAAAGCATGGTTTATGAGTACCCTTTTAAACGTTTTACTCATGTTCCTAGAACTGCAAAGTATTGGTATATTTGTTGGAGAAAGATTATTTTCTCAAAAATACTTGGAGATAGACCTTTATGTGTTTTCCCCTCAACAAAGCAAACTCATTGAACAAACTCAGACTTATGTACACTATAAGAGAGATCTGTTTGTGATACTAAGTTGCTATGTGAACAAATGTGATGTCACAACATAGATTTTTATGACTAGTCTATTAAAAATGCATCAGGAAGAAAAGATTATTTCACCAGATAGCAATGTAAGGAAGTAAAAGAAAAGACTTCTATTAAACTGCAGAAATTTTGCTTTGCATTAATTCACTTTTCTTTAAATATTTGGTTGAGTATGAATGTCTGTGTGAGCTTCCAGTTCATGTAGTAGCTTTTAAACAGTCATAGCATCCTTCTTCATTTTCCTTTTAATTTTCTTTACATTTTCTTCCACTGTGAAAACACTAATTTTGCTAAATTCACTGTACAGTTTAATAGGAGTTTAATATGATGTGATTAAGTTGATTTTCTTTAAAACAAACATGCTACCAATCAAGTTCTCTAGTCACCATTAAAACATTGCTCTCTTAGCCAGAAGGAAAGCTGTGTTTTGCATATAACATTGATGTAAAGCTTCACCTCTTGCAGTGACAGAGACAGGTGAATTCAATATATTGTGAGATGAAAAAGTTCTTACAATATAGAGAACTAAATAAACAAATTAAAGGCTCGATATGTTTCTTTGATTATTGGCAATAAAGCAATGCCTCTGACTTTATATTGTCAACAACTTTAAGTGATCTAACCACAGTGTGCTATAATGTTACTGAAAAATAATCACATACTAGATATAATCACCTTCTGTTTTCTTTTAAGTGTGAGCAATTTCAAATGATTAAAAATTAGAAGTGAAAAGGATTTAAAACATCAAAGAGCAAAAGCCTTTTTTAAAGCATAGAATTTTATGAAAATCAGGGAAAATATTTAAGCTCATTTTCCTACACTATGTGCTGCTACCTAGGACTTCAGAAATTGCTGATTGCACCACAACAGAATTGCTTTCTTGAAATGCTAAACTAACACAGATATAAAAATATTAAGGTAAATGGAGTTTGAATGAACAATAAGAAAATCCTTAAACCCACACACAGAGCAAGGAAACAGCTGCCTTTTGGTTAACCAGAAAGTTAATCAACTATAATAGAAGTAAATAAGATTTATCTTTATATCTGCCAGAGATTATTAAACATTTAAATATTCATTTTACTTCTTTAAATCAGGATTGTTGATACATTACAAAATGGCACTAGATGCTCCCAAAGTATCGTTATGAAAGCAAGTATTGATTTCCATTAGCAAAAAGTATTACCAGATTACATTTCTTTGAACAACTTTTGAGGAAGGCAAGGTGTTCCCATTAGTAACTCAGACTCCCTAATTTACTTTAGATCACATAAGAATTAGCTGGGTGATGGACTTTTGCCAGTGCTTACATCATAAAACCACCCCCTGCTTGGGTGTGATTGGAATTCTTTGCCTAAAACTGACCCTGAATTTAAAAGGCGGTTGCAGGTTCTGCCTGAAGAGCCCATAAAACTGTGAGAAGCTTGGAGAGCAGAAGTTTCCTCATCTAGCATGGGCTAGAGTTGCTAATTCTTTCCTTTCATGACCCCCATTTCCTACTAAAGGAAACAAGAACAACAAAGATAGACATGATGCATCTAAATGACCATTAATTAAATAAATTTATCACTCCTATCACTCTGTACTTTGCTTAATACACTGGGCACATCCCTCACCACAGCTACTATTCCCTTCCACCCAGCACTGACACAAACCCAAGTGGCAGCAGTGCATTTCTCAGAGAGGATCCCCAAGGCTCAGAGACACTTTGAGGACACCTCTGCCTGCACCAAGATACCATAGACCCTGCTGCTGGGAGAGCAAGAGTGGAAATAGTTTTTAGCAGTGGATTCCCTAATGGTGTCTCTACCAGCCCACTGACTTTTTTTGAATCATTTCTCACATAACTGTGAGCAGCAACAGGAATTCACTACAAGGGTGGGCTCTACAGATGGAGGGGAGAAAACAGATAGACATGATACAGAGATACTCCTTTCATAGGCTCACCATCCATCCCCTGTACAATTTAATTAAATTATGTACATTTTGCTCTGCCTTGGAACTTTCACCACTGCGAGCGACAGCAGGAATCTGACACTAAAGGATTATTAAGAACATTTTTATTTTGCAGGAAAACAAGAGAACCCCTAAGGCTTTCCAAGGGTATATTTGGGATGAGGGCTGTAGGTTCCCATTTTGTAATGCATCCTCACTGGCTCTCTCCAGAAGTATGTTCCAAGTGGAATCTGCCAGCTTGCTACGTCCAGGCTTTTGGAGAGATTTTTTGTAATTCCTTTCCCCTTAAGCTGCTTTGCTTGTGCTCACCTACCCCCTGGGGCTCAGAGAGTACAAGCAGCCTCCTTCAGAGACCAGTGCCTACATTATTCCAGAGACTGCCTGAAGAGAAACGCTCATGCAATAAGCCTGTATCACCTACAGCACAAGCACATTCCTTCCATGACATACAGGACTCCATCAGTTTTGATTAAAAAAAATTCAGAGCTAGTTATCCATGCTCCTGAATCTTTCACTTACCAATCCCAAACATCCTTGGAAGTGCAAAAAATTAATGTGAAACTTTCACTCCCAGCCCACCCCAGAAGTCAGCATGATTCTTACACGCTGTCCACACCTAGCAGTCACTGCAAGTGTCCCAAGGAACTAATTTTTTATAATTTTTTCGACTGAGGAAAGTGTTTTAATGCAAGGATGAATGAGATGAACTGAGGATATTTTAAAAAAATACATTTCAAACAAACTACAGCACAGAGCTCAGAAATTAAAAGGGGGAGGGGGGTGGAAAAAGAGAAAGAAAGAGAGAGAACCAGAATGTAAACACTGAACAATCACAAAGCAAAAGTATTTTTACTCTGAGCAAATAAAAGAAATGCTGGAGCATAAGGCCTTCGTTAACTAACTACTGCCTGTCAAAGTAAAATGCTGCTGAAGCCCATGGCAGTACTAGCAAGGAAGAGTGGGTTACCACTTTTTGCCCACAACAATCCACGTGAATGTGCAGAGCAAAAACTGTGCCAAATTAAATGTGCTGAAGTCGAGAGCAGCACACCTCAGCAACACAGCAGGGGGAAGTTGTTTCACAAGTCCCTCAAAAACTTTCCAAGTGTAACATTTGTAAGGGAGCTGCAATCAGAAATTAGTCAATTATTAAACTACCACTAAAATAATATGCCAAAAGGGCTAAATTAACACTGACAGCTCTTTAGAACAGCTTGTATGTAAAACCCTGCAGGAATCCCTTAATGATACACATTTCTTCTTTTCATGTACAGGAATGCAAGGAACAAAGTTGCAAGACACCAAGAAATAAACAGCAGCAAATAAACCCCCCAACCCCCCTCCCTGTATCTCTAACTGGCAAGACACCCTCTGCAACCAGCAACTTGGGGCCAAACTCACAAAGAGTTGCCATGATTTGGGGAGCAGTGAGCTTGGAGTTTTTAGCTGGCACAAACTGTATTTACCAGTTACTCCACAGCAGTGTTTTAAGCCCAGCAGTGATAACAGTGTTAGAAAAGCAGTTACCCCGTAGCAGTTACCCAATCAGAAAGCAGGTCACATCTCCTTAGCTGTATCATATACATTAAACGTCACAGACTCTCCATAGCTTAGCTGACAATTGAGGGATGTGTGTTTTATTTTATGATAACCTCATGTTCTCTTCAACAGTTACAATACAACAAACAGATCAATCCGAGATCCTTTACAATGCTTCACGGCATGAATTTGGGGAGTACTTGCCTCCCTATCAAGCTTATACTTTCAAAAAGTGCTTTGAGGGCATCACTAAAAAACTACTATGAAAAAAATTGCAGCGCCAAGAATGTTTGTTGCACAAACACAGACACATGGGCAGAAATGCAGCCTGATTCAGTCCACACACTTTTCCCTTCAAACAGACTAAAAACTGTTTTGTTTAACCATGTAAATAACAAGATGCAGCCTCCACTATTTTTTTCCCCCCTCTTTAAGTGACAAAAGTATTTCCCCTTCCCATTCAGCATATTCTTTGTGGTGGCTGCTCTGAGTGTAAAAACCGGGGTATATAAACCACTAACAGATTATAGGAAGGAAAACTAACAGTGAATGTAGTTTACATTATTGGGTACTTTTGACAGCTATATGCTAAAGTCGTGAACCGATGATCTCCCTCGCTAAAAGCGACTGCATTCTAAGTGTAAACACAAATTTCTCTTGTCGGTCGTTGTGAACATGTGTTCTTTAAGTGCAGCTTGGGAATAAGTTTTTAAAACTCTGCTCCTCACTTCTATTATCATCTATTTTCAGCTTTAATGAGTTTACAAAACCAAACCAGAGAAAGGTTCGTCTCTCTCCCTAAACCTGCAAGGTTTCTGAATTAATTTTGTGCAAAAGCTCAAGCAATACCTTGCAATATTATAGCTGCAAATGCCAGCAGGACAGATCCTGAGCAAACACCACCACACCAAGGCAAAGAAATTTCCTGAGCCCAGCATTATTATCAATCCTGAAGTGCTGTACTGTAATTTCAGGATTGCAGCCTAAGCCGGTACCTCCTCAAAGAGTTGCTCTGCGTGAAAACATAATGAGGGACTACCCAATTAAACTACTAAAATAATTAGGGTCCCTGCCTGCAAATACGGTACTGTCTAGTGGGACGCTTCAGCTGGAATTCGGGCTGAAACCTAGCACGGTCCATGCACAGGAAAACAAGGCTGAGGGACTTACCTCCGTCCGCGACTGCAGCCTCTTGTTCATTTCATATATTCGGTACTCTGGTTGCACCATGTATGGTGTGTGTCTCCTATAAAATGGGCCAAAAGGAGAAGAATAGAAAGGGTCATGTGGTGTGCTGGACATCTTGCCTGCTTGCAGAGATTCAAGCTACACAGAGTATCATCAACATCCATACAGAGCACATGGGCTGTGTGTTCTTCACAGTACAAAGTAGCAGCGCGCACACACACACACATCCAGGCTGCACGCACTGGCTGGGAACTGCTGTGGGAGCCCTCGAGAGCGGGAGACGGGGGG
>JAAWXA010000001.1:8790577-9053810 GCA_038090715.1 Florisuga fusca | reverse complement strand
GAGGGGGGGGGGAGCGGGAGGAGGGAAATACACCACAAAGAGAAATGGGTGGGAGAACGGGACCCCCGAAGAACTGCTGGTGATCCCGTTCGGCGGGGGGTTAGCAATAAACACATGGCTCTTTGTAAAAGCTCCGGCAGCTAGGTAGGAGGTTGGTCCCTGTTTTCACGATCATTCCCCCTGCAAAAAAATCCAGCAGTGGTTTGAGTAGGTTGCAAATGAAAGATACCTAAAATTGGGGGACGAAAGAGAAGCCGAGGGAGGAGGGGAGGGCAAAGGCGAGGTAATCAGTCTGGGGAGGTGAGGGATGAACTTTATCTGTTGAATCAGACTTGCAGGAAAAGTGCTGGGAGCAGATACCACGTGAACAAAAAGTCTTCAAAATACAAGGGGAAACAAAATGGGCTCATCCTCTACCTGGCAAAGTGTAGGGTGAAAGAGGGGAGCTTTCAAATTACCTGTACAAAACAGCCCTTGAAGCACACAGGCTGTGTCTTCGTACACAGCTGTAAAGTATCAGGCATTATTTACAGTACTGAGTAAATGTAAAAACAACAATAAACAGCGCTGAATTAATCTCTCATGTAAATTCATTCAAGCAAATGGAACCACTCTAGGAACAGATTTAGTTAACTAATATGATTAAGAGAATAACAATCAGCTGCATTCACAGCAGTTCCCAGCCGGGGTGCTTCTCAGGAACGCTGCGGGATCGCACATTTCACAGATGGGGAAATCAAGGCACGCGTCATTACATTCCCTAAATTTATTTAATAATCCAAAAAAAATATTGGAGCATGATATGGTTTCACCCACTGCCAAAATATTAATCTGAATCCAACTGAATGTAGCAATATTTTAAGATAGATTTGAAAAAAAAAAACAAAAACCAACAACAAACCCATTTTCACTGGCACTTGGCTAAGTCTGGAAAATCTGAGTTCTCTTTTCAGGATAAGATACAAGAGTTCATCATTTTATTCTGCTGACCACTGATTTGGATCACAATTTATCTTTGCCAAACCAGTCGCTGTGTAGCAAAACCATTTCTGTATGCTCTTGCAGAATAACAGTTTCTATAAGAAGTGATGTATTGAGCTATTTTACAAACTTCCCACAGCTTCTGTCACTAAACACAGAACCAACAGTTAATACATGAGGTATTTCACTTCTCTCTTTAAATACTCCCCAGCTATGTAGCAATGCTACACTGTTCCTCCAACACCATCAGAAGAGGAGCTGAGTTTAACACATAGCATGTACAGTGTTTGTCTGAATAACACTGCAATGACAGGGACAGTGCTCTGCCCGGGCTCACTGGCCACACAAGAAGCCACCAGTATGGCTATGTACCTGAGAGAAAACTTTTGTCTACCTTCCACTCTAATAGATCCCAGCTACCTTAAAACCTAAAGTCAAAATGACCAGGAAAATTAGAGTTACAGCACTAATGTATGCAATTTTTTATGGCTGAAGTACCAGCGACTTGAATGAATGTAAAACTAAAATTAAATAAATAAATCGACCCATCAAACTGTGGATCTTACTTTGTTTACAAAGCAGTTCCAAGGTAAAATATATTTGCCCAAGAGGGAACACACTGCTTTTTGTAATTAAAATGGTGGAATTTTGCATGGTTTAAAAACTGTATCTCAGTTTTAAAAACTTTTTGACTAGGCTAAAATTCACTGTCTCAAGAAGTGAAACACAGCAATAATATTAATATTTTTCTTTTTGGATGGGGACGGGGGGGGGGAAGGAAGTAGTTGTTTTTAAAATAAGAGACAAGGAGTACTGAATGAGCTGTAGGATTTGTTTTCATGTCTGGGAAACCCTCTACACCCCATACAAGAGCTCCAGCGTATGGGCCTAGTGCAAAGCAAAAATATGCAGTGATATTTTAATAATTCCAATTGATTAACTAGCAAATTATTGCTCACCACTGGCAACAATCAAGTCCCAGGGTAGGAACCTGCTAATTACAGACTCCAGCAGCACTTCCACTTGCCTCTTATCATCTAGACCAGTGTGATACACAGAGCAGGAAAACAGGAGGCAGAATCAAAGGAAAATAAAGTTACAGGGATCCTGACAGTGTCATCTTGATTCCCACTTGGATCTGCTGCCAAGTCCCTGCACCACTGGCACCAAGCTGCTACCCAAAGAGGCTCTGAGGTCAAAGGCAAACAACTGGCCCAACCTTTCAGGTAAACATTAAATTCCTTAATCTGTAAAATGAGTTTAATGTGAGCAGAGGAAAAAGGAGGTGGAGGAGAACAAGAGGAAAATGCTAGTTATTTTTCCCAAATCTGAAATCAAGCTAGTGGCTGTGCCTGCGCATGCACAGCTGCAAACACATGAAAACTGTGTGCAGAGTTGCATTCACACGGGTGGACACTGTTGTCCTTCAAAGCAGAGAGCTGTACCCCAACTGCTCAGAGCCCAGAAAGTGAGGGCTGTAGCTCCACAGGCTCCCCAGCCCTCCTCTGGGTGCTGCACCCATGCAGAAAGGAGGGAGCACTGAGGATGCTGAGAGGCACTGGGATGCAGACCTACGATGCAGAGAGGAGTTAGGCAAGAGCAAAGGGCTGTCAGATGCCACCATCAGAGACAGAGCCACGCTTCGTGTCCCTCTGGTCAAGCACTAACTGCACCAGGCCCCTGATACCCAGAGAAGACATGGTGTACTGAGAGGCTGATGTCTGGGTGCCAGATTGCCCTCTCCTGGGCAGAACCAGAAGGACCCACTTAAAGGACTCCACTGACAACTCTGGAGGACAATTTCCCTTCATTTCAGGGGGAAGGGTGGATCTGTTGGAGCAGAAGAGTCCATGTCCTCTTCCTCTGCACCCACCAGCATCCAACCCCTGTGAGCAGCTGAGATGCACCACGATAGAAGGACCCAAAACCCAACCACAGAAACTTCCTCCAGGAGGCAAGCAGGGAGCAAGAAGGGATGAACCAGCAGAGGTTTGTTCATCATCCACCTCTGCTGTTTATGCTTGTCACACCTGGTGCTGCCTTCTGGTTGTGACTCCTGCTGGAGCCCCTGGCAGAGGGGGCTGCAAGGGCACCCATGGTACCCTCTGCCACCCCCCCAAGCAGCATCAACAGCCCCGGGATGCAGCACTGCCCACCCCACCATGTGCAGCCAAGGCACCATCCACACTTTGCCAAGCAAACAATCTGAAGGCTATTTTTAATAACCATTTGGTTATAATAATAATAATAATAGCAGGAACAACAATAATAACTTAAACATTCAGGAAAAAGATACAGCTGAAGATAGGTGTAATTGCTCTATTTGTGCCTTGCATGGGTTGACTGTTCAGTCTCTGTCAGTAATCTGGTTTATAAAGATACATTTAAGATGGTTTGTAGCTGTCAAAAAGACAGGAAAGGAGAGGTTGATCTCAGTCAAAGATACGCAGCAAATGAAGAGCTAAAAATTAGAGGTGCTTAAAATGAGATTTCTTGAGAATACTCAAGCAAACAGGAATTTCCTGAAAAAAAAAACAACAGACTACATTCTAAAATTGCCATTTGTTTATACAAAACCAGATGGCACTGATGACTTTTGATGGAGTGACCTAAGGTAAAAGAACAAAACAATTTTCTATGGATGCCCATGAGTGACTAAATTAAATCTGCTTATCAGAAGTTGGGATGCACATTGAAGAACCACCAGCAATACCCCATCATCTGTAACTTACATATCACATTGGTATGTAGTATCAATTGCTGAGCTCAAACACAGGATTTTGACAGATTTCAGACCTGAATTCTGCCATTAATTTCTAAAGCTATAGAACAGAGTGTACCAGGTGCTTGGAATTTATAAGAAATCTAGAAGCTGTAGTTTATTTGCATTAAATATTAATATATTCAAATAAAAAAACATATTCTGGAAAACACTGTCCTTTCACTAACAATTCGTGGAGAGGAAATGAAATAAATCAGTTTAATCTATTGTTAAAACTATTAGCTGGGCTTAGTATACAGGTGCAGGCTTTTCCATGTCATGGTAATTGTCCTTTTCTGTCATTAATAAATCACATGATTCTTTTTACCAGAAAGGTTTTAAAAAACATGTAAGTGGGGCCCACCAAAACTACTGTGTTAAAGTTTACAGCGCAGGAAGAAGGGTTCACATCTTTCAAACCCTTCAGGCTCTTTGAAAACTCAAACCTATCTTGCATAAATTGCATAAAATGGTAATTCAATATATGTGATGTTTTTGAGACTGCTCTTCACGTATTTAGTGCTAGTAAATCAGCACTACAGCTCCAGCACTGACCAACGATGCTAGAAGTACCTCTGAACAGATGATAATACAAAAGAGATTTAGAATATCTTTTTGTTCTGCAGTACACAACATCTTTGCCCACAAACAAAATGGATATGAATTTTATCTTGGAATGATGCTCAGATAAATGCAATCTTTGAGGAACCTGCCCACCTCTGACCAAGCAGTCTGCCTGCTTTACCCATCCAGTATCTGCACAGCACCTGCAGCAGAGTCAGGGAAGAAAATATCAGACAAGCTCAAAGTGGCACAAATCCTATCTTGGTGTTACAGTGATGGGCCCTCTAAACATGTCAGGATACAGGAGACAAACTGACTCACCATCCCTGGGATGAAGTGTGGTAAGACACAGCAGGCAGCATATTTGGGATGCCTCCACCTACCTTGCATCACACCTGGGCAATGTAACTACACACTTAACAGTGTGACCATGTCAGAGAGGACTCTTGTCAGGGGAAATAGCTCCATGAGGTAAAAAGTGTAAAATATTAACACTTAACACCCAAGGGAGCTCTCCTGGGCTTCACTAGCTTCAGGATACCAAAGAACACACCTGCCCATTGACAGAACCAGAGCATCTTCCAGACTAGTAGAACACCAAAGAGGTGCTTTGTACCTTGGTTTAGCTGCATCTCTGAGGACACCAGGAGGTTTACCTTCCAAGAATCCAGCAGCTCCAAGAACCCTTCTGTTTTGTTTTGTTCCTTCTCCCCCTTGTTTCCATGTTCACTCCATTTCTCCCATTTGCCCTCATACCACCCATACCCACTCACAGCCCCTTTCAGAGTACAGATTTCCCTTTCCAGGAATCAACCCTAAATATCTTCTGTTAGTTTCTCACCCCACACATTTTTCCTCCCCTCCTCACTCCCATAAAAGCTGAAGTTTGGGGTGGGTTAGCACTGGAGGATGATGCTTGTAAGCATTCTTTGAAGCACCTGGGAATCTTCACCAAAAGTGCTTGACAAGCTCAGCTGAGTGTGTTTTCCTCTTGCCTTGAAGAGCTGATGCTAAGGATGGTGAATCCAGAGCAGTCAAGCAGGGAAAAGAAAGGGATGAAATTCCTGTCATTTGCCTCTTGCAGCCATCTCTGAGCAGCTGAGGGAGAAAACAGCCTTCAGCAGCAGAGAAGAAAGTACTGCGGTTTGTAGCATTGGCAGACAGCCAAACAAACAAAAAAAAATTCCAGAGAAGTGGTGGGGGGAGGCTACAGGAGCAGACTATGGTCTGGGAATCTGACCCTCCAGTGAAAAATCAGACAGGCCAGCAGAAAGGTAAGGCCTGAAGAGTCCAAGACCATTTCTGATATCCTAGTTTCCCTTACAGACAAACGAAATATGAATTAAATGCAGGTGGCACAGTCACTCAGCTCTAATGTATTAAGCAACGTGTTACTCGAAATTTCTTAAGCCCTATCTCAGCACAAAGCAAGAATCATTATAACAACCCCTCAGAACAGTAAGAAATAAGCAACACCAGACTTCAACACAATCTTTAAGCAACCTTTGTAGCCCTCACACATAGTGGCAACAGAGTTTGCCTGGGACAGATTACAAACTGGGCCTGAGAAAGGCAAGAGATGTGTGACTGGGAAAAAGAGAGGCTCATTTTGATTAGCATCTCCCCCAGAAGTTCTAGCCTCCAGCTGGAAAAGCTTAATATTCCTTCTACGTACCCCATTCCACCAGGCTGATTTACCTGTTACACACCTTACCCACTGCTCAACTTTCAGCAGATTGCAATTAGTTGGAAGTTTACTTTTTAAAGGACTCAACTGGGAGCACTCAGCTTTGGAGGCATTTCAGTTGAGTGCTAATTAGCAACTACCTGACTGTCAACTTTCTTGTTCATAGGGAGGGAAAAGTTGGTGATTCCCTTCTGAATTACCTGGCAATCAATTGAAATTCATTCATTAACTTATAATAATAATCCCTAGCATTTCTTTGTCAATTTTCATCTTAAGAGCACTTCATAAACATTTCATGGAGACACTGGTGATTAGCACCATGACAAAACTGAGCAACTTCCTGCATATGGGTCTGTCTCTCCCTTCTACAGGTGGGGAAGGTATGGAAGAAATGAATGGTTGAGGAAGTCAGAGGCAGAAATTTAGTTATATCTCAGGAAATTATGGCTTACAAATTTGTATTTTGATCTTCCACAGGGCAGTCAAGAAGAGTGTTGGACAGAGAAGAGAATCGGTGTGAAAGGGAAGGATGCACAGAGAACTTCTGTGCCTGGTACCAAGGTGAGGTTAATTTGACAGGAATTTGGACTTTGTAATTAGGCCTTTATTATATACCTGAGCCAAGCTCCTACCAAAGCCTGTACTGCATTCATCTCGTTGCTTTGAACCAACACGTATACCTTAGTACACAACATACAGTGCCCCTTTGTGGTATTTATTCAGTTATTTTAACACCCAGTCCCAACCAGCAATAGAAAGAAATCTGTGTTCGGAAATACTATTTCCTACACAGATTTTTCTAGAGACTTTTATTTCACATTTCTAATGTGTTTTCCACTCTTTATAAGGATTATATCCTATGCTTAAACCTTGCACTTGCAAAACACAAGCCAAAACCTGCGAGGAAATGAAATCAGGCTGAATATGATCCACTGAGATTCTGTCAGTGTTGCAGGTACTCTCTACACTGCTGTAGACTGTACACTCCATACATGAAAAATGCAATCAGTTACCTGTATGCATATTTTGTAGACACAGTATTTTATTTTTTTTTAATTTGGCCTTTAAAATTTAAGTAGATGTTATTGATTTAAATTTTATACTTTGAAATGTTACCATGCTCTGCAGTGCTTGAATTTTGCCAAGGCCCCGTACGGCTGCATAAATGTGACTGAAATAACCAGGAGTTTTGCTTGGAAAATCTGATTATGCTGCAAGAGCAAAATGTTCCAGCTCATGAGGGTGAAAGACTGGCTGTGCCTCTCCTTTTAGTGAATAATGATTTTGCACAGAAAAATAGAGTCTAAGCAAAATATATACCAAATAAATCTTTATCTCATCTATGTTATAGATCCCATTTTTACTTCATCTCATACCTTCCAGGCATGAGACCCAGTGGCCTGTATCCAAACAGTGACCAAAAGAGTGACCATGTATTGAATTCAGGATTTTAAAACACACCAGATGCATCTTAAACATGTCTGACAAGCACGTATTGCAGGGAGCATGGAAAGATGCTGACATCTCTGGAGGAGCAGCAGGTCTGAGCTCTCTGGGAGTTGAAACTCAGCCCACATCAGGAGCTGCTGCCTCTCCCAGAGCCAGGACACCTCCAACCAGCAGCTGCATCTCCCAGCTTCAGTTCTCCTTGCTAGCTTTGATTTGTGATAGCTGTCTGTTGTCTCCCCAGCGCTGTCCCATCACACAGATTCTGCAGCCACCCATGCCCATTTCTCCTGGTTTATTAACAACCTGCAGCTTTAACACCAGCACCAGGTTTTGTGGATGAAGTACAGCAGCTCGTGGAATTCTGTGCCCGCATCTCTTTGCTTCTGAAGTTTGAAGTTGGAAAGTTATTGATTAGAAAGCTTTGCTTCTCTTTAGAGAAACTGAGAAAAAACCTCCAGCATGCTCACTGCTGCCTGACACTGTACCCAGAGAAATGCCTTGTCTGTAGCAAGCCTCCTTCAGTGCTAGCATCCTAATAAATATTGCCTTGATTTCAACATCTGGTTCATATTAAATAAAACTACAGATGTGAATCCAATAAAGATAGAAGCTTTGGAGGGAACATAAAAGGCTTTAAATTAACCAGCAAGACATTTGTGTTAATTTGCAAAAGCAAAAAACCAAGTTAAATTACTACTTTCCTGTGTCTTAGCTAGCAAGGGTAGCACAACAATGCCAATTATTTTAAAACCACCTCATTCTGATTGTGATATGAAGTCTTGAACTGAGTTCAGGAATCACAATTCCAACTTGCATTCTAGGTTTTTCCATTTTAAAATTTTAAGATTTGGGGGAAGGATAATTTAAAGTGTGTGAGAAGGGACATTTATCTAAAAATTATGGACAATTATAAGGACAATTATAAGGCTGTTTTACATTAGCAGCATGAGCATTGAAAATTTTCTTAAGTCTTTGTACAACCTTTGTATCTCATATATACACATACACTGTAATTGCAGCCTCTTAGTAATATGTGTTACATACAGATCAAAACAAAGAAGGTGTTTACATGTCTTCAGTTAAGTCTACACTGAAATTTGTAATTTAAAAAACCCATATTTGAATCCAATAATACCACATTTTTATTAACTGGTACAGAAGAAGTGTTTTAAAATGAAGTTTCTTTGTTGCAAACTTGTCCAGACTAATTTCTGTATGTTTACAGCTGTTGCCTCTTTTGTGCTTCCCCGAAGCTGTTAACTGTAAATATATTTACTATATTTACTAAGTTTCTGCCCCTTTGGAAACTCTAAAATTCAAATTCACATGAATTTCTTTGATTCAGAACAATCAAATTAAGTCACACTGGGAAATCTTACAGCATTTCTTACCTAAAGTACAAGCAGGCACCTATCACTTTAGCTTTAAAAAGGCATAAATTACTCTCATCCTTACAGTCTAAGAGTCTGCTAATAAGGCCAGAATAGGAAAATGAGAGACTCTTCCACCTCCTCTTCCAAAATTTTTATTTTCATGTATTTCATTTCTTCATGCATCTCCCACAACTGTGCTTCAATGAGAGTGCTCATTGAAGATGAAGAAACAAGAGGTGAGACTGAGGTGGGATGTTGGTGCAGTGAGTTATTTCTTTGATTTTTACAGTATACAGTGGTGTTAAATGAAATTTAACAACATAAAATTTAGGTTAATAATTTTTCCTGTAAAAATATATCATGCATACATCTTGACATAATTTATTCCTAATTTCAGAATGGCATTTCCATAGGCATAGATTGGGACATTACTGCATGCTCATCCAGGGGACCCTGAAAGGCACCTGTCCTGATAACCTCCTACAGCAATGGACTGCAGCCAGGGATAGGCTGTTTGACAAAGTATGGTTCAGTTCAGCCAAAGGCATAGATACAAAGACATTTGCTTTACTAAATCCTAATGAAACTTCCTCTTCACCATCACCCTGCTCTGCAGTCGCTTTTCTTCCAATCCAAACCCACCTTTTTCTTTTTCTTTCTATTCTAGTCCATTCCCAGCTGTCGTTTTCCCCTAATAGCCCTTTCCTTACATTTTATCCTGAAACAGAGTATTTCTATCTTCCCTTCAGTTTCAGATATTTCTGAAACACCTACTAACTCTTCCCCTGACACTGTTTTTAGACCTCTCCTCCAATCCAACACCTTGTTGCAACACTGTTCCTCTACCCCTTACCAAGATGTACTCATCTTTTTTCAGTCTCTTGGTAGGTCTCAGCACTTTTGGCAAAATGCTAGGGGAAGCTGCAACACACAAACCTTGTTTGGTCACAGCAGTGCAATGATGTATTGTGTGTCATCAATCCTAAAGAAATGCTGTAGTACTTCAAATACCATCATGGCAACCAGCCCAGAAGAAACTATCAGATCTGCTGATATTCTGCCAGGGTTTTGTGGCAGATCAGGAAAGGTAATAGGGAGTGCATGGAAAGTCAGAGAGATAAGAAACTTGGAATTCTATGGAAATCAGGGCAGGCAGTAAAAAAGATTTGGCTTTTTTTGTTTGTTATGTTTTTGAAAAGGCAGTGATTTAGGACAGAATATTTTTATTTTATAGGAAAGCAAAGTGCTGCAGGTTAAAGTTTGATATCGAGTTCACTGTCAATGTGAAAATATACTGAAAGTTTACTGTACTGCTACAGTGATCAATCATCTGAATTCAGGTCACAGTTCAGTGAAATATTTATTCAAGACCTGGATATAGTCAGAGGAAAGAGACGTGGCAATGATGTTCACAACAGGATCTGTGTGCCTTGTATTCATACCCATTCGACCCAGAGTTATGTCCATTTGGGTGCTCAACCAACTCCTGTTCTACTCTTAAACCAAGTAGGTTACAGACTTCTGTTTCTCATTAATACAAAAACTTAGTGATTTTTTCTGAGGATATAAAAGGCTGTTGTGCCCCATCTTGTAGGTTTTTCCTAATCGACAATTGATCTTCATTTTAGTTCCCTTAAATAACGCTTAAATCATGTCCTGGATATTTATTTCCTTTTTACTTTTACCAAAATGCCATTTTAAACATTGAAGATCTCACAACAAAAAATACCACTTAATGATATTGCCAGAACTGATCTGGAGACACATACGCAGAAAGCTCAGATCAGTTTCAGAAAAGCATCTGAATTTACATCTGCCTTTACAGATTTCCTATTCTAGGTGAAACCTGGACAAAGAAAACCAGAGTAAAATGGGAACAATTACATCAAGTAATTAAAACCACATGACACTGTGCAGTTAAAGAAAAAAAATCTGTCACGTGAGTAAGTTTTCTGTTGACTGTTATAAGGCATCAGTTACTTTTGATTCCAGGTACATGTGTCCCAGCTGTCCTAAGCACACTTCAAGGTGCAGGTTTGTTCAGGATGTTTTTTTATGGCTGGGCTGCAAGGTCCTGCTTCAGCTGCAGGTCAAATGCTGTGTAAGTGCAAAGTGGGAGAAGGCAGAACACAGTGCAGTTTCTGTTTACTCTGATCCTCACTAACTGCTCAAAGGGACAGGATGTCTGGTCAGCTGAGACACACTGTATTTACAACTGCCTTTTTATGCAGGTAATCACTAATTTTTACACCCAGAATCACTTATTTTCACAATAGTGTGTCTAAGGAAGCACTTGTACTTTCCCATCTTCTGCAACAAATGATGTGCATATCTTACAGACAAAAGTCTGTATTTTAACTACTGATAATTTTTTTCTGAGAGTTACGAACCTTTAATAAATCACATCTTCTGGGCAAATGTTGAAATACAGACTTTCAAACACAGGAAATTGAAAGTTAGTGTCCATCACACCTAGCTGTATATTCCAGGCAAGTGCACTACCTATTGCCTGCCTGCCTTTAGCAGAAGGTCTTTAAGGGCATGTTTAAAAATCACAGCAGCAATACCTTAGCCCTTATCTAGCTTTCTGTACCCCTCGGGTTTTTAAGGGGTTTTTTATCTGATGATGGTTCAACATAAAACACAAAGTCAAACCAGCAGAAACCTGGTGTCCTCATCTCAACCAGCTGTCCTTAGCACTTGGACTTTGAATCATGCTCCTTCTTCTATACATTTGGTTCCAGGGTTTTTCCTGAAGGAAGGGCAATGTCCTCTTAAATACTAATCTATGACCTAGTGCTTAGGGCACTACAGAGGAACCAGTGGAACGTCTGAACCCCTTAAGCAGAAGAGGGAAAAGAAGTTTCCCCATTTTGTAACCATGGAGCAATTGCATAAACAACGGGTGGAGGCAGCACCTCTCCTTATTTGTGTGCAGACAGTGGGACAGGGAACACACAACCAAGAGAATGCAGAATGTAATAATCAAAACCAACAGTGGTATACAATAGACCACCCAAAACACAGCTGTAATAGCTTTTGAGCTCTGCCATGGAAACAAAGAACAGAAACAAGCAGCGGAATAGTTTTGGAAAAAGCATTTCTACTTTTCAAAGTGGAAGCTTTGAAAGTTTTGAACTAATCAGGTTAGTGTTTAGAAACTTCTTTGCAGATATGTATTTAAGTGTATGAGGTTAAATACAACAGGACTGGAGAGGCAGAGACCCTAACAAAGCACTAGGTTAGCATGCTGTGTAGGAGTTAGGTATGGTACAGAAGCTGCTTTAGCTGGATATTTCCTGGTATTTAAAGAATTGAATTCAGAGGTAATGGCTGTCAGTACTTAATCACAACAACCATAATTTTATATCATACAGAGATTATTACATAGAAAATATAAAATAGTTTCAAAGTCTTTCCATTTTCATTCTGCTCCAGAAATAATGAGATTCCTGGTAGCAAAACCACTTTTTTTCCAAACCAAATATGTAAAATTACAGCTAAAGTAATTTCCCTAGCAGACCCTAAAAGGTGTGGCAGATGTGTGCTAAGAAAAGGTCCATGCACCTGCATGCTGAGAGAAACATGGGAGGATCTGAGCTGAGGAGCTGAGGAGGGAGGAGCTGAGATTTCTAGGGTACATCTGCAAGACTGACCACATCTCCCTTCCACTCTTGCTGAGCATCAGTACTCAGGTTTCTTCCCATAAGGGAGAGTTCTCCACAAATCATACCCCTGACTGGGAATCTCTCAGCCCATGGGTGAACCTTGCCAGCCCTATCATACAATATGCTCAACATTTCATCCACCTTCACTGAATTTACCTGTTTCTCTTCAGCTCTTCCAGGAACCTCATCAGTCTAGTATGTCTCTCAAGTGGAGGCACTCTTGAAGTACTGATGAGCTCGCCTGTTAGATAACAGTGATACCATTTTGCATATGGGCTCTGAAGCATTAAAAGATTAAGGCCAGAATTCATGAATTCCTCAAGTTTGAGGTGCCTCAGTGACTAGATGCCCAACTTCTAATACCTAGGATTGATCCCTGAGCTGTTATCATCCATATTTCATCTACAATGAGAACAATCAGTTCTTCAGACACCTCTACCACAATTTTCAGAAGTACAGCCACGTAAAAAATATTTTCCTACCTATTAAAGCCTCACAAAAATAGTGTTTTTCCCCAGTCCAGGTTGGAGAAAACATGTGGTAGCATTAGGCACAAAGACTATCAGCATGGGAAACAAACAGGTAGACAAATTTTTGCCTGAGTTGCAAGTTTCTGCTCTGAACCTGGTTGTTCAATCCCAGACCTTCCCTGCATGTTCTCTACACCACAGTGTTGGTTGCACAAGGCAGTATGATCTCCTCCTCTTGCTTAAAAAAGAAAGTTAAGATTTTCCATCACAAGTAAGGGTGAATCCAATCCTATTAAAAACTTTTTGATAAGGCAGCTTTTTCCTATGACCCAGCTCTTTCTTCCTACTCTCCCCAGAATGTCTGACAAAAAGAATCTAAATCTAAACTATCTCTTATCTTAAGCTTGGCAGATGAAAAAGCACTTTCAGAAACTGGTTATCACACAGGAGTAGAAATCAGATCACTTTGGTTTTGGTAAGCCATATAACCACGTATAACCACAAAAGACCATCTGCCATCTTCCTGCTCTCCTTTGTGATCTGCAAGAGCAGAGCAGTAAATACCTAACTTTGGCAAGTCATAATGCTGGGGGAAGGGTTCCCAATGCCAGCTTCATTCATTAAAAATCCACATTTCTTCTTTGAAGACCTTCCAGATTGAGCCCCACATGAGGCAGAGACTCAAGGAAAAATTAGGCTGGAGAAAAGGGTCCTGAATCTCATCCTTAGTGGAGCTGCAGTGGGGACAGGTGGAGTGTCCAAGCTGTTTCTGGATTTGAAGACATTTAGTGGTTTTCTAGGGGAAAACAACATGCTAGTATGTGATGTGACTCATATGTCCTACGAGAGGCACTGTGGCATTTAGGGACAACAGAGCTGCAGAAAAATAGGATTATGTGATAAATTATACATATTTCTATAGTAAAAGAAACTATAGTAATGTAAGATTCAAAGAGGCACAACATATAACAAATGAAAGCCTTAATAAAAATGTAAGGACATTTTTTCCACTTTAACTGGAGGGGAAAAAAAACCCGACAAAACAAAACCACAAAACTAACTCCCTCCTAAACTTCTGTGCCCTCTCACCCCCAACATCTCAATCTCCACTGAGCACACATAGATCATGTCTGCCTCAGAACGTAAACACACAGCAGTGCAACAGAAGAATTAAAATTAACAGATGAATCCAAGGCACAAAACCAGCTAACAAATGTATCCTGTTAGACTGCTGTCAGAGAACAAGATTTTTATCAGAAATGTTGTTTTTCAGAGGACACCAGGATAATTTCCTCCTAATAAATTTCCATCTTATTGAGAGTGGCTAATGTTCTGCCAGTCAGAGGAAATCTCTCAAGGGTATGGTTTATACAGCTCTCCTACCACTGGATTAGATGTATGCACACATTTTAAAATACACAGAGTAAGCACAGAGTAGCTTATAAAAGTGTGTTTTGGTATTTTCTAAAAGCACACAACAGTGGTAGAAGTTTGCCCTGATTTAAAAACAAAGATTCTTTACTTTGTCTATTGCAGTCTTTTCCCCTTGAATTCAAAGGAAATGACTGTGCATAATTCCACATTCCCTGGAAGGCAAAGGGAGAAGACTGGTCTAAATAGTTTGTGGTGTTGTTTTGTAATTTCCGTGAATCAAAGCATATTTTTTTACTGCATCACCTATAATTTTTCATAAATCTCTCTCCTTTCCCTTTAAAAATATTTAGAGGAAAAAAAGGAACTGTGTGTCATAGGGTATTAGCTGATTAGTTCATTCAAACAGTGCTAATTATAGGTTTAATTGCTTAAATGTGAAAGTCATTTATTTAAATTAGCTGCATCAAACATACAGTATGCTCAAAACCTGAAACATTTTGATACTGGGAACCAGGGTTATTGTCTGCAAACAGAACATGCAAAATATCAGATGAGAAACAATGTGCCTCTCTGTACTGATCAGCAAACTCATTTAAACCCCAAACTCCCTCCTCCCCTGCCTCTGGGGTTGGGGAACAGCCTCATTTGAACAATGACTAATGGAATGCACTGAAATGTGTGGAGGGTTGAAAGGAGAAATACTATTCAAGCCAACAAACTCATTTCATTTGTGATTTAGAGGGACGCTGCACCTTCCCCCCTGAACTCCTTCTGAGAAAGAATGAATAGGCAGCTCAAGGTTATGTAAAAATGGGTGTTTGGGGTGGAAAAGTATATTGCTGTTTAAAATAATAAATGAAGAAATAAATAAAGGTTTGTTACATCATAAGAATACTGCAGGGGAAAGAGGTTTGAAGCACAACAAAAAGGTAGTCGGAGCTATAGTGACTATAGAGATGACAGAAAGTATGCTTGTGCATTAAAAAAAATGCTGTGCATATATGCAGCATGAGAACTATGATCAGAGTGCAAGAGATGGGCTCATCTTTTTTATCTGAAAAAAAAAAAAAAAAAACATACTGAAGAATGCCTGGCTGCCAATCCCTCCATCTTCCTGTATTGACAAAGGAATGCATATATACATACAGATAGACGTTTATTTTTTAAGAAAGAATTTTTTTAAAGGAACAAAGAGATTCAGAAGACCCATATTCTCCAGACATATCAGTTTTCATGTTCTGCCTCTCTGTTCTGTCAGTAATCAAGTTGTATCTGAATGTTATTGCATTTTTCTAAACCTTCAAGTTGATATTAAGCCCCAGTATCCTCAACAACATTATGGAGGTACACACAGCAGCAGCAGCAGCAGCAAGGGCTGGTGGATGCAGAAAGCTCCTCTTAATTTAATAAAGGTTTTTAAACTGAATGCTATGCACCATTGACTATGCAGGAAAGCTTTTTTTTCTTTTTTTTTTTTTTTTGCTGCAAAAGTTCCCAGCTCATGAATATCCTCATATGCTTCCCTGTGCACAGCCTCTCCCCGTGCCCCCTTTTCCTGCTGAGAGGGTCAGACGGCCACAGGAGAGCCTGACCCCCTGTTTACATTTCACTGTGCAGATTACACAGGGAAGAATAATACTACAGCTGGTTACTGTTTACAATCATTTAATTTAAAAATAATAATAAAAAGAAAAACAAACAAAAAAACCCCAACCCAACACTTCAAAAGCTGGATTTATATAAATCCATCTTCTTCGTGCCTCTTTCTCCACAAGCATTTATTTTTACTTATAATTTTTATACTCATTCATTTCAAGCTTGGAGCTCCCTGTTTGGGTGGGGATAATGGTCAGCCTGCTCTATGTAATACAGAGCATTAACTTGGAAAGATTAAAAAGTAAAAAAAAAAAAAATTGTTTGGAAAACGTTATGGCCATACTTCAGAGAAGCAAAGTAAAGGCAGTGAGAAGGTACAACCCGACCATCATGCAGCAGTCAGTGACAGAGGAAGCAACATGCTCCCATCCTGGGGGCTGAGCCAAGAGTTTCATCTCTAATTTTGAAACAGAGAAGCTGAGGGGAAAGAAAAAAAAAAAAATTAAATCTAAATTGAGTGGATTTCCAGTGTGATCAGGGAACAGCATGCTAAGGAAGAGAGCTGGAGACATATCCTTGGGGGATTTATGTGGTTATACCTCCAGATGATCTCAGGGCAGTTGAAAAATGAGATACAAAGGGCTCTATTCTGCCCTCATTTACACAGCACTTAACTCTGATTTTCATGCCATTTAAACAAGAATGTCATGTAAAGTGTCTTGATCATTGAAAATGGTGCCAAATACATATTCTCCCCTCAAGGTTACTGCATGCAATTCAGATCATGGGACATTTACATGAGTGGAGCTGGCCTTTAAAGAGGAAGGACAGACATTACAGTACATGTTTCAAGGAATCTAATCTGAATTGGCCTTTTTTTTTTCGGATACTTAGCCTAAATCACCACGTAAATTACAGTTTCTTTAGCAGTTTTACATTTGTATTTGTCTGAGCAAACTGATACTTCAAGATTCTTCATATAAATGTCCAGGATACAAGTGAAACATTCAGAATGCCATCCTTTAAGACTATGGTCTAATTTGCTAATATATGTAAACCTATAATAGTCTCAGAAAGATGCAGCAAGAGGGATGCATCACATCTTCCATTCATCATATGATATCATGGTAATTTCTCCTCACCCGTAGGTGTTTTTAAAGTGTAGCATTTCCCAGTTACAGAGAGTTATGTTGCCCTCTGGATAAAAGATGGAGAAATACACAGCAATGCTCACTTTTGAAGGACAACTGTTATGCAATATAATAAATACATGGTGTGATAGTCCCAGTTTAGCTGTGCCATTATATGTTATGGACATGTTATGTTTTCCCTTATTCTCATTATTTTAAATCTCAGTCATTTAAATGAACATGAGCTGAAAAGTGCTCGGGTATGTTGTACTCATGGCTGCATTTCTGTCATCAGTTTTATTCTCTCTCTATTATATACCATACTGAAATTAAGGTATGATACCAGCAGTTCTGAATAGGTCCTGTTCTGAATAGGGCTGTACCTGAAAAAACCCAGTAGATTCTGTGATGGCACATGCTACAGGTATCCTTGAAAATCATAAGCAACTATGAATACAAAAGGCAAGATAAGATCATAAATCTCAACCTTTTTTTGATACTTCCTTGGGCTAGATTTTTATTTAAGTTAGGGTGCCAGGCAACAGAGCCCAGCAAAAAACCCCAGCCTGTTGCCTTGGTCAGTTTTATGCACTGCACATTGCTGTCTTGGATACCATAAGGTAGCAAATAGATGGGATGATGCATTGTAAATTACTTGATACATAACAGCAATCACTATCACTACTCGAAATTCTATAGACTATAACATGAAAACACTAGCAAATATTCAGGGAAAGTCCAAACCAGGACCCTAAGGTACGGGCATCACTCTGAACTTGGCTCAAGCTCAAACCTTAGACCTGAAAGGAGGCAAAAGTCCTCATTTACAAAGTCTGGATAACAAGCAAACTGGGTCTCAGCCCTCAGGTTCCCGGCTCACAACCTCTTCAATACACATTTTGACACATTTCAATTAATGACTAGGCTTTTAAAGTATTGCTTTTTGCATACTTGGCCACTTTCAAATCACATTCTCTTTGGGAAACAAGAACACAACAGTAAGGTACTCAGGAATATGCACTACAGCAGGACTGAAGCATTTCTGTGCCTCTGGGTTTGGTCTCTGCAAGTAATGCAGCAAATAGATGGGATGATGCATTGTAAATTCCTTGATACATAACAGTAATCACTATCACTACCCAAAATTCTACAGAACATAAGAAGAAAACACTAGCAAATATTCAGGGAAAGTCAATTTTGAAATTTTGTGTCAAATTATTCTAGGTGTTAGTTCTAAAATAAAAGGAAAAAAAAATCATGTAGTCTACCTACAATCAAAACAAACCATAATATTTTTTTAATGTAATGGCTAAAACTGAATGGCCACTCTAATTTGCCATGGGATTTTGGCTTGCTGGATTTAGGAAGCTAAAGCATGTTTGAAAAAATTCATGGTGAGGTGTAAAAAAGGCCAAATTACTATATTGTTATTTCTTCTCTAGCATATAGGCTGACCTTTGTGGCAGTGTTCAGTGAGTACCCTTTTTTCCTAAGAATTCTCCTCATGCTCTTCAGAATAAAACAAAATGCAGATATATGTCAAAGTAAAAATAATGCCCACTGAGAAGGCGTTGGCTTTTCTTCCCCAGTCTCAATTAATTACAGTTTGCTCTGAGTTCTGTGGGAGAGATTAAAGAGATTCTGGCTGTAGCCATTTGCTCGGCAAGACCCCTTTCTCTGTGAAACAAAATGACCAAAAGGTGGTGTAAGTTTGAAGTGAACATATGGTCTTCTTTCCCATATTTAGCCTAATTTGTACAAAGGATGTATGTCTCAATTTCTAAAAGCTTTTTCTTTTATAGCAATAGAAAAGTTGGTAAAAACCAAGGCTAGCAAGGGAGTCTAGTACTACTTTCTTAGTCAGTGAGTACGGAGTTGATTTTTATATCTCTAAACGTTATTAACTTTACCAACATCAAAGAAGGCTCATACCCTTAGCATGATATGAAGAAAAAAGGTATCTGAAAGGTATCTGGCTGCACTGGCCTCATGTTTCATTGTACTATCACATCACAAGCTGCTGCACTGATAGGAGAAATCACATCTCCTCCACAAAAAAAAAAAAAAAAAAAAAAAAAAAAAAAAAAAAAAAGAGAGAGAGAGAGAGAGAGAGAGAAATGTATGTGACAGGCTTTGAAAGTTCTGTAAATGCACGTTAGCCACTGATTTCTTTCACTGACAGCAAAGACACCAAGCCATGTGTGTTTAGCAAAGACAACAGAGAAGACAGAATTTAAAGTTGCCATTAGGGAGCACAAGTGAATAAGCAGTGGTGTTTCTGATGGGATCTCCCTTTGAATTTTTCAAGCATGATAGTGTAGGCAGAGCACTAGCCAATCTCTTCAGCCTCACTGAGCACAGGTGAGAGTGGTCATTCCTAAAAATATGCCCACTGAATCATCAATAGCTTACTTAACTCATTTTTTATATCAAATACTTGCAAAAGGAAAAAAAACCCACAACCCCCCAACATTACAATAGACTGACTACTGTCACTAAAAAGAATTGCACCATGATAAGAATGTAAGAGGCACAAGAAAAGCACAACTTTGTGTTTCCCTAGCAGCACTGCAGAGGTGTAATTCTGTACCCCATACACTGCTCTGGGGCAAGAGAAGGATTGACCCAACCCCTGTGTGCTTCTGCCAGGCAGCCAGGGGCACCAGGGCTGAGGGCTGGGTTTCAGTCAGCTTCAGACAGGAAAAAGCTTTTTACCTTTTCATCAAATTGCCTGAGACCTTGGTATGTACATTTTTCCTGCCCAAGTCACAAATCATCGGTGGAAGGACATAATTATTTGCCTCCAAAAACTGCCTGAAATAATAAAAAGTGAACGATAGAAGAGATAAGACCAGTGATTTATTCCCTTAGTTTTTTTGTTTTTCTTTCCTTTTTCCATGAAATATCCATCACAAGTGTGGGACACAAGACACATTAATAAAATAAACTCTTAAGTATTACGATTGTCTTGGCTATGAGTGTATTTTCAATAGAGCAGTGGCCATTAGAAGCCCAATCACTGCTGAAGGCCTCTGTGTTCCTGTAAATGCAACTCTTAAGCATGATCACAAGGTTGTGGTATATATCTCAAGTATTGCCTCTGCATATGTGGTATTTCAAAAATACCATTAATTTTATTGCCAGGTATAACCTTTCACAAACATTGGACAAAAGTGTGTATGTAGGTGGTAGCACTTTAGTGGAATTGGCAGATTGCAACTAATCTAATGGTGTAACATGAGATGTGTTTTCTATTTAATGTGTTGTGAGAAATCTAAACACAGTTAAGATTTTTATTACTTTCATTTTCCCTTTTTTCCAATGTTCATTCGGTAGCACGAGCATTGAAAGCTGAACAAAACCCATAATGTGATGTTTAAAATAGTTACCCTTTTTCAGGAGTATTTTTTAGGAGGTGGTAGAGATTGAGAGATTGTTTTCTAAATTAAGAGTCCAAGATTTACGGGCAATTTGAGTGGTACCTGGAAAATTGAAGGAGTGGGAAGGAGAGAAAGAAGTAATGGTGTTGTATTCCAAGGCAGAAATAAAAAGCTTTTGTTGTCAAATTCTTATTACTAAGATTTAATACCTTTCTCATTTATTTGAGCAAATAATTAAACTTGGTCATCTCAGTCTTGAAAACAGTTTGCAAAAGCCTGGGTCAGGCTATCAACAGCAAGCAACATGAGCTAGCAACAGGAAAAAAATGTCACATCTCTTGAGAATTGCGCTCAGGTATCTGAAAATCTGCCACTAGCACGGAGTGACATAGCATCCTAGCTAAAACACTGTTCTTAAAACCTCAGGTACAAAGATGAAGTGGTTAGACTGCTAGTGGTTAGGCATGGTCAGCCTATCTCATGGTTAGAGATCCAAGGTTCAGGCTGCCTGGCATCTCCCTGCACCCTCTCTCGCTCAGTGTAAAGGGATCTGGGCTGGCAGCTGCCTTCAGGGCTAGACCTTCTCCCAGAGGCCACCCAAAGTTGACATGTTATTCTAGAGAGGTTGCTGTGGCATTCTCAGTACCATCTCGCTATGTATGGAGAAACACTGCCAGTCACACAGGAGCTCCCATCACTAATCCTGTGTATCCTCTTGCCCACTCCCCAAGGGAAAAGATTGTGCTTTGCTTGGTCGAGTTTCAGAGCTGCGGTCGATGGTGCTTTTGACATATGTATATTGTTAAATATTTACATTAGAGAGGACGGGGTCAAAGAACAGTGCCTTGCAACTGGAGCACAAGGCAGTGAGGTCTGTGGGGATTTTTAAAATTTCCAGAGTTCATCCCAATGTGAGATCAGCCTTGGAAAAATTTATCCTCTCCATAGAAATGAGCTTTCCTCTTAACACAGGGTGCTCCATTTTCCAGAGAAGAATGGTGAGCAACAAAACTCTTCCGCATCTTTTCCATATTCTGGACAAAGCAGTGAAGTTTAAGGCTGAATATAAGCAACAGCTTCCTGCATCTGATGTAAAATCTCAGGGGGAAACAGTAAAAGCATGAGAGGACAGATCTGATGTGCTCCCAGCAGGATGCCTTGTTGAGAATACACTTTGTAAAAAGTGTCTGTTGTTGGAGGCTCTTCCATGCTGAAGATGGCATAATTGATTTCATACATGTTCAGAGTTTATACAAGAGTAACAAATATACAATTATCTGAGTGTAGATCCTCAGCTGGAGATGGCAGTGAGCAGTTATTGCATAAACTGTGTTCTGAGAGTTTCAGCATCTGCAATGCCAACTTGCAGCCTGAGTTCACCAGTTCCTTGCTCTATGCTCTGATGTACACAAGAAGGTAAGAAGGGACACCTGTAGACAATGGGTGGTCAGCTGGCCAGACAGAACTGTGACACCCAACCTAGTCCATCCTCTGGATCTGTGCTGTTTTCTGCTCTTCAGGGAGGCAAGGGTAGTGGAGTGACTTGGGACCATGTCAAATGACAAAATCAAACCTGCCTTTACATTGCTTTCAAAAATGCATGCATTACATTTTCTTTCAAAATTACAGGCTTAGTAGTGTGGAACAGATGCCTTTAGGGTGCTATTATTCCTTGACCAAAGTTACCAAAATCTTGCCATAATCACTCACCCAGGCTTCCACTGTTGCTACAAATGAATCCCTTCCCTCTGTCTTCCTCCACATAATTATTCCTGAAAATAATCTCTCATCCAGCAAGTATAAGCTGGGCAGGGCCACTGAAATTCCATGAAAATTAATGTAATATTTTCTGAAATCAGTAAGTATTTCCTCATTTTTTCATGCTTCAGTTTTCAGCTTTCCTTCAAATTCATGTTACATGCCAGGTGCATTTAATTCATATTTTATATTTAATAGATTATTATCTCTGGCTGCCTTTTTATTGTTCAAAAGCTGTAAAAAAAATTC
The DNA here is from genome assembly GCA_038090715.1 of Florisuga fusca. Classification (NCBI taxonomy): domain Eukaryota; kingdom Metazoa; phylum Chordata; class Aves; order Apodiformes; family Trochilidae; genus Florisuga; species Florisuga fusca. The sequence goes on along the minus strand of JAAWXA010000001.1, from coordinate 9,031,370 downwards.
CATAGTTATTTGTTGAGGTAAAAAGACTAAGGTTTATTTTTCTCAAAATATTAAACTTTATCCATGTTAAAACACACATCCTATTTCATATTCATGCCACAGAGTGTCAGCCCTCTCTTGTAGTTTTTTAAGTGTTAACATCTAATTTCAATAAAGTTTAAGAAATTTATTTTAATATACAACCATGTATTTTAGGATTGGAAAGTAAACTCTTTAATTTTCATCTTCTTAGTATTCAGAGGGACTAAACAGGTAAAAAAGCATTACCAAAAAACCTCTGATCTTTTCAGGTTTTCTTATGAAAACTTGAAACTGAAAATTAAACACAGAATCCTGAAAACTATCCCACAGAAAACAGTTCATGTGTAATACACAAAACAGTGCTACAAACCAGTGACATGACACCTATTTCTTACTTATCCCTTTCTTTGGGCAAATAAACTCAGTTACATTTCACTTGGAAAATACAGAGTATAATTTGTGTTCAACATAGTTTCGTGCCTGCTTGCTGTACAGCAAATACCTTGCAGTGGTGCAATTTGACAATGCTACAGCATGAACAGTCATGAACAACCCAAACAAGCTCCTGGCAGTTGTCCTCTTTTTCCTGCGAGTTTTAGAAATGCATTTTGTGGCAGTACCAGCAACTGCCTTTTTATTTTTGCTGATCCAAATAATGTATTACTGGCTAATTAGGGAAGAGATATTTACTTACTGTCTTGCAGATACAGTGTACTAAACGGTTCCATTTACTGTTCAGTATAGTTAAAATTTTAGTGCTCCTGATATGGTACCAAATAGGCTTAAACAACTGTGACAGCTGGAAAGAGCCAGACCTTTTTTATTGGGCTGTTTTGCAAGCTTCAATTAAATACCCGCAGTTGAGGCACTCTCATAGAAAATCATAAAACTCTTCTATGATAGAAAATAGAGCCACAATAATGTTATTTTTTTAATGAAGTTGCAAGAAAATTTAGATTAATTACATACAATCCAAAACTTCCACTTTTTCTTAGGTACAGGGACGGTGGGTGACAGAAGGGAGACTGGGGGCCAGGAAATGGCCTCTTATGTGCACAGAGATGCAAACCACAAACCTGCCATCACAAATTCTAGCTGTTGACCAATGTACAGAGAACCATTACTACCACCAGAGTATAGGAAAGCCCTTCCTGAGCAGCCCACTGTGCTGGAACACACAAGTAGAGAAGATGGGTGCCAGTTCATGTAGGGGAGTAGATGAACCTGGAATGGCTACAGGAGTTCTTGCTCTGTACTCTGTCCCACCTCTCTCAAGAGCTGGTGTCCCCAGAGCAAGGGAACACCAAAGTTCCACCATCTGCAGCCAACATTTTAATATGAACCATAATAGGAGATTTTTTTCTGAAAAAGATCTTGCTCCACAGCTAGATGCTAGGTTAATATCTGAATTAGAACAGGTTTAAACTTCTGGAAGACAGTCAACCCTGCTCATCCCATTTGGTCTAGGTTTGCATTTGACAGGCCCAGAGAGCAGGAGCTATCACCAGATGGAAACTGCTTACATATCTTCTTGTACCTAAACTGAGAAAGTTTAGTTACTTTATATAACACATGTGAAATTTAATTGCAACTTTTGCAATTGCAAACTTTTTTTATTCTAGCTCCATGTCTTTGCTAGCTTTTGTCATTGTTGGACAGGTAAAATGGTGAGAAAAAATGCCTTCACTGAATAGTAAACTTGCTGCAGAATGCACTTCAGTAGGGGAACATAGATATGCTCACAAACATCTGAAAGAAATTTGTGTCTAAAATTCTTGGTTATTCATTTTCATAATAGCTTTTTTACTTTGACATGTGTCTTTTAAATGGAGTTAATTCCAAATTAAATGAGGTGTTTTACCTCAGGTTCATCTAACGGTTTTAATTATTTTTTTCCTCAAAAGTAGAAAATTTTTTGCTTGTATTCTGGAACAGACGTCAAAAAATAGTTATTTTCATAGTCCAGTGAAAATCTGACAGTAATTTCCAGTGAGAAGAAATCCAAGAACTTGACTAACAGTGCAGGGAAAATCTATAATTAGTCTCCAAAAGAGAATATGGACAAATAATAATAATATTCTCTCCTAACACTTTTTATTGCCACTAGAGGTGTAAAAAACAACAGAAGAATTTAAAGAGCAGAAAAAGCCAGGAGTGTGGACCACAGTGCCTTGGGAAGGAAAGATTTTCCCCCATTCATCTCTGGCATAGAAAACCAGCCAGAATCAGCCAAAACTGAGCATTCAGAGATATGAACTGGGAGATTTAAAGGAAGACAGGAAAATGCAAAACGTATTGTGCTGTAAAACAAGTGACGCTCATCCACCAGCAAATTATCAACATGTCATTCCTAATTCGCTCTCTGGTTTTAAGCTATATGTGCAGACAGATCAGGTGTCTTTCACTGATAGGTGAAAAACCTTGGGCAAAAATAACATTAAACACAAAAAGTGTGAACTTGATTTTCTTTTTCTATTGCTCTTGTTACCTGCCCAGTTGTGTTTGGGGAGGCTTCTGATGAAATGATCACCTTCAAGCTCAGAACTGCTGTAAGATTTCCAAAATCCTAGAACTGGTCAAAAGCTTTGGTGTGCATCTTCTGAGGATTCTCTTTGGCAAGCATTGACACAAAGTTAATTTCATTTTGGAATTGTACACAGGCTCACACAGCTTCTGTGGGACAAAATCAAACCTGCAGTGACCAAAGGGCTGTAGGATGACAGAGTCAGCTCTAAAATATGTGAAGGAAAAGAAAAAGAAAGTAGTAAGACTACATAATGAGAGGATGTTATTAAACATCCATTAGGTTTAGGAGTGTTTATTTTCATTATGTCTGTGATGTTGGTTTAAAATGGGCCAAATCCAAATGTAGAGGCATATGCCTTCAACAGAATTCTCTGTCTTCAGAGAATTCACTAATGGGAAAGCTTTAAGAGCCATTGAGTTAGCCCTCTGATTTGGAATTGATGTATCTGCCCTTTGAATCTTTAAGATGTTGCACAAACTACCCTAGTTACTAAATAAAAGAGTTCAGATCTCAGAGGAGAAGTACTATGTATTTGGCTAAAGGAAAGGGAATCTCATGAAGCAATCTAAATGCCTGCAGGTAACACAAGTACAATAGCCACTGAGTTACATGCAAGCAATTCAGAGCAAATTTTTGGCCCATTTGATGCAATTAAGTATTAATTATTTTAATTCCCTCACTAATAGATCAGTATTACCAGAAATAAAAATGTCTGGACAGTTATGTAGAACCTGCCCTTCTGCCCCAAAATGAGTAAGACTGTAGTTACTCAAGCATAGTCTATTCTGCCTCCCCTAAATAGCATGATGCTCTAAAATGATCATGAGCAGAATATTTCTAACCAAGGTCCCACAAAATACTGAAAAACATAATGGTATGAACCTGAACACTTCATACACTGAGTTCAAACTGTCAGCAAGGTGGAGAGCTCATAACTACCTTCTAACAGAGTCCCGTAAAGAGGGATGGCAGTGATCCATGATGTTTGCTCTGTAGCAACTAGTTTCAAGCTTCCCATGTGAAGACTTATGCCTAAAAAGTGGAGTGCCCCTACTCAGGAGTTCTGTAGATCAGTGGGCAAGGCTGCAGGAAAAATGCTGCAATATTGGTGATGAAAGCAAAAGTACCTCAACAAAAGAAAAGACTCCCCTTTCAACCATGCAGCTATGCTGTTCCACGTTTATGGGAAAAGAGTAAAAAATATAAGGTTTGTGACGTTCACCTTATAAACACATGCAAGGTTCCCCACCCCTCACTGGGGATTATTTACCCCAGTATGAGGAATGAAACATGGATGAAAAGCCTCCACTCGACAGGTTGAAAAGCCACAAGCCTTCCTTTCTCTCTGCCTTTTCCACAGAAAGTGAATGGTAGATAAATGCTTGTTCAATCATAAAATCAGCTTCAGTGAAGCAAATGACTTTAAATTCTCTCCTAAAGTCCCATATCCAAAGTTGTTTCCTTCCAGGACAGTCGCATGCATTTCTTTCTTCCAACAGAGACTTTTTTTTTTTTTTTTAATTCCTTATTGCTGTCAGTTTCTTTTTATTTAAGAAGTGAAGCTGTGACAGGGAGTGGGTGTGGGAGCCATGTGACAGGAGGTCGTGCAGGCAGAGTGCTTGCTGAAGACCTGCCAAGTACCTACTGATGCTTCTGGAGCTGCCTCTCAGCCCTGTGCTCCCCAGCCAGCTCCCCTCTGGGTGCTGAGCAGCAAACCCACTAAAGCAGCCAGATTTGCCTGTCCCCCTCCCTGCAGCACTGGTAAGGAATGGGCAGTACCTGTTTTTAAAAAAATGCCATTTTACCTGGGTTTGTTTGGTTTTTGTTTAACCACTGGGGTGCCTTGAAAAGATTTAAAAAAAAAAAAAATCATAAATTATCACAGTGACCATTTGATGTCTAAAGCAAATCTTTTTGCTGGTGTTGTTATGCTGGTTTGTTTGTTGGTCTGAAAAGCCACAAATCTGAGTGTGTGACAAAGGAATATGAGGCACAGTCTGCAGGGACAGGCAGAACCTGGCAGCACAAGGCTGTCTAGGAGAGGAAGCATGCAAGGACAGGATTTTCCTTACTTTAGGCCAGTATCAGGAACCTCATGTATCCCAAAGTTGGTTGGTGTTTTTGGTTGTTTATTTATTGAAAGTATCTTTATCTCTTGCAAAAAACCTTGTGATGGTCCCAAAGCTGCCCCTCTGGGTGCTGCAGGACACCAGCCTGGCAGACAGATCTGCAGACTTGGAGGAAGTTCAAGTATTTTCCAGCACATCAACAAATAGGACAAGAAATCCTACTATATTCTGAGTGATGCCATAATAAGTGAGGAAGAAAGTAGTAACATTAGATAATCCCCATAGAAGACTACCTCTTTGATCTCCAGCATTTACATGCATGCCTTTACACTTAGTACATTGTAAGCATTTGATTTCTTACCAACAAAATACAGCTACAACCTCCACTTGAATGTTCCAGAAATAAAATTCTCCTTGATCCTGTTATATGCCTTCTAAGCACTGAGGGAGAAAACTGAGGCCTCAGATGACCACGATGAGTAAATGAACAAGTTATCAGACAAATGCCAAGAACTAATATGTCTATTTAGTTTAGCTGCTTCTAAATATTAAGTCAATTATGCTTCTGTTTTTTCTACAAGACTCAGTGCATTATCACATTTTTAATTCTTTATCTCCAAAGACATAGGCAAGCCTGACACTGGGGCTTGTGTAGATAGGAAGTATTAATAAGAACATTTCCATTGCCCTGTTTCTGTCTGTGATGGGAACAAAACCAACTTTTACAAATAAATTTTGCATCAGTTCATGTGAATAAAATTCATTCTCCCTTGTGTCCTTGACCCCCCAAGGCCTAGATTTCTTTTGATTTCTTTCTGCCCAGGAAACATTCACATACTTGAGCAAATGGAAAATAATGAGCTATGACCTCTCGCGATACTGCTTGTCTGGTTACATCAGTGAATTTTCAGCAAGGGAGCAATTTCAATGGGTGTCAGAGTAAAGGAAATGACTCACTAGGCTGGCTTATAGGTGCTTGGAACTACAGAGACTGTTAACTAAATCCTAAATAAATAGCAATAAATAATAGAAAATAAATCATGTTTTATTGCTAGCACTAAAATCCGGTACATATATTATTAAAATCAAATGGATACAAATAGTCAAAAGTCTCTGAGCAACAATTTTATTTTTAAATGAAATAACTGATTTTTTTTTACTCTTTTTTTTTATCATCAAGAGTAGAGAGACAGAAACAAAGAAAGAGAAAAAGCCAAGAGGAAGACATTTTCAGGCTTTAGTGCCAGAGTCATCCTTTCACAGGCTTTACATCACAGAGAGCTCAGATTCAGAAGATGTTGAAAATGTATACTTCCAGAATACACCCATTACCTTTCCAGATTTCAAGCAGGGTTTATTCATGGTTGGGAGTAGCAGCAGTAAAAGGAAGCAGTTAGAATCAGGACACATTCCTGGGACATTATAATGCATATTACGCTTTGTCTCAGCTTGACTGTGAACAACAAACTTGAAAATGAGCATCAGCTAATTAGTTGCATACCAGAGAGGAGGCTTGAGCCCATTTCATTTACTACACAAATGATTTCAGACTTTTTACTTCAACTCAGTAGAGACACAGCCATCCGCCCCTTCCTTGGACATGGCATTTACAAATGACATGGAGATGCACTCTGGAACAAAACAGAAACCCTGGAAAGCAACAGACTTATAAATAGTGAGAATTTTAGCTTCCTTTCTGCTTAAGCAAATGTCTGAGAAACCAAAATCTGGTAATTTGGTTCCTGCTAAAGAAGTTTGCATCTAGACCACAAATGGCACTGCAACATAGGCATACCCTAAGCAGCTGGAAAAAGACAGGACAGGGAAATAATAAAAAAAAAAAAAAGCAGTTTGCTCTGGAACCACATACTATTTAATTATAATAGCATGTAGTTTAGCTTCTCATCCATGTGGATCCCCCACACTGAACTGTATGCTATTGTGGGTCCTCAAGCTCATCCCTGAGCAAGCTCACCTAAAATCCATTTAGTACCTTTACAATGCAGTCAAGTCTATCATAGATATACCCTAAGCTTATGCATCTCTGGGCTAAACTCCTGTCAGCTCCATTCAAATGATGCCACCACTTCTGAAATATAAATACTCCAGTTCCCCCTCTGACATACCACAAGAAGGATAATGAAAAATTGAAGCCCATGATGGTAAGGGCAACAGCAGCCTTCTGCTAGTTCATTGCAATAGTTTCCATAAGAGGCAGCTGGCTACTGGGAAGCTCTGTGAGTGCTATAATATAAATATAATGAAATGACAAGGTTCTGCCATCTCTCATCCTTGTCACTAATTGCATACTTTCACAGCTCTCCCTGAGCCCTAAAACTCTGTAAACAACCAGAAATGTGAAAGTTTTAGAAGATGACTAACAGCCTGAGGAGAGTTGGAGTTACAGACTGGGAAGGCATAAAATGGAAATGAGACTGCAAAAGAGACCTTTTTTAGTTAGTCCTACTGCCACTATGTGACTTAAGAGTGCAGCAAAGTCATGCTCAGTGGACACAAGCTCACTGGTTGTTTGCAAGCTGAAAGCCTCTGCACTCTGTGGCTTTGACCACCTAAAGCCCTTCCACCATGCCTACTAAAGATGTCAAATTGTCTCTCCACATCCTAGCCTACAAGGTGGGTGCCATTCACTACTAACACAGGCCTCCTGTTTTCTCATGCACACACAAAGCTTTTGAATAATTGTTGTTAACATCAAGGCAATTGTATCAAACAAGGCAGCATTTGATTCTGTTGATGATTACAGAAGTTCAGCAAGTGATGGAGCTAACAACAGCAGTTCAACAAGGCCAGTGTGTGACTGTATGTCATACTGACACATGAAACACATTAACAGCATTTTTCATGTAAACTGAGTAGGGAAAAAAATAAGCTTTATAGAGTAGCTTCTGGCTTTGCACTTGATCTTTCTTTTCTTCCTCATTTCATTCATCGGGTAACAACACAAGATTTAAAACCAGAAAATTAAATTAACTAGTGCTAGAATATGGCTACATAGAGTGAACACAAGAACCACATTTATGTTACTGACCATCAGCTGTGGAGGGGTTGAACTAAGTCAGAGATGTCATTGACAACTGTGGAGGTGTAGCTAGGGAGGAAGGTCTCTGCATGAAGGGAAGTTCTTTCTTTGCTGAAGTGATTTCCTACCCATTTCTTGGGTAGACTCATTAGGCAATTAAATTGCTTTTGCCTCAACACAGGACCTTGCTTCCCCACAAGTGTCTGTCTGACCAATAAAATGTCAGCTCTTTCAAGCTTTGCTTGTAATTCATGTATTGGGAGGGGGGGAAAAAGCTTATATTTAAGGAATTCCAAAATTCTCTTCCTACTCCTCAAAATAAGACACACCTGACATCACAGCTATGTCATCAGTTTTTTTCTCCAGAATGACAGTAGATTGTAGTTGTCCATTTGAATTGTTTTGAAGTAGTTCTTTCTAAAATAAAATCTTTCAAAGGTATAAAATGACATAAGATTTTATTGTCCTCTGTTTTTTCTTTCTTTCCTAGTGCTCTCAGTTTTGCTGTCCTGAGAACATACAGAGTAAATTCCTTAGACTGGACCTTCATGGTACCTCTTTTGATACAGTAGAGTGGATGTTTCATACTCTTTATCATTTGAGGTCTCAATCAGTTTGTTAAGTTTTCTTCCAAAGGAATGTTTTTATTGATTGCTTCTGTGGCTGTGAAACATATTTTCTATATTAACAGAATTGTTTGCATTTTGTCGTTGTAAGTTCAGAGGTAGAACTCTAGTAACACAATTTTATTTTCTTCCAACTAATGTCTACATTAAGGATCTCCTAACCTTCAAGGCAAGCACTTTCAAATCAATTATATTGTTTTTTAAGAGGGAGGCCAGAGAAGAATTTAAAAACCAAGTTAAATTCTATTTACTCTTTCACAATCATGGACATGATCATAAGTGACTGGTTAGGAAAAGCCCAGATAGAATAAACTGAGGAACGTAACTGAGGAGTCTGAATCAGAATAAATAAATTACAGAGAGACACTGAATAAGAACAATAAGTTCTAACCATACTTTAGCTGTTGTAGTGCACATGAGAAATAATTCATAAATATCTATTAGAGTTCAAAAAGAGTGATAGAAATGTAACACAAACAGTATTATCTGTTAGATACTGATGGAATGAGAGAACTGGAAACTAAAAGATTAAGTATATTTTTTCTGTATTGTTTATATTGGATAGGAAGTTAGGAAAGGTCTCAAGAAGAAGTTTTCCCATATGAGAGGTCTCAGAGACTTCACAGTTTTGTGCTTTCCTGCAATATTCTAATCATAAGAGATTAACAGTGCTGATGTTCATTAAAGAAAATCCAAATACATTTCCTGGGAGTAAGAAATGTAGGATTGGGATCATGATCTATCAGTTTGAAACAACCCTATCGCAGAAAAGCACTTCACATTGATCAGAACATTACCCTTATTTTAAGCCTGGACTGAAGAGGACTGGAAGAAGCAGTCAGAATGCTACTGTCTCCTTCTGCTACTCACTGGAGCAATATATTCATGAATGAAGGAAAGGGTATTAGTGGTCATCTCTCCATCAGAGATCTTCTGGTCAATCCAGACTCAAAGGGGAATGTCCACTTTGCACACTGAGCAGGGATGTTCAGTGCACTTTGGCTGTAGCTCCATTCTTTGTCCACTTCATATTTTATTTTCCTCAGAACCATTTTATTACATAAATTATACAGCTTTCAGTCAGTGCTAGCCATTTGTCAAGTGTTACTAGACCAATATGCATAATTGTGTGTATTCTGCATGTAAATAGAAGCTTGATCAAGACCTGAGTGTGAGAAAACAGCTCCAGCTACTCTAAGCTGAGCACAGTCCTAGGTACAGGAGAAGCCAGTGGTATCCTGACTGGACAGAGATGTTTTGGGAAGTGTTTACTTCAGGCTTAAGCTTTGAAAGCACAGTATTCTATAGCACAAAACTCCATTGCATGTACATCTGACCCACACAAAGTCAGAAGAAAAATCCAATCCCAAAACCCAGAATGAAGCAGAAACCGAAAAAGGGTTTTTAAACCTACTTTTTGCCACCAAGCAAACTCAGGAAAACACTGTAGACATGAAGAAGTGCATCTTAGCCCCTTGCAAGTCCCAGCTGCCTGTATAATAATTTCAAAATGATAAAAACTTCTTTTGTGCTAAGAATGAGGACTCCCCAGTGAGAGTTTTAAAGACTTGAAGGCATTAGAAACATTTGCAGTCACTTCATTGATTTTTAAAAGAAACCTAAACAAAGCAATTCTGTCAGCTAATTAAAACGGTTGCACTGAATTTCTTTTGGAGGATCATTACTTTCCTTGTAGCAGATTCGGTACTTTGTTTTAAGTTTCAGATTAAAGGAAGAAAAGTTGGGGGGAGCCAATAAAATGATACAGCCAACATACAGCAGCATACAAGGAGCATGGACCTCTTGGTACAGTTAGTTAAAGCAAATACCATCTATTGAGCCAGAACTTCAATGCTTTCTGATGAAAAAGTCTTATAAGCTGGTATTTCCAGAAAGAATAATATCATAAACTATACAAATAAAAGAAGTGATATTTATCTTTCTTCATATGTCACATATTAAAAAGAAATAGTTATGAAGGATAAAATTTACAGTTCCTCTCACCCACTCGACAGGGGACAGCTTCTGACCCTGTCATTGTGCAGTACCTGTTAGTATTATTTCTTACTGGTATTCCCTAGGCACAAATGAGATTAAAAAGACTTCTCAAAGGTCACTGGGCAGGATGTCTATTCTCTGTCCTAAGACATGAATTACAAAAAAAAAAAAAAAAAAAAAAAAAAAGACCTGAACTCAAGACCCTGCTCTGCTCTGGCAAGGCAAGCAGATGGAGATAAATGTCTTCAGTAAGCCTTCCACATGCCTAAGTAGTTCAGCATTTTTTTTTCAATCGCATTTTATATTCCTCTGCTTTCGCAAGTGTCTAGACACCTCTGAAAACCTGTTACTTAGCTCCTGGAGGGATAGTGATACTCCCTTATTTAGGTGCTGAGACTCCTGAGCAGTCATTTCAGAGATTGTAGAGTACAAGTCAGTATGGCTAAGTTAACAGCTTGACCTTTTTTATAGCCCATACTGGGATCCAAAATGAGGCTTAACTTAGACAATTAAAGCTGGACAGTATGAATTACATTCAGTTTTTAAAATGTAGCTAATACTTACTTATTCAGAGGGGCCTGGGGCAGATTCACACATTAAAGGGTATGAAACTCATATATTATGGTAATGGGAACCATGAAAATAGACAAAGATAAATAACCACATTTGAAGTGAGACTCTCCTAAATACAAAGACAATTATCCTTATTACAGTATTTTTAAAAATATATGAAAAAATTAACCTTGTAGGATAGCACAAAAAATTCTGACAGTTTAGGTTATTGAGATGAGAACCCCAGATTGGAACCAAATTAAATAATACAGTAGCAATCAGAAGAATCAGATTTCTGTTATTCCTAAGCACTGGGGGCTGAACAAATAAACCCATTCATAGCTGCACCATCCCCTGGTGCTCCCTCTTTTTGTGAAGATCCATCCAGGAGTCTTGAGCCTGCACTTAAGGGTTAAACTCTGCCAAGATATGTGTAGAGACAGGAAGATTGCGTCCATACCTCTGCCAAAGCTTACCCACCAACTGGACAGTCTTCCTACTGGTAATGGACTGTTGAGTAAAGTTGCTTAATTTTTATTTTTTAAATTTTTTTTTCGTTAAGTATATAGAACAGAAACAGCTAAAATAAGACAAAGGGAATGCCTCAGATGAAATCAGATGTGACCTTTTTAAAATGAGGGATCATTTCAGTGGTTTTAATTAGAAGCTTAGGAATACAAGTTAAATAAGCTTGAAGATACCTGCTCTTTCAGCTGATTCTGGTGAGATGGTAGGAAACTTTTAGATTTAGAAGTCTGCCTGCTTTACAGCACATAGGTTTTATAGCCTCTCACTCCATTAAAAAAAAAAAAAAAAAAAAACAGAACCAAAAAAAATCTAGAAGCCCCAAGGCAGCCACATATTTAGAAGCAATGAAAACCCAACCTGTCTACCTCTAAAGCATTTAAAGGCAAATGTATTTGGGCTTACAACCCAGAAATGAAAGCATAGCAGAGTGAATTAAAATATTGTGACTTTGCTGTAATCTTTGTTGCTGCTCATTGGCAGATGTCTGAAGATCAAGAATTCATCCTGTGTGCCTTAATAGTTAAGAGAAATAAAGAATCTCAGAGCTAACAAAATAACACTGTGAACAAATATATCTCATTACAGTATCAATCTATGTAAAACCACAATGGACCATACCAGGGGAGTCAAAACCAATTAGTTGTATCAAAAAATCTACCAGTCTGCAAAACAGAGAGGCCTGTGAACTCCTGCTACTGGTTCAGAAATTAAAGAAACTGCAACACAGCGTGGGGACAAGAAACAAAATGAGTGACTTTAGAAAAACTCAAAAGGAACTAAGAAGTTCAAGCCCAACTTCAAAATTCACAAAAGTTTAGGACACTTTCTTTTCAGTTTAGAACCTACTTTCTCATCAATTTTAGATTGTTTCTATTCCTAGAAATAAAATAATGCTCCGAACCAGTAACTATAGTTCATTAAAAAAAAATAAAAATAAAAGACCACCAGTACAGAACTCTGCCAAGAGAATTTCTTCTTCCACCCCCTTGTGTCCCTGTTCATACTTTTATTCCCACTGTGAATCCTGGAATGGAACAAAGATAATCTAGTGCAAAATCAGAACCATTTCTGAGCCTTAATTGAAGCTTTAAACATGCATTTAAAATAAAAATTAAAAAAAAAAAAAAAAGGTTCTCTGCCTCTTTGTTTCAATGAGTGCTATAAGATATGGAGACAGGTCCCAGGCTTTAGGTCAGACATGGAAAAGTTGCTATTTCTTAGTAAGCTCATAACATACAGCACAAGATGTGTATGATCACAAACAACCACAGACACTTTAATAAACACTTACTAATTGAAGAAACGTGTTAATCCAGGATTGTATGCAGTCCTGAGCTCATACAGTGCAGACCTGAACCATATTCATCATAGAAATACTGGCTAAGTGAAATATCAAGCAAAAACAATGTAAGTCACTAATAAACTCAGAATAAAGCATCTTTATGCACCTGTATCCCCACGTGCATTTTTAAAGTACATATATGTATATATTCATTATTGTCTTAACTCCTGGCCACTATCCAGCATTACTTGTCAGTAGGAAATGTTAAGCAACTCCTACCCCTCAATCCCTGTTTAGGATTGCTTATAACTTGTGCAACATGCTTAATTTTAAGGACTTCTCAGCTTCAAAGATACTCTTGAAAATAGGAATTAAACACATAAATTGCATGCTTTGGAAGCTTAGCTCTGTGTCTCTTGATAATCATCAAAGTTACCCTACGGAAATATTTCTCCCTCAATTTGATACCAGTATTAGAATTAAAAAAAGATTCTGTACAATATTTTAAAGACATTAAAGGGAGCATTTCCTAGCATAAAATCTGGCTTGCTATCATACTGGTTTTGTGTTCTGCAACTCTAACAATATTCATACACTTTTATATAGTTACTGAAGATGAGGAAAGAAAACATTGTGGGGCAATGTAGCTTACCATGGAAGTCAGCCCACCATGGGGACACCTTTGGGTTCTCTGTTAACTTTTTTCTGAGTTAAGCATTTCAGCTCATCAAAATATGGAATCTGCTCTACTGCTTCACAGAAGAAATATGGTTTCTTGTGCCTTCTACTTGACATTTTCTCCCTTGTCCAATTTGCCATCAAATAAAATTTTCACATCAAAAAAAGAAACTTTGCAGAGGGTCTGTTTTGAATTTCTCCCTCTTCTTCCTACTGTCTGTGTACAAACAGGGTGTGTGTGTGTCTAACATACATTAGAAATACTGAAGAATTAAAAGACTTTTTCATGCCAATAAGGAACTTAAAGTTTTCAAAGGCAGTCATTTTCCATAAGACGTGTTCTAAAGGATGCAGTTTCTAGAGCTAAGTGGGGAAATTAAACTTTCCATTAAATTTAGCAGGTAAATACCCAGCTTTTTTGAGGGTCTTAAAATAAGGAGGTATTCACTTGGATCAAGTGAACGATTATTTGTTGATTTGAAAAGACGGTTAACAAACAGAAAATAAAGATTGGCATTTAGTGGGTATAACCAAAAGAGATTTTGTCTAATATCCAGTGGAGTCAAAGAGAGTAAGATATCAAGTCTAGTTTTGTTAATGCCATCAGAGATCTATTTCTACAGATAGAAACTCAACTTAAACCCTCCTTTGCTAGGTTTTATCAAAACACACATCACCTTATATTTTTTGAAAGAAAAGGATTTGGGTTCTTTTTCCAAATGCAGTGGGACTGTTGCTTTGGTAGTTTGTACATTAAAACACCTACTAAATGGCAATCTCTCTGTTTTCAGCAATGGAATTTGATAAAATCTATATTCTGCATTACCTGCAAATTTAAGCAAAAGGATATAGAAGAAAGGCAGCAATGTCACATTAAAACTCTTTTAAGTGAACATCTAATCTGAGTAACTTTCAAAAAATGCATCTGAAAAAAATGCCAGTGGTATTTAGTATAAGATAGGAAGCTGAACAGAAATTTAAATGACAGGGGTCTTTTTAGGAAGAGATAGTGCCATTTTTTAGCAGAGACATTTCTCTTCACAAGTTTTTCAAATTATATGTTCTTGTGAAGGATGTTAAATGTCTGGGTTGTAAATTTCAGATTGTCACTGCATGATGAACTCCAAGATGAGAAAGGAAGGAAAGAATCACTTGTTTTTAATTCAAGCTGAACATAAGCTATTGAAAATTCATATTTCATGATTTTGATCAACATTCACAAGAGCTGGAAGTGCTACTTCAAGGCTAGTTAGCAGAAATAAACCAGAAAAAAATCTGTTATGTCACTATTATTTCACCGTTTTGAGGTTAAAATTAGAGCTAGATAAAATGAAGATTTCCAGTTTTTAAGAATTTTTCAATAAGTATTTCTTTACATCTGCTGAGTTCAAAAATATATTATTTGCTGATAAACTCCAGCTATTTAATTCAGTTTGAGTGGTGCAGGACACAGCATCAAAGCAAATTGAAGTGTTCTGACCCAAGAAGTTATAAAGATTCTGTGATGTTTCCATCAAAAACTTTTAAAATGAAAATTCATCAGAAACAGCTGATATCCCATGCAAAGTTTTGTTGTGAGAAAATACTGGCTTCCAAAGAGAAACACTCTTGGACAGCTCTAGAAGGGATGCCACACAGCCATGCTGACAAAAAACAATAAGGTTCTGCCTAAATTTTGTGTCTATAAAGAATATGAAGAGTGTGTAACAGCAGCATTTAAGGGTTTGCTCCAAAACCTGGAGCCACACTTGGTTTTGCAGTACAGTAAGTTGCAGAGATTTGATGGGGAAGTGAGAAGGGCAGATTTTTTTCCCTAAGGATCTTAAAGATATTTGTGGTAAAAATGTGTGTCAGGGGCCCACATCAACAGGCTTGAAATTGTTTAATAGTTCAGAAAACCATGATCCTCTACACTATTATGTCAATTCGTATGGCTTTGGGCAGGCACAAACTTTCTTTGCCACAAGGTACCCACAGCTGTTCCTTCTAGGGCTGCTAAAAGGCTCATTTAGCTTTTGTAAGGGACTCTGATTCTCCTGAAAAGAAGATGCAAGTTATTGCATGCTGTCCAAATCGATCTTGGCTCAAGAGCTGTTTGTCTTGGACACAGTGAAGTATCCAGGCATGTTACTGCAAAAGCCCCATTCTTTGCAAGAGGTTCAAAACAAAGCACTGCAGTAATGTGGGAAAAGCAGTTAGTTTAGTTCCCTGATTGTCCTGATAAGAGGAATTGTAATTATTCTGCCAATAACAGGGGTGGATAAAATAAAGGAAAAAATGTTTACCCTCAGCAAGCAAAATAAATCCCAATTTACCACCATAGGAGAGAGTAACAGAGAGATTAGTGATGGATTAACCAATTCCTCTTCCCCCTCACTTTTCTTAGACACAGCACGTGCTGATGTGGGTTTATATATTTTTAAACAAAACTGTTATGGATCTTTTATCTAGAGGAAATGTTGTGCTCTCTAATTCAAAAAAGGATTTGAGGAAACCAAAACTGGGGAACCAGGGTGGTGAGGGAGGAAAAATAATCTTGAACAAGTACCTCCCTATACATCAGATTCAGAAAAGAATAGCAAGTAGGTTGTGCAGATAGGAAATCCAGCATCTTTTATTTATAGAGGTGGTCCCCATGTGTTCACCTGTAGAATTCATTCCACTGTCCCAGAAAAAAATATTGTGGTGGCCTCATAAGCCACCATTTGCTGTACACTCCTGGCAGTTTCCAAAATGTCTCAGAAAAGAACACATTCCAGATGTCTCTTGCACTCATCCTCTTGCCTGAGATGCAAGCCTAACAATGCAAAGAGAATAAATCTACTCCCCTAACAAAGACAGCATTAAATACTGGCAAGAAAATAAGAAACAAAATATTCCCTTCAAACACAGGGAAGGCACACAAGTTCACATTTTTTCTTCTGTGTGTTTTCTTAGTGAGGGTTTGTGTATCTCAGAGATTAAAAACGTAACACATACTTGCTTCAGTTGCTATGGTAATTCTGGGTGGGTTTTTTTATTATTATTATTTAACTGAAGAGCACTGTAAATAGCTATATAAATGTCCAGAGCACAAAACACAGCTTTACCCCAGGCAGCTTTTATTTACACACCCCTCTTTTCTAGCAAAACTTTATTATTGTTGTTTTTAATGAATATACACACTTTATGCACTGATGCAAAACTGAAGCAAAGAGGTATAGGAAATGGAACCTCCACAAATGAACAGCATAGTATTTGAGACTGCTTCAGAACCCAAGTGTCAGAGATATTCAGGTGGAAATTGCCATCTTCCAAATCCTGAAATGAAGGGTTACGAACAGCACTTTCCAAGTAATCTTTGCAATATCACCAAGTCACCACTAGTGGAGAGGGTCCCCTGTGGTGGGTGTTCTGGTGAAGAAGGTACAACAGACTCAGTGGCTTGAGAAAGCATTTGCTGCCATGCTTATCTGTGGGGAAGAAAGGGATATTGCCACACACCAGAAAATTTTGCAAATTAAAAGTAGCCAAAATCTTCAACATACTCGGAGTGATTTGAGTCAAAATACCTGATTTAATAGGACACTAAGAGGACCTGTCTGCTTTGACAGGCATTGGCCTTAGGCAAGCACCATTAATAGAGGAAGATGTTCTCTGAAGGATCTGAGATACAGAATTACAAAAAAAAAAAATATTGTACTGAGAGTCACACAGGCCATGAGGAAGGAACACCTCCCCAAAACTGGTTTGAAGGTACTCAAGCACAATAACAGAAACTCAGAAGCATCACTGTAGTTCTCACAAGATCCATGTTCAGTGTTGTACCAAAGTGTGGCATTGTCTGTGCTCTGTGCCTGTGTGCATGCAGCACTTTTCAGAGAGCAGGGAGCAGCAGCATATAAACAGCAATCCATCAAAGAACGGGTGGAGCAATCCTCGGGAGAGCAATTTTAGCATGCAGAAAAGATGCAGAATACTAAAGCCTCAGGTTATGGAAGAAGAGCTGATTAAAATGAATGGTTGGGGCAACACAAGGAGAAAGGTAAAATGTGAGACAGAAAACAGCAGAAAGAAAAGGAAAAGTGTAGAAAGAGTAAAGAGAGGCAACATTTTTCCTACAGGGTATGTATCACTCTTGGTGGGATATTGCACCTTTCTGCTCTTTTCTGATGAGTCTTATCCTAGGCCTTGTACACCTATTTTTTCTGGAGAATATTTAAATAAATTTGCTCATCTCAAAACAGTCCCTAGTCCATAGTATTTTGACTATGTTATGAGAATCTTCTGTGCAGCCTGGCTCCCTCTGTTCCATCCACCACAACTCTTCACCAAGTGGGATAAATAACAGTCTCCTCAGCAAAAAAAGTTAAATTTAACAGAAGTAATTATTTCCCTTAAGAAAAAGGTTTTTAATAGTTTTAGTTTACCTGTACATATATTTATGTGTCTTATCTAAAGGCATAACATTTCTTGAAAGAATAGGTAGCTCATGTGTTCCTAAGAAACTATCCTACCTCTCTCTCCTCAAAATATCAAATTCCAAGCTTATTTTTCTGCTTGCTTGTAGTTTCCCACCAGAGAAGCTTCTGAGTCTACGTGAAACAAAAGTTAAAATCAAACCAGCCTGAATAATCAGAACTGTCTCTGAAGGCAAAGAGTTTAGGAAGGGGTGAAGACGTGCCTTAGGTTTTTCATTCCTCTCCCTTTTTACTCTCACACTACTACACTAAACATGTAAATCTATATTACAAATAAACTATAGCTAGGGTAGCACATAACATAAATACAGCAATGCAGAGAAGCTACACAGAATGTGCTTGTTGAGTAAAAACAACAGTGCAGTTATTTTCAGAGCCGTTAATGGATACAAACAAGAGGCAGTTTACTTTCTCTTTCCTCATGAAGTTGCCACATGGCTTCTCCATCTCTCAAGCTTTATCAAATGGTAAAAGAATTAAAATACACTTTTTTATTACTTCAAGTGTTAGTTATTCTGTTGCTAAGGGAACACAAAATGTAACTGCATAGCTCCAACCTGCCAAGGTTCGTATTGCCTGATAGGAGTGATAGAGGAAACCAAAGTGCTAAACAAGGGAAACACACAAATATTAAAGGAAAGTTTCCTTTATATTCCCAGGCAAATATTAAAGGAAAGAAGTGAGTAGTCTGTGTCTAAGAGAATCACAAAGCATGGCTCTAAATGTTGTTCCAGACCTGTTTGAGTAGTGTTTCAATCTCTACCACCCATTATCTGTACCGTAGCTAGCTCCTTCCCTTGGTATCTCTCCTTCCTTTCTGCTCAGGACCACTCTGGAAGACCTGCCTTAATTTTGCAAAGGTGCAAGGATCTGCCCCATCTGCAGTCAGAACCTTCCCACTCTGGTCCCAGCTTCTCAAGATTACAGCTTGATTAATTCTAGGCTATACCTTCAAGTGTCAGTCTCTACTCTGAACTTCAAGATGCCTCTTTTCAGCCTGACTAGGTTCATACTAATAACCACAGCTATAGGTCCCCTTGTTTGGTGCAATTTTACCACTGACCAGCCCTGTAGAAAGAGAAACACACGGAGTGGATGCCACTTACAATTTCTGGCTGAGTTCTAAATATGAACAACTGTTTGTTTTTGAAAATTAAATTTACTGTACTGCTGATGCATTTCAATTATCAGTCAGTCTTCAGGCCAAAAATACTGCTGATTGAAAGGCAGTAGTCTCAGCAAGCATGAATTTTTAGAGACAGAATGAAAGAAAAATTTGGAGGACTTGCAGCTGTGTGCTCCAAACTTAATTTTAGTATAATTAGGATTTATTATTTGGTAAGCATTGACAATGTGGTCAGCTAAGTGGAAGGGACAAATAGACTGAAGTTAATAAGGTCTCATAGAAATGGAATCCAGGAAGCTCATTCTTACTCATGTCCCTGCAAAAAAATTATCCAGACTTGTGAGTAGATGCATATATGCTTATAGGAGGGATGCTGATGGCTTTTTATTGATATTTATTGCTTTGAGTCTCTCAAAAGCAGCAAGATTTCATGAGAGATTTGAATCTGTGTTGTTAGCCAGTATCCCAAGAACTAATAATGCCATTGGCAAGGGCAGACTACCGCAAGAACAACTATTATTCAACATATTTATTGGTGGTTGAGATTAAAGGAAAGGAACATAATATACATCTATGTCTCTTCTTTCTTAATCAGGAACTGGGCAAAAAACCAAGTAGAGATATCTGTATAAACCTTACTTGTCCTTCACTACAATGATGGCAATTGGCATTTTTTTGCACTAGTTTTTAAAATTTCATTTTATTTATCTAGTGCTGAGATGTCCTTCCAATGACCATGGACATTTTTTGATGTACAAGAATTCAAACACTTGTTAAAAAAATTGAAAACACATTTGCTAGAGCTCATATGGCACTATCAGCCTCACTTGCTTTTCCAGGATTTGCAGGCTATTTTAGAATCATAGAATCATTAAGGTTGGAAAAGACCTCCACTACTTTTGGGTGGATCCCATCTGGCTCCATAGGCTTGTGAGTGTCCAGTTGGCATAGTTTCCTCCTGGATTATGAGGGGTTTATTCTGCTCTCCTTCCCTGTTTTCTAGCTCAGGGTGCTAAATACCCTGAGGATAATTGGTCTGACTATTAAAGAATATAAACACAAACAGATATTACATGAAAAATCAAACATAAAATTCTTGATCATATGCTTAGCAAGAACCCTAGATTTGCTCTTCGTAAAACAACTTCCACACCCTTTCAGTTAGAAAGAAATCAAGAAAAATGTTCATGTCTGTACATAAAGTAGGCAGTAGTTTAACAGTCAATTAATCTAACCATGATATTTAGATGGAGTCAAATATATTAAGTGATGCTGAGGAAATACATAATTCAAAAGATAAAAATATTGTTATAGAATCACATTTGTAATTCTGTTCTATGCTATTTATGGTCTTATGGCATTAAGTTCTAAATTAGTTATGATTTTAATTACAAAAGAATACGTTTAAGCATATATGGCAGGCAAAATTTTATAGTTGTCGTGTCTCTATAAAGGCATCTCTTTCAATTTTCAGCATTTAACAGAAAAAAAAAAATTACTTATGCTGATCCATAGCCTTTCCAGTAAGTTGGTTTGGAGTTTTTTGTTTGGTTTTTTTTTGTTTGGTTGGTTCTTTGGCTTTGCAACATCATTACCAAGATAAATTTTCCAGTACAATAACCCTAGTTAATGCCTAATGCTTTCACTTTTCTTTTATATCTATGTTGTTCAAATGTCAGTGATTTTAGCACTGAGTTTAACCTTTACACATTTTTCTCCTCTTGCTCTTGAAACCTTTCTAGTGTCTTTTCTCTGCTGCATTTGGATGACAGTGGACTGGAATGCATCATGCACGTCCACACATCACTGAGTGAAACCCTCCAAGGCACTGCCTGGCAAGCCCAGGGAATGACATTGTTCTTTCAGTGCAGACATAGAGAACACCAGCTCTAAAAGCCTGTTAGATCCCTCAGAGGAATGGTACAAACAAGGCAAAAAAACACCTTTGTGTGGACTGCAACCACCTGGGAAGCCTTCAAACACTTTACTGTTTCTTCACAAGAGTTTCTAGGAGTCAAGTGGAGAAATTGTGACCCTTCTGGTGCTAAAAGCCTTGTTAGCTACCAAACTAATACTGAAATCTGGAAGCACAATTAGGAGACATCTCCTATGAATCATTCCTCTATTGAATAACCTCAAACAAAATCTTTAAGATCAGACATAAACTAACAATCCCCGTACTAAAAAAGATAGTATCCATTCCTTACTAAAAGGCCACTCTTCAGTCTAGCATCTCATTTTTAATACCTATCTGTCTAGCACAGGTAAAACTGACCCTTTTTTTCGGGTGTCAAAGTAGGAGCTATACATAGTCTGAAGTAGTCAAGCAATTTTATTTTAGTTGAGTAAAGGTCAAATAGAGAGAACATGAACACACTTCTGGATCATTTCAGACATTGGAATGGTCTGCCAGGGGAAGCGGTGGATCCCTCCACTTTGGAAATTTTTAATCTCATCTTGAGAGGGTGGTTGAGACATCTCATATAAACATTAATATTAGAAAGGTGGGACAAGATGATCTTTCAGGTCCCTTCCTGGCATTCTATGATTCTATGATAATTAACTATAACTATGTAACAAGCATTATCTTTTAACACCATTTTTATCCCCTTACTCTTATGTATCTTGCCTGAATGTTCATCTAGTTTTATGATAGGGGAAATTAGGCCAAGAAAAATAAATCAAGTCACTTTTGGAATTAGAGATGTACTGCAGACCCATGAAGTATTGCAATGTAAAGGTCCTTATCTGCTGTCTTATCCATGGAGTCATATTGCTCCCTTCATTACTTGAATTATGAATTATTGACCATGCACCTCAGGGTGAATGCACTGTTCATGATCTCTAGCTATATGGTTGAATTTGTTTTTCTTGAATATTATTACATATTGCTGCCTCTCACACAGAGCACACAGCTGGCTTTTGAGTTTCTCAGTTCATTCTGGTAAAGAATTCTTATTGAAACCTCAATAAAAATAGCAGTTTATCAGCTGATGCTTAGAGCATGCATTCCATGGAGCTGGCAAACATCATAATGCTCAGTGGTAAATGGTTAGCTTGGATGTTTATTTAAACCTGGCCAAGCCTCTCTGATTCTGGAAGCTGTAAAACTCCTAAGGCCAGGCTTATGAAAAAGTTGTATGCTAAGAAGATGAGCAAAAATTCCAGACAATACAAAGGAACTTTGCTTAGAGTAAAAGACAGGGACAAGTTCCTAGCTTGTGACTGGTCTAACAATGGAATAATCTGGAAGGGGATTTTCTTTCTGTGCTGCCATTTCTGAGTTTGGCTGGGTCCCAGAGAAGCTGAAAAGAGTCTTTTGCACATTTTGATTATTTATACTGCTTGTTTTCTTTCACTCCCAGAAAGCAAGATCACAAAATCCTGTTTTCATCACTCCTAGACTACAGTATAAGACCCTAAAATGAAAAAGAAAAATGCAGGTGACTGAGAGGATACTGTGAGTGAAGCTCGAGCATCCCTTTTTTTTCCTGGCACCTTGTTCACTCATTATAACCATACATTTTAAGTGCTTCAGTATCTCATCCACCCAGGTGCTATCAGCAAGTCTATGAGAATTCCTTGGCATGTGCATCACTAGGTAACACTTTCTCTGGAGGTTCTATTGCTAAACTCTGAAAAAGACACACTGTTGGTAAAGTTTTAGCTCTCTCACATTTGCTCAAACAGCAAACATGACAATGCATAAGTGACAGAAATGTGTTCACATTACCTACTTTGAAATATATAAAAACATAGGTATACATGGCACACGTTTTGAATTCAACTAAACCTCCACTGAAAGAGATCAGGTCTCCTCTGAATTTAATGGAAATGGGATCAGGACTTATTCTGCAACTGATACTTGTATGCCTTCTCTTCACCCTGTTCCTGATCCAAACCTAATAAAATCAGTAGAAAATGACATCACTTGACTTCAGCGTAAGAACAGTTGTACACTTAGTCAAAACTGGGAGCTTGAGATCATTTCAAGAAATCATCAAAAGCCAAAATCGCAGAAGTGAGAAGCCACATAGTTTATTCTCTGCTTCAGCAGAGTATCAAATATAACTACCACATTCCTGACAGATGTTTTCCCAATCTGCTCCTGAAATCTCACATTAACAGTAATTCCACAATACTGTTAGACAATTTCTTCCCAAGCTGAATTATTCCTGTTCTAACCTGAGGCTTTCTCTCTGCAGTTTATGACCAGTATTTTCTCTGTCCACATGAAGAAGAGTTTCTCCAGTTGATCCACAAATTTCTCAAAGTGTTATGCTTGCAAATGGTCAGAGTTCTCCAGCTGAGGCAACATCTGTGCTGGCTAGATCAAAAAAATGGACCAGACAATAATTACCTCTCCATCCCAGTACAACAGCTGACCTTTCCCCAGCAGTCTGCCATTGCTGATTCCTGCTACCTGATGATCCGTGTTCAGCTTCCAATGCGCTCCTTGTTCCTTATCCTATCTTTGTGCAATTGTTCAGACCTAACCCTGTACTTCTCTTCCTTGAACTCCATGCTTTTTTCAGATTATTTCTCAAGCTCAGTCTGAATTGTATCTCTCCCTTAACAAAAACTTCTGTTTTCTCCCAGCTGGGCACAGTGAATTCAGTAAGAATGCTCTTTTGCTGTCACCCTCTTCATTACTGAAAATATGCAACTCAGCCACACCCAGGAGATAGACTTGCAGAGCCCCACTCAGTATCTTTTCCTGGCTTATCACATAACTTCCACACATACTGATTTCCAACCAGTTTTATTCAGTTTATAGTGATTTCATCTAGCATGTGCCATAAGGCAGTCAAAAAAGCCTGATTGCAGTCAAGATGCAAGACATCCATTTCCTTAATATTTACCATGCTTGTTACCTAATTAAGAAAAAAAAATTAGACTAGTTTGACCCATTTAGTTTATTAAATCCATGTTAGCTCTTATTCTTTTCCTTGTTATGTGGCTGTTAACAAACCTTCAGTGTTTGTTCCAGGCACTGGTACTGAGCTGCATGGTATGTAACTTCCCTGCATTGCTCTTACTGCAATTCACAGGCAGGTCCTGCATTTTTCTTTTTGCTACCATCACTTCCATGATTGCACTGCTGTCACACCTAGTCTTGAAGTACCTTCTGACAAATTTTATCGGGTCCAGCCCAATTTAAAATGGGCCTACATTCCTTTCATAGTCATTCCTTAATTAATTTTTGCTCTGTCTTCCCAGTGCATCTGAAGGAAGGGAAGGGCAGCATTGGTTTTGGGTTTTTTGATTCTAAACTAGCCTTCAAAATATTTTTATCTTGTCTTACCAGGTTACCAAATACAGTTTGAATTGCCTAATGCATGCTCTGATTATTCCCTGCAGCACTGTGAACATTACACTGACTGACACATCAGCAATAAAATGCTACACAGTAAAATAAGTCACTAAAAATCTAACATGTTAATTACAGAGGTACCTCTTTGCAATAACCCTGAATGAAAAACAGACTGTGAAAGAAGATACTAAAACAAATGTAAAATTTAGAGCATTTTTAGTTTGCCTTTCTTAATTTTTTAATTTAAAAGGTTTTTCTTTCAGTAAATATCTGTGAAAAATTAAATATCCTAAGTCTTGTGATTTCCAAAATACTAATTTCTTTTTTGTTTGTTTGTTTTCTTATAATCATCCTAGTCTCAAAGACAAATACCAAATTTTAAAATGGTATTTTAAACATATCAGTGATAGTGTAACTCAAAAATATTTTTCTGCCATGATGTGAATTATTTGGAATGGTTACTTGGTTCAAACCAATTATCTTTAGACAAGGCACTGCAGAGAGTGCTCTTTACTACAAATTTAACTTTCCTTTAATTATTCACAAGATATGCCCTGATGATGTAAAATATATTTCAAAAGCTACTTTTTTAATACCAAGGACTGCAAGTAAATTGGTAGCCCACAGTAACAACATATGTTTATAATTATGGTTACCATCAGGGAATTCAACCTTACTGAAGGATAAAAAAGGGGCCCAAGCAGGGAAACCTCAAAAAGTGTATGGAAAAAAAAGAAAGGGAGGAGAAAGCTGAAATGGGAAACCCACTCCTGGATTACAGAAAAAACTCTGTTGTGAAAATAAGCAGAGCTTTTAGCTAAGACTGCTACAGAAATTTCAATATTTTCATGACCAAGAAATATTTAGTAACAAATTCTTCTTTTCACTATTGGAATGATTTTTTACAATATTCACACTCTAAACTCTAAGTGTAAGTTCTCTTGCAACTTTGTCTCATGCAACTACAAACAGATCATCTCTCTGATAGCAAGATTAAAATGGTACAAATGCTGCTTTCTGTTATTAAAATAGTATACACACATTCACAAGTGCTAGTGCTGAGTTGAGGTTTCTATTACAAAATTCATTTTGAGTGTTCAATAGCTCAGCTGCCTGAGATCATACTGAGCTGAAGTTGGCAAGCTTCACTTGTGTGTGCACAGAAGATATGGATTTAATAGTAAAAAAAATCACTAAGTTCTGGGTGAATCCTGAAAGATTCACATTTAGAGGTTAGCTTGACTGAGGAAAGACCCTGAACTTCTTGAATCTAATGAAACAAAGAGGAAATATTCAAGAATTGTCACCATTCATACTATTAAACTCAACAGGTTTACAGATAAAAGTTGCCCAGGGTTACAGCTATCCGTTTGTCAAATATTTTGTAATCTAAAAAAATCCTGCTCAAATTCAGTACGTGGATGAAATGTACTTTTATTACTTTTACTAAGAGAAGACAAATAATGAAGATTGAATGAAAATTCTTTGAAACAAACCCCATAAAGGCTGAGATTTTTGTTTGGTTTTGTTTTCCTAGGCAAATGTTTTTGTAGCAAACTTTCAAGCCAGGTCTGTTTTGCAATTTTAAAATTAGGTGAAATTTAAACAACAGGAATCTTGCATTATCAACTCCTTGGTGGCAACTTCAAAATGGTGCTAGACACAATTGACAGAGACTTGGTTTATGTACTTGTATTTGGAGAAAATCTCTTTAATGATGGAAAAAGAATGAAACTCTAATATTTCTGCACCTTTTTTACACTGTTAAAATGAATCAGAACATTAAGTCTCCGTGACACTGGGGGAAGGAGCCCTTCTATCTGGCTCAGGCTTTTCTCAAAATGGGATTGACCCCTGAAGAGGCCACAGCGGCCTAGTTCCAAGCTGATCAGAGCTCCTGGGAGGAAGGCTATTTGACAATTGTAATGCACAACCCAAATAAGCTGCAGTTCATTATTCCTGCAGGGCAGTGCCAACTTGAAGGACTTTAAAGGTATGTATCTTCTAGCCCCAGCTTCAGGACTCATGTGGTTATGACTGAATCACAACTTCCTTTTATTTCTCTCTTTCATCATCTGTAAGAATTCCATTTCCACACTCCATGATAGTAGGAAAAAATGGCTGATAAAAAAGTGGATTGAAAGCAAGTAAACAGTAAGAATTCAACTTAGAAACTCTGAATGGAAAAATAGTAGAAGAGTAATAGAATCTCTAAATCAAGTTAAATTCTAGTTGAATCACCTGTGATTTGTGATCCTTAATTGGAATGAAAAAAGATTAAACAAGAACAAATAACAAGCCTCATTTTAAACAGTGTCATGCACTACTGGTCTAACATGTTCATTAAATCTCATACCTCAGAGTCAAAATATTGCAGAAGAAAAGCTGAGGACTGAAGTTTTAGGTTATTTTATAAGTGTTCAGGTTCTGCTATGAAGTGTTTCTGAAATGAGGTAATTTACATATAAATCTGTGACCTCATCTAGAAATACATCCAATAGTCATTGCCCCTTTGAGTCATTCAAAGCTCTGGAAGGGCCACGGACATTGGCTTTGTAGCATTCAGTTATTTAACAGAAATTTCCCTACAGGAAGAAGTCACATTGATCCAAAGACTGACTGCACTTAGACAGAGGTGTAAGACAGAGCTTTGTGACAGAGCCAGAAACAGCACCTGTAAATAATTTTCTGTCAAAAGAAACCTTTGACCACACTAAATTCCTGAAATAGAGAGTAAACTGGTTGGGAGAAAAAAAAAAATCCTCTCTTTGAATTTTTATTTCTTGATTTTGTTCAGGACCTGAGCCCTCAAAGTTATCACTGTGGTAATTACTGGCTACTTCTGGCAAGTGTGAGGCTTGCTTTAGATTTTATAACCCAGCTTTCAACTTTTTTCTTTAGCCTCACAACAAAGGTAATGTTCCATTACTACCTAATAAATAGTAAAGCCAGTTTTAGGCCCTAAAAACCTGTTCCCAGAAAAAATGACTGACTAGAGGGCCCCATGTTTCTTTGAAATGGCTTTACATAGGAGTTACATGGGAAAATCTTATGAAGATCTTTCATTCTTTCCTATGTCATGCTGACTTTATCCCTGCATCTTGGATCTAAACTAGCATTACATGATCACTAACAAGATGAAAGCAAATAGCCCTTTAGATTTTGAGAAGGGGAAACTGATCTGATTGCAGTTCCAATTGACTTCAATAGTTCTTTGTGTGCCTCACATCCTCGTGAATCACATCCTGAAATGCTGAGCATCAGAATGTCTTGCTGAGATTTATGATCTTAGCAATGAAGTTTTACTTCTTAAATCAACCCTCAGAAGCTAAAATGCTGAACTTGTGTGAGAAAAACGAGGTACATATCTGAGGAATGTATGGCTTGTATCCTTTATATCTAAGAACTGACTGTTTCCAAAATATATGATACACTGATTTATTTGAAATTAATTCTGAATGAGGTTTTTACAAAATCTTTAATAAACTCTAAATATTTTATAATCACGTCACTCGTAAAATTTACATATATAAAATCTCTTTATGGTTTGCAATTGTGGCCACAACAATATATGCTGTTTTAGTATTTAAATAAACAGTATTTGGAAGTCATTTTAGCCAGATCCTTTATATTGATGCTGACTGATAAAATAATCAGTCTCCAAAACTGTAATAATCACATCATAGGGAATGAGTCTAGAATGAGAATATTGCAGGAAGTAATATTTCATCTGGGTTAGAAATTATTATTCAAATTACAGGAAAACATAACAAAGGTCTCCAAGAATTTCTGAGTCCTCTAGATCCTACAATTTCAGTGATGGAAAAGTAAATGAACTGTAGGAACTGATTTTCACTGCTCATTTGTTGTTTGATCCACAACTTCCCTGGGCAACTTGGCAACCTTCTCGTTGTCTAAATAATAAAAAAAAAAAAAAGCCATGACTGCAATCAAAACCCAGGACAATGATGAAAACTAAAGGCATTCAGAAAAATTCAAGGCTGGCTGGGCTCCAGTAATGTTTTGGGGTTTTTTTTTTAAGGATATTTTTTTAAAAAGTGATTTTTAGCAATTTATTGACTATTTCAAGGTGACAGATTGCTAAGGCATATAGAAAAAGCTGATACATTCTTTAGCTATGACAAAAGATAATGCATATTGACACTGGGATGATATTTTTCTAATGCATTAGTGTCAAAGCTGAGTGTTAAAACAATAGCTACTTGGAATAAATATGCTGCAGTCAATGAATCTCAGTAATCTGCACCCAAGTATATTAAAAGAATGGCCAAGAAAATGTTCATCATACTGTTGTTAACCCATAATAAATCTTGCTGTATTAAGGAAATTCTAGATGATTTGCAGAGTGTTATTGTGCAAATACTCAAAAGGTAACAAGTGATAAAATCAGATAACTATTGGTCTAGGTTTAATCTAGTGATTAAACCAATGGGATATCACACATGGTAGTAACCTGAATAAAAATACAAGGAACCCTCAATAATGCCACTTAATCAGTTTTACTGATAATAAATCTAATCAAATCTGACTTATTTTTCATAGATTAGAAGTCTGGCAAAAGTTGGAAAATTGATAAATTTAATTGAATTGAATGCAATATACTTAACCTTTTAATAAAGCACTAACCTGTAATGTTTAACAACCCAATTGAAACATAAGCAGTCTACAGCATCAATAGAACCAGTGTGACATGAAGGAAGTCCTGACCAACTGATCAATTGCTAGCACAAGGTGCCAGCAGAGAATCCCTGAGTGGGGATATTTTTAGTGGCAGTCCCACCAACTTCTGTCTGCCTGAATGGAATAAATTTTTTTTTCTTCTTCTTTTTTTTTTCTTTTTTACAATGGTGATTTCCAACAGTAATAAGATCACTGCCAACATTGGTATCTTTTAAATAACAGAGATCTGGAAGCAAAGCTGAACTAACATGTGGGTGTAACCACTGGACTGGTATCGTGCTGCCCAGCACAGCACTGAGGGAATGGGATGGACCATCCTACTCATTAGATGTCTACTCTGTCATGCATCCCTGTGGATCAGAGGCAGAACCATAGAGACTCAGCACTTGGGGCAATGAGAACCACCAGCTGACTGGATCCAAGCTCCTGTATATCAAAACACATGGGATGTCATCACTTTCCTACTACAGAATGAAAACAGCCCTTATTTATATATGTATGGAAAATGAGATTAAGGATTTGCACAATTGCAATGGAAGTAATAAAAACCCAGCTAGTAGTAACTACTAGATGAACTCTACTTCCACTTATTGTCACTGCTATACATGTCTATGCACCTATGCCAGCAACAAGCAAATTTCTCAGTGTCTAAGCCTATTCTTTTTCAACACTACACATATTTGGAACTTTATTCTTAGGATGTTGTCATTCTACAGAATTCAACGTATAAGAACATTATCTGAAAAGTCTATGTAGGTGCTGTACTCTCAGTAGCTTTTGCCCAAAATAAGCTACTTTCTGCATTGAATAATGTCACTGTTAAAAGGTTCTCACTTTTCTTTTCAATATAAGCATTTCCTTTCTCAATTCTTCTTTTAGACTGTCCACCCATATTGAAGTATTCATCTTGTTTCAAAGGAAAAATTAACTTTTGTATTTCAAATATTGTAGTTCATTTCTGTAGAAACTTTTAAATTAAAAAATCATGAACAGAAGATAATTCAATTTGCAAAAGGATGATAAATTGGTATTTCAGTAGCCAAGATGACTAAAACTTAGAACATAGAGTCAAAATACCCAAGAGAAACAATAGTTTACTAATGAATGCAGTAAGAATAATTCAGCAATATTTGTAGTCATGACATTGTCTGGTTAGTGTATTTGGATCCTGGTAATTTCTTTTAGGAGAGAAAGTGAGTTGACAGCAGACACCAAAGTGCCAAATTATCCTATTATACTTTTATTTAGAAATGTAGGATTCCTGCAGACAGACTTTGAATAGACTGGGTTTTAACAGAAGAGTAGTGCAATGCAAGCTCAGGCACCAGCTAGCAGCAAAGATATTTTTCACCATCTGCTCTTGGAAAATCCAGATTCTCATTCCCAATACAGCCCCCACACGTTTTCTCTTAGAGTGTTCGTCTTCTATCGTAAAAGATTTCTAACCTGGTAACACATCTGAACCCAAACCCCTGTATAAATTCATGTCCCTCCTTGAAATCGATAGCAAAGCTCACTCAGACTTCAATAAGCCAAATAAATTGCCCTTTAAATTGCAGAAGTCTGAAGTTGGCCATCTGGCTCCAGATGGTCTGAAACCAGTCTTTCAGGACTGATTCTCCAGAGCTATCTCAGAGAGCAGATTCTATTCCTGCTGGGCCTGGAGCCATCAAGTCGAGGGGCGTTTCGCCAACACAAATGGGAAGCCACTTCTACCAGTGAACAGCCCACCTGGTATTCAGTCAGTACTCCTTAACCTTCCTTCCACCAACTTGCTGACATTTCTTTTACCAACAATTACACAGACCCTCCCCCCGGCAAGACAGTGGTGCCCTAATTTATATGTGACAGGAGATATGCAAATAGCATGACTGGGGATCATCTAGAAAATCATTCCTTCGAGTTTCATGTATCTCTGCATCACTACCATGATAGATCCTGCATGACAGCCTGGTAGTACATTTGATACCACAATATCAAAGATGACCATATTTTGATGTTTTTCAAAGCAGTTTACAATCAGAAGGGTCTGCTTGTAACCAAGTTTAGGCTCAGTTCAGAAAAAATGAGTTGTTTGTGTGAGCATGAGTAGATGCAAACAAAGCATGCTTTCACCCCAGTCCCTTTCAGTCCCTATAGATTCATTCACTGGGCAATTATGTACCCAATCTTTGCAGGCATTTTATCTACTGTTTATAAACTATTTCATTATTCCATATAACATAATTTAGCAGTCATGATTTCCCATAATTTCTTTAAAAATAGTTCAGGTGAGCAAAGGCAGAAGTCCTCTGCTTTCACCCAGGAAAAGTCCTCTTAGAATCCATCCTTTACTTTTAACCATGTAACTCCATCAGTTCTGCAAAGACCTCTTAGTATTTGTTGTATGGAATTAAAAAGAAATTACATGTATACCACTGATGGTGCTTTAATAAAACTAATAGAATTGTGGAGGTGCTAGGCTGAAGAGAAGCAAATGAAGTAACAAAATATTCATGAAAAAGAGAGAAGAGTTGTGAAATTTACTCTTGCATAAGTTTGACTTCGATTCCCAAGAAATGACATGGAGTTTAAAAATTGCAAAACCATTTCAGGATAATAGTAGAGCTGACTGAATAATAGGGAAATTATTTCACAGAAAAATAATTTCAACATTGTTTCTATTCCACAGTGTACTGAAACTTACACACATTTCCTGTTAAAAATAAAAAAAGGAATTTTCACATTTTAAAATCAA
Source organism: Florisuga fusca (assembly GCA_038090715.1). NCBI lineage: Eukaryota > Metazoa > Chordata > Aves > Apodiformes > Trochilidae > Florisuga > Florisuga fusca. The sequence continues at coordinate 8,999,711 of JAAWXA010000001.1, read as the reverse complement.
TACAAGAATTAACACTGAAAGATCACATGAAACTAAGCAAATTCAAACTTTGCCTAGGAACATAGAAAGATACATACTTCTGCCACAAATACAGTAAACCCCAGAGCAGTTAACCAAGCTTTGCAGTATTGGCAATGTTGAAACCAAGACTGGAAAGAGATTTGGATTTTTTCTTTTGTTTTTTTCCCCCTGAAAGATAATCTGTCATGCAAGCAGAGCCTCTTGATTCAAGTTAAGATTTAAATAGGGGTTCAGAGTAGACAATGATCATTTGAAGGTCCATCAGCTTTTAAAATTCATTGTCTAAACTCTAAAGAGGAAAAGTTAATGACATGAGAAAGAAATACCTTGGGTTTTCAGCAAATGTGACCATGAAGTGCAGTTTTGAAAACTTTTCTGAACTGATTTATGAATCCTAATATTTGGAGATGCACCCAAAATCTAGTTAAGACAGCTGAATATCCCAAGGGATCAGTAAGAAGATAAGGAGTTTCCCTCTAAGTCAGTTTGAATATCACCAATATTTTTGCATATTCTGTAAATAATACCTATAATGTTTGCAAGGCACTCCAGAAAGGTGGAAAATTATTATTTTCCACTTTTTATAGTTGGATGAATTGAAGCTCAGATAAATAAAATAATTTCCCTTAGGTCATACAGCTTGTCAGAAAGAGAAATTATACTTCTCATACTGAAATCATTTCTCTGCCCACTAAACAGTGGGAGCATTGCAGTCCTCTTGCTGCAAAGATGGTACAGTAATAAAGTAAAAATCAGGTTTTTGAACTATTTACCTAGGCCTCCCTGTTACTATCATTTGAAGACAGGTCATGTTTTCCAGGCCAGCTCTTTCTTTTGAAGCACTGAACCAGCCTAGAGAAGTGTTTTACCCATTTGCTGTCTTTCCTGTGAGCTAGGAGGGAGGACAGATGAAGAAAAACAATGACAACACTGCCAGTCAGAACATCTGAATTGCCCAGTATATTTATTCCTTTAAATACCTGCTGTCCTGTAATCTCCTTGGAGCCAAACTGCACTTGTTCTGTTCTTCATACTCCAGTAATGCACTTTTGGCACTTAATAAATGAATACTGATTTTCAGCAGTATCCAGGAAAAAAAAATAATCCCATTTCAAGGCAGTGTTTGACAAATGTAACATTCACAATGACACTTATCAGACAGTATTTAGCCACCATTAAAATTGAAACGTTCCCTAATTGCAAAGGTTTAATGAACATTTACTCTCAGAATAATTATAAATCATGAAGTAAACATAAACACTCTTTCCCCTGAAAAATCTCTGTGTGAAGTGTTTGAGAGTCTTAAATTTGTTAATTCAGTGGAGTAATGTGAGAGTTTACACAGAGCCATCTGCCCACATGCACCCATAAATCTCTTCTCATGAAAGTGAAGGTCAGGCTACAGTCAGGCAGACCACTCTCTTTGAGAGGTTAAACATCCACTTGGCAGCCCAGATGAAAACTAAACCAACTCAGCTCATGCAGTTTTATCAAAGTCTTCTCATAATCCTTCATTTATACCCCCCCAAAAAAAAACCACAACCCCAAAACAGATTGTATCTCCCACAAGTTTGCAGGAAAGCATCACTGAGCACCTCAGCTTCACACAGCCCTGGTGACCCAGCAGAATGATCACACAAGTTCTAGTGCCTTTAATAAGAGCAACTCGTCACAGAAGCAGCACCTAGACAGACTGAAGTCTTGTCTTGAAGAGCAGCCATTCACACCCAAGTCCCACTCTATATCCCAAGACAGCTCCACAATGCAAAAAAGCAAGGAAGTAGCACTAGTATCAGCTCTGGTGAAGGCTAAACTAGGTGTAGTGTATGATCATGTGCATAATCCCAGTGGATTAAAAAATGTTTCTCTCAACACCAGGTGATCTAATAGTATAAAACTATTATATTGGAATTTTGAAAGTATTTTGAATGGGTATATGGAAAGTCAGTGTATGTACCTGCTCAGAAATACACTGGATTGTCAAAAACTTAATAAATTTGCACTCAACATTGAGTAGTGGATGCATTCAGGGAAGTCAATCCTATTTTACACAGGTATCTAAAGAACGTTGCAAGACACCAAGCACTCATTTCAAGCTGAGCTTTTTTTCTACTCTACATGTGCCATCAGACTTGGAGAATCAAACACAGACTGAGCAGTTCACTCACCCTAACTATTCAGTATCAAAAGGCAACATCACAGAAACCTTGGATTCCATGCCCTCCTTCATAAAAAGCCAGTGCTCTTGGCTCATCTAACAATGTTGACCTTAAGATGTTCTCTATCTTTTCTACTCCCAAACTGCTACAGTTATGCTTATATAATGATTATTTGTATTATGTTCTTCACATATTTAAATAAGTGATTCCTAATTGTATTTTTCAGTCCTTGTCACAACCTCTCCAATCCAACTCCAACAGAAAAAAATAATTTCAATATTTAGAAATATTTTCAATAATTTTGATAGCCAAGAACCTGAAAAAAGAGTCAAGATCTATGCAATGCTGTTATTCTGCCTTTTCCACAAGTGACTTAAAGGCTTATGTGAAATACAACTGGAAAACTATTATTTTTTTCTGCTGCATAATAAATTTACATTATGATGAAAAAGAAATAAATGATACTAAAAAATAAACCTCCATCACTCTGGAAATAAATAAAAAATTGAAAACACACCTCTTGGTAATTCCTAGGACTTCAATTCCATTTTATTCTCTTTCACTTTCAAGTGTTTGTTACTCCAACCAATTCCTTTTTTCCTTAACTTTTAGATTTTATGTTTCATGGTCCTACTTTTGTCAGTCATCTCTTGCGTGTATCATTGGGAATGTGGTACGATCTGCCCTTGAATTAAAAGCAGTAAACAGCTCATTGGAAATCAGGTTTTTGTCATCTGAGTTTAGCCTCTAGAGTAGCTGCTACTGTAGAGATTGCCTGGACTGAATCATAGCAAACAGAACTTTTGGTAATGTGCTTTTATTAATAAAAATAAACTTCTGTTTCAGAGCTACACAAAGCCACCACAGTTTGGTCTAACAAAAAGGTTAAGAAGCAAATGAAACTATCAGGATCTGTCTTACCTAAATAATCCATTGTGGGGGTGGCCTGGGACAAGTGAAATCTGACTAAAGTTGTGAGTTTTTTGGTTGGTTTTTTCCCCCATGAAATTATGTCTTTAATAATATCCATTCTCTTTAGATAGAGTTATATACCCAGAAATTTGGAAGGAAAAGAAATTTCTGCTACCTGCTCCCATCCTTATGGATTTGCACATACATTAATTAATACATTAATTGATTAATTAAAATTACATTAATTTAATACATTAATAGATATCTGTGTTGAGAAACACATGTAACAGCTATTCACATAAATTTCAGTTGTATTAGCTAACCCCCAGAGGATCACAAATGACAAGACTAAGCCACTTCTTGATACATTGATACAACTGAGGACTTCTTTATTCGAAATTTCTGAGGCCTTACCATTTGCCATGATGGTACCAAACTGTTCAGGACCTTAGACTCACTGGTTGGTGACCTCTCTTCAGTAAATGATAAATCTTGTCAGAACTTCACAAAAATCTGTTCAGGTAGATCTCTCACCCTACTGAGCCTCCATCCCCCATTTCACTCTGACAACATGAATACCAAATTCTTTCTCCAGCCCTGCAAGCACTGATTTATCATCTCAGACTGCCTTGGTATGCAAAGAGAACAGCTCCACCAAGCTTTTAAACCACCGTTACTCTATCCTTTAAACCCTTTCTTGACTTTACTTTTGCTATGGTATTTGCAAATCTTTTCCATCTGGTATTGATTAGGAATTATGAGCTCTGCTTTACTATTCCACTGTGTTCATTTAGCTTTTTCCCCTACTATAACTTTGTTCCTCTGTTTATATCCTGGTGTATGTACTGGAAGCATCATGGGGCCCAGAGGTTGTAACCTAACCATGCCCATGGGCATGCTCCAGTGCTGAGGTCAACAGGAACAGAATGGTGTGGGGCCATGCTTTAAATTATCATGAGCATCCAGAACAAGCTGGACACATGCAAACAGCCTGTTGGGAGTTGTCCCTCAGCTGAACTCATTTCTGAGGAATCATTTGGGAATGTGCTTGTGGGCCCAGCTGAAAGCCATGCCAAGGAGCTGTTCTCCCAGAGTGCCAGCAGGATGGCAGTGCTTGGGCTACTAAGGTAGAAAAATCCTTTTAGGTCTATGGTTCAGAACCTTGGTCTCCATTTAAATAGCCTGGACAGAATCATAGGATGGTTTGGATTGGAAAGTCCCTTACAGAACCTCTAGGTTCCAATCGCCCTGCATGGGGAGGGATATGTCCCATTAGACCTGGTTGCTCAAAGTTCCATCCAATATTTCCTTGGCCAGTTCCAAGGATGGGGCAGGGATAATGGAGAATAGAATAAATTCATGGAATAGAATAAGTTCATTGACTGAACAACTACAAACAGAAAATAATAGAATTAATTTTTTTTTAAACATCATGGATCATAGAATCTAATGTCCTAAATTCGTGTAGGCCTGAAACAAAATGGAAACTAAAGAGAATTTGGGTTTAGAAAAAGATTTTTTTAAAATCTTTTTGTATTTCCAAAACAATCAATTTTACAAAATAGCTTGCTTTTGTTTTCTAGTCATAGAACCAGAAATCACCACTGTATGCTTTACTGAAAGCCTTTAAGACTAAAATACAGCTAAGTTTGAACTAAGGGAATAAATCTTGGGATGTACTAAGACTTTGTCTGTACTTTGGTCAAGCGGTCCATATTTTTAAGTCCCTAAATTCATCATGTTTGATGTGTCATTTTACATGTTTTATTGATGGCATGATACAGGCAATATTACACTTAAAATAATTTCTTTGTTTCATACTGAAGTTGATATTATCTACAGTTTCTAGTGGATCAATTTGTTCTCTGTGGGTGTATATATATTCAGGTACACTTCTCAACACACACAACCAAGCTATTCTGCAAGAAATTGCTGTGATATGATTATTTTTCTGAGTAAGTTTATATTCATAAAAAGGTTATAGCAGTAGACATGTAAGCCTGTCTGTCATTGAAGGCAGAATAAATGCAGTCCTCCTTGCTGCCACACAAGTATGTCTCAAACCTAAATGTTAGGACTACACAAGGTCTCTGTGTGCAGCAATTTTCACCAAACAGGATTTAAAGGAAATCATCACAGATACTATGCTCTGGGCACACCTTTCATGGACCTGAAGAAGAGCACTGAATTTCCTCAGACCATCTTGCATCAGACCAACACCATCTTGCACCAGACTTCTCCACAGAGAAGCACAGTGCTTTACATCTCATTACTAAGCCCTTGAACATGTGTCCCAAGGCTTTACAATAGTTGAAGTCAGCAGCTCTCCTGTTGGCAAATATGAATGCAATGTATCTGGAAGAGACAGTGTTATGTGTTTGTCAATATTTTCCTTTTAAGTTTGGCAGTGTAAATTCTGGGGATGAGTGAGTGAGTGGATGGGAAAAAAGTCACACAAGAGAATTGACATGTCAGTACCTATTGTTGACTAGGAACTCCTTAGCATGCTGCTATGAATCAACAGACATTTCTACTTTCACACTTACATGGATCTGTTAGACAAGACATCCCAGAGCTCTGTTTCATCTTGCTTGCCTTACAATGTTTATATGCTGCCACTGGGACAGAGAACAGATGTGATGGATTAACTAGCAATAAATCATATGGCAGACAACACACAGCATTATCATTCTAAAGAGGCAGCGTTAAGTATTCCACTAGAAAAAAGAACATTTCCCATCTTCCTCAAAGTAGCTGTTCCTTTATCCCATAAATGACCACCTCATCCTGTGTCCCAAACCTCAAAATCCATCTGGGCTACACCAATGCTTTACTTCACTTTTAAATATTGTATTAAGTATTTGGTCAGGTTCGATGAAAATAAATATTAATCATAGTCTACAAAGTAGTGAGCAGCACGTCCCACCATTTTCTCTTCCATTAAAAATAATAAAGTTTCTTACAACCTGTAGAACTCCCACAAACAAAGCAGCAACAAAAATGAAGCCCTGCAGGTCCAGTCACATCCTCCCCAGGGAGCACTTCTACTCCCCCAGCATCTATTTTCTGATGGCAAGATGCTGACTCCTACAACCTCCACAAGGAACCCAAGAGTCATAACATCCCCTCATTAGTATTTGCACACCATCTGGCGACTATTACTGAATTAACTTCTCACAGAAAATAAGCCTTTAGAATATAAGGATAAAACTAGAGTTTGATAAGTAATCTTACTCTTCTTTTCCTCCCACTTCCCCCCCCCCAAGAAAAAGCAGAATTTTTAATAGAGAAAAAAGAGGACTGTGGTCCAGATACAGTTAAAGAGTCTTTCAAATGCCCTCACTGACCTTATTCCTAACTTCTTAGGGTCTGATTCAATCCACACATTAAATGCACACAATAAACTGTACCTAAACAGCTCTTACTCCCTATTTGCTTTTGTTAAGTAACATCCACATTGTTGGACAATACTGGGTGATAACTTTGTAGTAATTTTACTCCAATCTAACAATTTTCTTCTGTGAAGGTACTCAGAAGTTTAAAACCTGTGTATTTATTTTGTCCCAGCAAATCCCCAGGTGCTGCAAGGGCCTCTGGATTTTGAAGCTCATTTTCCCTGTAGTATAACCATGGGAGAAGAGAACAAGGTATATCTTCAGTTTTGAATCTCCAGTACCAGTTAAGGCACAATTTTTACCTTTAAGAGGGCAAGGGAAAAAGAAAGAATGGAAGAGTTTTGTTGTGGTGGTTTGATTTCTTTGCATTTTAATTTAGTGCCATTTCTTTCAAGGGGGAGAAAATCCTGGCAATGCATGTTAACCAACGATTTAATTTCACTGATTGCTAATAGAAATTAATCACAAGCTCCAATTAAGAGCAAAGCTGTGACAATACAAAGTAACTGACATGGTATGTATTACTTAAAAAGGAAACAAAAAACAAAAAGCAAAAAGAAAACCAAACCAAAGATAAAACTGTCAATTCAGATAAACTACTGATTTCAAAAAGCAAAACTCGATGCTATAGCAAATTAGGAAAAACAGCTGTTCAGGTTACATGCAGCATTTATCTCTTAAATGAAAGACATTGGTAATATTAAAGGAATTTTAATGCAACTGAAAAAAATTAAAAATAAAATATCAAGGACCATATGGTACTGCCATAAAACATTTACGTCCAAATATTTGCTCTCATTCTCATCCAATGAAAACAAAGTCCTAACTAGGAAGCAGAACTCATTTCTCTCCTAACAACCTGTAAAATATCCCCCTGCCAAATCAGAAACTACAGCAAGCAAATGGCTCCTTACTTAAAATAACTGAAGTCAAACTTTGTCAGAGAGGGCAGGAGGTATCTCTAAAGGGTAACCAAAATACCATTCACCAGAAGACCTCAGCTGTAGTGCCCTCCTTCTGAAAAAAATGCTGTGAGGAGACATGGAAATAGCAATGATGATTTTCTTTCTGAATCACTTAAAAACTTTGCATTTTAACACTGAAATCTATGGGTTAGTAAAATCAAGCATATGTGCAGCTGCTTGCAAGCTCAGAATCTAAGCCTAACTGATGATGATTGAATTTGTTTCTTAATCAATACTTCAGCCAAGAGAGATTGAAAGTTATTTTAATTGCTGGTCTTGGAAATGTTAGAGATCTGATTTCAAGTTTAAGAGATCCAGATTCCACTGGTTAAACCTCTTCAGTTATAATGCTAAGCATTCTGGCCCAAATCCAACAAAACACTTAAACACATGCTTGACCTTAAAACTCAAAGACAGCTACAGAGAACTTAAAAGTTAAGAATTTACAGGACTGGGGAAAGAATGTTTGGTACTATTTAGGATCAAGCCTAAACACCATCAGTCTCTTTAAAGGACTGATTTCTCAAGCTTCTTCCACCTGTAATTAAAGATAGAAGCATACAACAATGTGATGGTGTTAAAATCTATTTTCTTCTGGACTTAGATTCATCCATATTAACTGTTCATAAAGAAAAAAAATGAAACTCAAATTACATTTCTATAAATTTAGAGAGGGCGAAAGATGAGTGGTGTCTTAGCCTAAAGTAGGATCATTGAGTACAAAATGTGACAAGAAAGCATGATGAAAGTGTAACTTAGGCTAGGCGATATCATAAGAGACCAAGATGGAATTATAGTGAAAAGAAATTCACACAGACTCAGAGATATAAATAAATATAACTATCAAACAGACTTTCTAAAAAAAAAGTAGAAGTTTTCCACTTGTGGATTTAAACAGGCCTTTTGCTTTGTATAAAACAAGGGAAAAGATGTAGGCACTTCCCACCTTCTTTATGTTAGCCCTGAGAAGAGGAATAATGCTATACAGGTGAATCAGGAAATAACTGCCAAAGAAAAAGTACAAAGAGAAAAAACTGCAAGAAATTAATTGCAGTATTAATGCAGTGGATTTAGTGTTAGTATTATCTGACCCAAGAAACTATCAGGGGATTGTGCCATTTATGGCATCTGGAAAAGCGAGGCAAATCACAACCACCACCCTGTAAATGCTTATACCCCTTGTCACCAGGTATCTCTCAAGTGTAGACTCAACTGACTCATAAATAACACTGCACTTGAAATTATGCTTCCATCAGAGAATCCCTGTTACTCCTGATGTCACTGCACAAAGCAGCCAGCTCAGGGCACACATCACTTGCACCGAGGGAGCGTTTACACCAGGCAAGGGATGGCAGTGCCCACATCCTCAAAATACAATTCACTGAGCACCAGCACCTGATTCCCACCAGTTAAAAATCCCTACAGCTGTACCTTCATGGGGCACTTCCTAAACCATTTGTCCCTTCTGAAAACCAGGACTTAGTAGCCACATTTATACTCTCTCCTTCCCGACCAGCACCCACAGACACTGTGCTGGGTGCTCAGAGGACCATCTGCAGGAGTCCTCACCGACCACTGTCCCTGGGAAGAGGGCAACTTTTTCCACAGCCCTCATCAGGGAAGATCATACTCAGGTTCCACAGTACTTCACCAGAGTATTCTCAAGTAATTCAGCCATCTATTTAGTTAATATGAGGTGGGCTTAGGCCTGCATTTCTTTGCCATGTTGTTTTGACTCCTGGAGACAGAGCGTCTGTTCTTCAGTAATTCTCAGTATTTTTCCTCATGCACGAAAGGGGAATTATAGTTTTAAAAGCTGCTTTAAATGTAGCAGAGACTTTCAGAGAGGATGGTGCCTACTGGTTTTATGGAGGCATTTCTCATTTCTCCAAAGAGAAAACTAGTATATTTTTTTTTCCCCTTGTAAAAGTGATGACTGAACCACTTTCTACAGATTCTTATCAGAAAAAGATAAGGCTGAAAGAGACATTGCTGCCATAAAAACTGACCCCTTTGTGTAACTCAGACTATAGATGTTTTGACAAAAAAAGCAGGAGCACAGACTTTTAACAAAAATGCGTTTTTTTTTAATGTTTTCTACAATAGGGAATCACGGGGTTAAAAATCTTGTTCCGTTGATTTTGAAAAGTGTATTATAATGGTTAATTTTAAAAAGTGCCCTCAATTTCCAGCTTCAAAGTGTTGGTTTGCTTTTGTCTGTAACCTTCTAGAATTTTCTTCTCTATTTTAGTACTTGTACATCAGGACTAAGTAACCTCCTCTGATAAGAAAACAGATGGAGATCTCAGCTTCTTACAGTGCAAAGCATATTTAAAAAAATATTTTAACCAATCTTTTTTTATCGTCTCTCTTGAAAACTGGACACCGACACCAAGGTCTCTTTAGATTTTCATCACACACACACCCTCCACACCAAAATAAAATAATTTGCCTATCCTTTACTTGAGATTTCCCCATCTAACATATCCAAATACCACTTCAGTCTCCCTGCTCTGTAAGCTGGCAGCTCACCTTTAGTTGCTTATTTACCACAACTCAAAAGCCTGTTAAAGCCAAAGTTCCCCACATTGTAGTCTCCATTTTTCAAGCATCAGCTCTGTCCCTTTTTTATCTCTATTTGACCACAAAACACGTGTTGCCTGCTTCTCCTTAGCATGCAATCTGAGATCACTGTATACCAATGATCTGTCATGTTCATCAGCACCCCCTTCCTCCTACCTGGAATACTTATGAGTAATACAAATTTTCTTTCCAAAGAAGTGTAACCAAATAAGAAGTTAATTTTATGAGCATTTTAAAACTCTGTCAACTAGTTAACCAGTAAAGCTCATAAGCACATGCTTAAACATTAAGCACTTTACTCACACTGGTGTCAAATACCTTGATGCCTGGAGGCCCAGGACTTGGTTATAAAAAGGAAACAAAATACAATAGCACAATCAATCTGTATGCACAGGATTCCAGGTTTGGGATCTCGTTCAGAGATTCCAGGCTAGCCAGCAGTAATGTTGTATACAAAGAGAAAAGGCTGAGCTCAGACTAAGAAACAGCTAAAACAATAAATCCTTTGGATAGAAAGGGTCAGGATTCTTTCACCTCATTCTTGAATTTTACAAACCACTTTTACATGGAAAAGCTGGGGTCTAGACAATAAAACTTCTTTCTTTGGAGGATTTTTAAAACATTCACTCTATTCATGTAGGAAAGGTGAGTGAGCACTTGTGCTTGGATTACTCCTCAATCAGGGTTTGGGATATATGATTTGGTTTTGGCTTAGAAGAGAACGTTGTTTGGAAAATCTTTATCTCCTCCCCAATTGTTACTAATTTTTCTTAAATAATTGTTTCTTATTTACAAATAAGACTGTTGTTATGAGCTTATGAGAGTCTCCAAAATACTCTGAAAGTAAATGAAAACAGAAGAGGAAAAGAATGTACCAATTCAGCATAGTTATCCTGTTTCAACTGGATGCCATCTTAAGGGTACTGCTTAGTTTTTCCTTCAAAATAGTCTCCATTAGAGTCAAATTTATTTTAAACATGTCATGACTTCAGTGATCAAATGTCCTGGACTCACACATGAATAGAAGTTTCTGTTGTCCTTATCAGAAGCTATAGCATTGGCCAAGATATGGCTGAATTCCGATCCTGCCTCTGCTGAGAGGGAAAAACAATCCCTGAGTGCAGTGGGGAAAGATCAGACCTTTATCATGAGAACTGTAGGGATATTGGTTAGCTCACAATGCAGTCTGAATTAGAGAATTGCAATTCACAGGTAGAGATTCAACAGTTTGAACTCCTAAAATTTAATTGCTGAGGCTAATAATATAAATGTAACCAAGGAAAAAAAATAAAATGTTTTCAGAAATACTTTTTCAGAGGAAAGAAGGAAAATATTACTAAGTTTTTGTGGGGAAAAATTAAGGAGCTGATGCTTTAATCAATATCTGCAGTTTATCTTTTAACATGCCACACTCAATAGGATAAAAAATAATATAAATTATATATGTAAATGGAAAACATAAATAAATTACACATTTGTCTAGACTTCATAAAATTAAGTTAAAATTTCCTCCCAAACAGAGGTTGCTATCATAAAAGACAAGTCTGACATGTATCACTTAAGATCAGATGGGAACACAACCAGACAAGAATCTACAACAGAAGCAGATGAACCATGTTCACTGGTGAATTTTCCAAAGTAAAGCAAGTGCTTTCCTTATAGGGATTGAAAACATCCTCCTAAAATTGCTTAATAAGAAGGGAGGAAGGTCCATTAGTGTAACAGGCTTTTAAATCTCTCTGCCCCAAGTCAAAACCTCTCATTTTCTGCTCAAGTCCTTCTGTTTCTTCTTAAACGGGTTCTTGCTTTTGAGAAACATTGAGTCACAAGCTCATGTCTGTTGCAATCTCCACTGAGAAAACTTAAAGACAGCTCTTGGAACAAATGTAGATAAATGCCATCCTGCTCTCAGAGGCAGAAAATGCACACTTGTTTCTGATCAAGAAATAAAGTCCACGCACTTCTTTGATGCAAGAATATGTTATTTTTCCATTTAGAACAACAGAGACATACAGACATGGATAATAAAACGGAAATCTTATTTTGGTCCCTCTTTCTCACACTCAAAACAATCACACTCGAAATCTTTAGACTGAATTTGATCGCTCACCTGATCCTCCAGTTTCCATTTCATTTACTCACCAGATGATTCCATGCAGCAGCAAGAGCTGCATGAACTGATTTTGCCAACCAGAAGATGGTTTCAACAAGCAGTCAGCAGGAGAGGAAAACTTAAGAACATGCATCAGAGAGAAGAAGGTCACTCTGGCATACTCCCACTGTCTCTAATGTACATTTTTTTTGCGATGCAGTTCACGTTGAGGACATAAGCTGTCCATCCAGTAACTGCTACAGCAATGTATTTTCTTTCTTAGAATTAAATTCCAAGTTATATTTTCCTAAAAATGTTGTAACTGTGGGATTTTACTCTTCTGTTATCTTTTTGAAGTCGGAGAGGGAGAGTATTTCCATATGCAAAGGACCTGCAATGGTCACCCATGACAACTGACTGACCACTTCAGGCCTGAGCAAAAGTTAAATCATACTATTAAGGGCATTTTCCAGATGTCTCTTAAACACTGATGTGCTTGGGGCACTGATCACCTCACTGGGAAGTCTGTTGCAGTGTTTGACCATCCTCTCAACAAAAGAAATACTTGCTAACATCAAGTCTGAAGTAGTTTCAAGTCTAAGAAGTATGGCTATTAGGATTTTTCTTTTACAAGGAAGAATGGCTTCATAGAGAACAGTTATGGAGGTCTTTTACTTGGCTTGGTTTTGCAGGAGACTGTAGTACCTAACACTGCAGTTTCTCTAAACAATTTAAAGCTTGTTTCAAACTTTTATTATATGTATGGGAGTACACACATATAATAAAGGACATTTGCAAAGGACTCAGAATGAATCCAAGGTATTTTGTGTTTGTCTCCTCATGATATTTGTAGTCTGATCCAGGTACCTGAAAGGAAGGGCAATGTAAGTGCTGCTTTCTAGGGCCACCTTTAAAGCAGGGGCAGAGAGCACAGAGAGCATTACTTCATCTTCCATTATGTATATCATGCAGTTCAAAATGTGATATCTATGCAGTAAAAACACTCTTGTTTGCGTATATGTAAAGTGATATTTGCTGCTACTTTCACAGCTAGCTAATGCAGCATCTTAGCAGAGGTACACAAAAAAATGTAAATTGAGGAATCCCTGATTTATCTTGTACAGCAGAAAAAACACTGAAAGAGAGCATCATATATGCTTTACAATTATTAATGTCTGTAAGATGGGAAAAATGGCAGGAAGAAATTAGGCAGGATGCATTTTTTTCAAATGACTTGTGAAAGGCAAAATAAAATGCGATGTTATTTTATTTTATTTTGGGCATTAATTTCAGTTGGGTCAGAAGGAAACAACTACAATTCTGCTAATGAAATGCTCTTAAGCTAATTTCCATTTGTATGCAAGCAACATCATCAGGTTTAGTACATGCACACAGTCACACATACTTATACTGATATCTGCATGAGAAGAAAGCGAACAGGCTCTTGATTTATTACACAAATTGAATGAATAAGATAACATTTTATTAGCAAGATACCATTATAAAAATGACTATAAATGGATACAATACAAGTGGTATATGGCCTTATCCGTAAATCTACTGTATGTTAGGACCTGGTACATGCTGTAATAAAAAGATAATTAAAAGTATTGAATCACAGAACCATACTAAGAAACTGCCCAGTGACAACAAGCTCGATTAGTTGAATCAAGTATGAACTGCCAGCCAGGTTCAAAAAAGACTGAAAAGTCAACATTTTTGGAAGCATAAAAAAGCATAAAGACCAAGCAGTAAAAGAATAAAGAAGGTATTTTTCTGGCTTTCTCTAAAAAAGACTATAAAAAAATTATCCAACACAAGAATTTCCTGTTCGAGGAGCTTTATTTCATATCTTTAACAAGTATATTCCTGCTAAAGTAATATTCACACTCTTTAATATACCACACTGGAAACATGTAAAAATATTTCAGAGGGCATTTTTGCATTTTGGTGTGTTGTTTTTTATGTTGGGGTTTATGTTTGTTACATTTTTTTGGTTTTGTTTTTCGTTGTTGGGGTTTATTTTTTCAGTTTTACAACTAGCACGGTCTGGCTTTGGAAAAAAACATCATCGTCGTCTTCTCATCCTTCCCCCTTTCCCCTCAAGTCAACTGCTTCCCCTCCCTCCTTCTGGTCAGTTTAATATGGAGATGCTGCCTGAGCCTTGTTGTACAGAATAAGCACACAACATTTTCTCCTGGGAGTTGGTTCATGCAAAACACTGCCCCGCGGAGAGAGTGGAAATTTACCCATAAGACATTCTTCCAGCAGCAAGACTCCCGAGGAAACCTGATCAGAATTTTTAAAGACATGCCTTGATTTTCTCTGTAATTCCTTCAAAGTTTCAAGGAGAAAAACTATAAATCAAATGTTTAAGGTTTGTTATGCTTGGTCTTGACCAGAAACAGGCTGAAATAAAGACTCATTTGGTGATAAAAACTGAGAAGAAGACAGCAGTGCATTATTTTCAACAGATTTTTCTGCTGCTTTGCCTTCTCCTGTGATTTCTTTTTGTTTTTCTTTCCTCCTATCATTTTATAGTCTCTGCAGCACCTCTGGTGATCAATACACCAGCTCTCCCTCCTCCACAAGCAAGCAGAATCTTACTGGCTTTAAGACTTGCTAGTTGTATTTTCAAAATAAAAATAATATATTTTTACTACTTAAGTTTGTGTCACAGATTTATTAAGAAAATATATTTCCATGCAACATAGAATGTAAGAAAGGTGATGATTTTAAAGTTACCGTTTCTTAAAGACCCTTGGAAAAATGTGTAGGAGATCTATTTAGTGAATTTAAAATGTCTTTTAAGAAAGAAACCTTTAATTTTGGGCCTGATCCAAAGTCCAATGAATGTTCCCTCTTACTTCAGTGTGCCTTGAATCAGCTTTTTATTGTTTAATCTTACTCTGATCGATTTCAGCAGCACAGCTCCCACAATCTTTTTATTATCATAATAAATTTAACCTTTATATTTTCATAGTAACAAAAAGTTGCAACTAGGGTAGGATCCAGCTACTATTTAGAAACCTCTTATCAAGTGACAGTCCCTTTCTTTGAAGGTTTCAGTTGTTACAGTCAGTTTGAGATCAACACATCCCACAGCTGCCTATCAGGTAATGCTGGCATGGTCAGACCTAATGAATCAGTGAAGTTAGCCAGGTAAGGACTTTGCAGAACTAAGCTTTCATCTGATAACATCTTTAGGAGAGGTAACACATCTACCTTTTAATCTTAAGCAAACAAGCATCCCTAAATAAGACTTAACACTGGAAATTTTATTTTCTCCCTTCACATCCTGCAGTAGTAGGGAGATTGCTTACCCATCTCTGCAGCAGTACAGGGACCCTTATATTGTGGTGATCACTTTTTAAAAATTATATTAAAAGTGGATCCAGGAGTTGCAAAAGTTATGTGAAAGATATAGAGAATTTACAATGATTGTTCAAATTTGGTGAGTGGAGATTAGCAAAACAAGATTGAGATGTGATTGCAACATTTAAACAACTTTAAAAGAAGAAATCACCACACTGTAAACGACTTTTTAAATGCCACAGAAGGAGGTACAAGAGGGAACCACAACTGGAATTTATATTCAGTTAAAATAAATACTGTAAGGAAGGTACTGTTTTAAAAATGACAGCAATAGATTCTTGGAAGTACTAAGAAAAGTGGTGGATCCCCAATGTCCTAAAATATTTGACTCAAAACCAACTAGAGAATCACCTGCCAGCCAAACACAAGTAACTAGAAGTCTTGATGAGAAGTCAGTGAAATAAGAGGTCAAGCTACACTGGTGATAAATTTAAAGACCAGAAAAGCTACTTGCTCAGATGAAAAGCAGGGATTTTTAATTCATTTTGATACTAAGCAACAGCTTTCTACAGACTCACAGAGTGTTATGGGTTGGAAGGGACCCTGAAAGATCATTAAATCCAACCCCCCTGCCAGAGCAGGATATTCTGGTGTAGGTCACACAGGAATGTGTCCTGGAAGGTTCTGAGTATCTCCAAAGAAAATGAATTCATGTTTACTTCATTAATTAATGTTTATTTCATTAGTTAGTGTTTTATTTCTCATTAATGTTTATTTCTCCCAAAACATTTCTGTCATCTGGGAGGAACAAACACTTAGGGAACAGATTCTTTCACCTCCTGTAGGTTACATGGCACCTCAATCCAAACCCATTATTTGAACTCATTATTATTACTGTATTTTCTAATTCCATAGCCTAAGGACTTCCCATAGTTATGCCACATTTCTAACTATTCATCAGCTGCCTAATATCTCTGTTTTCCTGTCTGTAGTGAGATACTATCTTGTCCAGGGGAAGTGTTTTATCTTGCTCGAATATCCAGTTACATAGTAATGCAAACAAATATCAAAGCAGGAATCACAGTAAATGATGAATAAGAAGCACATTCCAGACACTTCTAACTGTTGGAAAGGTACTTCTAGAGGAGCTAGAGAGAGTCCAGGTACAATTTGATCACTACCATTATTCTGAGATGCAATACTACTCCAGTTTGCTGTTCTCATCCCAAAGCTGGGATGTTGGTCACTCCCAGTAAACCCAGTACCAGGCGGAATCAACCAAGATGCTGAACCACCCCAAACTGAATCATAGCTGGAGAGTCAGCCTGAACCACATGTGGAGACTCCTAATTGTGGATGAGACCAATTCCAGTAAGTATTACAGGACGTGTTGCAATAAAACTTAACGAGGGCCGGGGGAGAATTTAAGCATTCTTGAGAACTGGTGGTCTAATTTTTCTCCACCTCAGGGACACGTAGCTGACATTCAATTCATCACCAAAAAGCAAACAAGCTCTCCATTCTTACATATGATAATGCAGACACTGAGTATTTTATGTCCATAAGCTTAGCTTAGTACTTATTCACTTTTTTCCCTCTGCTCAGTATATTTCACATTTACCACAAGATAGTAAAAAGACACAAGCTAATTAGCAAGGACATTAATTTTAAAAAGAAATTTTTACTGGGGATAGGTTCCAGGAACAGAGAGTCCTCTCTCATTCCCACAAGTCCTCTGTGTTTTGATGCAGAGGCACTCTACCTTTGCATGGTTTGAATTCCTCACCATGACGTGTTGTATTCATAGTTATAAAAATCTTTTACACAAAGCACAAGTCCCTCACAACTGGCCCTGTTACCTGAGGACCATGTATAATATTTCTGTCATACCCTGCCTGTGGGTGAAGGTCTTGGTTTTTTGAAACATCCACTATTTGAACCATACACCTCTTGATCCTCAGAACATTCTGAGATATCTTCATTTTTTCTCATGAAGGCTGTGGAAAATTCATTACAAAACTAGAACATAGAGAAGGTGTAACCTTTTGGTATTTATGCTCAGTCTCAGGATTTTTTGCTCTCCAGCCTTCCAAAAAGCACATTCCCTAGAGATTCTGCAGTTCCTTATGATCAGTGTAAACTGTTCTATCCTTTAACCACACACCCAGTAAAATGTTTATCAAGTTAGCAAGAAAACATTACCTGGAGCAATGTTCCCACCATTAAGGTCTATAAGTAGATTTTCTGCCATCACGTACTACATTCCGTATCTTCTAAAAATTCAGGTAGCATGGACCTTTCTAAACTATCTCATATAGAAAATCTGAACCTTCCACATTTCACAAATTTGCCCTTTTCCATCAAAAATCTGATGCTAGGCAAAAAGGCCACACATTTGGGGCAAGAGGCAGATCAATACCATTAAGTACACAAGTACTGCAACTCCTAAAAGCCCAGGTGTTTGGATTGGATGGGAAGATTGAGATGCCTTGGTATGTCAGAGGTGGAGCAGGTTTCTCTCAGTGAGCCAGAAAATTTGAATAGTAAATGAGCAGCTGTACACAGCTTAAGCAACAAGGAATGCTTGGCAAAGGAATGTGTTGCAGTTCTTGCACTATTTGGAATCTGAGGCACTGTAATCAGTAAAACATTTTCAATAAATCCACTTTTGCCATAGGCTTTAAATTTTCCCTTTGTGCTTAGAAAAGTTTGACTTTTTTTTAATCTAGTTCAGTAAAAATTAATTTCATTAGAAAAAAAGTATCAAGCATGTGTATCAATGTCTCTGTATAAAACGATACACTAAATTTCATTTTAAAATTTACTTGAATATTACTATCGATCATTCCCTTTGAAATTTTCTTTTCTTTTCAAATTCCTGCTTACATTAAAACTTTGCATTCAGTCATGCAGCACAATACAAACTGCACCCATTAACTGACATTTGTATGCTGTGCTAATAGCCAGAATAAAAAAACACCTGTAATACATTAATTAGATAGATAACATAGATATATATTTAGACAGAAATTTGCCTGAACTTCGCACATTTAAAAAAATAAATTATTTCATTTCCATTAATGAGGAACTATGCTACTGAAAGAAACTCTTTCTAAAAGCAAGGAGCAATTATGTTTCATGCTCAAAAGACCAGATTCCACATAAAATTCACAATGCTCCGCCAATTATTTGGAGTTCAAATTCCCTCATTGTAGCAACTGAAACAATCTCAAAGAGTGCAAAAATTACCAAGTTGAAAAATCTGTTCTTTAAAGTATACCATGTATTCATTTTGCACATAAACGATCTTAAAGTATTTCAGAAGGTGCTATACTTTTTAGTTTTAAAAGTAAAAATAACATCTATCACTTTAGTAACACTGTTAGACATCTTTTAAATAGATACTTAACAGAATTACAGACATGTTGGAGAAGATAGCTTAGATTCACTGAAAAGGCTACTGTAGTGCATTAGTCTTTAGATAAAGTAATAGGATCTTTTCCATGTATTAACAATCCTCCATACAAAAGATTTCTTAAAACTTTTTAAACAGCTTTATCAAGCCAAGGTTACAAAGCTCAAATGGGTAGCAAAATGATACGTGGCTACTGAAAAAGGTATTGCCTGAACCCATACAGATTTTCATTGCTTTAGGAAAAGAGGAATTTTGCAAGGTTTGCATCTTTAAAATGAAATTATATTTTTAAATTTACAATGGCATAACAAAAATTGAAAGATAGTCCTGTGGTGCAGATTTTTTGGCTGTCTCACTTGCCGTCTAAAAATCTTTATCAGACCAATACAATTAAAACTGCCATGCATTGATTTCCCCTCTCTGACATGATCTGAGAGCCCATCCCCATACTGAAACCTCCAAAATTGTTGCTGGCTTCCACTTGCAGCTCTGGTAATTGCAAAGTCTAGGAAAGTCAATGTTAATTTTATGCTATAAATAACTGCTTTTAAAGCAGTATTTACTTAAAGAGGAAGAGATATAAACTATTCTGGTCAAATTCCTGTTGATAGGAATAACAGCTGTACATTCAAGAGGGAGGAGACATACATATAGCTTCTATCATTTGCACACATGTATTCATGTTTATCTACCCAACATCCATCACCCCACCAATGATTTAAGTACTTCTAAATGTATATCAGTTTCTGGTTCCCACATCTCCCTCTCTTTCTTAATCAAGAGTGCCCAAAAAGACTCGTACAACTATACCTGCAATTTGTCCATTTTTCTGGTTCAAATTTCAAAGCACTCAGGATCAGGAAATATAAACCCAGACGTTTGGCAAGGCACCCAAAAGTAATAGCAAAAAATACGTTGTGTGGAACAAACGATGAATCAGTCTTTTATTCATTTTTCTGCAAGGTTTGTAGCAAATAAATGAGCCTTTCTTTTTGGTGCTACCACAGCATAAAAAGAGAATCACTGGAACATGCTGGAATAGCCATAAAAAGTGAATAAAAAATAGCAAGAATGGCTCTCAAATGCCTACATAAAGCTAAGTCAGGGCTATAAAAACTGCTGCATCTAATTCCATAATTTCTTTCTGCGTTTTCATGCAGTCAGCCATTCTGAATTGTCCTGGAGTTCACTGTCCAAGGATATTGTAAAAAATCTTATCTAACCCATAATAAAAAATATTTTTTATTATCATTATTTCCTGTTGATGCCATGATTGCTACAAAAAAGGATGTTAACTTCAAACAAAATTATTACTAGATAGGGTGTTCATCCTTTTGCTTCCCCTCCCCCAAGATTTTTTATAGACATACATTTCATTTGATTTTCTGTACACCCCTTAACAGTTTGTGAATTTTCATTCCTCTCTAAGATATGAATATATTATACTAAGGGATATTATATAAATGAGACCATTACTCAAAATGAGAACCTTCTCTACTAACAGCATCACTATTTGCAGAGTATGAGACAAAATAAATGTCTCCCATGAGTGACTAAATGCAAAATAAAAAGTAACCACTCAACTTTAATAGTTTAAAAATGCTATTAAACATAATGGCTCCTCAACATTCAAGCAGCACTATGTTTTAAGTGATCTTCATTTTTAAAGAACTATTTTATTTACATTTGAAATATTGATGGTTCATAAAGTTCTGTTCGTGAAGTAATGACAGTCAAAAGTATTTAAAATAATCACTGAAAGACCTAAATAATAAATTTGTTCTGTCCTTAGGCCAGTGGAGAGTCCAGTGATAAAAATGTAAACATCTGAAGAAATAATAAGAAACATCCACTGTACTCTGTGTAATTCTTGAAAAATACCTTTGACTTTCTCAGGAACTAAAAGAAGAAATATCAAAGCAAAACCTACGAGGTTATTAAGCAATAAAGTAGTAACTCAATCTGTGTTGTTTTTTTTTTACTGGTCGAGGAGAATTCTGGCCCTGGGAATATGTTCACAGAAATTAACTCTTTAGGTAGTAAGAGTACCATCAAAATTTATGAATGTAAAGGAGCTGTTTCAGAATACCACAAAGATAATGTTTGCATTGAAACAGGGAAAAAAAGAGAAAGTTTATTTTCTAACATGTGACATCATCCATCATAATAAATTCATAATTCTATTTCTGGTTAAAAAAGAAATTCTAATTAAGAAATTCTTGTTTAAAAGAAATTCTATTTCTTGTTAAAAAGCAAAATCTTCAGGATGCATTACAAATGATTTCCCAGATTGTCCTTGTCAATTGATACCCAGCCTGGTAGCCATGCTGGCCCAGCACCCATATACTGCATGTGCTTTGTGCAACAGCAGAATTTGTGGGAAAACAAAGAAACATGCAACTCTATGAGAAAAACAAACAAACGAACAAAAGATTACAAGTCAGATCTATAAATCTACTGTTTCTTATGTGCCAGCAGCCTGTAAAGCTGTATATAACCCAGCAAAAAAAAAAAACCCTGCAAGATCCATCTCTCCAGTGAAAAGCTAAACTCCCAGAAAGTAGGCAGGGCACACTGAGAGGCCACAGTTGGCACTCATTGCAAGTGTAAACTATAAATTGTGTAGCCTTAATCTCTCTTTTGCTGTTGAATTTATCCTGAATTTCTATATAGTTCTACATCCTTCTGAAGAGCACTCCATCTTACTGCTTTTCAGGGTAGTCAATTAAAAAAAGAGAATGGCTACATCCAATTACTAGAAAGGTGACCAGCCATGAGCAATACAGGTTTCAAAACATGCCTAGAACTAAATACGATCTTACTTTAGGGTTGGGTTAAAAAAATCAGTAACTTTACTTTGTACTTTTTTTAATCAGGAAAATCAAATTCTTAGATCACCTAGAATAAATGTATATTTACTCTAAACCAAACAGACCAGAAGGATTTTTCTTTTCATACAATAATGCTGAATTCTTTGGTATAGCAAATCTAGAATGCTTTCACGTTTGTGAAGCAAACAGACTTGGAGTCCAGTGTTTTGGAAGCAAGAACCTCAACAACCTCAGTACTCTTAGGAGTAAGAAAGGGCTCCACAGAGCTGCAAAAGCCTGTTGGGGAAACTGGTAATCCAAACTCCAGGGCAGAATGAGAAATATTCTCAATGGGATGACCATAAGCAGTGAGAGACAGGTGACAGACAGTAACTGACCGTGACTTTGGGGTATTCTGTTGCAGACAATCCTTTTCTGGACCACGGTGTTTTGAGGTCCACTAGGTGTTCTTGGCAAAGTGTAAGAACAGTACTCTGATAGTTGCCTTAGATCCAGTTAGTCTATCTCGGTGCTAAGGCTCCAGACTCCACTAACCTCTTCTCTGGCAGCTCCAGAGTGAGCTCCCCAGGGGTTTGGAAGCTCACCTGTTATTGGTCCCCCAGTTCTGCTCATGTGCAGTTGGGCCCAGCCCTAACTGGGCACAGGTGGGCTTAAGAGGAGCTCATGCCTTCCTCCTCCTCACTAGCAACACCTGAGTGTGTTCACCTGGTTGCCTCTGCAGTATTCTGCAGAGAATTAGGCTTTTTCACATCTTATTTTTCACTTTTAAATTTACTAAAATAGCATTTAAAAGACCCCAGTGAAAATAAGGCCAACTGGGATAAACTTTGTAAGTACAGATAAATTAAAATAAAGGCCCAAACATACTTTTCACAGTATTTTAAAATTATATAAAGCCACAGAATAGAGTAAGAAACAGATTTAAACTACTTGTCTGGTATCACACAGCAGGACAGGGACAGAGGTTTGAGAGAATCCAGAGGTACTTACTTCTTTGTAAGTTCTACAAGTTCTACAAACTACTTACTTCTTTGCTACTCCTTCCTTACATCCCTTCCTGGGTAGGTGGTAACCATTCACATGCTCTAACTACGAACATTTTTCTGGCAGTTCAGTTGCACATCTGCACTCACAGCTGATTTCTGTCCAGCCAAAACCACATCTGGCATTTCCAACTGAAATAACCCACAATTAAAACACGGGCACCATTAATTCCCAGCTCTGTTCTTTCTTTCCTATATTGCTACAATTGATACCACAGTCTTCTCTGCAGACATCCTAGATCCCTGCCCTTGCACTGAAGCCCTGTCACCTGATATACTTCTTCCTCCAATTCATTTCTACAGTTGTTTTTTTCCTCTTTTTAGAGTCAACACCCTCCTCTCACATCATAAAAGTCACCACATACCATTCACAAGCACAGCATGCTGTAAAACACATCTGTGCTTTTTCTGACCAAATTCCTCCTCTGCATTTTAATCTACCAGCACCCAGCTTCATCTTTTTTCCTAATATCTGGCCTTTCCTTCAAGGCCCTGCACAGTTCTGTTTCTAAACGCCTGCCTTTATTCACATCTCCTCTGCTTTGGTTGTCATGGCTACAACACCAGCTTCACATCCAGGCTTCTCTTTCCCCATTGGCAATTTCAGGCTTTCTTTCAAGATACCCATGATATTTGAAAATCCTTTAAATATTCAACCCTGCCTGATGACCAACATTTCTCATGACACTGATGAAAATGTCTCAAATTATCAGTTTTTGTCAGACATCAATGAGCATCTTCTTTGGTTTCCTAAGCCTCTGCAAGATGCGTCTTCAGTGAAGTCTCAATATTTTTTTGCAAATCACCATGTCACTAAACTTACAGCCAGCAAAGCAATAGGGTCTTGTGGATCTTGCCTGCAGATTTCTTACAGTAGTGTTGGAATCAAGTTTGGAGAATGGGAGTTGGGGGTGTGTGTATCTTAGTTTCACAGAAATATTTTCAGATCAGTGAGACTCAATAGGCAGGCATCAGGGTAAGTTCAAACCACAATATATGTCCATTCAGACTACATCATCATACCTAGTGCAAAACAGCTATCTGGATAGGAATGCAGCAACTACCAGCTCAAAAAATCCTGAAAATTACATATTGCTATGAAGCAGAAGGTGAAAAAAAACAGCATTCCCTTCCTTTGCACAGCCTCCAGGCTCTAAAATATTCAGCAAAATATCTGTAGCATATCTTGCAGCTACTGCCAGTTTTGGAGAGGGAAGCAGGGCATGAGCAATCCAACCTAAGATCTATTGTCTTATTGTGTTGGGGGAGGATGAAGGGAAGAAGAACCTCCAGAAATGTGCAGCTGCTGTTGAATTGTGGATACTGGAAGAGATGGCATGACCAACGTGGCCAGAGTGCATAGGAAGGTGAGAAAGCAAAAACATTTCATGAGCAAGAGTGAGAGAGAGCCCCTCCCTCCCAAAGCAGCTCCAAGACAGGAGTGTTACAGCACTGAGACTGCAGTATGGTTAAGCTGTAGTCACATGATGTGATTAATCTTCTCTGAAGCATCTTCCATGTCTACTTTTTATCTCCAACTCTCATATAATTGGAGCAGATACCATGCTTTCAGTTCTGTCTTGCCAGAAAAAATAAACTAGATGTGTACAAAACAGCTGCTATGGAGCAGTCAGTACCTCCAGGGATCGGGCTGTTTTATGGCACAAAAGTCTCAGATTAACGAGAAAACGATCAACTGATACCATTCTAAGGTCATTTTGGATTTAAAGTTTCATCACGTGCATCATCTTTTTACATTGTTTCTCCTAGATTTTTAATAATGTCTCTAGTCTGACTTACAGCCCTGATACCACAAAATATTAAAATTTCCAAAGAGATAAGATGCAGGGAAACAAATCATGGGGGGGTTGTAGGTTGGCTAAAATTTTATTTACAGAGATATGCTCAATTTGTATCAGTCACTGATTTTGTAGAGAAAATGTGAGACAATAATTTCCACTGAATGTACTTGTTCCTTACCTTGGTGCATCCATTGTTGCTGTTAACATGGCATCAGCTATCAGCCTTCACCTTTTAACAGTGTTCACTGGAGGAAGCAAGAAGAAAGGGGCACACATCCATTGTCATCAGTAGCATTTTTCAACATCATGACAGGTTCTCACTCTCACGGTGGCAGCTGCACTGACAATAGGTTGCTTTACACCTGGTGTTTTCTTGAGGGAGAATAACCCAGTGACAGGAGACAGAGCACAAGTCACTGCAGAAGTGGGGGCAGCCTGTCCCTCTTACACAGGCATGACTGATGAACCAGAAGAATTGCCTGTAAAGCCTGTAAGCCTGTGACCCTTAAAAGTTTCAGTGGGCAGTTATTTCTTGGGATATTTATAATTCTATTTTCCTCAACATTTTTTTCAAGGCTAAGCTTAGGGGAACAGCAAATCAAGATTTGTCTTTCCTTATCTGTCACATAAAGCCATGGGACAATTGCCATTGAACCACTTAGTTGTTCAGCACATGGGCATGAAGGCACAGAACAAAGCTACCTCCCAGTCTTTGAGGAGGTTCAAATCTTGTCTATCTTCTTGTGAAAGTAATTTGAAATTACAACATTTCCCAAATAAAGAGACTCCTTTTTTTTTTTTTTTTTTTTTTTTTTTTTTTTTAAATCTTCAAACAATGTAGCACACTAAGGGATGAACCAGAATCTCTATACTTTATGGTCACTTTTCTCTCTTTTTTTTTTTAATAAAAAACCTTTCATGTTCTGTCAACCCAGACAATGAAATACATGTATCACAGACCTGTGTTTGCATGGGCAGATGTCTGTGCTGTTTTAGTCCCACCACATAGGACTGATGGAAATTTAGCTTTCTCTCCAGGTTTTTGTCTGTCTTTGGCTCGCCAGCACACTGAGCATGTACATTCTGTAATCTAAGCAAAACTATATTCCTTTGGTTTACATTTTTTTGTGTTGAGGAATATATATTAATCTGAATGTACAACTCCAGGACTTCCTCCCTTAGCATATCTCTTCTAAATCATGCAAATCTCCTTTGGTTCTGCTCTGCCCATCCAAGTTTATCTCTGCACATCTGCCCCTCCAGTGCTCGGTAAGGTACTTTTCATTTCCTTTGACAAGACTTGATCAGAAACAGTTGAGATATATCAGTAGATAACTCATTTTTCAAAGTAACGATCTCATCAGTTCTCCTCTATTTACATTTACAGGGTTCTTGCCATGTAAACTGTCACTCTTAGTCTTTGATTTCTGGCCCAATGTAAAGGTGAAAAGATGAAAGCAAAGAGATGTGCAATCAAAACAGAAACTGATACTTATGGAGAGAGACTGTAACACTGAGCAAAGTTCAGAAGCTGCTCACAAGCACATTGGCAATTGGCACTGCATGCAGTGCACCTCTCCATTCTAAGTGGCTAAGGACGGTAACTAGATTTTAGATAATACATTTATATCTCATATAATGCTCTATTTGTAGGTGAGAATGAGGCAGCAAAAGAGCTCTCTCCAAATAGTGTGCAGTGGGAAAATACAAAAGTGGGTCATCTTCACAGTGATGTTTAGTTTCAACAAGGATCAAGAAAAGGTGTTATTTGCAGTGATATTTACTGCTAATATTACTCTTTTTACCCTACTTGCATCTTCCTCTTTTCCAAGTCCGTTCTATTATGTCTCCATGCTTTGTTTTTTCCTTGTAAAGAAGTCTTTGGAATCTTCCTGCTCCTTGCACTGATGTCTCCAGCTCCTATGGTGTCTCTGATTTCCTAGATCAGCTGCAGGTCTGTTCTCCCTCATGCTACAGAAGCCACCAAAAAACCTTACCATGTCCAGTCCCTCCCTTTACAAAACCTTAGTGCTCTTTTATGAAGAGGTTAGGACAGTTGTAAGCACATTTGGAAATAAACAAACTCCACCCAGATGAGCATCCAGCTAGGATTCCATAGTATGTCAGACCTCTTTTATGCACTCTGAACTTCAAAATCCCCAAACACCTTCTGCTGTTCCTGTTCCCTTCTAATTAATTCTTTGAGTCAGCAATTGGAATTTGATCAATATAAAACCTGGGACTTCTCTGATTGTGATTTGTTACAGCTTCTCCAAATTGATCACTCTAAGAATAAAGACTAACCTTTTCAAACTTCTCATCTGGAAATATTATGATAATGAGCAATGCCTGAGCCTCACAGAGGATGCCTGCAGTATTACTATGCAATTGAACAGACAGATCATTTATAAAAGTAAAAGGTTGCTTCCAGAAAAGACATCTTTATGGAAATATTTAACCATCTTTAAATTAACAGTTCAGGTTTATTTTTTCTTTTAAGGTCTTCTTTGCCAGAAGACCACCTAGATGGTGACATTTGCTTTACAAATGACACGCTACTATTTAACACAGAAAATAGGTGCTTATCTCTACTCCAATCCATGGAACATTTTTACAGGAAGAGTCTACAAAAAACTAAGCTTCCACAACTGAAATATAATTCTCTTTATGTGAGGAGTGAGGGGGGGGGGGAGAGGAATGTAAACCAAAAGCCTTTTTAGTCTTATGCAATTTATATGAATGATCTCATAGCCACAAAATAAGTCCATGTTCAAACATTTTAGTGCTAAGTACCCAAAAAAGAGTCAAAATTATATTTGCACAATGTACATGGATGTTGGGTAGATAAACATGAATACATGTGTGCAAATGATAGAAGCTATATGTATGTCTCCTCCCTCTTGAATGTACAGCTGTTATTCCTGTCTCTTANTGACCAACATAACTAACTACCCAAATATAGTAAATCTCATCTTATGCTCCAAGATCCTACTGGGAAGGCAAAGAGATTACACCATTTAATAACAAGGAAGAAAAAGTCACAATAGCATAGTCTCTCTATTAATTTCTACTCTATTAAACAGTTTTTAAAAAATTTTACTCTGGAACCAATGAAATTAAGTTTTAGAGAGTTCTACTACTTCAATGTTTTCTAATGTGCTAGAAATTAAGTATTTGTTTGTATATTACTTCCACCATACCCACAGGCTGTGAGGAATAAAAATCTTAATTTGTTTTACTTTTGTTAAAATATGTTATTCTGATTAAATATTTTCAATAAATCATCGCCTCCTTTTCATACATGGAAGAATTTTTAAATTAAGTTTATTTTGGGTTGTATCTATCAAATGTACCAGCAAAGCCAGTTAAAACTCATGCTTTCTAATCCCATGAAATACAGTAATTCCACACGGTCCTTAGCAATTTGCACCTCTTGCTCTATGAGCACCAAAATACTGTTAATTTCGAAATGAAAAATAATAAAGAATCAGGACTAGAGGTAGAAGCAGGACCCCCTGGTGCTCCTCACATAGTTTGTGACCATGTAATAGGCAAGAGCCTTGCTCAGATTCCAAACAGCCTCCTTCTATTGTTGGCTGAATGGTGCCTTGAAATTTAGTGTAAAACAGTGTTCTTCATCCATAAGCTTCCACGTATCTATCACAAGAAATGCAAAAAAAAAAAAAAAAACCCATTCCTTTCTTAAGCAAATTGAGGGAATGTTCATAAGCCTAGGGGGAAAAAATTCTTGTGTCGTAATGTGGGTAATCTTTTTTGTCTGGGGAGTTTCTACAAGAGATTTTGTGCAAGAAAAAAAATTTCTACCTTCTACAAGAGGTTTTCTAGTAAGAGGGTTTAATCGAATAAAAAGCAACCTCTCCAATATCCACCTGTACCCATTCTTTCCTCCTTACTTCTTTTGCAGAGTTTCTCAGTCCTCAGTAAATTCAGGGAATGTGAGGAACCTGCTGCTAACCTTCCTGATCTTCTGCCAGGTGGGTAATGTCAGTAATGATCATAACAGTGGAAAAGGTTCATGTAAACATTGTTAGGAGTATAAAAGAAAAAAAGAATGCATAAAACTGGAAAGCAGAATGTTAGATCTTGAAGACAGACCAGAGATACTATAGCATTTTGCTGCAGGATGAATAGAAGTAAACAAATACCTTTATCTATTTGCACTAAGTGACTTTCTTAAGCTGCCTGTAATTTGGCACGATATATTTGTTATGCAAACAAAAATGTTTAATCACTATTTTTGTTCTTGTGTTTTACACTTAGCAGATTGTAAATGCACATTATCTTAATATTTCAGACAATCTTCGCATTCTCAACACTCAGATAAAATGTACTTTTAATATTTAGACTGGAAAAGTAGTTGGATGCTATGTCAATATATTAATAACCATCACAGTCTTCTATATCATGAAGAGAGGAAGCTGCATCCTACAGTGATTACTTTTTTGAAATAAAGAACAAAAGCATTTCACAGTTTTTTCCTCATCTATTTCTGAAACAGTAAATAGTTTCATCACTTCTTGGTAAAACAGATGGGAATTTTTCCATCTATGTTTCTTACATAAAAAAACCCAACAAATTCATTTGAGTCACAATCACATTCCCCATTAACTGAGGTTTTTACTGCATTTTCCCTATTTCCTCTTCTTTTTAAAAGGAAGAAAGAAGCGTGCAACAATTTTCCTCAGACTTACTTTTTTTTTTAGTACACTTACACACAAATACATCAGGTAGAAGGAAGAACACAGGTTTTTCACTATTTGAAGAACAGTTTTTGAAAGCTGTTTGATCCCATTTAATGGAATTTGCAAAAAAATAATTTCTATTTTCTCTCATTTCACAAAATGCACTTCTAATCTATTTACTTCTTTAAGTTAGCTTGAATCTCCTCATTACAGACTTAGCTACAAGAAAAAAAACCAGAAATTTCATTACATTAGTGCAAAAATAAACTAGACTGGCTAGAATTTTGCCTTAAATCCCACCTTTCAGGCATTACAAAGCATTAAATTACCTTATTACTTTTTTTTTTTTTTTTTTAAGAAGCTTTTAAAAAAAATCTTACTACAAAAATCTGAAAAGGCAACTTGCTTTGGTAGATCAAGTTAACTGCTGAACATAATTGAAATTAAAAAGAAAAAAAAGGCATAACCAAAACATCCACTGCCACTTCATCCTGCATTTGAAAAAACCTGGCAAACCCTTAAAATAAAACTTTTTGCACCAATTTCCATGCATGGAAATTGGTGCAAAAAGTTTTATTTTAANACACTGAGCAAAGTTCAGAAGCTGCTCACAAGCACATTGGCAATTGGCACTGCATGCAGTGCACCTCTCCATTCTAAGTGGCTAAGGACGGTAACTCGATTTTAGATAATACATTTATATCTCATATAATGCTCTATTTGTAGGTGAGAATGAGGCAGCAAAAGAGCTCTCTCCAAATAGTGTGCAGTGGGAAAATACAAAAGTGGGTCATCTTCACAGTGATGTTTAGTTTCAACAAGGATCAAGAAAAGGTGTTATTTGCAGTGATATTTACTGCTAATATTACTCTTTTTACCCTACTTGCATCTTCCTCTTTTCCAAGTCCGTTCTATTATGTCTCCATGCTTTGTTTTTTCCTTGTAAAGAAGTCTTTGGAATCTTCCTGCTCCTTGCACTGATGTCTCCAGCTCCTATGGTGTCTCTGATTTCCTAGATCAGCTGCAGGTCTGTTCTCCCTCATGCTACAGAAGCCACCAAAAAACCTTACCATGTCCAGTCCCTCCCTTTACAAAACCTTAGTGCTCTTTTATGAAGAGGTTAGGACAGTTGTAAGCACATTTGGAAATAAACAAACTCCACCCAGATGAGCACCCAGCTAGGATTCCATAGTATGTCAGACCTCTTTTATGCACTCTGAACTTCAAAATCCCCAAACACCTTCTGCTGTTCTTGTTCCCTTCTAATTAATTCTTTGAGTCAGCAATTGGAATTTGATCAATATAAAACCTGGGACTTCTCTGATTGTGATTTGTTACAGCTTCTCCAAATTGATCACTCTAAGAATAAAGACTAACCTTTTCAAACTTCTCATCTGGAAATATTATGATAATGAGCAATGCCTGAGCCTCACAGAGGATGCCTGCAGTATTACTATGCAATTGAACAGACAGATCATTTATAAAAGTAAAAGGTTGCTTCCAGAAAAGACATCTTTATGGAAATATTTAACCATCTTTAAATTAACAGTTCAGGTTTATTTTTTCTTTTAAGGTCTTCTTTGCCAGAAGACCACCTAGATGGTGACATTTGCTTTACAAATGACACGCTACTATTTAACACAGAAAATAGGTGCTTATCTCTACTCCAATCCATGGAACATTTTTACAGGAAGAGTCTACAAAAAACTAAGCTTCCACAACTGAAATATAATTCTCTTTATGTGAGGAGTGAGGGGGGGGGGGAGAGGAATGTAAACCAAAAGCCTTTTTAGTCTTATGCAATTTATATGAATGATCTCATAGCCACAAAATAAGTCCATGTTCAAACATTTTAGTGCTAAGTACCCAAAAAAGAGTCAAAATTATATTTGCACAATGTACATGGATGTTGTTGTTATGGAAGGACAGACACTCCATTTGAGGTTTTTTTGCAAAAAAGAATTTACAAACATTTATTTTAGGAGGTCAATAGTGCATTCTCTCTCTTGGCCAAGCAATTTTTGTGATGCTGTTAGGCAGGATTATTTGCACAACCTATGCTTATTAAAAACTGTAAAAAGAAAAATTTAGTTTTAATTTTAGCCCACCATGGAACATGATTTTTTTACTTTCAAAATGAAGTCCTCTAGTCAGCTATCCTATAATGTCTGTGCAGTGTCATTTTATGACACTCATGTTCCGATACTCTACAGCACTTAGACAGTATTGTTGACTGCAGTGCAACAATTTGAATACTTAAAGTTAAGTACATACTTTTTGGGACCTGGGCCTAATACTTCCTTTCATTGTTTGTATGTATTGCAAATGGTTTTTGCTTCCTTCTGGATGCAGGGTAGCTAATTATGTTTTAGTCCCTGGGCATCCAGCAGGCATAATATAAACCCAGAAGTTTATGGCTGATTTTTTGTCCCAGTGCAAGCTAGCTAAAGGGGCAGTTATGGACTTTTACTCCAGAGCAGCTTCCTCCTGATATCCAAGGGAAGTAATCTCCTGGCTATGCTAAGTCATCCAAAGACCTACCATATAATCTAATTGAACTATTGATTCCCAAGCTAGAGCTTCTATTTAACATTCTAGAGAGAAAGAAAAGAGAGAGAAAAAGGTTTTACAGACACAGTAACAGAATGCTGCACAAATCTTCCTCCGCTTCTGTTGCTTTATGTTCATTTATCACAAAGATTATGCAAAAATGTAGTTACAGTACAATGACAGTATCCCCCTCCTTCTCTGAAATATATTCTCCTTTTTATTTCAAATTGCAAATTCTTAAACAGGGAATATGTGTTTTTCTCTAATAAGAAAGAGTCTAACTGCAAGGAGGAATAGAAGAATGGAAAGCATTTCATCACAGCATCATCTCACATTAGTTATGAGTCTAGACAGCTGGTAGTACCATCAGTATGACAGAATCCTTCTCAGCTCTTTTGTTTATTTAGCTTGTTGTTTAGTTTTGTTTTGGTTTAATTTAAGAGAAGGGTGAAAAAAAAGTGTAGTTTGCATTTTAAAAATTCCATTAGAAACCTACTTTATCTTTCATTCCAACTGCAAGATCAACAAACTCCCTAGACAATTGTTTCCTATGAATATTAATTGTTACGACCACACAGTGTGTTTACTAATCTTTTTTAGAAATAATGCAAGCATTATGGGGGCAAGATATTAGTGCCATGAAACTAGAAAAGTATTTTGAACATTTGACCAACAATAGAGGTTCTATTCTGTTAATTCTGTTAACCTGATAGCTATTTACAGAAAGCTACATGTGCTGATAGCAAAATGTGCCATTCCTCTGCATTTTTGATAAAGCAAGTCAGGATTATTCATACCAGTATCAATGTTACTTCCTTACAAAAGTATTCCATGCTGCTAACTGATCCCAGAATATTTAGTTTGTATCACCAAAATAATTTAATAAGAAAATGCCTTCATTTATAAAAATGACATTATGAGATTTGCTCTTGCTTATCAAAATATTTTCTTATATTTGAAGGGGTTCAAAGCACTTCTCAATTGTTTCTCTGATAGATTTATACATTTGGAGATCTTTTAAGTCACGAATTAAGCAACTCCAGGAAGCTGGGCTCTTGACAGAATAATTTAAAATCAGGTCTGAAAATAGTCTGATTTTTTAAATGTAGTTATTGGCAGAAAATAACACTGGTGGTTCTTCATTCCATGCTTTTCATGGCTAATTTGTAAGTTATAATAACCATTTCCTCTCTGTCAGCCCCTGAAACTTCCCTAAACAGTTAAGCAATATGTTGATCATTAAGAGCTACGGTTTACTCTAGTCTTCTACTTATGGTTTTGGGCACTGAAGCTGAAAAACAGGACATCTGGCAACAACCTACACTAGTATTGTTCCTGCCTGTTTTCCACTGGGATTATAAGCGTGGAAACTTTCATCTTATCTAGGACAACAACAAATCTTCAAGGGAAAAATTTCTTTCTGCTGATGAGGTCCATATACACATAAGGGAAATGGAGTGACATAAAAACCCTAGGAGAGATTTCCCCAGAGAGGGAATTACTGCCTTAGGGTCCCTTTGCAAGCTGCAATGAAGGAGCAGTTGTGTGAAGACAGCCAAAGAGATCTGTCAGGAAAAGCATTGCACCAGGCAGGGATTGCAAGGCAATGAGTTGCTGCAAGGGTGGTGATCCTAACAAAAAGGAAGCAAATGGAAGGATACCATTTCCTCCTAGCACTCTGACAAAAAAATCCTAGCCCCCAGCTTCAGCAAGGACTGTACACCAAACATTTTGCACAGCTTAAAAGCTATGAATGCTTCAGGAGAGTAAGCACTGGGTGAGGAGGAGCCCAAGGGAAAGAACAGAACCAAGGCAGCTGGCCAAACAGCAGCCCACATCAGCCAGAGGGGTCTGTGATCCATCCAGGGCAGAGAAGAGGTGAAGAAGAAAGTGCAGGAGAGAAGACACATGGCATCAAGGCATCAGGCAAAGGACAAGAGCACATATAGTGTGGAAAATATCCTTAACCCATTTCCTGCTTCTTTTTGTATATTAACTGCAAAACAAGAACATTGCCAAATCCCAGGTCCTTGTGTCAGTTCAGAAATGAAGGCAGAGTCATTACTGGCATTGTTGATGCAAAAAGGGTCTTTGGCTGATGGATTTTCTTCAGTGTTTTCTCAAGAATAATGATCTGTCCTTGACATTTTGCTTAGGTTCTAATACTGCTGCAGTAATACACAGGTAGCTGGCCAGGTCTGCCTCTCATTCCATCACATTTTGCAGCTATTTACTGGTAAACTGTATTGAAATTACTCTTTTCTGTTGGCAGCAGTTTGGTCTAATGTGACTAATATGTCTTCTCTATGAGAACTGTCCATATTACAAAAAGAGGACCATATGAACTCCTGTTAGAGTTTTGTTCCCTGCTAGCAGCAATGTCTCAAGATTTCTAAAACCAGGGGTCATGTCTAATTTTACCTTGTTGACCAAAGCCTATAGGTATTAGAGGAAAATTCAGGAGTAAAGCCCAAGAGACAGCAGCAAGCTACCTTAGCTTTCATTTTCTGCAATAGCTAAAAGAATCATGAGATCATCATCTAAGTCCTCCTCCATTAACTGTGCATTTGAATTGTTCATTTTTTATGAACATTTACATTTTTTATTTTTATTATTTTTTCCCTGTCTATTAAGGAATCACCAAGACAAACTCCTTATCAGCTTTGTCATAAAGCTGATAAAATATATGAATTCTACATCACCAACACCTCATACCACAAATTTTGAAGATTTCACCGTAACTGCCAATCCTATTCCTAACTGATACATAAAGAATTGATAAAATACATAAAACCCTGAATGGCTCAACACAGCATCGCCCTATTCAGTAGAAAGACAGGGACCTTTCCCTTAGGAATTCAGCTGAAATAAAACTGTGTCATTTTTAGTGGACCACAGATCAGTCATCTGTAATTTTTCAGCAATACAGAAATTTCTTGGCCTAGCCGTGCTCCTTCATGATGTTTTTCTCCTGAAGTTTATTGTAATGGGCTCTGGCATTAAATGCTTTTTCCCAGCTACCCCATTTGCTAGAAAGTACAGCTTCATCTAGTGACTACTAATGAGGTATGGTTTTTGTTGGGAATGCTGAAAGCATCTTCAAAAGCACTTTGGAAAGGACTCAGGCTGCAAGCTCAGGCAATGAAAAAAAGTATTTTAGACTTACACAATTTTGTAACTCACTCCTTCCTCCTTTACAAGGCATTATGCTTTGCTGACAACCCCAAAATGAAACATACCAAAAAAAAAAAAAAAAAAAAAAGAATTTGAAGTGCACAGTGCACTTTTCTCCTCAACCCAACTGCAACAATTATACACACTTTGCAATGGCTCAACATCAATACGAATCCATTTACTGAGAACATTTGTGATGTCCATCATGTCACAGGCTGTCAGGCTACTTTCTGGAATTTAACTACATAAACCAGCTCCTTCTGAAGCAGTCTCACTCCTCTGATTTCCTCTCATTTTGCTTGTAGGAAAAGGTGTAACTCGAGATTTTCAAAGCTAATAAAATCTTGGAGATTGCCTATGACAGAAAGGTTCAAGTAATAGTTCCAGTAGTGGTAACACATATCAGTGAACATTTTTCCCCTCAAAGAGCTCATAATTATTTCTCCATTTTATCTTTTTCTCCAGAGTTCCATACATTCACAGAACCTGTGCAAGTGTAGGTTGTTTTGAAAAGAACAGTGCATTTAAGGACTTAAAATGGCAATATTCTATTAAATCCTCTTTTCACAATTTGACAAAGGTCATAGACTCTGTGGTAACAATGCTTCTAATCAAAGTGGTAAATTCTTTTTAAGCAATCATCTGAATGGAAAATAGAGAAATTCCAGCTTTCAAGTGGTTATATATTGTCATATGTATTTCTTCTGAAAATTGTTTGTTTGAAAAGGTGGAAAGTTGAGCTGCTTAACACAATCACAGCAATCAACAAACATAGGAATATGACTGTACTTCCTATTAAAATGCTAGAACTTGGTCCTTTCTTGCTTATTTTTTTTTTCTCCTTCCAAAACTGCTTTGTGATACTTCAGCTATAAAAGCAGCCAAATAAAACATGTTTATTCTTTCCAGTGTTCTGAAACTCTCTGAATTATAGGAAAAGAGAATTGTTAAACTGCAAAAGGTTCATTACAGTATACTGATTTTCTACAAGTGATGTTTTACTTGCTTCTATTAATTTGGCTTTCCATGGTGCAGAGGCAGCCTTGCACCACTAATCTGCCCACTGCAAAACTGTAGTTTGAGCACTGCAGTAATCCTTCTGGTCACCCACCCAGCAAGCACATGAATCATTAGATTCTTAGTCAGAAAAGATACCTGTGTATTTGGAGAGCTGCCAAATAAGTCCAGACAAAGTTCCTGATAACAAGAAGACTTTTTTTTCTACATTTGAACTTAAAAAGGAACAATTTCTCTTTGCAAGCAGCTCCAGAACAAGGAACGTTTTGCCCTATGTGCAGGATTCTTCAGCAGAAATTATTTCCCTTTCTACCGCCACTTTTTTTCCACAGCAATATGCATCCATTTATATATACAAAAAAAAAAAAAAAAAATTAAAAAAAAAATTCACTAACTGATCACTAACAACTCGTGCTCACAGATCTACAGTAATTTCTTCATCTGATTTCAATGAAGGGTCATCCAAGAGGGTAGCAAAGCAGTGCTTAGGCTGTAAACAGGGAAGAACCAATGACAGCCAGAGAGCTATGAGGCCCTTCCATCCTTCAGTCAAGTTGTCACTGCCCCTTCAGCACAGGGGAAGAAAAGTCAAAGAAAATTTGCAGCAAGTTAAGCATTCCCATAAGACTTAGTGGGAGTGGCTCCAGATACCTGTTTTCCAATTTTTTTTCTTCGGGGAGAACAATTTTTGGAGGAACTAGGTGACTAGCTTCCATCAGAACATGAGGTACAGTGTGAAGTATTATGGGACACTTGAGAGACAACAGGTGTCTAAGAAATAGGTAGTAAAGTGCAGGGTTGTCAGTGAAGATAGTAGCACTGGCACATGAAATAGCAGGAGTAAGTAATTGAAGCAAGGGAAAGGAGTGTCAGGTGAGACAGCTGAATTGGCATGTGAGTCTCTGGAGATCTTGAGAGACATCGGTTTGGAGAATCAGACTCTCTTCTGCCATCATTTACTGAGTCTCTTTCTACTCCTCCTAAACTGAAAAGAATCAGACAGGCAATACCACATCTAGCATCACTTAAATTTAATCTTGGTGATCTGCAGGTGTTCATGCCTCCTATCATTAGGGAAAGGGTTGGGTGGGTGGAGGGTTTTTTAACCCTACTGTCTAGCCTGAGCTAAAGTCCTGACAGCAAGTTATTGTTTGCTTCTGGTACTTCTTAACTAACACACAAAATCTACACCACTACCTCGTTTACTTGTTTCCACCAGGAGGTTAGCACACACCAGAAATATATTTTATAGGTCGTATCTATTACTTTGCATAGATAATCCTTCAGTCCTCACCTCCATGAGTGTGACAAGGAGTTTTTCAGCCAGGAAAGCAGGAAAGAGGCATCTCCTCTCAGCACCCTTTGATGCCAACCTGCAGTAGCTCTGCAAAGCTGATCTGCTATCACAGCCAGGGACCATGTCAGGGGACAGTCCCTGCTGTGCTCCATACAGGAGATTCCCAATTCCTAAGCCTCTTCCTTCACAGCAATGTGTCATTGAAATGCACATAGAGTTAAACCTCTACACTGTCCCCTTAAAGCCAGCTCTTGGTCTAGGAAAACAGAATTATGTAGGTTTTGTAGCAGACAGCAAACTTTATAGCATGAGGAAAAGAGGTAAAATTCTGCCCACAAGGGAAAAACTGCAAGGAAAGCAAAACCAGAAGATTATTTTGGGTATGCAGTTATGAGGTAGTTTTAAAATAAATAAATAAATGGACCAGCTAGTTTACAAACATGACTGAGGAAAAATAAATATTCAGACAGGTTTGGCTGCTTCATTATTTCCCCTGATGCT
Source organism: Florisuga fusca (assembly GCA_038090715.1). Classification (NCBI taxonomy): domain Eukaryota; kingdom Metazoa; phylum Chordata; class Aves; order Apodiformes; family Trochilidae; genus Florisuga; species Florisuga fusca. Next base: position 8,961,936 of record JAAWXA010000001.1, on the reverse strand, counting down.
TTTCACACGTCTTCACTCTCAAGCACTTAAAATACATACCAAAAATATTTGCTGCTCCCTTAAGCCACTTTTAGCTTACCTGCCTAGTGCTCACATACAGTTCCCTTGCAACACCAAGCCATAGTATTGTGTTACTAATTTTTTACCCCAACTCCACTGAGATACCAAGAGAAACTTGAATGGAAGATCAAAAATTAAAGAGGCAAAGGGATCTTTTAATATATTTGCTGTCAAACCTTTGTGAGGCCTTAATCCTAGATGCCTTTTTTCCTCCTTCCATAATACCTACTCAAGATTTTTCTGTTCCACAACAAAAAAGATCCTCAACCTGAAAAATTAAGTGTTCTTTTTTCAAAAAATGGTGATTTGGGCACAAGTTCCCCCCAACTTTGCAACTGTGCCCAGGAATCGTTCTTCACAAGTTTGATGAGGAATTGACTTCTGGTCTGTTACCATCAACCCTATCACCCACCACCATTTCCTTGCTGCAGGGCATTTTTGCCCAACACACCAATCCAGAACAGTGTCCAACAGCTGGTTCAAGTCACATTTTCACTTAACCATCATGGGTTCATGGTCCTTATCTATACAGGGACAGTGAAAAAAAAAGCCATATTAATATCTAGTAGGAGTAATTGTGCTAAGTTTAAGCAATGATATTTCAAAAATAAATAAGATTTTAATTTAAAAAATAAACCTAACTAAAATTAAATTGCAATTATGACAATCTTTGTGAAAGGCCCAAGAGCAGGGTTCAAGTGTCTCATTCTTACACAGGTGTGGAGCAAAAGGACAAAGGGAAATGGTTTGAATTTGCAGAAGGGAGATTTAGTTTAGAGATTAGGAAAAAATTCTTTCCTGTGAGGGTGGTGAGATGCTGGAACAGGTTATAAAGGGAAGTTGTGGCTGCCCCCTCCCTGGCAGTGTCCAAGGCCAAGTTGGATGGGGCTTGGAGCAACCTGGGCTGGTGGGAGGTGTTCCTGCCCATGCAGGGGGGTTGGAACTGGGTGAACTTTAAGGTCCCTCCCAATCCAAGCTAACCTATGATTCTGTATTTAAAACTTTCACACAACAATTGGTTTTTTTCAATTAGAATTTGTTGCAATAGTTCCTGAGGATGAGGGAGAAGGGATATTCACTTCTATGTATTCAACAAGCAAACTCAGTGATTACATAATGGAAACCACAGCAACCACCTACAATCTGAAAAAAATATAATTTTTCCCCTCCAAAAATAGGGCCAGAACCAGGCATCAGTGGATGAGATCTATTTCTAAAACCTGGCAGACTCGATCCCCAGAAGTTATTACATTTTTTCTTTTGTAATTTTTATGTTAAACATATTTTGAGAAATTTATTTACTTATACACTCAACACGTTTAAATTATTATTTTTTAACTCACTGTAGCATTTTATATCTATTAACTGAAGTACAATTGTTTCCAAAACCTGCTCGATATATGAATCAGTAGAATAGTAAAATATTCAATGTTTGAATCTACTTCAGACAATTACCTGAATATATGTTTCATTCTTTATGAATACCTTAAATAATGTGTCTATAGGTAACCAGCAAGTATTCCCCCTATTGTAAAGACAGTATTTTGCAGCAAAACAACACTGAATGGCAACTTCAACTTTCAGAATTCATTAGCTATCGACTGATAGAAACTAATCCTTCACTCAGAAAGCAGAAAAATAGTAGGAAAAAAAGCCTCTTAAAAGTCTATTACTTAAGTTTTTCCTGCTTTAAATCAGGAATAAAAATGGCTATTTAAATTACTTTCATGTCAATCCATCTACTATGATCTGCAGAGAGCTATTTAAGAAGACAAAGAGAGACTAAAGAATATCTTCACTTGTGCTACTGTCAAACCTGGTATGCTTCATATTTATCATGTTCTACTAATATTTCTTCAATCTCATCTTTTTGCTGCATTGAGTCTTTCAACGGAGAAAGTTATACACATTATTGTAAAGACAGAGGACTGTTTATTTGCCCCAGTGAAGGAAAAAACTTAAGTGTTTGAAAAAGCACATGGAGAAGATGACATATGACTAAGAGCTTCCATTGTAATAAAAAGATATAACAGTAACAATTGTAAACCTGCAGAAGCACAACAAATATATGATTACCCCTGACTTCTCCAGTACAGACAGCAAGATAGAAAATAACATGAAAGAAAAGAATAAATATATTTCGTAAATCAATTAAAAAACTCACCAGTTCCACGTACTTTGTACTGTATGAAAGTACAACCTACTTAGGTAAAAAACATACAAAAAAAGGAATTACTAAATTGTCTGTAGAAATAAATTTTCAGTGACATCAGGAGTCTGAAAACCTTTCAGAAAACACTCCAAAGCCCGGAATGAGATGTCTGCTGCTGTTGCCTTCTTTCTTCTCCAGCCTTTAAAATCCCCTCCCAGTAAAGAGACATTAGAGAACTTCATGGAATATCTATTGGACTGTTCCATGTCTATCCTAGTGCACTGGGAACCTACCTAGCAGAAAGACCACTGAGTTTTATGTCTGTTCTCCTCTACCCAAAGGAAAAATGTAATAACAGGCCAGGGCTATCAGCAATTTGTGGACAGTATCTATTGCAGTGCACTATTGAAAATATGATTACAGAAAATAACCATGTAGAAACACCTGCAGGAATCAGGGATTAATCTTAAATTTGTGCATCCAAAATCCCATACTTTTTAGGTCCAACACATAGAGAAGTTCATTCTTTAAAAAAGGAAGGGCAGTATATTCTGGCTTTATGATAGCTTGGTGAGAGGTGACAACAGTGTGAGATCTTCTGGTCTGAAGTCTTAGCTGAGGATTTTCTCTATTTGTAGCAATAGCAAGTGGATGAAGAACTTCAGGTCTGCATTATGCCACACCTTGCCACACCTTGCTATGAGCTGCCTAGCCTTCTCTTTGGTCCTGCCTTTCCACGTGAATTAGCCCACCTGGATTCATTAACCAAACTCCACCTTAAAGATTTTATTTGCAAATAAAAATATGTATTTCTAAGCACCAACATATAGAGTGAAGGGGAAAAGTAAACTCTATCTAATCAGAATACTGACATGAGTGCTTGGGCTGTAAATTTGTAAATCTGGCTAAATCCATCAATTTATTTTGACATATCCATTTCTTTATGACAAGTGGAAAGAATAGTTAACACCTTACTTGGCTTAAATTTCCCTATTTAGACATCTCCAAGACTCAAGAATCACAGATCCACATACAAAGGGCCAGCTCAGAGAACACTGGCACATGGTTCTGAAAAGACACATGGTTCTGGAAGACACATGGTTCTGAAAAGCAGCAGAAAACCATTCAGCAATAAAGGAATCCCAAATGTAATGTTAAAACTCACATGCCTGAAAATAAAATAGCAATGAGTAATCTCCATGCGAAGCTTGGGAATTAAATTTCAGGACAATGGATGAAAACCAGTGGATGGGCAGAAGATCAGAGAACTCTTTCAGATCAGAGCAATAACCACCTTGCTTAGACTGCAATAGCCAGAGACACAAGTCTCCCAGGGAGCAAAGGAGGGTGCTGCAGTTGGATTGCTGTGCCCCAAAACCTTTGCATGGTTACTCATCCCCCCCACACCATGCTGGGACATGCGCATGGAGGGTCTGGCAGGGAGAAACTGTGCTGTACCCTTTGCTTGTTCTCTTGAAATAAAGTCAAGTTCCTTTTCAGAGAATCAAACTCATCTCAACTGATGTCTAAAATCTGCTGCTAAGACAGGGGACTCTGTCTATAATCAAAGTAGACATGAATAGGAGGAGGGACATTTCCTTCTGCTATCCTCAGTTTTGCCAAATTTAGGTATATTTGTGACATTTCAGACAGTTAGAGCCATCCATCAGCATCTCTGTCACTAGCTTTGGGGTTGCAAAAATGGAAACAAGATGTTGCCTTGGAATGCATCTTTGCAAAATTCTGCAGATTCAAAAACACCTCACAAGTTTCTCTATGCAACCAGAAGCTGCTGCTGTAACACGATAAGCAAGATAGGTGCTGCATTAAATGACCATGTGAATGGTCACTTAATAAAATGTTAATAGTAGGATCCTGAACTCAGGCAGATTAACTTTCCTATTATTTACCCAGAATATCAAAACGTGCCACACTGTAGCCCAGAAAAACAGGCAGTGTGCTGGGGGGTTGAAGAAATCAGTATTCTGGTGCGGTAATAAAGGTTTCTTTCTCCAATGATAATCAACTCTGCATAATTAAAATAGCTCAGACTGCTGAACTAATTTTCAGACTGGAGGTTTCTTCCTGTAGCAACACTTACACACAAAGTTTCTACTGCGGCTGAATTTAATCGTGAGTCTAATTACAATTTTAATGAATATCTTCAAGACTGCATGTAAACTTGCACTTCACAGTCTTGCTATCAGAGCATTTTTAGAAGCTTTCTGCATTTAATATAAAGGATTGTTCTGAGAGATGCTCATGGTAAAACAGTATTTTTTAAAAGAAAGTTAAATCATATTTGGGGAAATTGAAATTATGTTTAAAGTTGGTTTAAAATAAATTTAATTTTAATATGCATATTTCAGAATATTCTTACTATACATTTAATAATGAAGAGTATTTGGCCTATTTCTAGCCAAGTTCTAACTCCAGCATGGTCCAAATTATATCTGTTGAGTTTCCCTTTTCTCCACTCCTATTTGTAAATACTTAAGGCTTCGTTGTGCATTTTCTCAAGAGAGGGCAAAAACCAACACAGGATATTCTCTGTTCACAGGAAAGAAGCCAGATTTAATGGTCAGGTCCAAAATACTGCACCAATTCTATCTGAATCGCTTGATCTTTTTATGAAATGCTAGTGCAGCAAGCTAAAAATTCACTATCAGCCTCACATAAATCAGAAGCTTTTTAATTAAACATGAAAACTGACTATTCACTGTTTCTTCTTCTATATAGAGCTTAGGTTTTTTTTACACTCCCCTCAGATTTGCAATGGCCAAACTGATGTACCATTTACACTACAGCAGCACAGGTAAAATATAAATGGTCTGGTAATCCAGGAGTTGGCAGATTACCTCCCTAGGTCCCAGGCAGATAGATTCAAGGTGACAGGACATGAACAGGCTGTAGCAGTTATTGATGTACCCATCAGTACTGAGGTCATCAATACAGAATAAGCATTTTTATGTTCCAGAGTTAAACCTCAGCTAAGGTTTCTATGAGGAAGCCTGTTCAGATGTGCTGAAGGTTTCCAGGGTTGAGTTTCTTTCTCTCCACTCCCCCTGTATATTTCAATGGAGAAACTGTCTTTCTTATTTGCTTTGGAATTTAGATCTAGCAGCAACACCTTCAATTACTGAGTCCTGTTCTGTGCTTCTATAGAATAATAGTATACAGGAACTCATAAACTTATAAATCATAACGTTGAAAACAGTTAGGTTTCTTGTCCAGCTGGGAGGTTGTTCTAGAATCCCTCTGATTTACTGACTACATTCCCCCTTGAATGGTGCCTAATTTTCTGTGCAGGTGGATTTCTCCTCTAGACCCCATCCTGTCCCCTGCTGTGGTGCTGGCACCTCCTGCATACACAGTTCAACACAGAATCTTCACTCTCCTGCTTCAGGAACCTCCCCATGCCAGAAAATACCACTTAGACCTCCAACCATCTGGAAGTGGTATATTTCATAGCAGATTTTAAAAGTGATCCAGAAGAAAAACTTTTTTTTTTAATTGTTTATTTTGATTTTTCCTTTCTTTCCTTCCTTTTCAAATCCTTGATTTGAAGTTTCCTTCAGTTCAAATGTCCATCTAAATGCACCAGTGTGGCTCTTGAGTTTTTCTGGCCAGCACTGAATTTCACGAAGAGAATAGGTTAAAAGTTGCTTTTTAAAATTTAGAAGTTTATTCAGAAGCAGCAGAATTCTAACCTGTGCATTTAATGGATAAATTCAGCCAGGTTTCAGTAAAATTTGAATGTATAGTGGAGGTTGTTTTTTTATCTATTTTTCTTTACTCTGGAAAACACCACCTCAGTATTGGAACACACCTATGTTTAGCTGTGCTGTAAGTGTTAGGAACAAAAAAAGGGAAGATTGTTCTTCTGTGAGTCTTTTACTTCTAAACATGCCCTATCAGGTAAAGGTCTCCAGCCCAAGATGTAATACAGGTAATAATAATTTGCCCTACTCAGTATGAAGCCCATTTTTCTACTTGATTAAGTACCAGTACAAAAAACTGTGGGGAGAAAAAAAAAAAAAAAGGCAACAAAAAAACACCAAAAAACCCCCAAAACCAAACCAATAGAGAACAAAAACTAAACTGTCCAGAGTTTAAGAAACAAGCAAATAAACAAAAAAACCCCAAAACCAAACCAACAGGAAAAAAAAAAAAGCAGGTGGGATTTCAAGGTTAATCTAATCTGATGTAACTGCAAACCAGTGCAGAAAGGTGCAGCTCTATCCCCCCCCCAACCTCCCTACGATGCATGATGCTGCATCTTACTTCTGCCTGTTCACATGGACAACCTCACTCATCTAATGAATAGGTAAACTTTCTGGTTGTCTTTCAGTCAGAATTTCAAGCAGGTCTGACTGACTGGGTTGTTGTACACCGGTAACACAGGAGTAAGGACAAAGAAGTCTCTGAAGGTGCCACCTTCTTGCATCTCGGTCTGCTCAGCCTGCTGTGATACCCTGCACCATGCCCAGAAAACCAGACTCTGCTTTCAGGCTAGCAACAGATGCAATAATGGTATTTTTGCTTTTTAAATTACACACACAGAGGAAGAATGAAGTAACTAAAAGCATGATGAGAGCTGGAAATACCTACAAAAAGGATGAACCTAAGGAAGTCCACACAGCCCTTCAGATGTACTTACAAAGAGTAGGAGCCAAAAATGAGAAGATACACGGGAGGTGGTCTGATTTTTCACATAGCACTGGCTAATTCAGAGCACAAATATTTAATGGTTTTCAGCTATCTTAGACATAGAAGACTAAGTACGAAACCATTCCAGAAATTTGAGGAGAACTGCATTCCTTGTAAAAATGAAACACATGAAGTATGTGCTTTTAATCAGGGCACAGAAGAATGTGAAATTACAGAGGGGGTTGTGATCAATCTAAGCCAATTTTGCAAGTCTAACTAGGACCAGATATGAGATAAGATTGTAATTGAGGTCTGGTAATAAAACTGAGTGTGCACTGGAAAACACAGAATTAACCCTGAACTATGCAATTAGACTTTACAACACAACCATAGTTGTGCAAAACATAATGAAGATTAGGGAATTATGAAAGGTAAGCAATTCTCTGATAACCACAGCCACAATTAAAGATACACAACAGAAGAAAGATGTCATAAAAAGGGATAGGGGAGAGTTTCAAAGTTTGAACCCATTATGGCAATTAATGCAAGCTGCAACAACAGAAAGAGGCCAGAAATGAAATGAAATAAGTGAAATTGATTTTTATAGCTTCACAGCAGCTTGCAATCTCCAGCAACATGAGCTGCTGACAAGAAAACATCACCTCTGCCAGCTCACTTCTCTGATACAGGTGAACAGTCTATAACCCCATTTTAAGCAGGCAGGACATTCCCTCCTCGTACATCAGCCCAGCCCATGCACCAGGGAGTAGTTAGGAACAGGTAATAGAAAGTAAATGGGTGAAAAATGCAACTTACAGGAATGACTGTTCCCTCTAGGGAGGGAACTAAGCACTAAGCACATGCATGAGAAAGAAACTGCAATAACACCAGTGAAAAAGAAGTAATTGTTATCACGTTAAAAATTTGTCCTACATTCAGTCTCATCAAGTAGATAGGCAAGAATTATTAAAGAATCATCTCAACCAATGTTCTGGGGACAAAGTTCACCCATAAAAACAAAACACAGCTAATTCCATTGCCTGTAGAAATGCTGCTCTTACCTTATGACAGAAGCTGAAACAGGAGCCCAAGAGACACATTGTTCTGGGCATATGAGAAAGAAACAGGTAACAGAGTGAGAACACACACTCTGCATTGTTTTAAAAGCAGAAGGAATAAGGGAGAGAGGGATTGAGATCATACTTTATTTAGAGCTAAGTGACAAAGCAGGGAGAAGGTATGCGAAAAGGGATCATTTTTAACACCTGCTGAACATGAGATACCAGCAGAAGAGAAGGAATATGCTGTATTTCAAGTATTTTTCATGTACAATTGTGAGAGGCTGTCATAATAAGTGATGTACTTAAAAAAGGCTCATATGCATGTATAACAACAAAACAAACAAACAAACAAACAAACAAACAAAAAAATCCCAAGCATTTTTTCATACTCATGTGGATTCTGGTCACTATCCAATTATAACTGAAAGCACAGATATCTGGTCACATAAAAGATACTTAGGATTATTTAGATTATCTTTAAAACTGGGAAAAAAACAACAGAAGACTCAGAGTGGAAACTCCAGGCAATTTTTGGCAGGGCTACAACTAAGACAAAGCAAAATATCAGAAATATAAATCCCATATAACAAAAATAACAAACAGAAAAATCATTAACTGAGTGAAGCACATAAGCAAACTGGGGTAAGGTGAATAATCCATAGAGAAAACTGTTTTATGTACTATTTTTTAATGCTGGGATAAAAATTTTGACACTTTCTTTTGTTTCTCCCAAGTCCCCTTGCTAAGGATTGCTGAAGGCACTGTGGAATATGCTGGTTCAGTTTTTTGGGATAGATCACTGGAGGTTTTCTAAATAGGTGGGCAGTGGATTTTACCAGCACTCATCTGAAACTTCCCTAGCTTTCTCCAGGGTACAGGGTAAGCTGGATCAGGTTTCCTGTTTAAATTAATTTGGAATTGCTTTTTCCAAGTGACTGGGGTTTGCCAGTTTTTTCTGCTTTCCTTTGCTGGAGATGGAATGTTACTTTCTGTCATTATACTTTTCAGTCAGAATCTTCAGCATTTCAGGAAATATACATTACCTGATCCTTCTTGCCTTCTACCACAATTCATTTGTGTTGAGTTCTAAATTTTTCTTAACCAAGTACAGTTCTATTCCTGTCAGATTTGCCCAGCTCTGAGATCCCATCTGCTTGGCTATATATTCTTTAACAGATTTTGTTTGCTATATGCTGACCTAGTTCAAAGTTACATTTGCTCATTGACTGTTCTGTACTCCACCTTCTCCCATGTCTACCTCACCAGAAAATTTTATAGGTATGCAGTTAGATTTTTCACCTAGGGCATTTTTTTAGAGATGAGAAACAATACAAATCCAAGTATTGATCCCTGAGGACCCCATTCAATACTTTACCTAACCTGAAAAGCTCCACTTACAATCACTTTTTATTCCATATGTGTAACCAATGAGCTATTAATCCAATTTCATATTACTGCATCTCTTGAACCCTTGAAGCTCTTTACTGTGGGCAGTTTTGTGACAATGCTTTCTGCTTAAATACACCACATTACACCCCTTCACTGGACTTGAATTATGCTTCATGTAGCAGTTAATATGTTGGGCCTCTTAATGATTTTCCTTTTGCTTATGCCTTCTTTGCTTAGCAGAAAAGGAAACTACTAAGTTCTTGCAGTGGTAACTTTGTTCTTCCACACAGGAAAAATGCAGTGATCAAGATTGACTCCCATTTTTTTTTGGCTGTTCTCTCTAACACGTGGGTTCGATTGCTCTGGTACACCCAAAAGAGCCATCATAAGATGTCTCACAGACAGATCTTAAGCTCCTCCCAAGACACTTCTGCCTTTTTGAAAGCTCTACCACTCCCTATAAAAATGGGGATTAACACAGAGCCCACACTGAGCAAGCAGATCTCATAGCAAAACAATTCCTGGGCAAGCTGAGGTAACACAAGCTTTTCAAAGAGAAGAAAAGCTTCAAATCTAGCAAAGTTTCCTGTGCTGACTGGAGGTGTGGAAGGGAATTTCTGACAAGTCAAGGAGAGTAGGACTGATGCATCAGGCTGCTGTAGTGCCCTCTCCAAATCACTCTTCCAGAGGATGACATTTTGCTCATCAGAGGGGAGACTGTATAGGACAGCAGAAGCAATTCAGCATTTTAAGCTGCTGTTCCCATCTTTATCTGGCTCTTGTTGAGAAAAAACATGTCATCCTGCCCTCTCTAACACTAGACTTTATGGAGAAGTTAGGGATCCTAGCCATTTCTTTAAGCCATTTCTTGGGTTTTAAAGGAAACCCAAGGCCTGAAGGAAAAAAAAAAAATTAAAAAATAAACTAAAATCATCAGTGCTGAAAGAGATATTAATATACCGGAAAGGGGAATGTAACAACCTCTGCATCTACAGATGGAAGAGATATGGGATATCGTTCAGCCATAATAAGAGAAGCTTTAGGCCTTTCAGAATGGGCACCAGGACTGGGGACAGGCAGATGTCAATTCTGTTGTAATGATCTACAGGCTGGGAGATGCATAGAGTTAATTAAAATTTTGGAAGCCTCACAACATCAGGCAGACCAAACCAACTGATAACTCCATCAGAGCAGCACTCTGGAGCTAGACAGGGATATTCAAAATCAAAAGGCACACCACAATAAACCTAATAAGCCATCTAAACATTTGAAACATGTGCACATAAATATTCACATATATAAATGTAGATATGAGCACACATACCAACTAATCTCATGGCTCTTTGGAGGTCTGCTTCAAGATTTTAAATTTTGGATTTGGCTATCCTGCACTTCTAATGAGGTTATTTATATATAATATGAAGTTACTGGTTACCCTGCTAAAGGACTGTAGAGTGTTCAGTGGAATTAGATAGGACCTTCTCTTCCTCCCAAACACAACTCAGTTAGAAGCTAGGTCATATTATTTTAAATGTGTTATTAGATCATTATGTAATATTTTTTCTATCTTTATCTGATATACCATCTGCTGCATAAAACCCATCACCACTTCCAAATTCTTCTGTTCACAGCTGAGGGGACAGCTGGACTAGATCCATTAGATCAAACTATCCTACCCATTTGATATCTTTTCAAATAAATACCTCTGCATTTTTTCCATGGTATTGCCCATACCTGGAGTAGTGCCCTTATGCATCTGCAAAACTGCCTCATTATCCTCCTTTGAACTTTCTTAGTATCAACTCTTGTGCTGATGTGAGGTGGAGAGGAGAGAACAACAGGAGGTAAGAGTGGGTCCAATGCATGTTAACTTCTGCAGAGCTGCAGCAAAGGCCTGAGGTTACAAGTAAAGAATAATTTTGTTTCTGTTCAGCAAGTTGAATTATTCTTTTTCCCAGCATCCATGAAATAATTCTACATTAAGTATAGCTATAAAACCATGACCCTGGAGAAAGGACTTGGCTCTAGGCCAAGTGTTTTTCATATTCAGTTTCACTTTCCTGGTATAAAATATTTAAGAAAACATAATTCTGCTTAAAATAATTCCATAAAAAAATCATATTCTTGTCTTCTTTATATGTATAGGAGTCAGACATTTCAAAATTATTTCATCCAGCACAAGGCTTCAGTCTCCCCTATGCTGTAAGTAATCGGTACTTGTGAAAACCTACAGAAACTGTACTGAAAGGCAAGCCAATAACAAAAGAAAAAACGTTCTTATTGCATTAAACCCTTCCTCTCATCTGAGTGTTTGTGCTGTCACCAGCTATTGGAAAATGTGAATATTTCTACATAAAACAGATCAGTGCTAATGAAGTCTCTGGTAAACCATGTGGAATTTCTGTCCCTTCTGTCTGTTAAGGCTGTGGAAAAGCTCTGCTCTTGCTGAAATTTTAGGAAATTACAATTATTTAAGAAGCGTGTTTGGTGTTCTGAGCAACATTCCAGTTTAGATGGAAATACTTTATCACATAGGGAAGTTTTAAAACCTTTCTGAAAGATGGTCACAGAATCACAGAATCATCCAGGTTGGAAAGGACCTCTGAGATCATCAAGTCCAACCCTTGATCCGCTGCCCCTGTGGTTCCCAGACCATGGCACTGAGTGCCAAATCCAGTCTCTTTTTAAAAACCTCCAGGGACAGAGAATCCACCACCTCCCTGGGCAGCCCATTCCAATGCCTGATTACCCTCTCTGGAAAGAATTTTTTCCGAATATCCAACCTAACCCTCCCCTGGCAGAGCTTAAGCCCATGCCCTCTTGTCTGACTGATGGAGAAGAGCCCGACACCCCCTGGCTACAACTTCCTTTCAGGTAGTTGTAGAGAGTGATGAGGTTTCCCCTGAGCCTCCTCTTCTCCAGGCTGAACACCCCCCAGCTCCCTCAGCCCTTCCTCACAGGACTTGTGCTGGAGTCCCTTCACAACCTCCTTGCTCTTCTCTGGACCTGCTCCAGCACCTCAATCTCCTTCCTGAACTGAGGGGCCCAGAACTGGACACAGTACTCGAGGTGTGGCCTCACCAGTGCTGAGTACAGGGGAAGAACCCCTTCCCTGGATCTGTTGGCCACCCTGTTCCTGATACAGGCCAGGATGCCATTTGCCTTCTTGGCCACCTGGGCACACTCCTGGCTCATGTTCAGCTTCTTGTCAATCCAGACTCCTAGGTCCCTCTCTGGCTGCTCTCCAGCCACTCTGTGCCCAGCCTGGAGCTCCCCATGGGGTTGTTGTGGCCAAAGTGCAGGACCCGGCACTTGGCCGTGTTGAACCTCATCCCGTTGGAATCAGCCCAGCTCTCCAACCTATCCAGGTCCCTCTGCAGAGCCCTCCTGCCTTCCAGCTGATCCACACTCCCCCTCAGCTTAGTGTCATCTGCAAATTTGCTGATGATGGACTCAATCCCCTCATCTAAATCATCAATAAAGATATTAAACAGAACTGGGCCCAACACTGATCCCTGGGGGATCTGACCCTGGTCAGAGTACCAATTCACCTACTCTCCTCTGGAAGTTCATTCCACAGCTAAGACCTTTTGTTCCCAGCCTTTACATGTGCTTCTGCATCAAGTTTGAAAAGAAGATAATGAACGTGAAAGAAAGAAGAGAAAGAAAGAAGAGAAAGAAAGAAGAGAAAGAAAGAAGAGAAAGAAAGAAGAGAAAGAAAGAAGAGAAAGAAAGAAGAGAAAGAAAGAGGAGGAAGAAAGAAGAGAAAGAAAAGAAAGAAGTATACACCATAATTCTCAGTCTCCAGAAAAGTAAAAAATTTTCAGCTAAGAACAAAAAATTGCAAGTTTGATAGTCCAAGGAGTTGGTTTTGCTAACTAGTAGAATTTATTTAATTTATGGAACGATTTGATTTGACTCTATAAATAAAGATTATATATAGTTTAAGTTTCAATTTTATATAATTTAATTTTTGGCCTAAATAGGTTTCATAATAATAAATGCATCCCATTTATTGTACCTAAATAGTTAGGTACATTAGATCCTTCTTTTCAATCTGGTACTTTTGAAATGTATAAGATATATATGGCAAGTAACTAATCTACATTTAAAAGGTCTTTAATGCTGCTGTCCTGAATATGCAGCTGGAGGATACCCTCAACAAGGAAGTTTTTCCTTCAGTAGCAATCACAAGGCTTGGACCTTTCCCAAAAGTGTTACTACAAATTCTACCATATGGCTGCCCAGCTGGGCAAAGTCTGTGAGACTCCAAGTCACAGGGTGGTTTTGGGGATGATTTTGTTTGTTTGTTTGTTTGCTGTATCACTAAGGAGCCTCATTGATTTTCCACAGACTGGCTGTTGCTGAGCCTGTTTTCTTCTGCTCAGTCTATTTTAGGGAGGCCAGTGAAAGCACCTGATGTCCAATTTAAATAGGGAAAGAGAAAGAAATTTGGAGAGGCTGCTAGGCCCTACACTTACTGCTTTAACAGTGTGCACAGGAACCAAAGCGATCCAGAGATCACTCATTCCCTGGTGTCACCAGGCACAAATAATGTCTCCTTTTCATGCAGTAATTAAGAAGTCAGCATACGTAGCAGCTGAGTTTACTAGAACAAGAGATGAACAAAGTCAGCTATTCTCCAAAAAATGGTCACAAAGAAATTCCTTCAGTCCAGCATAGGTTTCTGAAAGATCAAGTTTCCTATTATCACAGGATGGGTTGGAAAGAACTGTAATGATTATCTAGTTTCAACCACCCTGCCATGGGCAGGGACACTTCCCACTACACCAGGTTATTCCAAGCCTCATCCAACCTGGCCTTGAACATTTGCAGAGAAGGAGCACCCACAACCACTCTGGGCAACCTGTGCCAGTGTCTCTCCTGAATATGAGAATATGGAATATTTTGGAATATGAGCAGTGACAAAGAAAAGGAAGCAGATTACTGCAGGGAAGTGACAAATTTCCTGACACAAAGTGCTCTGCTGGTAGTCTTCCTTCTAATTTGCCTCTCAGAATTTGCCAATCTCTGTTCTGCCAGAAAAACAGCTGTCCTGCACAGCCCCTGGATAGAGCCTTCTGATGTGTCAGGGCCAGAGTGCCCATGTCCATTCACAGAGGCTGATCTCATGACAGTTGTCTTTAACAAGGTTCTAATATTTAGAGCTGTTAGGGGAAAAAACAAAAAAAACCCCACCCCAAACAACAAAAAACAACAACAAAACCACACAAACAAAAAAACAAACAAAAACCACACAAGCCTACTTCATCCTTTGAAAGTAATTAAGCTCCTGGAGAGTAATTGTGCTGCATTTCAGAAGGTCACCTCTTAAAGGATGAGTACTTTGGCTTCAGCTCCCTAGGCAACACATATTTGCTTTGAGACCATAGTGTGTTGAGTCAACTCTTGGGTCAGTTTGAGTTGTTTTCAAACACAGTTCACTTTGCTGCAGCAAACTGTAGGGTTGTGGGGTTTTTTTATTTTACTTTAGTACCATATTTCACACCCAGACAGAATCATAGATAGGGTAAAGCACAAAACTACTTTTGTGTATGCCAAGGCACTTTGGAACATTAACATCTGCTAAGACCATCTATTACCATTTCTCATTCAGTCTACTATGGCAAGACACTATTGACCCCATGAATGTAAATGGATGCTCAGGCTACAGTTGGAAATGTGTAGCTCAGAACATCACATAAACAACTGTAGCATTGACTTTAAGGTAAAAATTAAAGACATACTGGCATTTCATAAAGACTTTTCAACCTAGCTAAATGCTAGATCATAATTTCCAGCCAGAGTCTACTTGTGTCCAAAAAGGAGACAGTCCCTATTCTGGTGTTAACCAACATAATGTCAATCCCTAGATACATTCATTTGAATTTTAGTTAAACTGAGGTCTCTCTCTTCTTGTTCTTGATCAGATTATTAACCCCACCCTCACTGACTCAATATCATTTGTTTCAATGGCATTAACTTCACAGAAAGGCAAAATTGATGAAGTACAAGGGAGCTGCAAGCAGTTAGGTTGTTAGCATCCTTAGCACTGACAGTCCTCTTTTCTGCATTATTTTGGATTTTCATTATTGTCTTTCTTCCATTCCATATTAGCCATTTAATCAGTCTTCTGCCATGGAACATTTTCTTCTTTTAAGATTTGCTCAATAGAGTAGCTCTGGAAGAAAAATTTTATTAGCATTTCATAGCAATTTTGTTTTATTTTTAGTTTATGGTTCAGTACATATTAATCCTGGGTTAAGGCACTGTGCAGTTCCATAGGGCATTTTGACATGTTCAAAATTTGCCTTTGACCACGGTTCAGAACTACCAGCCACCTCCCTTCTCTCTCCCTTGGTTTATGTGTCTCACATTTTAAATGAAAAAGGGCTCTTTCAGGAGAAAGTCCAAGTCTGTGCATAGAAGAACAGAGGCCCAGGCATCAGAAGCACTTACAGATGTTACACTACATTCCAGGCAGTTCTGCCTGGGAACCTTTTGAAATTAACAGCTTACATTTTATTACTCTTTGATGGATATTCCTGTATTTTTTTGCAACAAAGTATTTAGCACAATAAGTGTTTTGAATCTTTTAAATTTCCAGCTGGGTAACAGGCATTCAAGATGGAAATGATTCAGCCATCACTACTTTCTGAATTACTGAGTCAAGGTAACTACATAAATAACAAATCCTGTCTCCATGGATCACATGGAGACTTTCCACCATGATGAAGGTTATTTTCATGGTGGAAAAAAAAAATGGATGTAGACTTTGATTCAGATTTTCAAATTACCTAAGTTTTATTTCAGTTTTAGAAGGGAGGGCAAAACAAAGGATATTTTCTCAGGTTTTCTTCCCTAGTAAAAACAAGTGAATGTCTTGAAACTCCAGTATATTGCAGAATTGTCTGGTTCACTACGCTGGTTTTGACTTAATTTCCATCCATGGAGTAAGGGGGTTATATTTGGCCTTCTAGAATAAAGGTGAAAAGCAGAGGTCCATCTAGTCCTGTTAATACTCTGACTGTAGCCAACAGCTTGAAAACATGTAGTGTTACTTTCCCAAGATATTCTTGAGCCTCTATGTATTTGCTACTGAGAAATAGGAGTACCTGAACTGATGGTGGATTTGGGTGGGTTTGGCCATTAATTTTTCCAGTCACTATTTCAATCTATTAAGTACACATTTCTCTATATATGCATAATACATGATATACACATACATATATTTACACACACAACATACAGATATGAAAATTTGAGGCAAGGAATTCCACAGGTACCATGCATCACTTTTAATGTGCTTCACAAAATGAAGAACCAAAACCTGCTTTGTTTACTTAGGATCACTCTGTAATCCTTAAAAGCTAAATGTCACTTTGAGTTATTTGCAAGTTCCTTTTCAGAAAATATATGTAAAGTTTAAAAATTTCAATATTCTAATAATATGGTAATCAACAGAAACACTGAAAGGCTATACAGCATAACTACTCCATCACTATTTTGTAATAACACCTTAAAACTTCTCTTAGCTGACAGAATTTGCCCCATGTTGAACATATAATTACTTAAGCTCTACACAACGTTTTACTGATGGGTGACATCTTCACTTCTAAGTGTTATGAATGATGCCCATGGATAGTTTCATGTCATTTTAAAGATTTTTTTGTTGTTGTGAAAGTTCTAGCTACAAACCCGTAATATTAATGGAGCAGTAGTAGCTGGTAAACAAATCCACAGGGTGCTTCACCAATGAGTAGGTTTCATCCCCAAGAGTGAAAGCAATGTCTGAGGGCAACTTTACTATAACTGAGTGGGCAGGAGGAGGAAAAAGCACTGAAGCTGCTATTGCCTTTTTGCTACACTGACCACTGGCTCAGCAGTTATCATTAGTGCAGGTCCCTTTGCAGGATGGCAACTGCCACAGTGGAGAACTTTATGTAGACACACACACACAGAGAACTTCAAGGTTAGAATTGGAAGAGACAGAAAATGAAAGGAGATTCTTAAGCTAAACAGCAACCCTCTTCTGGAATTTTGAGTGGCTGTTGAATTTCAGACACAAGAAATCTTTTGTTACAGCAAAGCAGGGAGATAGAGTGAATTTCACTACCAAATTTTAGATGTTTCAGTTGAACTAGGGATCACTGGAACAGGCAAAACAGTGCTTCTCTGCATACACCTCACTATCAGTTGGGGGCACGTCATACCATTTGATTAGTCTTCAATTGCCTTTTAATCTCATTTCATTCCAAATACAGTGTAACTTCAACTAATTTAACTAAGGTCCCACCCTCAGATAGTAAACTTACCAAGCTGCTGGTAAACTGCACTGCTTGTGGTGTTTGTATTGCCAGCCTCAACTAACAACCCTCTCTACATGAAAACAAGTTGTATTTTTGATACCATAGCATGATCACCAAACATACAGACAGGATACACAAGTCCACAGAATTAATAATGAGATACAAAAATTCTCAAGATTGGTATCTGCATGTATATACAAAATGCTTTTGTCTCCAAAGGCACTGAAGAAGTAAAACCAGACTGTGCCTGCATGCTAGATGACTTCACACAGAGCAGCACTGTCTAGAAACCTTCTGGAGACCTGGATTTCTGATAGTTTCATCACTGCACAATCATCATAATAAAAGATAATACTTTTACTCCAAGAAAGTTATAGTCTGAATAGACAAGACAAAGGGGGAAATAGAATGAGTCACAATAGAAAAGTGAAATGTCCAAAATTAGACAGGACAAGGTCTGTAAAATTCTAACACGACCACCATCAATACAACTTGGATAACACTACGCATCCAAGCAGTATGCTAACACATATTGTTATTCATCCTTGTTTAAGAACCATCTTTCCCTACAGCATTCAGGAATATCAGGCTTAAAAGTGTGTAAATACATAAGAATCTTTACTGCAAATTCAGCCCTTCTGTTCCAAAAGAATGCCAAACAGGAATTTGGCATTCTATCTCAGAATCACCCCCCTTTCAGACAGTAGTCCTTTGCTACATGAGGCATGAGAGAAAGTGTTTGCTGTGACCAAAACAATTAAAAAAGCAAACTCTCACTGAAGTTTTCAGGGGAAATAGAAGACAGACTTCTTGGCTAGTCTTTAATCAGAAATAAATTGCAAAATACATATAAAGCTTTTTCTCCCTTGTTCCTATTGGTACATATCAGAGGTCTGTCATTTGCTTGCAATTATTCTTTGTCTTGCAGAAATTAATATCTATTTCCTCACATATCAGGAAATACCAAAATCTTTTAAAATTATCTTCATTCCATGCTGTGCCTGACAAGAACAGGATAAAAAAGAGTTCTTACTTTCTTCAGAGAGAACAAGATCCTCCAGAATTAGGTCCCTGATACCAGTTTAGATTCACCCATAGTAGCAGCAGCACCATGTCACTATTCACCTCCTTGGTTTCCATTCTCCACTTGCACCCACCCAGCAAGCACTGACAACCTCTTTAGCTTTCAGCTCTTCCCTCCTCAGAGCCTCACAGAAGACAGGCCCAGAAACTCCTGGTAAATCAGTTAGTAAGCTCCAGACCTATCTTTTTATTCTAATACAAGGATAGGTTTGCTTTGATCTGTTCTAGTGCATACTAAGATTTTTCAGAGAGCAACAGCTACGAAGCTGACAGCAATGTCTTCCTGCTCATACAGCTCCTGATATATTCTTTTTTAGCAGTAAATCATAAAAGAAACTGATGATACATTACTGCTTTTTTTCATGCTCTCATCCCTAACAGAATTTGCTCATGATGTAACTTTGTACTTCATGTGACTGTTAAACAGTTAAGATAAAAAGCAATGTAACATTTGAGAAATAACTGCTGCATTTAGTGAGAGATTACTTTAGCACAGTTCTTCCCCTCCCCATTTCCTTTTCCTCCTTCAGACCCTGCCCATCTGTCCTGGTTTGAGCTACGATGGACAAATTTACCTTTTAGTAATTTTACTTTTCAGTTGAGTCCCTCCTAAAAAACTGCACTCTGAAATTTCAGCCAGTGTCTGCTTCTAGGATTTATAATGCTCAGTGTTTAGAGCTGTTGCTGGAGAATGGTATCCAGAACCAAGGTCACTTCTTGGTTCTGCTGCAGTTACGTGCTGGAAATGAAAGGAAGGAAAAGGACACAGCTGCAACTCTCTTGCAGGGAGGAGTGGACCAGACAACTGACCCAAACTGACCCAGTGAAGTATTCCATCCCATGTGTCATAATCAGTATAAAGCTGAGGGATCAGAAGGTTAAAGCTTTCTTCATCTGTGCCTGGTGTCCTGGGAGAACTCCATCCATTGTTCTGCCTTTTATCCTGATGTGTGTGTTATTAAATTTTGGGGCTCCTGAATCCTGTCCTCACCTGCTGTTGAGTCCAGCACCTCAGAGTCAGACTTTCTAGAGTCTGACCTGCTACCTCAGTGGTGACACAAGTGTTATTGGTGGAGAAGTAAGATAATTGGGTCTGTATATATTTTTACATATTTCCTTTTTTATTTTCCCTTTTTATTGTTTGCTTTAAGGCTTTGCCCTTTAGTTTCCAACCCATAAGTGTCCCTTATTCTCTTTCTTTTCTCTTTCTGAGAAGGGGCAGGGTTTAATAGAGACCATCAGTCAATCATTTAATTGCCAGCCCAGCATTAAACCTTGACACCATCCCACAGATGTTTAATATTTGGCAACAAACACAGAGTTATTTTTTGTGCTCAGGCTTACTGGGATGTCCACTTGAAATGAAGGATCTAACCACACAGCAAGAGGCTTTTTGGTGGAACTGCTCAGACATTTCATGGTTTCACAAAACTCTTCCTGTTTCTCAGGAAGCAGCAGTACCTCTTTTGGGAGAAAATAAATACAGTGTAGTCAAATATATAAATATTTATTTAGATCAGAAGTGTCTCTTTTCCTACCTGGTGCTAACATTTTACAGGTTTGATTTTAGCAAAAATAAGTTAAGGCCTGGGGCTTTCTTATTTCACATACCTGAATCCTTCAGGTATGTTTCAGCCACCCTTTCTGATGCAGTAATAAGAGAGCAATAAAAATAAGTCCCATGACTCCAGAAATTTGGGATGAATACAGTGAGATTCATATGAAAGTTGCTGGAGGTGATAAAACTGGAAAAGTAAACCCAGCAGCTTGGAGAGAAGTCCACTTGACAGTAGACTATCGAGTTCTGAGAACATGAGAAATAAGTACTTTTGATTTTAAAAAATAAATCAGAAAAAGAAAATTAAGACAAATTTTCTATTTTATAATTTTCATCCATAAGTAACAGTAACTTCCTGGTGTAGGCTACAAGCAAGGAATGTGTATCTTTACCAAGCTATTTGGGGGTAAGAATCAGCACCATCTATCATTCATACTCTTTCCCCATCCCCTCTTTTTCTTCTAAATTTTTCCCTTTGGACACACAGAAGAGATTTTCATTGTGTTAAGAAAAAAGCAAAGTCTCAAATATAAACCCTAATTTTACTAGAAAGCTAATGACTGCACCATAACCCAGATTTTCTATGGCTATTACATTAGGGAGAAGGAGTTATGAAACTTCATGCTTTTTTACATTTTGTTGAGCTTGCAATCCTGGCTAAAGGAGAGAGCAAATTCTCAGGTGCTAAACATCAAACTGCTTATTGGAACAGCTGCTGCACTGAGCTGAGTAAGCAGGACATGCAAGGAGGCATAGCCTTTTCTAGGCTGGTCTTTGACCAGCTTCAGTGCTAATGCTTACAAGTTAAAAGGAATATCTTACAATTAAAATATTACTATTTCCCTTCCATAAAATGTACAGATACAAGTGTTCTTTTTGCATCTCTTGCTCTTGGTTCCACTGTTTCTGTCACACACTCCTGTTACGCTCTACAAGGTGTGTTTTATGTGTTCTATTCTCCAAGCTGCAAAATCCCAAAGGTTTTCTGCCGGGTTTATCATAGAATCATAGAATCATAGAATTAGCCGGGTTGGAAGGGACCTCAGAGATCATCTAGTCCAACCCTTGACCCACCGGAGCAGTTGCTAGACCATGGCACTGAGTGCCACATCCAGTCTTTTTTTAAATGTCTCCAGGGACGGAGAATCCACCACCTCACCGGGCAGTCCATTCCATAGCCTAATCACCCTCTCCGTGAAGAAATTCTTTCTAACATCTAACCTAAACCTCCCCTGGCACAACTTAAGACTGTGTCCTCTTGTCTTGTTGAAGGTCGTCTGTGAAAAGAGTCCAGCTCCCACAAAAAAAAAAAATTTTTTTTTTGCAAAAAAAAATTGTTTGCATTTGCTTTTGTTTTGGGGGGGTAGTTTTGTGAACAAATATTGCTTCAAGTGGGGGACTGGAAATACAAATTGTTCCCTTTTGGAGACTAGCAAAATGCATGGAGGCAGAGCAATGTTAGAGAACTACATACTGTTTCTTCTTTGAAAGAAAGAAAAATCTTGCAATACCACCAAAACAGGAAAACCTGAAAGGTATGGATTTTTTCTTCAAATGCATTACAAAGAAAAATGTTCACTGATTTCATGGGGGTGGGCAGAGAATGTTAAATATAAAGAAACAATACTGATTGGAATGCAGATTATTCAAGATTCAGACTCTTTGACTTCCAGAAATGAGTTTGAGTTCTTTTGTTGACTTAGATGATGAATTGAATCATTTACTTGGGAGCAGGTAAGGCTGAGCAACTATTAGTTGCTCTGTGATGGAAACAAGATTAATATTATGGCAAACAACCTATTTTGGCTGTCAAGGTGGAAGCAGGGGAATGCTGGAGCACCTTTCACTGCAGACACCAGACTGACAAGCTGTGCAAGCAGGTAGGAGTAAAAGGCATGATTCTGCAGAGCAGGCTCCATCAGACCTGCATTAATACCCCTCCCCACCTCCCTTCTCACTTTCAGGCTTTATTTCCTTAACCTTTGATTTCACTCTTAGTGTTTCTGCATTTTTTTTTTCTCTAGTGAAGTAGGGGTTCAGCTTCTGCGTCAGAATAAAAGGTGCCAGTCCTGAACTCTCCTTGCTGACTTTGAACAACAAGTTGCTGAGAAAGTCAGCTTGTTTCCAGCAGGTTCCAGTTCACATTAGAAGCCTGCAGGAAATGGGCACATTGCAGCATCTGATTAAAGCCTTTCATTGCTTAGATTAGTGCAGGGTCAGCTGGTGAAAAATCTTTCTTTAACAGAAAGCAAGCTGAAACACAGCTAAAAAGCCTAATCACTTAAAATTCAAGCACAAAAACAAATATGATCAATCTTGGAAAAGAAATCCTAACAATTATATGGATTATTTTGAAAATTCTCCTAAAATGTACTTTTCCCTCAACAGTAAAAGGGTTACCATATTCTAACCACAAACCTCCACACTTCAGTAATTAGCAGGAGATAATTATCTAGAGACCAAAAAGTAGTTTTCATACTTTTTTATCCCAATTAATAATAACTATAAGAATACCAGAAGTTTGATTTATGAAAGTCCAGAAGTTGCATTCTAGGACATATTCAAGATGCAGCCAGGTCTTCCCTCTTCAGCAGCAGAATCAGAACCTTCACGATTCTGATTCACTACTTTCCCCTAATTTTCATCATAATGCTGTATTCAAGCAAGGAACCTGTCAATCACTAGCTTGATTCAGAATTCTGATGCTCCGTATGGTCTGAGTATCTTGACAGATTCTTTCTGCCTTTGAAACTGTCAGGTTCTCAGATTTCTTGCCCTTTTAAAAACCCACTCTGAGATTTAATCTCCCAGGTGCTTCCTGTTTGCAGATTGTGGAGCAATAAACAGCAAGATCAGTAAGCATGCAGGTTTGCTATATCTTGTTAGTTGAGAACCTAGAGGTAGGGAACAGGTCTGAGAGAAGGGGGATGATATTTATGCACATTGATCTGGAAATTTATTTAAGAGCTATGTTTATACTTGGTTTCAGTGGAAAGTGCCAGAACCCAGAGCTTTTTAAGTGCTCCTGAGCTAATTCACCAAAAACATTCAGTCATTCTGTTGACCACTGCAGAATTTGCCCTTAGGCCATTCAAATTCTAAATGAGCTGCGGAGGAAATACAGGAAAGTCTGATAGAATGTTTTCTGAGCAGATGTTTTTTAAAATAAACTACCCAACATATACATGCCTGTAACATAGGTCTCTTATCAAAGTGCACGAATACTGCACTGTGTAGTTAATTCAGTAAAACAAATTATCTAGATCAGATTGAAATAGAAAATTGAATTTTTTGGAAGTTTCAAAAGTCATGTGCTTTGTCAGTCTCTGAAAAGCTTAACCCAAGTGTCTCCAAATTACTATGTTTTCTTCTATTTTAATTCTATGGTCTTTGCTATGTTTTGTAGCAAAATACTCTTGGAAGTCTTGAACACTCTGAGGGCCCTCAATGCATCTTGAACCTGTGTTTCGTTTTAGTGTCATGTCAGAGGTGGACTCCCAATATAGGTGTGGACAAACAGGTGGCTGCCTCAAACTTCCTTTTAGAACTCCTAAACAGGCCTCATATTCTTAGTTTTCATTTTTCTGGTTACTTACTTTCCAAAATGAGTCTATTCATCTTTGCTGCAATGCTTTTACTGTAAGAAGTATGTAAAACTGAAGTACACAGTGTTAAAAATTGTATGTAGCAGAATGGAGTCATATTGTAATTGCCTATTGTAAAGGCCTACACAGTCTGCCATCCCCCAGTGACTGTTCATACGGAGAGAAGGACCTAAAGCATACCCTTTTCCTTGATGTCTTTGCCTGAAAAATGATTTTTTTTTGGTCCCTTTTGATCCCAAGATATTGAAAAGAAATATATGCAGATATGTGAAAAGAAAACAGGGCTGTTTTCCTGAACCTGCCTGCAAGCTGTTGTGATGATGATATGCTGCTATTACTCAGCATATTCCTCATGGAAAAGAAGACTGAAATTCAAAACTGATTAAAGTCCCTGCTATGAAAAGGCCATGGACAACAGCTAAGATTCCAGTCAGGAGCCTTTAAAAATTGTGCCTACAGCAGCTTCATGCAAAAACAGCAGAAGCAGAGACTACCACTCATTTATAATGAAAAAATCACTCAAGAAGGACTGACACAGCACTGAGAAGGGCTGTGAGGGACCCCTCCAGTAGTTATTGGCACATGATGAAAAAGATGGCTCTTCCTTTTTCCTCCTTCAAAACATGTATAGGAAGAGGTAGGGGTGAGGAGGTGAAGCAGACTACTCCCATGAAGAATTTGACACAAGGTTATGTATTCATTCTTTTTCTAGTTTTTACAAGCATGAATTCACATTGTAATGAAGAAATGAACTGCTATCGTGATATAATTCAAACATACATGTCAGCACAGGAGCCAAAACAACTTAGCTAGGCTACAGGTTGCTGATAGATCTTCCCTATATAGGAAATTTACTGCAAAGTGAGCTAGAACAAAATCTGTGCTATGTTACTCATTTCAAAGAACCTTTCTGTGATGGTGAAAATAGCTTTCTGCACATGAAGCACCCCTCCCTTATGCCTTCCTGAAGGCAGAGAAGACTGCATTGGACTTGTTCTTCTCAGCATCTGGATGTTTTGATACTGGGTAATGGACTGTGAATTCACACCCTAGCTAACTTCAGAGTTATATTCTGTGTAAGACATCTCTGCTTAAACAGAAGATGAAAAAGTTAGTTGGAACTCTGGAGCATCCAACTCTCTCATACGAAAAATGATAAAGTTTATAATTGTTCAAGCATTATCAGTTCACTTAAGTGACTTAATTGCTACGTGTCATTTTGGTTTTCATTATCAAAAGCCAAAGCCTTTCAAAGGTCTGCAAGATCGATCATCTTGTTTACTGTTGTGGTTCAGCAATATTTAGCACCAACATGTGTTGGCCCCTCAGCACTTTTCTTTATCTTTACCATTATTCATAAAAGAAGGTAGCAAAGTACAAGTTGATCAGTCTCTCTGGTTTAATTTAACAAGGCAGGTCAGAAAGGCTTTGTTCCTTGACCAGCCATGCCAAAGTGCTGCTTTCACATACTAATGTGACATGACTTGTACAGTCATAATTACTATGACAAGATAAAGGGAATTAGTTAAAACTTAATTAAAACCACATGCCTTACAACTGTGACATTGTACATATTCAGTAACTTTACTTCTTTGTTCCTGGTTTATCAAAAGGGGAAGGGGCCCACATGAATTTTCCTGGTATTACAAGTGCATCAATTAAGAAAGAAAATTAAACACTGATCATAAATAACCAGATAAGAAATAAACTTGAAATAAGGCAAGTACTCTGATTCGTGGTTAGGAATGAATTTCCTCACTGATACCTACATACTAAAGCAGCAATAAAGTACAAACAGCAATTCCTTTTCCACAGGTATGAGAAAAATTGATCAGTGCAGTCAGGGTACAGAGATGGAAATCTGAAGTGACTCTGTGCAGCATTATTGGTAGCCCTTTTAAAACAGGCATTACTGAACAGCACCATGAAGAACAGAAATAAGGCTTGTCTTTTTACATTACAAATAAGGGCTATCAAAAGGAAACAACAGCTTTCTCTGGCTTATCATTACAGTGTACAGCTCTATAGAAAGTAGAGGGGGAAAGCAGATAGCCTAGACTAATACTGTTTAAAAATTTAACCCTGTGCTGTATACTATAATAAGTCAGCAAAATCTAGTTATGTGTACTTTGCTTTAGCAGCTATACCATTTTTTTATGAAGAATTCAATTATACAGATGCTCTGTTGTCATTTGTTGTCACCTTCTCTTTTCTGTTAGGCATTTCCCCAAGGGCAAGACCATATTATTGTGGTACAACTCTTCAACAGCATCAGAGTAAAACATCACCCTTTCCAGGTTTTGGCTGCATAATAATCTTTCTTCTTCTACTTTTGTAGAAGTCATGTGCTGCCTTTAGTCCAGACAACATGATTCCCAATATGATCTGGGCTCCATGGAGACAGGTTCCCATCTCTTGGATTTGACTGTTTCAATCAGCTTTATGGGCTTCCTCATTTTCAAGGTGTCAATAAACATTGTATGTCACAATGTGTTTCTTAACCCTTCTTCACCAGCAGAAAATAATGGCAACTATGGGGAAGGGCAAGAAAGCAAGAGTGGGAAAACTCATTGCCTCAGTGGGGCAACTGACTCCTTGACTAGAGGTGGCTGTTTTCTCACACTGGCACCAGTGGTACCAAATAATCTCTAGCTCTCAGTAAACTTTGCAGCAGTTTATAATCCTGCTCTAAGATGCTTCTGATGAGCAGTGAAATAGTTAACAGCACTGACATTTACAACATAACTAGGAATCAGCATTAATACAGTTGAAATGAATAGGCCCATCACATCTGCCAGAGCTATTGTTTCAGGTCCCTGCATCCAGTGCCTGTTTCAAGGCTATGGGTTGACTTTTGTATAAAATCAGAAAAAATATCAGCATGGGAAAAAAGGATGTCTGCACCAAAGCAGCGTCTCTTCTGATGCTGTTTTGTGGCGCACAATCAGTCCTTCACTACCATATCCTGAGGCAGAGAGGGGGTATATCCAGGGACAGTGACAAAACATCTGAAGACCAAGGAATTTAGGAAGATTCACAGGCAAAGTTCATATGAACATCTTTCTGGTTTCCTTTGCAAAGGCACACTGCAGAGACAGACACTTCTCCAGACTCTCAGACCTACAACTGAACCTTACTCGAGGTCTGACTGCTTTGTGGTGAGTGTAGCTCTTACAAGCAGCCATCAACTAGGTTAAAACAAGCTAGTCAAGGTGTCACTGGTAGCACAGCTGCAGCAGCACAGAATGTGACACCATCTACCCACCTACTTAGTCAGCATCCCAAGGGTGAGCCTTCATGTGTGCTCCCATGGTTGGACCTTTCTGCAGAAAGCTAATGCAGGCACACAGCCTCTTGAAGAGGAAAAACAACATCACAACAGCAGTCTGGCTCTTCCCTTCACATTATATGAAAAAAAAAATAAAAATAAAATAAATTTAAAAAAAGGTTTCATAAGCATCAGAATAAGATGCAGCAAGGTTTTTCTTCTGCCCGGTGTTTTGACATTTTCTCCAAGGCTATTTGGGGCATAAGAGCACTGTACAAACACCTTTTTAAGGGGATTCCACCTTTTCCAGATGCTGGAGGAAGGGAAATCATGTGAAATACAATCCTGAGATTTTAAGGTAGAATTAGAAGCTTGTAATTCATAAGAGCAAGAATAATTTAAGTGAAAAACAATCCAATCAATAAAGAATAATCCCTGTTCTTCTATTCTGGATGAGCCACACAGCAGTTATTCCAATTGGAGCAAATCTAACCATCAATTAGACCATATCTGTATTAATATCACATTAGTATTATATAAGCAGGTTACATATGCATGCATGCTACAAAATATAACATACTCTATATCACTGTAATGCTTGTACAGCAGATGTTGCTATATTGACAGATAAAATCTGGCAGAGCCTCATCCCCACAAGAATTAAACAAGTAGCACTAATAAAAACCCATTTTTTAGATATAACCATCTGACTCTCAGGCAAGGAAAACTGCTGCAAGACATCATTGACTGCAGTTCTCTACCTCACCTGCCTGGCAGAGGTAACTGACCCCACAGCAGACAGAAAAAGCAAACTCCAGTTCACACTTTAGCACAAGCCTGATTTCACTAGCAATTTAAGCACCTATATCAGAATATGAAGTAGAACATCCCTAACAAAAATATATGTTCCTTTCTGCTCCCTCCACTCCCCTGTAGCAATGAGATAACTTTAAAAATTAAGGGCAGTAGCATCCTGTCTCATTTCAGAGCCATCCAGATATATGAGACAGAGCGGGATCAGCCAACAGAGCACAATTTACCTGGCTAACAGAGCTTTGCCAACGTGCACTCAGCCAATTTCAAACGTTTTTTAGATAGTTACAATTCAATTAACACTGGAACTGATATGCTGCAAGTTGCACACAAACAAGAGTGAAAAAACCTGAAGCATGAGCTGTCTTCAGCTTTTAAGGGAGTTGCTTCTTAGTGACCAACAAAATTATCAACACCTCAAAACAAAGGCAAAAGTTAATAAACTAAAATGTATAGTCTTATGCAACTCTGTGGCACTAACTGGGATCTACACATTTGCAAAACAGTGACATTCTCTTGGTGCCACATCACCTGCAAATGTGGAAGATGTGAAAACGTTCTTTTTTTTTCCCCCCATCAAGTGCAGCACTAAAGAGAATGTTTCAGACAGCAAAATTAATTCTTTGGAAGGTAAAAATACCAGGATCAGACAGAAAGACTATGGCCTGTAGCTAGGCCTGGCTATTTTGAAGACTGGAACAAGTGAAAATGAAATTTTGTATTTTTAATTTACAAAACTGTCATTTTTAAATGCTTTATATTGTGTCTTACTGAAAGCCACAGTAATAAAATGACATTCACAACAACAAAATTCAGAAAGGAAAAAAAACAGTGAAACAGGTACATCTAATTAGCTAAACCCCACAAAAGTTACTAAAAACTTTCTGAACAGTGTTAATGGATACTTGAGAAACAGAAATACGCAGGTAAGCCGTATGAACAAGGGCACAGTCTTTTGCTTTCAGCTTTAAAGCCTACCAAGTTTCACGTGCTCACTGGAACTACTTGTCTGCTATTTTGCAACCAAAAATCACACTGATCCTTGCACTGCTCAACACCTCCCTTACTGCTCAGTCTCCGCACATACAGGTTACAGATAACCTGCAAAGTGCTGCATCTCCTGGGATTTCGTGGAGAAAACTACAATAAGACCCTCACATGTGTTCTTTAGATTATAACCAGAGCAAAACCTCAAAGAACTGTCAGGGGAAACCTGCATTACTTCCAGTCCAACAGAAAAACACACGAAATGTCCTGTTGGGTCAGACCATCTAACCAGCCTCTGTCTCCAGCCATGCCATGAAACTCTGCTGCTAGATAATTCTACCTTAAAATCTCAGGATTGTATTTCACACGGCCACTACCTGCAGGTCATTCCTCTCTTCTTCTCCCAAAAAAGCTGCTGTCATTGGGTTATGGATCTCAGAAGGTTATCCTTATCTCTGCCTTGGCCACCTTGGACAGGATTTTCTCCAATCCACTTTTCCACCTGATGGTACTATGTCTCTTCTCTACAATTTCCTGTGGCAACAGTTTTCCAAATTCACTAAATGCCATGTAAAAAATTCCTTTTTTCTCCCCGTTTTAACTCTTGCTATTTCCCATGATCTACCTATTGCTACCTATTTCCCATTGCTATCTCCCTAGATCTACCATTGCTCTATTTATTGAATAACTGCATTTTTCACAAACTTTGAGTTCATCATGCTCAGTTTTTACTTCTCCCAGGTGGAAAGTCCCAAACATCATACTCTGTCCTTACAATTTGACAACAGTTACCCCTCTCCATCATTTCAGCTCCCTCTTCTGTAGCTTCCACAGTTCTGCTGTCTCTCTACAGAGACCAGAATAGCACATTAAACTTCAGATGTGGGTTCTTTAAGGATTTATATGGCAGCAAAATTATACCCTCTGTCTCAATGTCAAAATCCTCCTGACAAGGCCTGGAATTTTGTTTGCTTTGCTGGCTGACACTGTGCATTGAGCCACTTGCTTCAGAGAACTGAAACCAATGATAACTCTCAAGATCATTTTCCAAGTTGCAATTCCAAGATCTGCAGCACACAGATTTTAAAATCAGTTTTCTGCAGATACATTAGTGTATATTTATCTGTCATGAAGCTCATCTGACACATTTTTGCCCCACACTCAATTTGGCAAGATCTTTTCAGAGTTCTTCATCATCAGTGTGGCTTTTGAGAACCTGAAAGAGCATACTGTGGTCCATGCACTGGAGATTTCACTGCACATTCCCTTCTCCAGGTCACTAATGAAGATATTGAATAAGAATGGTACTAACACTGATCTTTGGGAGTCTCCACTACTGACACTTCCTTTTTCAAGTGACCTTAAAACCCAGCCATCTGCTTCCTAACTTATAATCAGTCCTCCAAAGGACCTTTCCTCCCGTTTCATCAACAATCCCAGTTCTCTTTTTCTCCAGTGTTCTAGTTTGAACCAACAAAAAGTAATGCTGAAATAATCTCAACCAAGGATTAACACCCATAGTTTCCTTTCTCAACTCCTTCGTGCACAGTAAGATGATTTTATGGGTTTCCCTTAGGTTTCCTGCTACAACCCTAGTTGTTTTCCTGGCCTCTCCTTTCACCTCTGCTACTTTTTCTCTTCTAAACAGTTCTACCACTACTTGCATCAACTCCCATCTTTCCAACTTTCCTTACTGCACCATATCAGTGGCTTTACTGACTTCCAGTGGATCAGAGGGAGAACATTTCCTTTGTTTAAGAGGTGTACCATTTTCTCAAAGAAAATATTCAGTTAGTTTGCACCAATTTTCTATGTGTTTTGCTTTAAAAATAAATAAATAGACGGATTAAAAATATCAATATTTTGAAGAGTATTTAGCAGAAGGGGAAGTTGGGTAATATTTTCATAAGCAACACAAATGTCTAAGAAATTATCTGCCAATTTGTGACTTGCTTACACTTTCTTTACATAAATGATTTACAGATGAAGTACTAAAGAGACCCCATTAAAGGCTTTTTTCATCTAGCTAGCATCTTGCTGCTAGCTAATCTGGTACAGCAGGAACCATGTCAGAGGGGAATGATCAAAGTGTTGAACTAAAAAATAAAGTAAAAAGGATGGGGTGACAACAGTTTGATGTCTCATTGAGGAGAGAGTAAGGCTTGGAAACAACTTTTAACATTTGGTTGTACATTCAAAATTCAGTTCCTGTGTAGCATACACCAATTAAGAAAGGAAAGGATATTTGCTAATACTATTTAAACTGTTGGTGTTTCTCTGGTACTTATTAGCACCTACTTGTCTACAATGACAAGTAAATGTTCTGGATAAATGAAGTCTTCATTAAGCATTCAATGCTTCACTTCTGGACACAAAGCTCATGGTGAGCAGAGGCCAGACAGCCAGATGAGCTCCCCCCAGAGTCAGCCTGCCCAGTTGTGAATGGGGACATCAGAATTTGGGCTGGGGATTAGAAGTTGCTGTCTGATGATATTGGTCAGTCTGCTCTCCTATGCTGCTAGCTACAGAAGTTTACCTAATTTAATCAGTTTACCCAAGGGGTATCTCAAGATTCACAAGGTATCTGGTCTTGCTGTATTTTCTATAAAACTCTGGAAGGCCAAATACTCCAAACATCAAAAAAGACCTTTTTCTCCCTTAAATTATCAAAGGGTGGGGCTAAAGAGCTATTTTAAGTTAGAAGTAAGCAACAGAAAGAAAAGAGAAAAAAAGGAAAAGCGTGAGAGAATTTGGGATCTCCTTTACACCTATGCCACCAGGAGATAAATGGGAATAAAGGAGATGAGACTGGCACAAGGTTATCAGACAGCTTTCACTAACAAGGTATTCAACTCCCTACTAATGTCTCCTTTGTTTTGCAAGCAATGTCATTCTGCAGACTGTTATACAGAGGCAGGTTTACATCTCTGTTTAGATTTTCCTATAACAAAATATTAATAGCAAGGCATTTATTGTTTCATGGCAATTCTATATAAGTTTAGGCTAATGCAAAGGGGTAACAGTAAGCAGTAACTACTTCCACTCTGTTTCATTCAGATGGATTTCTTTCCTTCAGTTGCTGTGCCAACATGACAAGAATCAGAACAGGACTAACTAATGATGATTAACTAAAGCAAGTTAGTTACAGATGCACATTAATGTTGAGTCACTTTCATTTTCCCCCTCTGCTTTTCCCTAGTTGCAAGGAGGAAAAAATACAATTCCAGAGAGACATTTTGTTTTCAGCTGCAGCACTGAGAAAAAGAATATTAAGATGTTGGATCCTGGTTTATATTTTTAGAAAGCATCAACTGGGGATTTATTACGCAGACCGAACTGAATAAAAAAAAGATAAGTAAGAGGCCAACCTGAAACCAGAACTCCAGGGAATCTTTTGGACTTAAGAAATTCATTTCAGGTTAAATTAAATGTTTTGCTTGATCTATGACAATTCAGTTGGTATTTTTTTGTACACAGTGAAAACATGAGAGTATGGAGATCCTGCTAACGCCCTCAAGTCCAGTCTATAGACAAATTCTTTTAGGTTAACATTCCTGGAAGAAACAGGCCCAGGCACTGCCTGTCTTGTCAAAGCCTCAGCAAATATGATTCTCATCTTCAACTTCAATAGACCCCAGCAACAGGAAGTATTAAGAACCACTTTAACCTTAAATATAAAGTGGAAAAACAGTTAAAGCATTAAAATTGTTCTTTGTTGGAACACATTGCTCTTGGGCTTGGAGTAGGTTATCCTTGAATACTGACCAGCTTTCTTGGGTTCTTCTCGCCTGCAAGGCTTTGTCCCAAGGTATCCTACCAAGCAGAT
Organism: Florisuga fusca; assembly: GCA_038090715.1. Classification (NCBI taxonomy): domain Eukaryota; kingdom Metazoa; phylum Chordata; class Aves; order Apodiformes; family Trochilidae; genus Florisuga; species Florisuga fusca. The sequence continues at coordinate 8,929,175 of JAAWXA010000001.1, read as the reverse complement.
GCCTGAAGAGGTCAAACTCTGCTCTCCTGAAGACCAGGGTAATGATCTTGCACACCCTCCTTTTTGTCCTAAGGATCCTGAATTCAACCATTTTGTGATCACTACAGCCAAGGCTGCCCTTGAGCTTCATGTTATCCAACAGCCCATACTGTTTGTGAGAACAAGGTGCAGCATAAGACCTTTTGTCATTGCAACTCATTCTGTTTAAAATAACTTCATGCAGTATAGATTGTAGGTTCTGTCAGTAGGACTTTTGGGTTGGAAAAAACCTGATGCTGTGGTTACCTGAGACAATAAAATGGGTAAGAATTCCTGAACAACCAGATGAAAAAAGCTGTGTCTATAGAACTTACATAAGAGCTGACACACACTCTGGCAGCTCTCATTTGTTCAAAAACATTTGTATTGCCAGGCTTTATTCTGGATCAAATATTGTCTGTCTTTCTACAATCAGCATAAAATCTGTGTAAAAAGTAAAGAAAGAAAGCTGGCACAACCTTCATACCATGTTCTGACTAAATAGACAGACATGCCATTGTGTCCTGGTGCCTGATCCAGACCTAATTTGTCTTGATGGATGACTCCAGAATACAGATCTGGTATTGATGAGCATGCACCCATAGCCACAGTCTCTTTTGTTGTTTTGGCATTTGCAAGCAATTTTATCTAAAACTGGATTGGATTTTTGTTACCTCTGACAATTTCAAGTCTAGGCCTCTGCTGAGTGATGACAGATTTAAATTCTCTCTAATTTAGCATGAGGATTTCTATCAGAACCTCCAAGCAGGCTGTACAATACTGTCCTTCCACTTCTCTCAGACTGCACCATCTATACCAAACCCATGACACCAATTACATGACAAGGTGCAACAGGCCACTCATGTTTCCATATTGTGTCCTTCTTCATTCCTCTTGCTCCTCATAAAGACTGTTTTCCTTCAGTCTAGGGCCAAATTTCTTTGCAATGGAGTGACAACACATTCATGTTGTTTCTCTTGTCTGCCCTAGGCTCTGCAAAACCACCTTATGACATCCATCTGGCCTTAGACTGAGGACTCCCTGTGAACATCTGCCATGTAGCCTCTATGCAGCAAGGATAAAATGCCCCTGATCTTTAAACCTTTTATGGGCTACAAAGAATACTGAAGCTGTCTCTCCAAGAATGAAGGCATTTTACTACAGGCAATGCATTGAGAAGGTAGTTACAACTCCCTCCAGCAGTGCCCTTCTGTCACACTAGATGAGGAGGTCATGTCAATGCTGCCTCTCTCTCTCAGAATGTGTGGTAATACAAACAGACTGATGAGAAGTCACTTGCTCTATCAGAGCAGTGCCAGTAAGAGCTCCAATAGGCTATTCTGGGGGCCAACTGCCTGAACAGCAACTTTGCAGTAAAGGATTCAGGAGACCTGGTGGAAACCAAGTGGAACATGAGCCATCAATGTGTCCTTGCAGCAAAGAACTGTAATGGTAGCTTTGGCTGCAGTAGGAGGAAAGTTGCCAGCAGGTGGAGGGAGGCAATCCTTCTCCTCTGCTTTGCACTGGTGAGGCCACTCCTGGATGCTGTGTCCAGTTCTGAGCTCCACAGTAGAAGACATGGAGACGGTAGAGAGAGTCAAGTGCAGGGACACAAGTATGATGAAGGCACTGGAGCATCTCTCATATGAGGAAAGGCTAAGAGCAGGGACTGTTTAGTCTATGGAAGAGAAAGCTCAGGAGCAACTTCATCAATAACTAAAAAATACCTAAAGGGAGGGTGTAAATAAGGAGCTAATAGTGCCCAGTGACAGAACAAGAGGGAATGGGCACAAACTGAAACACAGGGGGTTCCCTCTGAACATCAGAAAACTCTTTTCTACTGTAAGGGTGACAGCACTGGAACAGTTTGACCAAGTAAGTTGTGACCTTGCTTTAGCAGAGGTGTTAGACAAGATGATGCCCAGAGGTCCCTTCCAACCTCAAACATTTTTTTGATTCTGCACACCTGCAAGCCATGCTTGCCCACCATTAAAAACTGCCCACCCTTTAGTCTGCAGTTGGAACAGCCTTTGGCATAAGGGACTTTGCAGCAGTTTTGTACTGCTACAACCTTTCCTCCCAGCAGACTTCCTAGTGCCAGGCATTTGTGCCAGAATTTATGCCAAAGGAAGTTGGCAGAGCCCCAGGTAGAACTTCACTTGATGCTTTAAGGAATCTCAGAGCCAATTTGAGGAAGTTTGTTTTTCACAGGCCATCACTTGTTCTGGTAAGACAGTATTTCCAACGCTAGCCAGGCTCTAAAGTTAATTTCTTGGAAGTGAGGTATTATAATGCAAAGTTTCTCCCCATCTGAAACGTATTTATATTGGCATAGGTAATGAAACTGAGATATATGCATTTTCTCCGTCATCCTGGTCCATTCTTTGAATCATTGATCTTTTTATTTTAGCCAGACCATCATTTCTATACTCAACACCACACCTGCCCATTTCCCTTCATGGGTGCTACTATTCCCACTCCAGGAAATACATTTTTGGCATCTGAGGGATGTTGCTACTTCTGAGGACTGAAAAAAATCCCATGTGACACTTAAAATTCTTGTGATTTTGCACTGATTATGATCTTGAGATGTTATCTATTTATTTAGTTCTCTGTTTAGGTTGCTTAAGAGCTGTTATTTTGAGAGAATTTGAGCTTTAATTAAAGAAAATGGGACAAGATTGTGTTTTTGGCAGAAAAACACATTATGAATGTATTCTACAAGCTCAAAACTTAAAAGGTTACTACAAAGGTGTCACCATTGTTAATTTAGTCTAACCTAACAGGTTTGGGGGGAAAAGGACAGTACTTTTCTAGCCAGGAAATACAGGAATACTGCCTCTTCAGGCTTCTCTCCACACAATCACTGTTCTCAGTTGAGCCCTAGGCAATCTGTGGTGTCCTCCAAGCAGAAACACTGAGCTCAGAAACAGTCATAGGAAAGTTTATTTCCTGCAGATCAAGCTCTCCAAACACAGACTGCATTCTACTCTAGGAAGCAGAAGACAATCCAGTAGGAATAATGACATCTTCAGTTACTTTATCTTCGTGGCACTTTGATGTGGTAGATTTAGATTGTATTCACTACATGACAAAGGATTTTGACATATCTCTGAGCATGAAATATGATCTCTTGCTGAATCACCTTTGAAAAAGGAGTTAGGGTCCAAGTCTTCACTGGTCAATTTTATCTGAAGGAAAGAATCTGGATTTCTTGAAGCTGAAACCCATAATCAGAGGGCTAAACCTTTCTAACCTAGAGAAGGACAGCAGGCTAGAAGGGGTGCTTACTATGGAATGAATTGCTTTCCTATTCTGTAGAGACAGGCTCGATAAGAAGCCTTTTAGAGGTTGAAAGATGAACAGCTGCCTAGGGAAATATAGTGGCCAAAGTTTTGAAGTACTTTGGCAGAAGCAACCAGCACAGGACAACTGGAGTCATTGTTCCTGCAAAGCTGCAGTCAGAGCTAAGGGCCTGGAGAAACATTTAACAAAACAAAGAGCAAAGGTGAATACCTTCTGGTGCTGCCAATCAAAAAAAAAACAAAAAACAAAGCAAAACAAAAAGAAACAAACAGCAATCAGGATTTGATAAATCTGGAATTAGCTTATTAGAATGAAAATGTTTTATTCTATGTCTGAAATGTTTTCTTGCAAATCCAGGGCTCCTGTGTCACTGAATCCAGGTCCTTGCAGTGGCAGGTAACCACATGACAGATACTTAGTGCAGAAAGACCCATGACCACATGCATCTTGTCCCTGAGCTCAGCATGCCCCCCATCTTCCTGTCTGAAACTTAACAAAAATATATACACATACAAGAATGTTAAAAAGGAAGAGAGTAGGAGATGCAATGCCACAGGCACTTACAGTGGCAGAGAACTTCCTCATGAAAACGTGGAGTACCCTAGGATAATCTCCTCTCTATAGAGAAGGAAGGCAAAGTACCCTGTGCAGCCCCAGCTAGTCTGACATGAGGAAAATTACTTCCTAACCCCAAATATGAGACTGATTACCAGTCTACTACAAAAGCTCTTACTAATTGACCTGAGTGAATCAGGTACTGAAAACACAGTCTAAAGCTAAGTACACTGGACAGTCTGATGAGCTGAACTTTCCATTCAAAAGGAACAAATATTAATCCCTACTAAACCAGGCAGAATTTAAAAGAAAGAGATTTCTGCCTGTTGTCTAAATAGGCCAGGAAGAGGATGCTGTGGATGCCACAAAATGGATGCATTCCAGTAGTGATCAAATAAATAAAAGCAAAATGTATGAAGGATGTTAAACAATTGCATATAACTTCAGGTTCAAGAAGTTCATAAACTGAAGTAGAACAGGAATGGAAAAGGCATGGAGAAGAAATTTTTCAGTATGTTGTTCTGTTTTTGTGTCCTTTTTGTAATTATCTATTACTACTACATCTATTACAACTATATGAGGGATGTCAGATGAATAAATGGAACTGTGGTCTCAGTATTTTTTTCTTATATTCTTATAATGTTTTATTAAACTGGGGACAGAGAGGTGAAAGGCTCTACAGACTAGTGTCTTGTGATGTAAGCACTAATTTTAAACTGAAAATATAATTTTATAGAAAGAGAAGGCATTTAAACATTAAATATACATTTTTTTGGCCTTTGCAGACCTTGAAGAACTTTATCTTTTGTACTGCTCTGCTTGCTGAACCTACCAGTTCTGCAGCACCCAGGCTGTGTATTTTTGAAATGATAAACAGTATGCTAAGTTCACGGTTGGACTTGATGACCTTAAAGTTCTTTTTCAGCCAAAATGATTCTATGATAAATCAAATACAAGCAGTTTTGAAAAACACACTGCAAACCAAGTATTACTGCATGAGCTAAATTATTATTATTATTTTAGAATAACATCCAACAATAGAAAGTCATTCCAAAACTTATTCCAGTGATCCTTTTCAAGACTTTTCTGTAGCCTACTATTGGTGCTTTTCATCCTCTGTGCCTGTAACAAAAAGCAAGGGACTCAGCTCAAAAACTCAATAATCACAACTATAACCTATTCAATTCCAGGAAAAAAAAAAAAAAAGGTAGCATAGAAAGGAGTTATCACATCTCTGTGGACTATCCCATGTAGAGGAGATAGTTTCCTAAATCCACAAGTCCTCTTTGCTGATATACACAATAGTACAGCTGTGCCAGCAGATTGCAGCTATTCAATGTCTCTTCCTGGCTGTAGGAATAAATGGCGTAGTGTTTACAGGTGTTAGAAGGAAATAAAAAATCATTTGTGTTCAAAAGAAGACAGAACTCCAGGCTCCTAGAGGAGAGCACTCCCTTTTCCCACTTGGTTAAAGCAGGGTCAATAAGCATCTATACCTATGACCAAGAATGGCCAAGCTCTCCCCATCTCTTCCCAGCAGCAGAATCTGAAACCTCAGTGCAGGTTTAGATGCTGCCAGGTGACAGGAACATGGCAAAGCAGACAACTGGAGATCAGCTTCTTGGGAAGCTGGGCTCCACCCTTCTGGTGGCCAACTCTTCTCACATTCTGAGTTGAAGCTGCTAAGCTGTTCTTCATCCAGGTATGAAGCCCAGAAGCATACAGGGATGGGAAACTACAGATGTTTTAATACTCCATGGGAAATCTAGGACCAGGCATCTTAGTCCCTAAATGTGACATATGTTCCACTTGATGAAGCACCAGAAGGTGAAGATGCAGGGTAGAGTTTATTTCTCTCATGTCATGATAAGACTGCTTGCTTTCATATCATACAAGACTGCCTGCAAAAGGGAAGTCACCAAGTTTGTGAGAACAAACATTCTTGAAGATATAAGCTAGTGGAAGTGTCAGCTTTGTAGGACAAGAGTATCCCAGGGCACAGAAGAGGAAACAGAGGTGCAGACACGCATCCCCCCAGTTTGCCTTTACTACATATGAATAGGGACTACTTATCCTGCAGAAATAACTGGAAATTATCTTGGTGCCTAACTGAATCTTAGAAGTGCAGTGTGCAGTGAAACACCTCAGCAAGGGAATCAAAACCTAAATGAATTTTAACAACAAAACCTTAATAAAGCATCTTGCACTTCATTGACAGCACTTCCTTTTCCTCTCAAAAACCACATTTAGTAATTTTCCCAGCAGTTGAATTATTTTTTTTTTTTTAAACAAAAATATTTGAAATTATTAGTTTTAAATTGCTGCAGTGAGCCTTACAATTACTATTACTCACTTCCTCTTCTTTCATGCTCAGGGACTGATAAGATTCAGAGAGCCCAGATGCCAGTCTGTATATTATACTCCCAGCCAGGGTATTTGGCTCCTTAGCAAATTATTCTGCTGCAGTTATTCTGGCAGCTCACAAGTTTCCCCTGCCTAGCAAACAACTGACTGCTCAGACTATCCTGTTCTGGACATCTGGGCTTTTTTCCCCTCCCTTTACTTGTAGCAGAACAGCTGTTCTGTGCATGGACTGCACTTGTGCCAGTGTACATCCATTCATTTATTAACAAGAAAAGCATGTTTATATAGGTCCCTTTTAAGTAACAAAATGCATGGTTATCCCCTATGCTGGTATGATTTTGCATAAATTAGAGAGAAAGTTTCCAAACAGGTAGACACAGAAATATGTATGAAAGATCATATCTGGGGAAAGGTCTCTACACACGTGTAGGTCTGTGACAGAAAATGGATATTGCCTGTTGCACTCCCCTGGAATCTGAAAAACATTTGTTTTAACATGTGCCTAAGAAAGTTGCCAGAGACTCTGTAAACCCTGACTCTGACCTTAGCCACCTCTTTGACTTCCTGCACAGAATTTCTGCTATATCAAATGGGCCAGAAACACTCCATATGTGGCTGATCTCTCAACAATATTGGCCTTAAAATATTTATTATTTCTTGAGTGCCATCAAGGTATCTGAGGCTGTGCAATACAGAGGGAGAGACGTGGTCTCTGTCTCATGAGACTTAATCTAAATGAGACAGAATGTTTAGTGGCAGACATTCAAAGTAATACCACACAGCATGAACAGATGAAGGGCTAGGCTCAAAATTTCATCACTCAACTCTGTTATTATCTAAGATTACTGCAGAACATGTGTGCTTTCAGTAAGGTCGGGTGTGCATGTAAAGATTTTCTTAGATTGCCTACGTCAGGATGGAAAGTGATAAAAAAAATCAGAGCTATTTGACATATATATTCTGTCCAAAGCCTTAGCATAGATGAAAAAAAGTCACAAGCAGAAAAGTGTCTTTGTGATTTAGCTTATTTTGTTTGATGAACAGGTATGTGTCACTGTAACTGGAGAACTGTTTTGTTGGTATAACCTGTCTCTATTAAAAGGTTTTCCTGCCATAGCAACATTGTAAAATGCCTCTAATGTACAAAGGCCTAAAATTGCTCTGAAGACCAGGTACAACACTGAAGGTGGTAGATAAACATTTTGAAGAAAGTGTGGCCTGAATACACATGGAAATTACTATAAGGTTACATATGGATTACATTTTACATTTTGGACTCAATTAACTTGAAAGTCTTTTCCAACCTCAATGATTCTATGTAATTAGATATCTACTACTCAGTAACTGCATCTATGCCTGATCTTACTCAGTAATCCACATGCTTAAAAGGGTAAGAATTTAGAGGAAAATTACTCATTTTTACAGATGGGGAGAGAATGCAGTTGGGCAGTTACAAGGGTGCAGTTGCCACATCATGGGTTTCCAACCTAACCTACCCCATGGCGACTCAGGTACATACCAACATGCCTTGAGAAGTAACTTTACCTCAGCAAGTGGGCAATAAGATGATGTGGAAAGAAGTGAGCAGAATTCCAGGCACAGCTGGAATCACTCATAGTAATGACTGCTAGGAAGCTGGAACAGAACACAATAGATACGAGAAAGTCATTAAAAGAATTCAAAAGCATTAAAAAAAAAAAATAGATGGTCTAGAGAGTCATATGGAAAGTGGATTCAACTGGTAGTACAGAATGAAGTGAGAAATCTGAATATTGAGATGGGTGAGATACTCAAGCCACAAACTATTTTTGTCAGGTATCTCTCCTAGGCTGGCTTGCTGAGTGCATCCTCCCTCTGCAATAAGGAAATGCTCAAGATACTTGGTTCAGATGGAAACCTGAAGAGAGTCTACCCAGGCATTTTGCTTTTTATGCTTCATGATATTTCAACTCCTGGTCTAAATTCCCATAAATGAAGAACAAACATGACTACTGACTGCCTACACATGCCCATCTGTTCAGATGGCACAGCTCCCACTAACAATTTAGTTGGGCAGTTTCGCTGAAGTCTGGGTGCCAAACCAGCATACGTTTCACAAAGATAGTCTGTATGACACCACAAGCACCATTTCCTTTGCAAGATTCCCTTGTCTGGGACAGGTTTGAAGATCAGCCATCTAATGCTTCCCTGTTAGCCTGGCCTCATAGGATACAAGATCATGCAATCACAGTGTGACTCCTCATCTGTCAGCCTACCCCCTTCTTGTCTACACAAGTTAGGCAAATGTCAACTACATTTGACAGAAGAGCAATGACTTCAAAATTATTATTTTCCTTTACAATTCAGTACAATGCATGGCTGGTTAGACGAGATCTTATCAGTGAATTTCCTGAGGGAAGTTTAACTGCATGAACTAAATCCTTATGAGACAAGAAAGAATCTACACAGGTGAATGCTCTCTTACCCATGGGAAAAGCTACTGTCAGAACTTCACTGATACCAGACAGAAAGCAATCCAACCATTAGATACAAATGCATAACAAAAAGGACAGCTGCTCACAAAGCAACTTGGTTTGGGTCACGCTTCTCATCAAAGTGTATGACCAAACCAAATACCTGAAAGGAAATGCTGAAGAATCCTGGAGTTTACAAACATTTCTGGCCGCAGTTCAAACACTCCATGTGTGTAGCAGATTAGATTGGTGGCACGTTCTCAGCTTGCAGAGGGCAAGCACAGTGCCATCCACCTACACGTAGCAAGAGTGCAGCAGAATATCTGTTGGGTTTTTCAGATTTTGCAAGTTCCTCAGTGATTTCCTAAATAATGTTACAGAACTTGGAAAACTCACATCAGCTCTCTCACACTTTTCCTGAATGTTCAGTGTTATCCATCAAACGCTTGGCTACAGGAGAAAATCAGTTCAAAGAGTAAGTCATCCGTGGTCTTGTACTCAACAAAAGAAAAGCCTAAGTGACAGCTTCCCCCAGCTGATACAGTCCAGTCCAAGTACCTCAAGCCACTTGGCTGATAAGGCTTCTTATGAAGTTGCACCACTAAAAACTCTTAATCAAATATATGTTGTACTCTAAAGACCAGCAGAGCTGGGTTTATGCCTCAACAAATGGCAGTGCAGAACAGAACAAGAAAATACAACAAGAAAATCCAGGTTAGTTTCCAAACAGCATGTTAATAAAAAGTGACCAGTGCATCCAAGAGGACACTTGTGTATCTCTTTAGCTTCAGAAGAAAGAAAAACCCACAAAACTATCAGAATTCACACATGAGCTCTACAAATGCAGCTAGTTGCAGTGAGGAATGGGGTAACTACCACATTTGGGCTCATAGTGTTGATGCAACCACACCAAAATCAGTCCCAGCTGTCCTGGCTAAGATCAAGGAGGCTGAGGACATGAAGAGAACTAGATTAACAATATTAAGGGGATGGCCATCACAGGCATCATGTAACCTCATCCTGGCAGGAAGAATAAACACTGTCCTCTTTTCCTTCAAATGCACCATGGCCCCAGATGATCCACCTCTACTAAGAAGTCTGTGGCAAAGAGCAGAATTTAATCTGGATGTGTGAACCATAGAAGTCTCAACAATATCAATATTCCCACCACCAGTCCTGCCCTAAATTGTACCCCTCCCAAAGTAGGACACTATCATCAGAAGAGGCAGATCATCCTCACAATTCAGAATTCATTAACTGAAATAATTTTTACTGAAAGCCTTATTTGAAACTGATATTTTGTACAACAGCAGTTTCATTTCATTGTTTCATTTATTTTTTCTTTACGTGAGGACAAGTATTTTCTTCAGTAAAACTAAGATTACAGAATCATGGGATGTCTTTAGTTGGAAAAGACCTTCAAGATCATCCAGTCCAACCTTTGACCAACACTGTAAGTTCACCACTAAACCATGTCCCTAAGGACCAGGTCCACACAACATTTAAATTCCTCCAGGGTTGGTGACTCCATCACTGCCCTGGGCAGACTATTCCAATTAGTGTTGCTGTCACGGATGTTCTATCCTGGGAAATACATTCCCACTAGAAATGGTGAATTTTGCAGTATATTAATTCCCCTCTTGACCTGGTTGGATCAAATACAGTACAGTTTCCATTTACAGGTGTTTGATATTCTGCAGAATAGTTCTGCATGTAGAACAATGTCACTGTCAATGTGAAAGACACAAATATAAAATAGTCCACCAAATTATCATTTTTATTTTCCTAACCATAGTTTAGGAGTAAACAGGAAAAAACCCAAACGTTCCTTTTGTTTTTCTGAGAATCTTTCACTTTCTTAGATAAAATTGATAAAGACTTTTGAAGGATCCAATTTTACTGGCAGTTACTTCTCAAATGAAATCAATAACTAACAATTTTTATAGCAAAACTCTTACATCTGAGTGACTGCAGCGCATATGCATAAGCTGCAGTTACGTTTATTGTATATCAAGATGGAAAAGCTAGGCTTTAAATTTTCTAACTTTCCATAACACAGTTTTCCTGAGGGCTGTTCAACTCAACAAGCAGCCAAGGAAAAGGGAGGGTGAGTGCAACAGATATGTTCCTTCCCAGCTTGAGATGCAGATGAGGCCCCACCCAACAAACCAAACCTTTGGCATTCTTCCACATGATCCTCCAGGCTAAGGGAAGTGAAGCCATGGAACAATACAGCAATGCCCTTCTTATGCTGGTGCTTGCTTTCTCATAGATATAAATTGCCCTCAACTGTAAAGAGGGCTGCCAGATTCCTGGTGCCCCATAATGATCAGAAATTAGACACGTAAATCTTGCTTCTAGTATGCTAGCATTGCCCAGCTTCAATATAGCAGAAGCTACAACTTTTAATTCCCCATTCCTCACTGTGTTCATTGGGCTGGATGCAAACAGGGTAGACTCTTCTACATGGGCAAAATCATGTTCTCTCTTCAAACCAAATTAAGAGCAAAGGAACAGGAAGACTCGCTCATCTAAAATTCAAGAAGTAAACAGAATTCCCTTAAACTACAAGATTTTTACTGCAAGATCAATGTGCAAATAATTTGGTAGAATATCACCATCTGGTGGATACACCCCTTGTAATGTTGGTTTTAATTTTTTCCTTATTTCCCAGCTAGTTCTTCAGCTCACTGGAGAATAGTACATTACAAGATGGCATCAAAAATACACTCAATTCATACAATAGGAATCTATAGCTTCTCCTTGGGACAAGATACAAGCCTGCAAAAAGAGTGGAGGAAATTTCTACATTCATACACCACTGTTGGTGGCAGACCAGCTAAGTAGTGTCAAACCTCACCAAGCTGGACTCTAATCAACAAACTCTTCCAGGCTACCATGGAAAGATCCCATCCTCTGTGGAAAACAACAGACACTTCCTCCAAAGTCAGAGATCAAATAGTATTGTGTGATTGGTTCATTAAACAGTTCATTCCACACTAACACTGAGATTTTTTTTTTTCCTTTTTTCCCTCAGAACTGAAGAAACACTCCATTTTGCATCCCCGGCATGTCAGAAAATGCAAGATGCCACACTTTTTAGAAGCCCCAACTGGACAGTGGACTGAAAGGGGAGAAAGCAAAACAGAAAACATCCATAATGTCTTCTGAAGGCAGTCTGATGTCAGTCAAAAATCAGGTTATCTATAAACACTATCTGCCCTTAGACCTCGCATCTCATCCCCTTGGAGCAAGATGTTGAATATCACATTTTCTGTCTGCTTTAGTTTTTTGTAAACCAAATGCTCTGCAAAAGAAACCATATATATAGCACGCTTGATAATTTTCTCATAGCATATAAGAGGACAGCTTTTCCCATTCTATTTTCTATATGTCAGAATCCTCATCCAACAGTTCCATTTAAGCTCCACAGCAATGGACCTTATACCTGCCTGCATGTATGTCTTCATCTGAATGTCCACCTGCTTCTTTCCACCAAAAGCTAAGAAAAGGTAATGGGCTCTAGAGCCATTACAATGCTGCAAGTTCCATATAACCAGGCTGGTATATAAGGAAGAGGATGGAATTTATACCACCAAGGAGACTTTTGCAGCACAGAGGTTGCAAAGTGTGTGGAGATCTGATGCCCAGAGACAAAAGTGCCCCAATCACTGAGGAAAAACTAAGATCTGGGGAGAGGATTCAGGCTTCAGTGCTCCCAAACTACGCACCAAACCCCAAGGCCCCCATCACAGTCTACTCAACCTTTCTTATACTGTTTGTGACTTGCTCTCTTATTACACGAGACCTTTAGCCTGGCACACTGAAACACCACATTGTACTGAGAGCGGCAGATGCTTGGCAATGTAAAAGAAAAAAAAAAAAGAAAAAAAAAAAAATCAAACTGATTTCAATAGCAATGTGCATTGTGAGATTTAGATCACAACGTTACACCAATATTACAGCAACTGTAAAAGTTGGGGAAAGAAAATAAAGTATTTTTTGTGAGATTTTAATAAAACGACACACTGCATCTGCTTCCTATTGTGTTTGTCAGGAGTTTGTACCATGAAGTTCCTATGAAAGCCTGTGACAAGCAGTGGCATGGTGAAGTAAGGCTCTACAGTCACTCCAATTTATCCTGTTCGATACAACTTGAAACGATGACAAATAATATGTTTAAAAATCAATAATTTTTAGGCACTACCAGAAAAAAATAATGCATACTTTTAAAAAGAGAAAACAGTACTAAGAAATTAACAAAACTATACTAGCAGGGAAATTCAACAGTTAACAGCAAAACACTGTTCTTTTTTTTTTACAGGTGTGGGAGAGGTCCCAGGGCAATGTATGACCTCAGAGGGAACACTGAGTTCCAAAAGATTGTAATGTCTCTAGGAGACTCAAAGCACCTGAGCACTGGTTGAATTACCTAGAGCTTTTGCAATACATTTAAAACAAAAGGTTTTCAAAGACAGCCAAAATACATACTCAGAAGATAACAGAAAAACAATAGCATATCAGAGATAAACACATCCTTAAGACACTGTCAATAAAAAGAAGTATGCTTTGGATTCATTGTTGTGGCAAAAGTCACTTTGGAAAAAAATGTTTAAAAGCAATTAAGCAATTTTACAGAAATAGTCTTGGATTTTGTGCAAAAGAGAGAGACTCTAGGCTTGCCTCATCTCCTAGAAGCATCCCATATTCTTAGATGTGACGTTGCCATGACAACCACAACTTGGTGACCTCGTTATTTCAACCTAATCCTGCTTTGAAATTATAGTTGCTCCACCCTTTTGCCTGGCTAGCCTGATAACATAATCATTGTAAATGAGGATGGAAAAACACAGCAGGATACCATTCCCCTAGTGACATGGGACGAGTCTCACCTTATCAGGGAAATAGACCAACAATTAAACTCCACAAATCTAAAAGCCCAAAAGTAGAAATATTCCTCTTTTTTTTTGCTAGTCTGTTTTTAAAAAATAATAAATAAATAAATTTGATGGCTTGACAGCACAGAGATTCGGTTTGGAATGGGGGCTTCTTGGGAAATTCCTCTTAATTTAATTTAATGTCCTTATCAGGAAATTAAACAGTAATAAGGAGTAGTACTCCTTAGTTATGCATTTGTTTTGACTAACAGCTGGAGGAAGATTTAGGCTATACACAAAAGAGTCAGGACAGAACTTGTTTAGTAAATCAGATTGGAGGTTTTAGGTTCAGGCTTGCCTTGCTTTATTTAAACTGGTTAAAGCATAAGCATTACAAAATCCCAGCTGTAGCCATTGTGGAAATACTTACTATATTTGCTCACATGTTAGAGGAACATCACTGTAACTCTGCTCTTATTAAACACATGCACAACAGTACTGTTGCTGTCACAGACTTAAAGGAAACATTTTCTTGGCTCGTTGGAGAGGGAATTCAGAGTTTTCTGTACACTAGGACATAGGGGAAAATGTGGAACAAATACCTTTACATGAACATAAATTTGGAGCTATTGACGTGTGATCCAACTGAAGCTACACCAACTGTAGTTTTCAAAATCATTTTGTGACACAGTTCTGTCTCCCTCCCTTTTCTGGCAGAGCAGGCTGATTTCTCCCTTTCCCAGCATTTGCATGTTTTAGTACACAGGGGCAGATTTTACTTGAAGGTTGTGACATTGCCTGGGACTTCCTGTGGCAACAACATGCACCCTGAGGAAGTAAAATTTGTAAATAATGGTCACTCTTAGGACAAGAAGACAGAAAGAAAAAGGAGCTCCTTTGACAGAGAAGTACAGATGATTATTAGCTTATTCAGTATGGGCACAGAACTTCTGTTGATATGGTTCTTTTCAAAAGAGTAACACAAAGATTTCCTCTGTTCTGATCTTATGTGCCGCAGCCAGCATAAGGGGCTGAGTCAGCCTCTGGAGATATGAATCTTGGATTCCAGAAAGAAATTCTACATTTTGATATTGGGAAAGGTGTAGTGCTAAATGGCTCTTTCCAGTTTCCACGTCAAAAGAGGGGAGCTGGGTGATGCCCTCTAAAATACAGCAGCATGGACTCCATGCAGGAGCAAAGTTACCTTTCAGGCACCCACAGACTTACTCAGTGATAAGGCAGGAAAACCTTTACCCAGAAACTGTTTTATTAACAGTATAATCACAAGCCTGTAAGCAGGCACTATCCCTGAGACAGCTGATGAAGTACCAGGGCAAATACAGTGATCCTCTTCTGGTAAAGCTTTACACAAAAAAATTTATACTAATTCAGCAGTGCCTGGAGATGATTTTCCTGAATATCCAAAGCACTATGGTTATACAAGTACAACATGATGATCTGAAAACTGAGCTCTTTCCTCTGTGCCATGAAAATGTGTTGGTATTCAGAAGCATCTTCAACAGGCAGGGCTAAACCACTTGCTTGTGTTTAAAAACTTGCCACTTGCAGGTAAGAAAATGAAACCACTGATAGCTCACACAGCCACCTTCACCTGGGATCATCAGAACTATGTGTCTCAGGCACACAGAATTTAGGTTTTCCCAACAAAAAGCAAGGGGCTGTCCAAACACGTGGTTTGATTCCTCCACGATCACTTAACATCCTCCCAGCCTCCCCCTTTGAGTGGGAATTGCTGTCAATTGCTGATCACTGATGATTAGAAGTCAATGTAATAATTAGACCTTTGTTTCTCGAGCTGTTCAGCAGGGGTTAGAAATCAGTCTCCATTAAAACAGTTTTCTTAAACTGCACTGAATCCCAAGAGCAGAGAACAGACAGGAGTAGGAGATGTTTATCCAGCACTCCAGCAAAGGAAGCAGGTTTGCCTTCACCAAAAGGCCAAGGTTCATTTTCTTAGAATAGCAGCATGCATTCCACAATGGTGCCTCACATTTACCAACAGCTATCAGGGAAGAGGATTTATCTGCAGATTCATGTTCAGTTCTTCTAAATGCAACAGTAAAAGGTGAGACCATTCGACAGTCAGGTTTTGAGTCTGATTTTTCCAGCCTTCTTGAGATCCCCAGGTACTGGGCTATTTTAATTCCTCATTCTAGCACATGAACAGGAACCCAGAAGCCCCAAATGAAATTCCACCCAGGAAGTGTACTTTGACAATTGATTTTTTTTTTCCATAGATAGCCCGACTTCTTAACCTGTTACAACCTAGTTTTCTGTACTCCTTTCAAAAAAAAACCCAAACAAAAAGCACAACACCCACCAAACCTAAAATATCATCCCTTGAAGAGTTAGGGTCCTGGATTCTGGCAGCTAAAATCATTCTGTGTTCAAAACAGCTGACATACTGGGAACAATTAAAAAAAGACTGACTCTTGTGTAGTTCAAAGTATATTGCATAGCAGACTCTTCTGAATTTAGGGAACACTGACTCTGTGATGAGCATGCTATGGAATCCATAGGTGAGAGTTTTTATGGACAATACGAAAGTTCTTTCGTACAAATGATTTTCTGCCTTCTACAAATTTAAAATAAAAATGGAAACAAAGCTCGGCTTTTCTCCTAGATCGGTAGTGACACCTAGTGACCACGCACTAAAGGAACAGTGCTTAAACACAACTGATTTTCACAAAACCATGCTGTATTACATAAAAAAAAAATAAATAATGTTGACTGTGAACAAAACCACCACCACAAAAATTCCAAGGTGTGGCAGGAGGACATAAAACAAATAAATACTTAAAATAGCTAAGGAGTGATTAAAATTTATCTAGAAATGCTTCATCTTCTTTAAAGAAAAATATGCTGTAAATAATGAACAAATTATAATAATGATAAAAAAGGATATTTTTTTACACAGGGGAAGCCATTTGGAGAAGCAGAATGTGATTGCTCAGTGAAACTTGGGAAGGTTCTGGGGCACAGCATTCCTACACATGAACAATGTTCATGGGACAGGGAACATTCTCTAGTTGCAAGAACTCCAATTTTCCATCTCATCCTAAAAGAAGAACTGCCAGACCAGAATAAAACTGCTCCAGTGCTCTACTTATTCTGGTCCACGTTCTTGCTGCTCTAGAGACTCAGTGACATCGCTATATTAGAGTGAGTTATCCAGGTTACAGAACAGTCACAGAAACACAGTCTTGGCTTCAGGGGCAAAGGATGCCACTTTCTTCCTGAGAATCACTTCTCCTTTCCAGCTTTTCACTGTGTTGTAGGATTGATAAAATGCTCTGCCCTGCACTTGAAAAATAAAAAGTTAAAAAGATAGAGGAGTAAAGCTAGGAGAGTTCCCAGAGGAAGAAATAAGTGAAAATAGAGAAAAAAAAAGTTAAAATAAAAAGGTTAAGGAAAAAAAAAATCAGGGTTTTTTTTAAGGAAAAGAAAAACTCCACAGCAAAGGAGAACAGAAGCTGTACACTCTAGATCAATAGACAAATGCACAATTCAAAAGCAGAGTCATCAATTACTTCTGCAATATATCTCAGATTACACTTGTGATTGAAGAAAATAATTTTTTTTTTTTAGTATTTTTTAGTATCACAGGAACTAGTGGACAGTGAGGTCTGCAACAGCCTCTGTTTTCTTCACTTTGTGTTCATTTTGCAGAGGAAGTGACTCCAAGTCTCAGCACAGAAAACAATCAGGCTTGCAATGTCCAAACTGGAAAAACCATTCTGATTTGTGCAAGGATTCTTGGACAGAACAGTTAAAATTGCATGTGGCTAAAGTAGCTGAAAAAGAACTTGAGTAAAAGGAGACACAGCCATGACCAGCATCAAAGAGATCATTAACCACAGAGCCAGAAAAAAACCTATTTGCTCTTTGAATTTGTGGTATAAGGAATACTGGAGACAGAGGACAGAGAAGGTTTAAGAGTTTTGTCTTACCAGAAGATGACAGCTGCAACTTCGATTGATAAAAAAATATCCAGCACACTGGCTGCTAAGTCTTTGTTGATCCAATCTCCCAGTAAGACTTTTTAATGGAGAAACAGTATAGGATCCTGAGCAAGAAAACTACTGTGTGTGTGACTGGGCTTTGATAAGCAGTTTTCACTCTGGTCCTGACTCTTCTGTAACATTGCTAGGGGATCCATGGAAAGTGAAATATAGCCATTATTTGATCTTTGTGGCATTCTTAAGAGTCAGAATCACTGCTGGAAAACCTTTGGGGTTCATCAAAAAGGAAAAAACAAAAAAACCTATCACCTTACATTGTTAAGTCTTCAGTTTTGTTCCTATATGCATTGTGGACTGGCTGTGACCTTACAGAAAGTTCAGTAGGACATTTGACATGAAAATAATCAGCTATGTATTGTAACATCTCCTTAAATTGAAATTAACACAATTTTAACTTGCATCAAGATTTACACCCTTCTTCATGTGGTATCTTTCTTTATAAATAGTGAACGAAAGGTCAATACCTAGTCACAGTTTAATTTATGTATCTGCTAATTACTGTAGATTACATCTGAAGTGAGGTGATCACGCACTTGTTAGCTCTAATTACAACAGAAAAATCGTTAATCATAGCTTTATAACACAGCATAACTGCTGTAAGTATTAAAAAGATGTTTACTGTATTGCTGTACAACTCCTATGGAATCAGTGCAAGTACTTCGGGTATCCATAGGTTCTAAAAAAGCCTGGAATCCTCTGCTATTTTGCAGACTTGATCTGAAATCATGAATTGCCAAAGAAACCTGGTGCATGTGCACTAGGGTAGGAAGTGAGCAAGACTTGTAATATTTCATAAAATGAAGTATTGACAGTCTAGTAAGAAAGCCTTCATCTCAATGTAAAAACTCAACTTTTTCCCAAAATGAAATGGAATTTTTAAGGTTCAAGAACATAAACTTGTAAAAAGATGTAATTCTTGGCATTGACCCTTAGATACATTCCTACATGGTTTTGTCTAATGATCTTACAGATAAATTCAATGAAATTGAGTGTAATACTCAAATACTCAAAATACACCCAGCTGATACTGAACTTCTGAGTCAGAACTCTATATCTATGACTTCCTATTATTAAAAATATCTTCTTGGAGATACAGGAGTAGCAGAGACATCAGTAAAAGAATTCATGCTTTGGTTTTAGTTGTGTAATCATTGCTATATCTAGTGCTAAACATAGGAATTGCTACCCAGAATTTTTTTACTGAAGACATCAGGAGATTTTGAGAACAAAATGACCCCAAATCAGCAGCATTGGCAGCTGCAGTGACACAGCAGGGGGTAGGCATGCAGAATTCTGAACAAAAAGCCATACATTGCTTACATCCAGAACTTCAAAACCACATTTCTAAGCAGCAAAATTGTGCTAAGGAAGTCTGCTCAAACTTTAATCCCCATGACCACATCAATGTCTTATGGGACTACACTGAGAACCACATCAGCCCAAATATTTGGTGATGTGGTTCAACAAATAGGCCCACAAGCAGTCATATAAGCACACCTGAGGGAACTAAATTTGGGCAGAAATGAGTGAATAGATCAAGGGAAGGAATAGTTAAAACCAATTTAATAACAGAACTTTCAAAACTATTTTGCCTTCCCCAATGCTTTTGTTCCAGGATCACATCAGCTATATCCAGTGAAGTCTGTGCTGAAGCCAAGTCTCACAAACAATTCAAAAGTACTTAGTACATTAAAAAAATGCCAAATATTAATAATCCAATAAAATGTCTGAATGCACTGAGTGTAAAATATCCAAGGCTCTGCCATTTGTTATATATTACACAAATCAAAAGATTATCTAACTGATTGCAAAACCAGGAACCTCAAAACAGGCAAAGTAAATTTGTATATTCCAGTTATAATAAATGCATTAAAACCTTGTTGATGCACCCTTTTTTACACTTGGTTCTCGTCAGCCCATTTTCAATCCGAGCTGAAACAGCTCTATACACTTCCTCACTCCAACCTAATCCTTACACACTTGTCCCAGTTATATTTAAAGATGGGTTCTTCAATCAAACTCATTAGAAGTAGTGCATGTGAAATGCTTCAAGGAAAAAATACTTTTTAGCCCAAACCTTTACTTTAGCAGCCCCTTTCCAGCCCCACTCCAACCAGATCTCTAGGCTTGATGGGCTGATTCTGCCCAGCTACAAACATGGACTTTAAAGATGAACACTCATGCATCATATCTAGCAAAATCTACAAATTCAACATTTCTTTTCAGAAAATCCAAGTACCAAGATCTCTCTGATAACAAGGGGTTTGTTGACAGACCATCCCATCTTCTTTTAGCATTGACACAGTCTTTATTTTCACTTGGATAAAAGAGGAACTGTTGGAAATCTTCAGCTCTTCAGAATATTTTACTGACTGCCTCAGGGACACCTGGCTAGATCCTGTGAATTGCAGTGACACTCCTACTTTTGGCTAAACTGTGCCTGCAAACTCAATAAAAATGGTTTAGAATGAGCTGCTGCCAGCCTACCAGTGGATGTGCTTTCCAAATATTTAAAATAAAGCACCTGTGCCTAGTTATACAGTCACAATCAACCTTGAATGAGGGCTAAGTTTCTACTTCCCAGCAAATATAATTCGTAATATTTTTGCCTGCAAGAAATATTTTGCAGAAACCACAAAGTTGTCTTCAGTATCAAACTCAGGGATACTTCTGTGTTTATTTAGCATAGATTCACATGACTGAGGTGTCAGACATACGGCTGTCTACAGATATCTGAAGATGAGTGAAGGTTTTTCCTCCATTGATTGCTTTGCAAGGTCAAGACCTCTTCCTTCAGCTGTAGCTCAGACTGCAGTAATCCATTCCTTCCTCACTTCTGAAGCAGATTACAACACACTACTCCTGTCCACTTGAAACTGCAGCTTCTACAGCTGCCCTCCACTTATTACTCTCACATGCAACAAAAGGTACTTGTGGTTCTCACACCTGCCATGGCTTTGGATTTGTCTGGATTAAGAAAAATTCTAATCCTGTGGTTAACAGCAGAGTTTATATCACTGTGATCCATTCAGGTGGCTGAGGAAAGAGGGTGTGCTCCATTCTTGCAGCCCCCAGATTTCAACACTTTTAAACTGAGGACAAATTTGGCACCCGATCCTACTCTTTGTTCTATTTTTCTGAGTTAGAGAAAATCTGATGAATTTTAAAATGCAGGCTTTTTGTTATCTGATTCTAGTACTGTCTTACTCCCAGGTGATTTCCAGATTTTACATGAATTCTAGCTCCTGTAATTTTTATAATTTATAACCACCCTAAATGCAATCAAGTACATTGTGAAAAGTATGAGATTAAAAGAATATAGTAGACTGAAATAGAATGTATTATGAAATAGCAAAGCCAGCTGGAAAACTGAAATTAACTTCATCTTTTTAAGAATAACACAATATTTTTCCATTTAAATTTTTGGTTTGGATTTTTTTTTTTTATTTTCCATCTCAAAGTATGATGAATATTGATATGCCTCACCAAGAACATTGCATTTCATTTCATTCTTCTTGCTTTGCTAAAACTTTTTGTATTTTTTTACTTGTATCTTTTTTTTCTGACAGCTGGGGAAGGGGGAGACACAACCCCCAGTGACAGAGGAAGTCCTCCATGTGCTATTTATGCACTGTGGAACATAAGTGCCTCCTAACAGTGCAGCTGTGTGACAGGCAAGCAGTGCAACTGTTTAATGCAATGTAGTCAAGAACAGCTAAAGAAGGAAAAGTCTTACTTAGGAAAAATTTGAGACAGGTTCCAGCTTTGCTTGTTAAGGTTTAAAGAAAAGTACTTTATGTGCCTGAATGACTGCCTTAGCATGGTGTACTGCTTTCCAAGTCCTTAATTTCATGCCTCTTATTCTTTTTAAAGCTGACTTCAATTTTGTACAGCATTCATTTAGAATGACTTGTATGTTTTTAATTTGTCCTTTGAATACAGAAATAAAACAAACAGGTCTGACTGGGTAATCAGAAACAGAGAAAGTTTTGAAAATGAAAACAAGGTATGCTTCTGCACCACAACCAACTTTAATTCATTTACTCCTCCTTTTTCTCTGTTATCTACAAAGTAGTTTCGCACTCAGTTTTCTCAAAGACTAAAGGATAAAGAAATAGTAAAATCACCACAGGTACTAAGGTTGTATATAAACTTTGTCCAGGAATCTTAAATTAGAATAGAGTGTCAAACAGTTTTTGTGTCTGGCAAAAGAACTAGATAAAGATGAAACTGAGTCCAAGATAAGTGGAAGATCAGTAAAATACCAAAGATTTCGAGAAGTCTGGCTGCTCTGGTATTATAGATAAATCTAAGGCGGTTTAATGCCCTAATTTGTTCTATATTTTTCCATCTTGCAAGGCAAGACTGATTTATTACAACAATGTTAACACCACTTTAGAATTTCAATTTAGTGCAGTAGAACAAAAGTAACTTGTTTAAAAAAAAAAAAAAAATCTCTATACAAATGAAACCCTTGAGATCTTTAGATTTGATTTCAGGGTCTCCTAGTTTCCTAAAATCTTGGGATCTTGGTCTTTGAAATAAAGCCCCTCAATGAGACTTAATAGATATTGAAAGCAGGAGTAGGTCTGTGATGAAAATAAGTTCTGCATTCAGTCCACCCCAGTAAAAAACTTAGTCTGGTAAAGAAATATGTGTATGTTATGCTTTTGTTTCCTTTCAGATCAGAATGTGTTCATTAAAAAAGCACAGAAAACTTCCCATTGTTGTGGTCCTCATTTAAATATATCTAGGCCTAAAATAGGTTGTAAAAGCTCTAATGAATTCCTAGCACCATCAATATCAGCTGGCACTCTACTCTTGCCTTTGTGCAATCAGGATTTTATCCAAGATGCTACAATCTAAAATAAGTTCTGAGAAGTTACAGCTGCCCTGTTTATCACAACAAGATTTTATCTTGAAATATAATAAAGTGAGGTTATAAAAGCTACACTCCTTTCACTGATAAATAATTTTGATTATTGTGTTTATAAACATTGGATCAGACTACTGCAGAATAAAGATTCCAGGCCTTCAGATTGTCTTCTTTCTTGGATAAGAAACTAGGAGTTCATGTTACATTTGCTAGAAAAAGAGAAAGAAAAGAAAGAAAAAAAAAGCCTTCTGTTTCTGCTAGTGTTCTTAGAACAAGGAGGTAACTTCCTCATAACCATCCAAGTAGCAAACACTGAATAAAAACAAATAACCTCCAACAATTTTCCAGGAGCCAAAAGACTCAATTATTCCACACCAAAATGTCAAATCCTTCTCTTTGGCTTGTAACAGATTCTACAATACAGTTTTATTTTACGTATACAGTTACAATACAGTTACTCAAATAAAACAGAGCAATCCAAAACCTCAGGCATCACACAGAGAAATGGATAGGGGAATGGGGAATAACTACTGCATACATTAGAGTTTCAGAATCCAAACACTTGCCTGCGTCTCACACACATCACATGACATCAGTAGATCTAATAAAAGATATTATCTTCTCTTATAAACCTTTCATATGTTATTTAGTGTTAAACAGAAAATATTCCTTTTTAAAATGTAGTTAAAGCAGAAGGGCTACAGAAAACTGAGTAGTTGAACTATCTGCATGATAGATGAACTGTTCCCTAAACTGAGAGAGGAGAGAATCAAAACTTCAGAGTCCACTTTTGGTAAAAAAGTCATAGCTCAAATACTGTATGTAATGGAAATTCTAGGGCACGACCAGACAAATACCATCTAATGCAATTATTAACATGTTTCAGATAGCTGTACTGTGATTTTCATTCGTCAAAGAAAATAGAGGTAAGGAAAAAAGACAATCAGCAGGTAACAGAGTGCCCTTGACTTCCTCTTTGACTTTGCTTACAGGAATGCTTACAGTAAATGATTATAAAAGAAATCCTGTAAGAACAGAGATGTTTATAGCTTTTTTTGTGCAGTATGGGGCAAAGCACATTATTAATGCCACAGAAATAGCCAGTGATTTCTTCTCTCCTTTGTTAGTTCTCAGCACATTTCCACTTGTTGATTTATGTGTTAAAATCAAAATTATCTTAATCTTCCCTCCAGAAACAGTTTGTGGATAAGTATGGATGTCCAGGTCTCCCTTTACATTGGCACAGGCTAACACACAAACACTTCACAGTTCACCTACAGATGTTTATTTTGCTCAGCCATCTGTTCCATTTGTAACACAAAAGAGATCACAGAAAATGAACTCTAACTCTCTTCCTGAATACATAGACAAACAACTGGGTTCCCAATAAAACAAGCTTGTGGGTTTTCAGAGTGTGTTGAATAGGATTGCCCTTTACAGACATCTCAGAAACTCAGGTCCCCAATCTGAAGAGTGTGGAATCTTAGTAAGATAACGATGCAGAAATGATGACTGATGATGGGATACAGGAGTGCACAGGTCACTCTAGAAGAGATTTTTATCTACAGGAAATTCTGGGTCTTTAATATTTTTTATTTCCTTTATAGCTATAGGTGTTCTGTTCTTTTGTTTTCAGACACACAACTAAGAACTGTATTTCACTAGAGCAGATGCAGTGAAGGGTGGTAAGCTGAGAGAAAAGGATTTAATGAGAGACTTGAAGGAGAAGTGAGGTGGGCAGTACCAAAAAGAAAAGAGTCTATTTTCAAGTGCAGAGAAGAGTTGGCCCACAAGAATCAAGTCACAAAAGAGCTGTCAGGTAAGAGGCACATGCAGAAGGGACATGAAAAGGGAATGATAAAGACTGGAAGAGATATACACATAGTATGAAAAACAAGAACAAGAAAGAAGCCTAATTTGGGAATCCAATAAGAAGTATTCAGCTTTGAGTCAATGACAGAAACAGAAGAGAACTGCAAGAGTATAAAGGCTGTAGTGCAATCTGTTAGCTAAAAAGAAAGTTCAGCTACTTGGTGCAACTTGAAGACAGGAAATAAAGCAAAAAGGATACAGCTGCTATGGCACTGTCAGACAACTGGTTCTCATGTATTTTGAAAGATTTTTATTGCCTGGAACTAGTGCTTACCCATCCCTGCCTTCTGACCACATATCTGCATGAAAAACTGTTCCTTTATTTGTTTCCTGGTGCCTGCAGCTATCCAAGATTATTCCAAACTTTGGTCCTAAATACTGTTTCAGAATGCCTACAACATAAAGCTGAGCAGGTGCATATAGTTTAGGCAGGGGATGATTTGATCCACAAATAAGTGAACACAAGATTAAAATCTCATTGGAAAAGGCAACAGTAACATCTTGAGCCAAGAAAGTTCACTACAACTACTCACATTAACTATTCACATTGACATATAACCAGAAAAGTTACCATACACCAGGCCAATGCTCACTACAGGTTTCACTTGCTCATCATTACAATAGATCATGTACACTTACATTGCAATAGAGATATATGTAATACCATAATTCTTGACTTCAGGATGAAAACTTTCCACTTTTTGCTCTCTGAAATTAAACAAAGTATTAAGCTTCATATGACGAAACAAATCAAATTCATGTCCTGATTCTCGCAGTTGGGTTTTATATAGAATCCTATTTTGTGACTAAAAGCCAGGCCTAGAAGTGACCAAGTAGCACAACTTTATTTCTTATTTTACATATTTAAAAAAAAAAAAGATTGATGGTGTAATGGCACAAATCTGCTGAAGCTGATTTATCTTATACCAAGCACAGCAACTGTATCACATGGAAAAAGCTGTTAGCCCAAGAGGTGCTTTACCACCCACCCACACTACAGAAAGAGTAAGATTTCCAACAGCTGATTCAGATCTTGTTCCCAAGTCCATGCACTATGCCACACTGAGCAGTACAGGAAAACAGAAATAGCCAAGACAAAGGAATGAGCTCTTGAAGACCTTGAGATTTATACTCGGTGCAATTGTTGTGGGTGAGTTTTCTATCTGACCTCCTGTACTATAAAAAAATGTTCTTCATCTGGTACATGTGAAACTCACAGCTATTCTGTTAGAATGACTGCTTTATCCCAGTGAACAGGCTCTTATGAAGTATGCCTAGTGAGTAGGACAGCCAAGCCAAAGCAAGTTAAGATTCATTCAAGTTCATATTAAAGGGAAATGACAACACCTCTGCTATAGTCCTTTGGTTCAGCCACATTGTTGGCAATTTTTTTTTTTTTTTGTACTGACACCTTAAGAATGAAACAATAATGCAATGCCACATAACCAGAATTAAAAGCACGGACAGCCTTTAAAAGGAGAAAAGATATATCCACAGCTCTTCTTACACAGCTCAGTGGTCTTGATATAGTCTGTAACAACTAATCTCATGGCATAAAAAGACTCAAATAGATTTTGTTTCAAAAGCCCATCCTTGCTGACTCTCTTACTCCTACATCTACACCTCAACATACATACACACTCCTTATATGTTGATCAGTGGGAGTTTACATATAGACAGGTAAAAAATAGCCTTATTTTAGAAAGACTGGTTCAGCCAGTGCCATTTTACTTGCAGTTAACCTCACTCAAAATGTCTCTCCCTGCTAGCTTTGATTTCACATATCAGCCTTTCAGAATCATTTCTGGTTTTCATCTTGATGTATTCTGTTCCATTCTCTACCTGAACGAAACCAAATGGATAAATGCTGGTGCTTACTCAGTACATTATTAGAGCACTATTTTGCTGTCCACAATAAGCTGCCTCTGGTGTTCTGTAATCAGGCCCCTTTGTACAGTTTTGGTTATTATGGTTCATCAACTTATAATGCATTATTCTAAATGGCTGCTTTTTCATCCTTGTTTTTGTATTCTTTTTAAGCTGTTAAATATTAATTAAGAAAATAATCAGATAATGAAAATAAAAAGAATTACTCACCCTTCATCTTGATCTAACATAATCTTTATGGGCAGCAGGGATAGCTGGAAGATGTTCTTGTGAAGAGAGGAACTTGAGCAGCTTTATAGGACAACAACCTAGAAAGAAATGACAAGCCAATACCCACGTTTACTGTTTGTAAATCTGAGCATTGATTCTGCTTTCACAAGTGGCTTTCATCAAATGCAAATCAGAAGCCTGGCATCTGCTTGAGTAACCAGGCAGCCCTGTCCCCCTTTCAGGGGAACAAAAGCCATACAATCAAAGGGGTTTTAAAGGATGGCAAACTTATTGTAAGCTAGAAAAGGTTAAAAGTCTGCCAGGGCTTAAATATACCTCTCAGAACTTCTAAGTTTGAAAGCACTTGTGACCTTTATGAATTTATTTCTCCAGTGAAATGTTTCTGTATATTTGATATCTGACAAAAAGTGATCAAACAGGAAAGAAATAAACTCATAATGTGTCTTACTTCCTAAATTATTTTGAAAGCTCCAAAAAGGAAATTTAGATAGATGTTATTTATTCTGAGATTTCCAAAGTCCTGCTCCAACCAACAGCACCCTGGCTATCATAACAGGTCCATACTCCCCTGCATCACTGACAAATCTCTATCTGCAAAGATGAGCAGCAACTGGAATTCACCCTAAACCAGTGATTTTTTCACCTCAGAAATCTTCACTGAGACTGGCACACCCTAAAAAATACCCAAATCCTATCTGGGTAGAGAAAAACCTTTTTTATTAAATATGCTGAAATTTTGCTGCTGATTGCTACTCTGGTTAAAAGCACACATTCCCAGCACTAAGGGAAGAGAGATTACTATTTCTATTGAAAATTTTAGAGAAAAGAAATGTATAATACTAATTTCACATCTACATTTATTGTGCAAATAAAGCCTTTTGGTGTCTGGTAACAGCAGAAATTAGGAATTTAAAAATACATTTAAAACACTTAAATTCACCATGGTGTATCTTTCTAATAGCCTTATTTCTCATTCATTTGGGAATAGTCACAAAGCATATCCCAGTGATATGAAGCTAAAAATCAATGTTTAAATATTTGAAATGAGCCTGAAGTGTCAGTCTGGACAAAGTTGTAGCTTTTTGTTCAGTGACTCTTTCCAAATTCCAAAGTACAGAAAGGACAACCATTTCACACTGAAGTTTAAGCTTCATAAGCACATGATCTGTCAATGTTATTAGTAACTAGCTGGAAAATAACTCAGAGTAATATCTGAAAGACCCTGTTGCTGTAAGGAAACTCTTTATAATTATGAACAATTTAATTTAAAACAGGTCTTGGTTCTAATGGTTTTGAGCACTGTCCTCGTCTGACAGAACAACCAATGATTTCTCCTGAAGGAATCATAACTTTCCCTGGTGTTTACAGAAAGCTAGAAAGCAGAAGCTGGCAATTCTTTAATCAGTAACAAAACAAAAGAAGCAAAGCAATAGGAAGGATTATTTTTTTTAACATAGTCAAATTATGAAACTCAGAGTCAAAAATGTCATGGAACCCAGAAATATAAATAGACCTGAAATAAAATTAGATGAAGTAAGAGAGAAACCTATTAACAGGCATTAAACCTGATGGTACGAGTGTACTTTGAAGTCAGTCCTGACTGAAAAGTACCAGGCTCACACTGTACTTTCTGTCTCTAATTCTATGTTTTCAGCCTCTCATGTTGGAAGATATCTTTGTTGGATCACCTCAAAAATAAGCTAGCTTGAAACAGCCTTCTCTCTGAAGCACAGTCTGGAACTCAAATAATGCAGATACAACTGACAACAAAAAACAAACAAAAAAACCACACAAAAAAATAAGTTTAAAATTAAAAAATAAAAAAGGAACGATGACAAAATATCCAAGAAAAAGATACCAACTAGGAAACAGATTCTGTTATCATTGTAAAATAGAAGGTGAAAGTCTACTTCAAAGAGGAATCATCACATAAATACAAAATAGGAATGCAGGACTAAGCATCTTGCATTTTGACCATCACATCTCAAAGCCAACCCACTCTGCTGCCAAAGACGACTTCTCCTAAATTCAAGCTCCTTACCAGGAACAACAGGGCTACAATAAAATAAAAAAAAAGATAACTTTATTTATCCCAGACTACAACAAATGAAATAAAGGAAGAGGTCAAAACATCAGAAGTGGAAAAGCCAGGCAACTGGAGAGGGATGTTAAACAGAGCATTCCTGACCAGGACCACCACTCCTTGACACTACCCAAGGAACTGATCAGAGAATCATAGAATAGCTTAGGTTGGAAGGGACCTTAGAGATCATCTACTCCAACCTCCCTGCCATGGGCAGGGATGCCTCTCATCTGGACAAGGTTGCTCAAAGCCTGATCCAACCTGATGGATACTGCCAAGTGGTAGTGTGCCCAGGAGCAGAAACATCAATATTAGAAACAGACACTGAGCCAGACTCAAATGTGATAGAGTTGGCCCTTCCATCTAACCCACTAAGAGAGTTCTTAAGGCAACATGGTAACAGAAACAGAAAAACTCTGGTTTTCAGTACAGTATCTTATGTTCAAAGTTGATGAGCACCCACAGCAAGGCTTTCCCCACAAAGACCTGTGTTTCAAGGAACATTGCAAGGTCCTTCTTCTGATAAAAACAACATCTGGATTTAGTGTATCTATTCAAATATCTGTTTCAGACCCAGAAAAAATAAGAATTTCCATGCTAATTCATGCCCAGAACTATTCTTACCTTCTCCACTATCCTATACAGCTGCAGATATTAGACAGTTTTCTGAGAAAGCATAAAAGTCACTTTCACAACATCAGCTTTGCATAACTTGTTTTCATCCAATACAGTTATCTGTGTAATAACTACTCCTCCCAGACCCTTCCACAAAACCACAAAAAATAAGAACAAGTATTAGCTGCTGGAGCAGCATCTTTACCTGCTACTCACACTTCAGGCTGTATGAAAAGTACCAGCAAATGCTTAGTTACTTCACTTATTTAGTTGGTAAGACTACATTTCTCTTTTCTGTGCAGCAAGTAGAATTAAGGTTTGGTTGAAGACACTCAGGAAAAAAAAATTCTGTACTGGAGGGTACGAACTATTTATCTGATTGAATGCCCAGCTTGATGTACCTTATCTTGGCAGCACTGGCATCTTGGCAGCAAACTGGTATCATTAGAGATTAGAGTGGCATGCTATGTTTGCTTCAGATAACTATTCTACAGCATCTGCAGTGGTGCACTATAAGGATGATATGTTTTAGCAATGCTATCCAAAATGCTGATAGCCTAATGGGAAGTACAGTATCCTTGTTCTTTATGTTTACCCCATGTAATACAAGAATGACATGCTGTGTTAAAATTTTATATTAATACAGACATTATGCTAGTATATTATTGTTTTCCACATAATCCTCTGGTTTTAGCAAGATCTCATGCAAAGCTCTGAAGTATTATCAGATAATACATGTTAATTATCCCCTGAAGTATGGGCCAGACTTCTAAGTGTTAGTTATTCAGTCCCATTAAAACAACAGGACGTTTGTGTCTAAACATCATGAACTCCCTCTTCTAGGTCAGTAGCAAGGATAACACAGATTAGAGGTTAAAATCCTCCTAGTCTCTTCAATACTTTTTTTCTTATTTCAAATTTAACTTCAACACCTCGACCTGTTGCTCTACTACTTTACTATCAGAGCAATGGTAGTCCCAGCCATAAGGAAGACTTTTCAAAACAAAACCACCAAATATTTAACTTCCATTAACTTCTCACCTTTCCCATTCAAGCTTTCACTTCCTTCTCCTCCCATACACGCAAACATATGCAAACACATTCAGTCACACACCAAAAAAGCACTGAAGATTAGAAAGAGTCAACATTTTAAAATGTAGAAATATAGAGGTATACTCTCAGAAATATGAAGCCACCATGGCTTAGAGTCCAAACATTCAACACATAATTTGTAACTTTAATCAACACATCTCATTTTGCTAATGCATACTGACTGGATGCCTGAGTGCTAATGAGTGTCCCTGAATGCTAATGGCTCTGTGAAACGAGATGGCCTCTGAGCATCACATGGATTATCTAAAACTTATTTGCATCTCAGATTCCCAGCACTATTCAGATTCACCTCTCTTTGACCTTGATATTTTATAAACCAGAGAACAGTTGTATTATGAAAGAAAAGCCAAAAGCTAAACAAAGCAAAGAAAAAGAAAAAAGTGCAGGAAAGGACATACCCATCTAGGATACATTTGAAACAATTTACTGAGTGGAATATTCTTCCAGGAGAATATGATCACTGTAAAATATTGTACATCTCACATCCTCATTCTTTGAGTTCTAATGCATACAGGACATCTGCTTAGGAACAGAGTTGCTGTTACCAAGAAATTTTAAGGATCTACGTAAGAGCAGGATTGTGAGAACAAATAACACCTTTTAGAACCCACCGATTTGCCAGCAATTAAAGGTGTTATTATGCATTACTGCATATATTACTATGAGGCAATATATTAATACATACATCATAAATTCAGTGCAGCTGGAAAATCAGCAAGGGTTTTAGGCACACAATTCTTCAAATCCTATCCTATGTATTAAAAGAATATAACCCCTTTTCCCTGTTATATCACATTTATTTGGTGATTGTCAGATGTGCTCTGTAACTTTGCAAAAGCCCCACCATCCTTCCTGAAACTGCTCCTGGGAACAGACACTGCATGATGTCCTGCTTTAAAGGGAAACCTATACTCAAGGTATTTCCGTGCCCTGCATGTCATAGCTCTCTGTACAAAGTCAGAAGTAGTGTCTCTAGAAGCCTTTTTTTCTTTTTAAAATGTTCTCTTTGAAAAAAACGCATATATATATATATATATATGGATATACACACACATAAATATGCAACTATTTATATATTTTCAGAAAGGAAACTCTTCTGACAAGAAAAAATAGAAAAATTATAATTGAAGAACATGATGCAAAAGCTTATTTTAAAATAAACCGACTTTCCGTGTTTTATTACCCTCAGAAAAAAACAGACACACAATGTTCAGATCTGTTCCCAAGAAACACTTGGTAAAGCAAAAACCAAGGAGAGGTGATTAGATACTCTGGTTTTATCTCTGCCATGTACAGTACATTTTACCTACCAACTTTAATAGGGAACTCCTAACCTGTGGGTGACTCAATCATATGTCCCAAAAAGGTTTAGGATTTTGTCCTGAGAACTTCAAGTTATAGAATATCCACAATTTTTTTTTTTTTTTTGGCAATTGTTTTAATCACTTTTCCTACTAAAAATTATTTCTAATATTGATTTTCCAATTTCTACTGCCAGATAATAGAATCTTTTTGGCTTGTACACTTCAGTATCTGCTTTTCCATCCACGTAAGCACACTACCATTGGCTGCCTCATCCAGTTTGTCCTTTTTATTATTTACACTTTACTCTGCTGAATTTTATCCAGTACTCCAAGATTTATTGAAAATTATCAGCATGCCAGATGTCTTTCTAGTTCTTTAGAGACTGTTTGGTACAAATTATCTGCAACTCTAAAAGTGTTTATCCTTTAGTGACTACCTATGCTCTGAAAAGCACTTTCTTATCCTCATGGAATGCAAACACATGGCTTTCCATCTACGTAACAAAAACTCTCCCTGAATGCTTCTAGATCTTCTATATCATTTTATGAACAACTTAATTGTCTCTGTTATTCACAGATTTACAGCATGACTAGGATTTCTCTGACTCCTAATTATCATTAACTTGAGGTTTCTCGTCTATTGTTCTTGGCTTCCTTATGACTTTTCTAGATTTCCCATCTTCCAAACGACACACTGCTATGTACTTAGCCAAAATACTTTTCTTTAACTATATAAAAGTATATGCCCTATATATGAGAGCTGTCTTCATAAACCTGTCTCCAGAGACACTTACATAAAAATCAGGTTTGGATAAGATAGAAGACAAGTTTCTCAAAGGCAGACTTAAAGGGATCACGGATTCTTCTGGGAGAATTCAAACTGAAGTCTGAAACAAATTATGTCCCTGCACAATCGGGAAGACCCTTGCATTAAAAAGCTTATGAATTAACAGTTATAAAACACAAGTTAGTAACACCAAAATTGGTGAAACATTAGATCTGATAAGGTAAGGAACACGTTTATCACATCCTAAACAAAGACCACGAAGTGTAATGTTTGTTACAGGGCAAGAATATATAGAGAAAAAAATACAACGTAGGAAAAAACCCCTAACATTTTAGCATAGTTAAAGCTATGTGGGTAACTTTAATAGAGAAACTAAGTGTTCTGGGTGCACACCCAACACTTTACATAACTGATTTTCAAATACAAAACAGCACACCACATAGTCAACAAATGAATAAAAAAGGAGAGCACCCAAATCTACAAATCCAACAAATGGGTAATAATCAAATAAGCATAACAGCATCTTGGACTGATACACATGAAACTTATGCAGAAGATTCCCATTAATACAACTGGAAATTTACTACAATAAAGCTTTTAAGAAGGAATGGAAAGATATTATATAGGAAACTACATAAAGGGATTAATTGAATATTGGAGCTTAAAATAGCATAAGAAGGCAATGAATAAAAATGCA
Source organism: Florisuga fusca (assembly GCA_038090715.1). Lineage (NCBI taxonomy): Eukaryota > Metazoa > Chordata > Aves > Apodiformes > Trochilidae > Florisuga > Florisuga fusca. Next base: position 8,896,094 of record JAAWXA010000001.1, on the reverse strand, counting down.
GCTAGCAACAACAACAACAAAAGTTTAACTGAAAAAATTAATCTAAAAATGAAAACATTTATTATTTTTTTGACTTTCAAATAACTTGCTATCTTAATATGACAAGCAAAAGTAGTACTATCAGATATTTTTTTTTTAAACTTTGTGAAATTTTCATTAGTTTGACTATTTGCAGCCACTCCTCAGCTAAAACCTATTTCCCACTTCCCTGGAAGCTGCCAAGGTTTCATTGCCATCAGACAAGAGCCCAAACTGTAGCCTGGCTTCTGCAGCCAATTATAAATTGCTGTGGCCAGTTGTGTGATCTCAACAAAGGACCTTGTCAGCTATTTCATTCTCCACTGTTTCTGCTAACAGACTCAAAGCAGGCAAAAGGCAATTCCTCAGTGCCCTGTTACCTGTGCTGGGTGACTCCAGAGCACATCTGAAGGGATCTCAGTGAGCTGAGAGCCCCCAGGGGCCATGGGGCAATTCACACTTCTCAGACCTACTCTTCATAGGCTTTCTTCTGACATCTCTGGTTTACTTCAGCTCAATGTATGTTCAAGTTTGGAGGGTTTCCCTCCACAGTTACAGCAGCTAACAACCTTAAGCGTTAAAAGAGGAAAGGAAAGATTAGGGAATAAAAAAAATCAGTGGTGTTTTGTAAGATTATTCAGCTGCTGTGGTAATGTTGGAAACAAGTGGAGGTGATTGCTTGTTTGTAAGCAAAGCCCAGTTTATTCTGTGCCTTGATCAACTTTGGCATTTGCCATGAACGTTTCTGTCCTCTTTTCAAGTAGCCACCTTCAAACACTACCTATGGAGGTAATCAAAGCAATCCATTTATTTCTTTTATTTATTCCAGCCAGAATCTGCAAAGAAATTTTCAGCTTCAGTGAGAAATCCTGTACTGATTATCATGTTCCTTGCTTCCTGAGAAGAAGCTGAATAATACCTCTACCAATGAGGTGAAAAAAGGATGTAGAGCTTGATCCAGTAAGTAAAATTACTCTATGGAGCTGAGCAAGCATTCACTGAGTAACCCTCCTCTACAGAACCGTGGAAAGCAGTTGTTATAACTGCTGTGTTAATCACAAAATAAAGCACCAGAAATTATTTAAAACACTCCTGTTCTGCACTCTGGCATGTGGACCACCTCCGTTCGACCAGCACCACCTCCTGTGGGCCATGTTTACTAATGGACCAGGAAACTGCTGCAGCATGAGAGACATGGAAGAGACAAGTAAATGAGATGTTAAAGCTAGATCAGACTCACAACTTCTCCTTCTGCCACTGACATGTCTACAGCAAAAGTACATGTTGCACAGAAGCAAGTCATAAGGAAGGGTATTATCTTCTGTCGGAACTGGTGCCAAATTTCCATAACATGAAATCATGGTCTTTATGATGTGTAAAAACCAGATCATTTCAGACTTTGTTAGAGTATCACTATGCAGAACACAGCCTAAAGAGGAGCCTGTACTCGTTCAAATTCCATAGGTCTTGATTTGGCAGTTTAAGCACCTGCTTGAGGATATATTTTATTTGAAAGCTTGACAAAGCAGCTGTTAACAACTACAGGATGTGAAAATGCCTGTAAGAAGTTTCATAATACCAGTGAACTTCCAAAGCTCATTAAAAAAAGCATAATTTTCAGTCTTCCCCAGTTTCTTTAAAAATACATTTATATTCCAGGTATTTTATACGCAAGAAAAGTATTTTGAAAGTTTGTTACCTTTTATGGATTTTTCCTTTTTTTCTAAAAACATTCTTCCAATATATACAACCCACAGTTTCTGAGCTAACTGCTCAGAACCCAGGTTAGATGTCACTTGGGCTTTGATGCTGTATATTCACTGCTCATTACAGTAGCCTTCTAAATGTTGGTTTACTGTCCCTTGAAACATTTGTCTAGGGCTCATGAAAACACAAGACTAAGCTTCACCTTGGTTTTGACAAAATTAAGCTTATCCTTTTATTATTAATCTGATTATCTCTGCTAATGGCTTCAGAAGCTACTGCACAAATATCTTAAAATAACTCCATGTAGCACATTTTAATCCTGGTTTAACACATCCTTTTTATCAAGGAAAAGAAATCCTATTAATGATCCCGATAACTTCATGATGTACAGAAATGGGTGTTGTCTTCAGCCCAGTCCTTCTCCTTTTCCACTTATAACCTAAACCAGAATAAAGAACTCCGGAAAATCTCTCGTGCAGTAATCCTCTGACACACCAAAGATTTTAGTGAAACATTTTATCCCACAACATTAGTTTTATATTTGCTGTGTTAAGCTTTCATAGCTTTTTTGAGCACTGATGCCATATTTGCACCCCAAATGTCAGGGCATTACAGGGAAACCATAGTTAAAACAATTTCTTCAGCTATTTAGTCTGTAAATCATAAAATCTTTAAGGCTGGCAACTACATAAATCTTTGCACATTTATTCTACAGTGATAACTTTAAATACATCTCTGGGATACTTTGCCTAATTTTGACCTAACTTTTAATTTTCAGTCATGTCTTATTAGAACAATGGGGAAAATACTGCTGAATTTCTGTATACTAGCATATTATTTAAGTTCTATCACATATAGAAATTATAATAATTTCCCATGAATTTAAAAATAGACAATTTTTCATGGAATTTGAAGGCAAGTTTTAAGATCCCATTGACTTTTCTCATTGAGTTCCTAGTTTGCCACATAAATTACCTAGAAACGAAAACACAGTAACTGCTTAGAAACAGCAAAAGTGCTGGCAAGTCAATCTCTTTTAGGTACAAACAAGAAATTGAGACTAAAATAAAACTCTCCGTTGCAATTCTTGAGGACAAGTGGTTTTGTTGTTTTTCATGGGGTATGTTTCCCCTGCCTCCCTCCCATGAAACAAAATCATTAATTCTAAGTCAGCAGCTGACACTGGTTAGTCTGACCTGGGATGTTACTGCCCACATCCATTTCTGCTCAGTAAACCCCAGACTACAAAAGATCTATTGCTTTTCCTTTCTTACTAGACACTAACCAAGCAGTCAGGCCAGGATGTTATTTCTGGTACAAACCTGCTTTCTTACTTACAAATCTACCTCTGAAATTTGGTACAAAGTTTGTGGCCCTACAAGGAAGAGAATACAGAACACAGAAGCAGTAATGAAAGCTACACAGAACTTGAACCTATATGACTTTGGACATTCAAATTACAGTATTTAGTCAGTCATTTCTCACAGCATTAAAAAAAACAAACAAACAAAAACCCACAAAAAAACCACTACAGTGAGGAAGGGTCTTTAATTTAAAAGAAGTGTGAAAAAGGACATAAAAGACACTTAGGAAATGTCTGTTCTCCTGATCAAGATCCAGGTTACAAATTGAAAAATGCAGTCTTGCTCCTCTGAAATGCTTAAACACCAACCAAGTGCTGAAGATGGACCTTACAGCACACTGATTCCACCATCTCTCAGAGTCAGATATAAGTCTGAGACATTCAGACTGTAGGATCTGGGATCATTCTGGGCTAACTGTGCAAAGAGAGGACAATAAGCAAGAAAAAGAATGTAAGAGCAACTCTAATTAATAATTTTCCAAAGGGATTGACTATGCAGTGCATTGCCACCATGAACCAAACCCATCTATCATATGGTCACTCTGCAGCTTTCCATAAAGGTGAGGGATTGCAACTTTTCACTTCCAGTTTATTTAATGGTGTGTTCCCATGGATCCAAGCCTGACAGTGATTTCCCAGCAGCCTGTGTGTTGTGGAGAGCTGCTCCAGCCTCAAGACTGTAAAATGATTTTTTGTCACATGATATTTTAGAAAATTCTCACAGAAGAATGTGTGAGAGCTCTTTAAAATGCAAGATTCACCAAGGGGGAAACAGCAGTTAGCTCTGCAAAGGAAAAAATGTCACATGGCTGAACACATTCTCTCATTATTCCCAGAAGCTAAAGAAGTAGCAAGAGGCAGAAAACTGACAATAATTGTATTGCCTAGAAACTGACAGCATACATAAATCTACTGTATTAAGCCTTTATTCATTGATTTACTTTCCAAAGCTCATTTCAGCATTAGCCCAGAAGTAACACTGTGCAAGACACCGCAGTTCAGTTTAAGGTAAAATTGGGCAAATTTTTCTTCCACATACTGTGATAATTAAAGTTTTGTATGGTTGCTCTCTCTATCCTGTGGCAACCTGAATTGCCATGATTTTTGACTGCAATTTTCTTTCTTAGTAGCCTGTCAGTAATACATAAAACAGAAAGCAGGTGTGCTTAAAGAAGAATAATTCAGCTTTTGTTGAGATTGTTAAATGTACAGCATAAGACTGCAGGGATGGCAAGACAGCTATTCAGTGCTGAACCTCTGTTTATGTCAAATGACAAGAGCACAGTGCAAGCAATCTGGAGGCAGCAGGAATCATTTACTGAACTAATTTTTGCTTAACATTGAAAAATCATGAATCAGAGGTGTCACTAAGAGGGGAAAATAAAGATTGGTGCTAGCACAGAACTGGCAGTCTGGGACATCCACATTTCTGGATTTATCTCAGAAGCCAGCAAATTTTGAAACTAACTTCCCTTTATTTAGGTGACAGATCCAACTTGCACTATTACTGCTCCTTCAGAGACTTTTTACTGTTGGGTCCCTGGACTGAGGTGAGGATCAGACTAGCCCAAGTGGCAGCCAAAGGAAAAAACAAATTTAAAACTTCCCACAAGTAAAATGTGCCATTTTTGACCTAACAAAATGAATTTATAATATTTTTTTTCTCCTATGAATTTCGGGTACATAGTTTCCTTGCACTGATATTAACAGGTTTACATATTGCTCACTAAATGGGAGTTCAGTGTTATTTGGCCTTACAGTCAAGCTGAAGAAAAAAACAAAATAATTTAAAAAGAAGCAGTTTTCATTTCAGCTACTGTTGTAATAGTACAGTGTAACACAGAATAACATCTACTGGGGAGGTTTATGGAAAATGTAAAAATCAGACCTTGGGAATCACAGAGAAGAATGCTGCCCAAAATCTTTCAGAATCTGCCTTATCCGTAGTTCCAGGCCTCCTGTATCTACTTATTCTGCTCAGGAAGACAACTTGCTTTCTTTTGCTTCCAGGGAAGCACATACATTACAAATGCTCCAGCCCTAAAAAGCAGATTTGAGCTTTTCCAAGGGACAGACCAGATATAAATCTCACAGCAAATCTCAAGTCCTGAAGCAGAGGTGAAATTAAAGAGACACAAGGGACTCATCAAGACAGTAGCCAAGCAGGGGGATATTGCTGATGCCATTTCCAGGTCAATCCATCCCCTCTGCAGCCTGCTCCCAAGCTGTCCCCTGTAAGAGGGCCAGAAGGCAGAGCACGTGCTAGGTATATAATGTCCTAATGGTCTGGACCAGAGACAAAGCAGTTTGAAAGAGCAATGCCTCCTAAAACCTACTGTCTAACCAGCCCAAGTGCTGCAGCACAGGCACTGTTACTCATTCCTGGCTTGGGTGGAATAAAACACGTGGAGTTCTTTTGCCAGGATTGCTGCACCTACACAAAGAGCTTTGGTCCATATGTATTAAGGGTGTAACTGTTCTGCTGCTCAAACCTTTCTGGGTGACTCCGGGTAACTCCAGGTAAAGGACAAAGGACTATCTGTGCAAAGGAGTCTATAGCAAGGACATGGTCATCAAGTCCCCTGCAAGTTCCCCATTTCAAGTACTACGTATCCCTGATTTAAGAAATCATGAAAAATTTGACATAATCTTGGAAAAGAGCAAGCAAAACTCTGTGTTTGGGATGGTCTTCACTTAAAATTAGTGTTTGCATTGCTTACACAGAAGCCTTGTTACAGGGAGCATGTGTAATTGTTCCTTGAGAAATATACCACAAATACAGCTTTCATGTTTGTATTTGACCATCATCTGAGAACGAGCATCAAAGACTGTCTGTCTTTGACTCCACAACAGGAGCTGTGATCTGTGATCACAACTGTGATCATTTTTCTCTTCCCTGCACTCACCATTTGTACTAAACAAAACCAAATAGATATTTCTAGAGACATGTTTTTTCCTTTTGCCAGGAAGGAAGGAAAAGAAACAGCCAACAAACAAATGATCAACCTGAGAAATAACAGAGCAAACCAGCTTTGGTGTTCCCTACTCTCTCTGTTTGAATTTTTTGCTATTTTTATATTAAATACTCTGAGAAGCTAGTATGACCAACATAACTAACTACCCAAATATAGTAAATCTCATCTTATGCTCCAAGATCCTACTGGCAAGGAAAAGAGATTACACCATTTAATAACAAGGAAGAAAAAGTCGCAATAGCATAGTCTCTCTATTAGTCTCTACTCTATTAAACAGTTTTTAAAAATTTTACTCTGGAACCAATGAAATTAAGTTTTATAGAATTCTACTACTTCAATGTTTTCTAATGTGCTAGAAATTAAGTATTTGTTTGTATATTACTTCCACCATACCCACAGGCTGTGAGGAATAAAAATCTTAATTTGTTTTACTTTTGTTAAAATATGTTATTCTGATTAAATATTTTCAATAAATCATCGCCTCCTTTTCATACATGGAAGAATTTTTAAATTAAGTTTATTTTGGGTTGTATCTATCAAATGTACCAGCAAAGCCAGTTAAAACTCATGCTTTCTAATCCCATGAAATACAGTAATTCCACACGGTCCTTAGCAATTTGCACCTCTTGCTCTATGAGCACCAAAATACTGTTAATTTCAAAATGAAAAATAATAAAGAATCAGGAGTAGAGGTAGAAGCAGGACCCCCTGGTGGTCCTCACATAGTTTGTGACCATGTAATAGGCAAGAGCCTTGTTCAAGATTCCAAACAGCCTCCTTCTATTGTTGGCTGAATGGTGCCTATCAAGCTTGGCTGAAATTCCTGCCTTCCTATTCCAACGTTTTTTTGAAATTTAGTGTAAAACAGTGTTCTCCATACATCAGATTCCATGTATCTATCACAAGAAATGCAAAAAAAAAACACCATTCCTTTCTTAAGCAAATTGAGGGAATATTCATAAGCCTAGGGGGAAAAAATTCTTGTGGTGTAACGTGGGTAAATCTTTTTTGTCTGGGGAGTTTCTACAAGAGATTTTCTGCAAGAAAAAAAAAAATTTCTACCTTCTACAAGAGGTTTTCTAGTAAGAGAGTTTAATCGAGTAAAAAGCAACCTCTCCAATATCCACCTGTACCCATTCTTTCCTCCTTTCTTCTTTTGCAGAGTTTCTCAGTCCTTTGCACGTCAAAAGGAAAACACAAGTCGGTGAAAAGTGATTTTGGAATCAATGAAATAAAAGCCCCATCTCATGAAGCTCTGCAGGAATGATCTGCAATCTTTGCCAGATTTTGCCTAACAACAAAGAGTAAAGAGAAGCAAGTAAATTCAGGGAATGTGAGGAACCTGCTGCTAACCTTCCTGACCTTGCTGCCAGGTTTAATCACTATCTTTGTCCTTGTGTTTTACACTTAGCAGATTGTAAATGCACATTATCTTAATATTTCAGGCAATCTTCGCATTCTCAACACTCAGATAAAATGTACTTTTAATATTTAGACTGGAAAAGTAGTTGGATCCATCACAGCCTTCTATATCATGAAGAGAGGAAGCTGCATCCTACAGTGATTACTTTTTTGAAATAAAGAACAAAAGCATTTCACAGTTTTTTCCTCATCTATTTCTGAAGCAGTAAATAGATTCGTCACTTCTTGGTAAAACAGATGGGAATTTTTCCATCTATGTTTCTTACATAAAAAAACCCAACAAATTCATTTTAGTCATAATCACATTCCCCATTAACGATCTGAGGTTTTTACTACATTTTCCCTATTTCCTCTTCTTTTTAAAAGGAAGAAAGAGGCATGCAACAATTTTCCTCAGACTTACTTTTTTTTTTTTTAGTACACTTACACACAAATACATCAGGTAGAAGGAAGAACACAGGTTTTTCACTATCTGAAGAACAGTTTTTGAAAGCTGTTTTATCCCATTTAATGGAATTTGCAAAAAAATAATTTCTATTTTCTCTCATTTCACAAAATGCACTTCTAATCTATTTACTTCTTTAAGTTAGCTTGAATCTCCTCATTACAGACTTAGCTACAAGAAAAAAAAACAGAAATTTCATTACATTAGTGCAAAAATAAACTAGACTGGCTAGAATTTTGCCTTAAATCCCACCTTTCAGGCATTACAAAGTATTAAATTACCTTATTACTTTTTTTTTTTTTTTTAAGAAGCTTTTAAAAAAAATCTTACTTCAAAAATTTGAAAAGGCAACTTGCTTTGGTAGATCAAGTTAACTGCTGAACATAATTGAAATTAAAAAGAAAAAAAAAGGCATAACCAAAACATCCACTGCCACTTCATCCTGCATTTGAAATAACCAGGCAAAACCTCAAAATAAAACTTAAAACTTTTTGCACCAATTTGCATGCATGGATTCATCTGTCTTTTGAAATCTTTCAGTATTCCCAGGGCTCTGTTATTATGTTTAAGTTATTTAGAGAGTAGCTGTTTACATGGATATTGGTGCTTTTATTTTTTAACCAATAGCAGAACCACCCTGGCTAAAGGACATGACAAAGTCCTTGTCAAAGTCTTCTGTCTCATTTCTGTGCTTCAAAGACACCCTTGAAGAAAGCATTTTGCTTTGGTTCTTCTAACTTAATCAGTGAACCTCCAGTCATGACTCATTGCTTTGAAATACAGTATATTCCTCCTAGGTTATATAAACTAAGTTCATTCAACCCAACACCTCTGATCCTGTTTTGCTTGCCTCCCCACACACTTTTACTGCCACATGCTATATAAATTAATATATTGGCTTTCCTTAAACTGATAAATACATGCCAACAGGGTGATACTGGGTGGATCTGATCACCAGCAGGTGGGAGCCATGGTTTCCTTATGCTGCATGGTAGCAAACTGGAGCACACACAGAATCAAAGCTCATTTGAGACTGACCAAAACTAAGGTCAATATGAACATCTGTCCATCACCACTCCCCTCAACCAGTATTAGGAGAGGTTGCTCTGGAGCAAGGTAGGGAGTCCCTGTTGCATGCAATGAGAAGAGGTCAGAGGTAGTTGAGCACTGAACTGGAGAGCTATGGTGGAGCCTCCTGCACTCCTCTAATTCATTGCATCTCAGACTCACTCATCTGACTTCACACTCCCACATCTTCTGTTCACCTGCAGAGACACTGAGCAAGATTTTCAGATCGTTAAGGAAATACCAAGGCCGTTTAGAGCTGTGCTTTTGTCACTTCAGCAATTTTATTTCTGTCCATGTGCTTTAGGGATCTGAGTTTGCAGGGGAATAAAGGCTTAGTGGGCTGTGCTAGAGAGCAATTTTAGCCTCGGAGAACAGGCTATAATTTACATTTATCCGTGACAAGGCTGCCTGTGACAGGGGCAAGGAAATGTTGCTGCCTGTCTCTCAGGCTATGGGTAATAGGAGTGATGGTTAAAGAATTGCTAACAAAGTAACAAAAACAGCTCCCAGCCTTAAGGACTCAGGTGCAGGGAACTTGCACACTTCCCCATCTTAGCATCCGAAGTGAAACTCTTCCCCTCATGACTCCCATAACACCTGTAGCTCCAGCAACAGCAGTTTTCAAGGAGAAATGCAAGACCTGCTAAATAATGAATTGGGTAACTACTGCTGTTGTTCCTGATTTTTTTTACTTTGTTTTGTTGTTTGTTTGGGAGGGGTTTTATTGTTTTGTTTTGGTTGTTTTGGGTTTTTTTTAACCCCATCGCTTGCCCTCAGAAAACCATCCAGTTCAACCAGTAACTCAGAGGACAAAGAGATGCTACCCAAACAGCTGTTTCCTCCCCAGGCACAGCACACCAAATGCTGCCAGCCCAACATCCTGCAGCAACAGAAACAACACAGGAATATCACCCAGTCAAACCAGTCAGCTCAACTGATGAGTCTACACTACCAGTGGCCTACAAGTTCTCCCAAGATTTTCAATCATGTGCACCCAATTCTCAGGTGTCTGTCTGCACACCAATGTCACGAGGCTACTCCCCACCATTCCTGGGGTATACGGCAGTTTTCTTTGGAAAGAAAAACCCAGTGGTTATTTCACATCAGGCACGATGCTACATTTCAATTTCCCTCCCCTCAGAGGGCAGAGCCAGAAACAAATTTCCATGCTGCTGATTCCAACCCCCCTCTACACAGCTCTGCCCAGATCTCCACCAGGCAAGAATGGCATCACCAGAAGGAAGCAATTGAAGGGGACAGGATTGAAAAGGCACCCCTCAAACCCACTCTTCATAGGGTTCAGGCTGATTTGCTTGGGGACAGTCAGCAAGAAGTACCCCAAATATTTTAAAGCCAGAAAACTCAGGTTAAAAATAAAAAAAAAAAAAAGTTTTCCAAGGGCCAGGGTTGGTTCATAGGCTGTGACACCCTCCTTAGTCCAGAGCCAATCTCTGCCTATTTGAGCTGACAGTCCATATGCAGTGGAGATACTGTGCTCCCCTTTGTGTGTCATTTATTTGGAACCAGTGATTCATAGCTGCAGTTTTTTATCCTCCAGATGATTGGGGGGCTGGGGGGAAAGAAAAAAAGAAAAAAAAAAAAGAGCACCAGTCCCAACAAACAGTCCACAATTGTAGTTACAGGTGGTGGAGGGGAATTGCCCATTTTCAAGTTTCAATCTGAATAAAAACTTCAGTGCTGTCAATTTATTTTGCTTTTTTTTTTTTTTCTGCCCTGTATATGTGTGTCTAATATACTAAATATTAATGGAAACACTGGCTTTTTAATCCTTACTTCAGCCAGCTACAAATCATGTGGCTGACAGTTAAATGGCCAATCTGAGGATCCTGTCTGACGTTGCTGTGGCTTTGGTGTGCCTCAGGATCTAGGTCACTGTTAGTGCACAGACTCTCATATCCTTTGCTCCCATGATGCATTTAGATGATGGTGCATTAACGTGACATTCTTTCAAAATAAAGTCAAGAGATGTAAAATCTGTTCCCCACACAAATGATCTTTTAATCTGTAATTTCCATGACTCTTGACATCTGCCATCAAATGAATATTTCTTCTTGCTTCATCCTCAAAGGAAAGGCAGATTGTGGCTATCTCCGCTGCCAGCATTCATCTCATCATCTTTAAAAAGACTTATTCCTTGTATCCAGAGGTGCAAAAGAGACTCCTGAAGAGCAGACCATTGTGGGGTTTTTGCATAAAAAAACCACTGGAATGAAGCAAGCTCCTAGGATTAGCAAACCTTGCCCATCATATCACACATGGTCACATCATGCAACATGTACCAATTTAACAAGCTCCATCTTGAAGACAGAGCAGTGTTTTGTCCTTCTCTAATCCCACTGACAAGGTTGTTCCAAAACCTCATAGATCTAATCACCTGAGCCTCATTCTAACTTCTAGGTTGATGCTATGTCAGCTTAGTAGCTAGATATGAAATTGAAAAAAACCTAAGTACCTATTACACTGAAACCCAAGTCCATTTGTCTTGGCATCCTGTTTCCAACAGTGGGCAGGAGAGGCTGTTTTGGGAAAAAATTTAGGAATCAAATACTAGAAAAGCAACTTGAAACACTCATTGCCAACTATAAGCAAAATGAAAATTAATTGAATAAATATATTTTCTTTGGTCCTACTTCTTTCTGACCAAACTGAAGCACTACAAGGTACTTTAGGGAAGAAGAGGCATTCATTATTTTATCTTTTTATTTTCTAAGTAGAGTAAATAACTGAGCCTGAACCATGGCCTATGATGCCTGTACTCTTGCTTTATCTGGGTTAGATTAAAACTTGTCTGTATTCCAGACCAAAATATCTGATGGGACTGGATGGCAGTGGAGGTCACTAAACTATATTCAGGGTTAGGCCCCACAGGGACTTTGGGGCTTCTGTAGGTAGAAGTACACCTTTTTTAAGATGCTTAAGTTTGGGATGCTTAAAGTTAGTGCCTCTGGCTAAAAAGACTCTCAGATGTGACACTAACTCTGCCAGAATTTGTTTTGAGGCTTGTGTCATTAATTTTCTCTATCTTACACTAGTTTATTTGACAAGAAACATCCAATCATCTAAAAAATTTACCAGCAAAATGTTTAGTTTCACAACTATTAATTTCTCCATGAACGGAAGGCAACTTGGCTGTCAAATAATGATTCCAAACATCTACACAGACAGGGCTCTTATTATTTCAAGATTGATTGTGGCGAGTAGCAACAAATTGTACATTTTACAGTTTCATTTTCATTGCATAGGCCATGAAACATTTCACAAGTACAGGTTATTAGCTAGTAGCAGTGCAGAACATACTTCTCAGGGCACTAACAACTCAAAATGCCAATTCCATCACCAGTGCCAGCACTGAAGCCTTAATGGCGACATTCAGAGTCTTTCCCCACATGATATTTCACACTGGTTACCACAATCATCTTCTGAAAAGTGGGAAGAACTGAAGGAAGGTAGAACTTCATTACACTCCTTAAAATAAAAGAGGCATGCAGAGAAGCAGAGGTACCTGGGCAAGAGAGACCTAACAGGAAGGCTGCTTTTAATAAAATAAGCTTGGCTATAACCAAAGGGTGGGAGGCGGCTGTGGTGGAAAATCGTAGAGGTGGATTTGTCTTTCAGCTCCAGAATGATTCTAGACCTTATCTTCTATTTTTCCACATTCCTCCCCATTAGCCAATCAACTTTATAGGTCCTGGTCATTATATTCTCTTCCTCACCCACTCATTCCACTAAGTTCTCCTGGTACCTCTGGTTTTCCCAGAGAAATTGTAAATGTTTGAAGTACCAGAAGATATTATCACTGAAACAGAAGGATGTAGAATTCAAATCCATTTGTTCCCTCTGGGTTCAATGAAACCTCCTTGTGGGATCCAATTGGAATTGCAACTTAGGCTGCCATTGAGCACGTGATAGTATTTTAATATTCCTTTTTTTGTGGTTGGAGAAGCTTCCCATCACAGTGGTGGACAGTTCTGCTCATATATGAAACAGTGCAATCCATTACACAGGTTTGGGAGGTCAGCATTACTCCAAGAGGGGTTGGTTAGCAACAGAAGATGGCCTTGTTTGCTCAGGAAATACAAATCAGGGGTTAAAATATTACCATTTCTGACTGAAGGGGGTACATTTTTCCTAACAACTGGCTGGTAGTTTCCACTGTATTGGAGACTCATGCAGTTGGTTGATTTTTTTTCGTGGCTGCATGCAGAATACATGGAGTCTTGCTTCCCTTAACCCAGAAAGAAGAGCAAAATACCTTGGTAATATTCATGCATGTCTGAATTAATTCTTAACTCAAAATTCACCTCTCAAGGTTTTCTTCCCCTCTTGGTCACAAAACCATGATTTGCATCTTTACCTAGAACATTTATCTTTCTGTATGACATTGATACCCTCGCACCAACCTGCTGGTTCGTTCTGGCACAGCCTTAGGTTTGCTGTTACTCAACAAGAAAACAGGGGTGTTGCACAGCTCTGCTTGTTCCCATATACTGCTGTTCTGGGCTCATATTTTTACCTTCAATTTGAAAAGTAACACCTCCCCCCACCCCTTACTCATGTCCCTATTTGCTTTTCTCATTTCACTCACCAGTATCACCATCGTCCCCCAGTACTGCTCCCACTTCCTCACCATGAGGATAAACTGCTCTGAAGTTCTAGAAATTACTTCACCCACACCAGAGACCCTCTCTTGTTAAGAGTTTCACTGTGCCCAGCAATCCAAAGCAATCTATAATCACAGTGTCTGGAATCATGACACACAAAGTTTTTGATTGAGATCTCAAATAAATAAATAAATAGGACAAAGAATAGTAAATTTAACAATGAGTAAACAGAGCAAAACTAGTTAAGCTCAATCCTCATTTTTTCCTGCTGAATTTCAAAATTACCCTACAAATACCACCCTCAGTGAAAGATCATTATAAGAAAAAAAAAAACCCAAATATTTTTGGTAGAATTTTCCTACTCGTGACGTGTTCAGCTGGATTCAGTCTCTGCATGAAATCCACAGAATGCAGCTGTGCACAAAGAAATTGCTCCATTCCCTTCTGTTCCCTGTTAACTACAGTTCAGGTGAAATTAATGCATTAAATGATGGCATGTAACTCAAATTTGCTACAGCTTTTTCAAAGCCTTAATCCTGAAGGTGCTTACCCAAGTAAATTTGTTACAACAGATGTATATAACAGCAGATGTACCTTGTATCTCTTTCTGACTAGAAAATACTGATTTAAACCACTTTACAACTGCCAAACCATGAGTTAAAAAATAGATGTATTTTATCCTCTTAAGTCTAGTGGTTTTGGCAAGTTACTAGACAAAAGAACAAGGGCTAAGGAGGAGATATTAATTTGAAAATTCAGTCTCCACTGGAAATGAACAGTGGGCACTTCCAGAGTGACAGCCTCTGTTTTCTCCCCATTTTAAACAGCATTTCAAAAGGGATTAGATCCTCCAAGTGTTACATTGTCTGAAAATTCAACTCTTACCCTCTTAGCAATGCTTTTCTCCACTTTTGGGGGTGTGTCTATACAGATTTATTTAACCCTGGTGACCAGCCCCTCCAGAAGCCTTGTGCCTGGTATGCCCAGGGATGCTGGATGGTCAGAGCAGGGAAGCTGTCCCTGTCCCTTCAAACACCATTTCATACCACTTGATGACTGTAAGGGACAACACTGCTTTGCCCTTCCTAATAAACACCAAGGAATAAAAAAACGACAACATTTTGAGTGAATACAGAACTGTGTGGCAGCTAAATGTTCCTACATCACTAATAACACATCCTTCCCCCCTCGCCCTATTTATCACCCACGTGATCTTCATGCTTTTTGTCTCCAGAGTTCAAGATGCTTGCATGCCAAACATGACTTCTGCTCTTTTTCTCTCCCAGCACAAAGAAGACAAAGCCCCTCCACAGCAGGAAAATGGTGCAAGCCCACGGTCACATCAGCCCTGTCTTTCAAAACCCCCCATGGCAGGGAGGCAAAAGCTCAACACAAAACCTACCTTTTTTTCTTCCCTTTTCCTCACAAGATGGTTCTTTTCTGCCCCATGGCCCCTCATAACAGGGAGGCAAAAGCTCAACACAGAACTTTCCTTTTTTTCTTCCCTTTTCCACACAAGATGGTTCTTTTCTGCCCCACAGCCCCTCATAACAGGGAGCTGTGTGTCCTGGTGCCTCATGAAGGAAAAGGCCAGGAACTGGGCTGGGCTGGTCAGAACCTGTTCCGTTCAGCCACCTGTGAGGGTGATCTGTTGTGCACATAAACCACAGCCAGCTGGGGAGCCACAGGGTATCTTGAATGAAGCTTTTTGAAGAAAGATGGTGGTAGCAGCTCAGGGACACCCTCAGGAGGAGGAAGAGGAAGGGGGGAGGTTTTGTCACCTGCCAAAAAGGGGTACATGGACTTACGGAGGGGGCTGCTGCCTGTGGGACACCCCTGAGGGAACCACAGGTACCTCATGGAATTGTCAGGGTTGGAAGGAACATTGAAGATCCTGTAGTTCCAATCCCCTGTCTTGGGCAGGGCCACCTCCCATGAGATCACGTTGCTCAGAGCCTCATCCAGCCTGGCCTTGAACACATCCAGGGACAGGACCTCAACCATCTCCCCGGGCAACCTGTTCCAGTGACTCAGCACCCCTCATGGTGAAGAATATTTTCCTAATATCTGCAGAGGCAATCAGGTAAAGACAATCAGGTGTTGCCAACCACAAGGAGGAAGGCATGAGCTCCTGTTAAGCCCACCTGTGCCCAATTAGATTTGGCCCCCACTGCACATGAGCAGAACTGGGGGACCAATAAAACCTCTGAAAATGCAGGGGAGAGGGTGTAACTCTCGCGCTGGGCTGTACCCATATCTGCAGCAGGTCTCCAAGGTGAGCTTCTAGAGGCATGGGGAGCCCTTCGCTAGACCTGCCAGAGGAGGGGGCTGAACAGTCTCCCGTTTTTTCAGCGACCCTGATGAGATTCAAACACGCAGCCTTCTGATCTGGGGTCAGATATGCTACTGTTGCAACACGAGCTCCCACCTTCTCCTGTTTTTGGCGGTGCTCTGACGTGGTTTGAACCCGCAGCCTTCTGATCTGCAGAGTCGCTACCACTGCGCTAACAGGAGCTCATCCCTTCCTCCTCGTGATTGGCAACACCTGATTGTCTTTACCTGATTGCCTGGGCAAATATCTAATCTGAATTTACCTACTTCTAGTTTTAATCCCTTGCCCCTAGTCCTACCACTACCCGAGATCATAAAGAGTCCCTCACCAGGTTTCTTGGAGGCTCCTTTAACGTCCTGGAAGGCCACCATAAGGTATCCTCAGGGTCTTCTCCAGACTGAATAACCTCACACCATGGCAGTGGCCACAGCCCCTCAGGAATGTCCCACACCAGGGCAAGGACACCAAGGAACAGAGCAATAGAAAAAGTGGGCAAAGCAGAGCAGAAAACCACAAGGCACACATCACCTCAACCTCCCATGCTGCCTGACACCTCTCTGGGGAAATGTGGACTGAGAGATTTTAATCCACAGGGAAAATAAGAAAAACTGAGACTGGGGAGGGGGGAGGACACACAGTTTTCTTGGAGGACAACTACCGGAGTGGTTTCCCTCCAGGCTAGCTGTACAGATGGTGCCATGGTTTGCAGGGTAACACTTTTGGTTGAAGATATGCCTGAATCTGCAAAGAGGAAATTGGGAAGGGGGGTTATAAAGGAGAAAGAAAATTTGTAATTCACAGAAATTGGTGGAGTTAAAGCAGTTTATCAGGTAATTTGGATAAAGTAGGTCATTAACACCTGCTGGATTATGGACTGCTTTGTTTGATTAGTACAGTAATGTATGCATAAGGTACTTATTGCAGACACACACAGCTATGCCCTCTGTATGCACTCATTTAGGTAACTAGCAGCTAGTGTTTTAAAAGTCTGGTCATCCCATGTGGAATGAATAAAAAAATCAGTGAGTCTGAGCACACATGAATAATCTTAATAATTTGGAAGCAAATAATATTTTGGGGGGTCAGAGACTCTTTTCTTTCAGGTGATGTTTGTGTATGGGCTTAAAATAAAAAATTTAATCATCATGGGAACTTGTGTGGATCCAGAATCTAGCAAGGGGCTCATTTGTATCATTTCCTGAGTCCTGACTCACTAAGATGTAAGGATACATTGGTAGGAGAAATTGGTTTGTTCAAAATTAAAAAAAAAAAAACATTGTCTTTTTAAATTTCAGCTGAGTTAATCAGAAAAAAGTAATGCCTGTTGTGCTGGATAGAAACTACCACTACCCTTTACCATATATATAGGTAAGTGACATCCAAATTACCTGGCTGAGGTAATCTTTGGCATAGTACTTCTTTTGGAAATCATTGACTGGTAGCAAAGCTGTATGACTTTGGTTTGTGGTCACAATTTTACATTAATTTCAATGTGATCACTGACAAAAGGGGTATTTTGAGCTTCTATTAGTGCACTCACAGAAAGGTGAGTTCTTACATTCTCATTCTTTTATTCTGATTTTCATCAGTAGGTCTCAAAGCACTTTAAATGTATATTTTACAATGGGATGTATATTTGGGATAGGAGGTACTGATGCAGCAATATATTCAAAGTCTGCCAGCAGACAAGTAGCTAAAGCAGGAACAGAAACCAGGGGCTCCAATCTTAAGGTTTCTCTATACTTCTCATCTGTAAGAATGCCCTAATATGTACTTAAGAAAAGTATTTAAGAGGAAGTTCATACAAGGAAAATACTGTGATTGGTGCTGTAGTACATATCTATAAGAGGCACTGGATAAGGAATATTAAACTATAGAAATGACAGTCATGTGGGTTGCTACTTCCTGTTCCCTCCTAAATAACACATTTTTTTGAATATAATCTATTCCTTCCTCTCATGGGAAAAGGACCTGAAACATTCACATTTTAAACCCCCTAGTAATTAATTTTATGTCTCTAAATTCTATCTCTTGGTTAACAGTAGTCTGGGCTGAACAGATGCTGGTTATTTTGGTTGGGTAAGGAAATTCTTACAATCCTTCTGTGCAGTACAGAAGTTAAATAATCCATTTCCCTTCCTATTGTGTCCGGGCTCTTAAAACTGTTACAGAATATTGATTTACAATCCACTTGCTGATCACATGTCAACAGCAATGCTCCACCCTGCTGTGGGACTCCCATCACAGCCTTGCCTTTTTTTGGTGTTGTTTCTTCTTCTTTTGTGTCTTGTTGGGGTTTTGCTGTTGGTTTTTTTTGTTTGTAACAGATGGAAGGGTTTCTGGAAGCGGTGTATGTAATAGGCTGAATGCGTTTGGTGTAGAAAAGGCCAGGAAGCTTGAATTGTGGCAATAAAGCATGAAAGGAGAATGAGCATCTCAGCAGAAGCTGTGGCAGAATTAAAATCCTCGCTGCCAAAAAGAAGTTACACATTCCTAGTGCAGAAATCCCCCCGATGTGTTGGAAGCCTCTGCCCTCTACTGGCATTGCTGAAGATCGGCTTCACCTCAGCTGGGGGAGTCTGATCATATCCCCAGAGAGACCTCGCAAAGAGGGCGGAGACTGCCCGTGTTTATCAAGCAAATCCTTTAGAACACGGTGTTTCAGGAAGGACAAGAATGACAGCGTCTGACAGGGATCTAAATCTCAAGTGACATTTGCTATTGACTTCTACAATGCTTTTCAGATTTCTGCCTACTTAACACCTTGTTCAACACTGGAAAGGTTAATCTGAAGCAACTCCACATGCTATTGCAGTCCCCGTCTGTTTTCTTCCAGTGACCCAATACAGGGGAGAAGAAACAAGATAATAAATGTTACTTTTTGTTGGGGTGGTGATTTGAATTCCATTGTATTAAAACAAAATCGTGTTTCTTTAGCATAGTGAATTAGTTGAACAAAAGGTTTTAAAGTGCAATTTTGGGTTAATGTAGGACTGCAACTGAAGAATGACTCAGCTCCCATTGTATTTGGAAACCCTCCCATTGTATTTACAGTGCATCTCATTTCCTTGGGTGCAGAGCAGAACTTTAAATTTTCATTTTGTGGCAATTGTTATAAGCTAATTGATAGAAAACTAATCTTCCTATAGAAATATAACTTTGAAAAACTAATTAAACCAGTTGGTAAAATATATGAAATTCACAGTGAAACCTGAAAACATTTCAGACTCAGTTCTATATTGAAGGAAAGGTTCTGCAAAGCAACAGGACTGTGCATGGGTCAGGCTCTGCAGGATGGTGGCTGCAGTCTGAGCAGGGTTCTCACCTGTGTATTGGGTTTGCATAGCAAGGTCTTGGAAGCAGGGGTGGGGGGATTCCAATACCTTCATTCTCTGAAGCTTCAGCAATGCCATTGTCATATCTTTCCACTCACACCTGCAACTGATGAAAGTTAATAATCCAGTCACAATTATGTTTTAACACTACTCACTGTTCCACAGTCCACATATTTCACCTCTCTTCCATTGCTACAGTCACCATTATTTTTTCCAACAGCTCTATTCCAGCTTGTTTTCCAACAGGCACCAGTACAAGTTGAACAAGGACACTGAGACACCTTTT
The DNA here is from genome assembly GCA_038090715.1 of Florisuga fusca. Classification (NCBI taxonomy): domain Eukaryota; kingdom Metazoa; phylum Chordata; class Aves; order Apodiformes; family Trochilidae; genus Florisuga; species Florisuga fusca. Next base: position 8,876,521 of record JAAWXA010000001.1, on the reverse strand, counting down.
ATGGTACAGAGAAATTGCTGATGCTTTCTACCACTATTCCCTGTTAGGGACAAGCCCATAGTGACTGCCCTGTGAGCCCAGATGCCACCCTGAGAGAAGGTTCAAAAGACACAAAATGGGAGTCATTGGGAGGGCCTTGTGTCATTTCTCTTGACTAAATGATGTCTCAACTACTGAAATAGGAAACAGAGAAGGTTCTAGAACTGGGGCTGATAAATAGGGGCATGCATAAAGTCTTTGGGGCTCTGTCAACACCAAACACCTCTGTTTTCAGGTTCCAATGCTGGATCCAGGACTGCTGATGTCTCTTTCTCTCTCCCTCCTTCCCTCCTTTTTCCTCTCACTCTTTTTCTCTTCCCTTTTTCCTTAGACTTGGTGAGGCCCACATTGCCACTTACTATTGACACTGTTGGCAAGTATTTGCTGCTGCTGCTTGATGCATATCCTGTATCAAACACCAAACCAATAATTGTGGGAACGGATACACCCATAGTGAAAGGTGAAAGCTTCACCTTTTCCTTCTGCACGGACCTTGAGACTTGTCCCACCATTGTCCACTCCATTTGAGATTTCCGTATCTAATCACTTGATTCTCTCTACTGCCTGGGACACGATACTTGTCCCTTCAAGCAAGAATGGAAGAAGGAAAGCTCAGTTGAGGATGATGTTCCTGTTGCTGTTTTCACATGGGTTTCTTCCATCTCATGCATTTAGAATCACAGAATCAGCTGGGTTGGAAAGGAACTCTGAGATCATCAAGTCCAACCTTTGATCTGCTACCACCTTCATTGGTAGATCATGACACTGACTGACACATTCAGTCTTTACAGAATCATTTATCCAGCTACTCTGCCTTACAATAATTACAGCCTTTCATTTAATTAGCTGAGGAGGAGCAGCAGTCAAGGATAAGCCCAGCAGATCCCATTTTTGAGGCCAAAAATGACCTACATGATACTTGGCAGAGCATACACAAAGCATCTAGGTCAGAATCACAGATTTGCCTCAGGTTTTCCTAGCAGGACCATGAGATCCTTCTCATGAAGAAGAAGGAATCAAGTGAGCTTCTGAAATGCATGGATCTCAGCTCATTGTCTTTTTTTTTACCTTTTGTTCTCTACCAAAATTTAAACCTTATTTCCCTCTTTCCTCCTGTATAATCACAGGGTTGATTAGTCCCAACCTTCAACTTAATTCCATATGCCCAAGGACCAGCTGTTTGCCTTTTTCACGAGGTTATTATTAATAAGGTCCAGGTATGTGTGCATAATCTATAAAAGAATCCTGAAAAGCTCCTGTGTAGCCCTTAGCAAAAAAAAGATTCACCTTCTTCCCAGCTGCTGCAAGTTCTGTGAAAACACCCGAGCCACACAGCCTGGTAGGTCCTTAGCCCTGGGCTCTAGTACAGCTCCAGAAATGCACATCTGGAATGCCAACTGTGATCCCTTCACCATTCAAGAATTTCGCCTGCTCTTGAAGGAGCTTTTGAGACACAATCCATTAGGTGTTTGCAAAAAGACAGAATGGCAGCTTGAAAGCAGCTTTGTAACTGTTAGCTTGACCAACAGAGGCTTTCAGATCATGTAGCTTGTATAATAGCTCTTCCCTTTTCCAGCATAATTAACACCTTAGTGTTTCATTCCTTATGAGCACCTTGCAGTTTTTGTCTGTACTCTTAGCCTGTAGAAACTGCTGGTCAGACAATACGGCTGCAAATCTTCCATTTAAAATCAAAAGCAGCTTCATGAATTAACAGTTCTTGAGTGGTCTGACAGGATATAAAAATTGACATCTACACTTCTGCATCCAGCAGAACAACCTAAGTAAAGTGAGGCCCTTCCAACTGAAATCATTCCATGATTCTACAATAATGATCAGAAGGCAGTAAAAAAAATGAGGCCCTTTGCCATACCTGAATTTGCAGTTCAGTCACATTGATTAACATGTTAACCACATATTTGGATTATGGTGATGGAGCCAGCCCAGTACATAAAACAATATACTTTTATTTAGCACAAAAAGTTCCATATTCAAATATATGTGTGAATATTTTTTCTAGTGCTACTTTTTGAAAAAGTGCTGTTAAGAAAAGAACCATCACAGCTAACACAAAGGCATACTAATCATTTGGCAGAATGACTGTTTTGTCCTACAACTGTAGGCCTGATAGCAGCTTGTAAACTGTAAGGCAAATCAGGAACTCCTTTCTCAAGCAAGTAATCTCTATATAGTTCCATTAACACAAGTGGGACATTCACATGAAAAAAAAAAGTTACAAGACTAGGACATTACATAGGACTGCAAAGTTTCCTTATAACCACAGCCAACATGATATGCAGGGATGGGGTTATATTCTCAAAGACAGACAGACTACTGGAAGATTGACAGCAATTGCCAGAAACACCTGCTGAGAAAAAAATCCAATCATTATATATGTGATTACATGACATAATTAAGCACAATTCCCACTTCAGAGAAATAAGGTAAGATGACATACAGAATTAGGACACCTACAGGCTTTAAAGCCTGCAACTTTCATTTAGAGACAAATACTTGTTGGTAAACAAATGCTGATAGTTTACAACTGACAGCACAAAAATATTACTTGAAATATGGTTCAATTCATGACACAACTACAATCACTGGGTACAGAAGACCATCCAAATTATAATGGCAGTCAGATTTTTCCACAGCTTTTCCTTCATTGAAGTACCACCATCTCAGGTGACTGAAATCAAAGATGTGCTGCAACTAGTTCAGTCTTCCCTCCTGTAGTTATCAGCTGGATGAGACTCCCTGAGTTTGGTCGATTCTTTCCTGTTATCCAGTCATAAAAGGTTCTGTTTTAAATGAAACAGACAAAACAGGGTGAGGAGGAAGAAAAAAATTAAATGTTACTATCAAATATATTGACAGGAAGCATAATATAAAGCTTATTACTTTCCCTTATTTTCCTCTGGCCCTCTTTAGTGATTTCTATGTAGCAAACTAACAATAGGATCACCAGATTCAGGCCCTCAGAGCTAGAAAGAGGCCCAGAGAAATCCAGAGGGCTTTACAGAACACAGAAGATTTTCAGAGCATCTCAGAGGAAAAGGCCAGGAGCCTAAAATATCAGTGGCAAGTTTTTTTTCCAAGTTAATAGAAAAAAAATTAAGAGAGGAAGAGGCTACTTAATTTGCCTTTGTAGTATGTAACAGGAATATAAGTTTAAGGCTAATATAGAGGTGCTAAACTCATTACTCTGCCAAGAGGCCACTGCAAAAATGAAGATTTTTAACCATATAAAGGATCTTGGCAGAAGCACAGAAATCCTAACGAGATCCAAAATAATGCAAAGGAAGATTCTAGCACACCAGAACATTCTTTATCAAAATGTAATACAGAAAGTGTATATTTTTCAGGTCAATCAGCCTGAAAACTGATTCCAACACTGCAAGAAGAGTAACTGCCATGTTGGAAGGCTCACACATCTGACACAGGGGCTTTCAGGGCACAAAATTCAATTGCCATATGGGAAAAGATTTTCCACATCCTTTGCCAAATGCAGATGTTATCAACACTTAACAACACTGGATTTTCTTCCACACTGGTTTTCTCCCACAATTAGCAAAATTTTCAGTTTTCAAAGCTGTATTTAAAGTTTAGGGAATAAGAACCCAAGAAACAAACCATGACATACAACCTGAAGAAAAAATACTTAAAATTTAAATTAAAAAATTTAAAGTCACGACATCTGGCTACACAATATCCAGAGCATAAGAAATTAAAAGGGGTTTTTTGGCATTTTTAGGCTACCTAAATTCAATTTTTGGGGCTGTGTTAAAAAGTAACATCAAAAAGTTGCACAGGCTTCTCGCAACAAAAACCATTTCCCAGTGTGACATCCAGGTTAAACAAACATCAATCACAAAAAAAAATACCCCACCAAAGGAAATATCGTCTCAGACCTAAACCACTCCCTGAACAATTATCAGTAGGTAAATACAACTGCAGTGTCACTTCTGTACAACTTTAAAGAGCGTGTAAGAGTAAAGCCCATTACAAGGTATTAACATAGATTCATCCTTGTTTTTCCTCAAACAGGTATGACAGTTGTATCCTTATTTTCTTCCACCTGACAGCTAACCCTCAGCAGAATCTTTGCCACTCCCCTTCACGTTACAAAGCAGTCCTTATGCTGCAGCTTCTCTGAGAGGAATTAGAACAAGTAAGCCTTATAATCTCAGCCTGCTGTTAAGTAAGATACAATTGAAGTTTCAGCATTTTTCAATATCATCCAAGACAAGCCTTTGTGAATGACAGAAAAAAAAATAATCTTGACTAAATTCTTCTAAACAAGAGTAGCAGGAATTTTGGCAGCTGAGAGAACTGAACTAACACACAACAGAATGACCAGCAAAGCATGTTTAAAAGACAAGAAAAAAATCCTACCAAAGTTTCCATGCCTATTTGCAGTGTACCTTTTAGACAGACTACTGACTCCTGCATCCATTGTCTGCAATTTAATTTGCCTACAGGCCTTATGAGGTCCTCTGACTTCCAGCTGCTTAAGGCTATGTCCTTTCTTGGAATAACTGGTGTAGAAAAGCTGAAGTCGAGGGAATTGGGCTAATTTTCTCTACTTAAGAAGCCTGTTGCAATAAACCCCACATGATTTAGAAACATACACAATGAGAGGGTAACCCAGGCAAATCCAAAAATCCATTTAGAAAGACCACACAGAAAGATGCAGCTGCAGGAGGGGCAGTGAGGAACTGCTTAGCTATCACACAGATACTCACTCAGCAATGAATTCCAAGGGGGTCCAGGAGCTGAAATCTGCATCAGGCATTGATTTCCTGTTTGCTGGAGTATCTAAGGTAACCCTGTGATTAAAAAAGATAAGCCTTTTATTTGTACATCATGTTTCTGATGAGCACCACCTGCTTCTGTTCACTGCTGTAACATATGCTTGACTTTTATACCACGTGGTATAGATTTCCCTTGCACCCTCTACATGTGTTAACAGTTGAATCTATATTAATCTGTGCCAGCAGTTTCAATGGATATCCAAGGCTCCAAGCTCCAACCTCTCATTGTCCTGGCTCACTGATGGGCATCCCTCAGCCCACAGCTCCCTTCCAGTCTCTGCTATGCAGACAGGGCATGGCAGGAATGTGCTTGTCCATGTACACAGCACATAAGCACCACAGCATTGCTTTCCAACAGCCTCACACCAGTTGCAAATGAAAAGACTGAGTGCACAAGCAGAAAAAGTTGAGTTTGATAATATGTATTTACACTACATACAGTGATATGATGATACAGTGATATTATGCAGCAAACTTTTCACATTTCTGAGATGCTGTTGACAATCCAACACATAATTACTCTCTCAAAAATTCACTGAAGAACGACTTCTGCAGGAAGACCTACACAAGTACAGAACACCCAGAAGCCCAGTGACTTTGGTGTCTGCCTGTCAAAGCTCTGCAGAAGGTGGTGTCAATTACCAAACACTTTCAATGCCATTGCCCTCTGGCCTGAGGAAGTGCACATAAAGGTGTGTGTATGAGGAAAACAAAGCAGAGAGAATTCAGGTGGAAGGTGTTCCAAATCTCTATATGGAACTCTTTAGTCTTAAGTTTTGGGTCCTGAACTAGCTATGGCCATGGCAAGAAAAAGGACTTTTAATTTTTGCAGCAGAATTGCTAAGCTTAGACATAGTGAAGATCTACCAGGCCACCCACTTTTTACTAGCTTTCCTCACCAAAAAGAAAGCTGTAACAGGCAAATACAAGCTAAATGTTTTCATTTCACAAATACTCAAAGTGACCCAAGCATAGATATGCAGCACCTTATGAAGAAACATCTTTAACCAAGTGAAAACTTAATGGTAAAGCAGAAGATTACTTGATATCACATAGCTGTCTAAAACTGTGCTGAATAGCTCATCTCACTTTCACTGTTCTGTCTATTACCCCCCTCCAAAAAAACCCAAACAAAAACAACAAAAAAAAACCAAAACCAAAAAAAAAACCAGCTACACCTCACACATTAATGTATGGCTACAGTTAAACTGGTTAAAAGCAACTCAAATTTTAATCTCAACATCCACAACTGCTTTACAAAGTAAAGGACTAGAATTTAATCATTTTTAGTGTCACTTGCTATGTCAGTGTCACTATCATTATGTGCATACATTCATTGCCTCCTATCTCTGAGGAAGTCTAAGAAGCAGGACATGGCAAGCTGCTCCATGTGACTCCAGGTTACAGCAGTAATTAAATAAAACAACACAGGCAGAGGCAACTATGTGGCCACTTACGGTAAAATGGCAACAGCAGCAGAACCAGGTGGCAAACCACTATTGGCACCAGCTAAACTCTGACAAAGCTGATGCACTGCTCCTTTGGCCATGCCATAGCCAATCATCCCTAACAAGTGAAAACAGGCAAGTTAGAGTACGATCAAAACAGCTCTCAGTATCAGCAGTAGTATTATAGAAACTTGGGTTGTTTGATGAATATTAAGACCACTTAGTGCAGCCAGAACAGAATCAGCTTTAAATGTTACTGGTTTGGCACATTCTGAAAGGAAAAAGAAAAAACAAAAAGCTCTTACTAGATATCCAGTAACTATCACAAAATGCAGTTTATTCAATGTTGCAGAAATAAGCAGCTTACTGAGTTAAGACTTCAGTTTATGTACCCAAACATAACCCTGAAGCATCTACAGAGGTAACCTAACAAATCTAATAGCATAAGTGTGAAAATGCTCAAAGACTTTCATAAGGCAATCATCCATTGATTTTAGTAATATAAGTAAGGTATTTGCAGCTCATTTCTCTCCAAGTAATTGAAGCAGACCAGGCCTGACAGGCCCTTTAGAAAAAAAAAAAAATGAAAAATTCAAGGTAGAAAATTACTAGATAACTTGCAGGTAAAGCAAACTTTTTCTTAAACATTGATGCTTTCTAGGCAGACAGTATTTAGTAGTGTGAGAGCAACCAAAATGGGAGCATAAGGTACTCTGGTCAGGTACAAGATCTGGACAATCAGGGTGAAATAGGTCTCAGATGTCTCATGGTTTGTATCTACCAAACCATCTAGACACAGATTAAGTACACAAGTAAAAAAGAAATGTATTTTGTCTGCTACAACTGGATGCCTTTCTAGCTACCTTTTTAAATACAATCCCTCTTCCAGGTTGTTGTATTTTGTGTCAAAGTTAAAGGTAATTTTTCATTGTAGAAATATTTCCACTATATTCAACATATTTTATAACACCCATTTTTGAGGAATAATCATGGGCAGCAGTACTTTTGTTGTTGTGATAAAAATATTTGCATCTCTATCGTACTCCCCTCTCTCACCTAAACCAAACATTCCAAATCTTCTTAAACCTTTTCATGCTTCACCTTTTCCTAGCCATTGCTGCCAGACTGCTTCTCTGTTTACAGAATTCTCAGTATACTCCAACTTGAATTATGGGAGTCTAGATTCTCAAATAGAAGAAAAAAAATCCCACCAACAGCAAAGAAAAAGATTGTTCCTTCCAAAAAGTCTGGTAGTAACAAGCCTAACAAGTCATATTTGCAAAAGTTGAGTAACAACTCTTTCCCAATTCTCCCTGATGTTAATAAGTTGCATGTGTTTGCCCAAAGCACTACTGTGTTTTTCACAAAAATCCAGACTTGTTGAAACCAGCTAGTTCAAAACATCATAGCAAATCACTTTGATTCCTGTGTTGAGGTCCCCACCTCTCAAACCCACCCAAACAGAAAAGAACAAGAAAGTTTGCCAGAGTTCACATTTTTTCATTTGTATATGGTCAGCCAGTAGTACAGAGTAAATTATTAATCTGTCTATTCTCATAAAATGTCTTTTATCTTCATACTACACCAGATGCATCTGTAAACATATAAAATAAATCATTAACTAGAAAATACAACATATTTCTCCTGAACAGTTTCAGACAAAGCTTTGGGGAATATTCATAAATTTTATAATATATTTTAAAATTTTAGTACCTATGTCTCCTCAAAATTTTGAAGTCACACTAATAAAGGATTGGGAAACAAGAGTACTTTGTCTCAAAAACTTTGCCCTCCCTGCCTGTAGGCTTCTGAGTTGATGCCTTTTTTTTATTTTATTTTAAATTGCTCCCAGATTTCTTCTTCCATGCATACCAACATAGCAAGGAGTGAGATGAAAAAATTCAATGACGTTTGTATTAAAAAGAAAGTGGAGGGCAAAATCAAAGGTCAACAAGCTTATCTATGTCTGCAACAAAGGCAGACTGGAATCAGAACATGTACTGGACAAGAACATTTAACAGAATCAGCAGAGTCATCAACAAAAAAGTTGGGAAATTAAGGACTGCCTTTCAGAACACAAACAGGAGATTTAACTTGATTTAAGCACGTTACTTACAGTTTACTGTATTTCTACTCTTCATGGTTCTCTAAACTTTTTTTTTTACTGTATCATATATTAGCCAAGTACATTTCAAAGACAGATGTCAAATTACTCAAATATTGATTCTGTTTGTGCTCCAGCTTCAAAAGTTTTGGTATTACTACCTGTAAAATTACACTTAATTTTTAAGTGTTTCATCTGCAATTTGCCATTTGTACAACATGTCAAGAAATCAGAGAGTAAAATCATTGCTTCACAAAAAAGAATGCTCAGACTAACAGACAGCTGTACCTGCTGATGTCCCAGCAGTTACCATGCATTGCATTTTACCTGGGGTTCCAGATAAAGCAGCTTGAGCACCTGCCAAAGTCAAGAGGCCACCTTCTTTAAGATGCTTTGTCGCCAAGTGGCTGGAAATAGTGGATGTCCAAAGGCTCTGCTTCCACATCAGATCACAGTTTTTGTATAAAGCTGATGAGAAAGAGAATTATTGAACTGAAACCCTTCCATTAATCTGAAACCCTTCCAAGTCTAACTTCCTTACTGTCACACAGACTGCAACAGCCCCATACAACAGGACTAAGAAAACTTGCTTCCTACCATTTCCTACTTTGATGTGGGGTAAAATACCAATTCATGTCTTTTGTATTTCTCTTCTTTTGGGCTGTGAGTCCCAGCTCTATAGCATAAATTCTGGGCAATTATCTGCTTTCTCACTCACAGAAATAACAAACAGAAAACAAAGAGAAGATGGTTCCCTTAGCTCTTCATTAATGGGTCAAAGATTTCCACGCTGTTGAAACTCCTGTTGGAGTTGCTTCAGTCTATGTCAAGGATCTCAACACTCACACATCAGCCTCACCTCACCTTGTAGTAGCATGATCTCCCTCTTTCCATAACTTCCTCACGGGCTGAAAAAGAGCTCTGATCCACTAGTATGCAGAAAAGAGACTCCAAGAGATAAAAGAGTTGAATAATAAAAAAAAAAATATAGATTTTTTTGTACATCTGCACTGTACTGAGTGTGCATTCCAGTGCCCCTATGCACTGCAGTGCAACCTCTGCTAGGGCAGGCTACTGAGGGAGGTACACCAGTAACTTCAAGTGAAAACACAATTTTAACTCTCATCATTGTTTTTTATTATCAATATCTGCATGGGAAAAGAGGAGAAACAGTAACTAGCCATGTCAATCATTTTAGTATTCAGAATTAACTGCTTCCATAGGACGAAATGAAATTAACCTAACTCTTGGGATACAAGTCAACCACTGTTCCTAAGGTATCCTGCTGCCCTACCAATAAAATGACTACAAATAACAGTTATGATAAATTACCTCATTTAAAATATGGCGCACACTACTAACACTCTAATATAACACAGCTGTGGTGCAACTGTGTATGCTTTTCCATACAATCTCTTTTTAAAAAGATATCTTTGCCTGTAATGTACAACCTGGAATGGAGAGAGAAAAGTACACATTTTACCACAGAAAACAAGGGTGTTTTTTTCTTTTCCTGTATTTCTACACTAGTGGGTAGTGTATTACTTGGTTAAAAACTTTTTTAATACTGAAGGCTTTTTTCTGTAGCATGATCTCAATCTGATGAGCTCCTTCTGATACTGTGCTGCACAGTATTAGCTCAGAGAACTGCACATTTCATGCACAAAGCAATGAATTAAGAAACTTTTCTTCTACCCAGCCAGTCTTATGTGACTTGCCTGACACTGGTAACTTCCACAAAAGTTAGGTCATAGATAATAACACTGAACTACTTCACAAAGTGTATCAATACTTTTCTGATTAAAGCTGGTGCACCAGAGGGCATGACTGAGAATACTAAACACTGTGCAAATTTAATTTTGAGAGAAAAAAAATTCAAAGAAGCACTGAGAAGCACTGTGACTGAGCTATTTTGTACTTTTAGAGCTGTGCCCTGCTCTGGACTCGGGAATCAGGATGATGTCACATATTTTTGCTACTGTGATTTTTAAGGATTGCTCTGGGATTTCCTTCATGTGTTCAGTATCATGCATGGACCAAAGGCTTACATTTAGCTTTGGCGCTGCCTCCAGCCCATCCTCCTGCTACACACAAGATTGCATCCACCTTTTCTTCACCAAGAAGTTTTCCAATGTCTGCTGTCACCTTCAATAGAGAGAAGAAAAAAAAAAAAACAACACTCAAATTGCACTGTGCATGATATCACTGGAAATAACTGATTTGTGGACTGAAAGATTTGACTCTTACCTAGATCATTAACAGAAAGTTTTATTTGTGACTTACTTTTTGACAGATTCTTCTGTGGCTCCAGCACTGTTTAATATGGGAAATGAAACCCCAGGTCTGACCAGGACTACTGATGCTACTTTTGATGATAGTGAAAGAAGTCAACAACAAAAGATTAGCTTTCTATCTAGAATGTAGTCAGGATTTTGAGTCTAAACCCTAAATTTGAGTCTGTATACTTTCAGATATCCAGTATCTTTTTCAAATATAAGACTTCACATTTGGTAATGAATTTGTTGGCTATAATTTTTCTGTCAAAGTGAAAAGCTGTCAACAAAAGAAAATGAAAAATCCACTGGTTTTCTCAAAGTTTCAGTATTGTAAAATACGTTGCAAACATTCTATACTACTCTTGAAAAGCCTTAAGAGTTGTGTAGATATAAAAAAACACTGGGCAGTGATTCAGCTTATCAATAAGAGAAACAGGTTTGAAAATTTTAATTAAAATACAATCCACAAAAAAACAAATTGCACCAAACAAACAAAAACAACCAAACAAAAGAACCTACCTCTTAAAAATAAAGCAAAAACAGTTTTTAAGGCTAATTTTGACCCTCCCATGTCCACCTTTGTGGAAATCAGTGCATTCTCTAGGGATCCCAAAAGAGTCGGGGCTTGGAGTTTGCATGCTCTGAGTCTACCATCTACGTACACACCAAACATTTAGAACTCCGGCAGGACATCAGAGAGAAGTATAGCATGTTAACACGTCCTGATCCATCTTCAACTATACTTACCTGATTCACCCTGCGACTTTTCGAGTCGACAAGAGAAAATTAATGCAAAACCCCCTCCCAATTCCCAGGCCAAGCTCTTTCTGCATATTCATGCCCGCAGCCAAAAACAACAACAAAATCCCAAACAAACAAACAAAAAACCCCCAAATAAACAAAACTAAAAAGAAGCGAAGAGCACAAAGCTCTCTTGAGGTTCATGGTACCGCAGCAGGATCGCCACCAGCCAGTCCCCTCAGCCCCACAGCACCTTGTCTGACACCGGACCCATCCCCACCGCGGGGGGCAAGGGGCGGATGGAGGGAACCACGGGTGGAGGGAACCACGGATGGAGAGGAGCGGGTGCATGCCCTGCGGAGCCTCGCCCGGAGGCCGCCTCAGACCTCCCGGCCGGCGCCCGCCCCGCATCCCGGCAGGGACCCACCTGCTCGGCCTGCTCGGGGAAGGAGTCGGTCGCCCGCACCACCACGCTGGCATTGGCCTCCTCATTCTCCCCCAGGTCGATGCTGGCCACCCACTGCCAGGGCGAGAGGAAGGGTTCGTCACGGGCCCGGTTCTCCCCAACCCCTCGGAGGGAGCTCACCACCCCGCCGCCATCCCCTGACCCAGCGCTTACCCAGTTCTTGGCCTTGAAGTACCTGACACACTGAGAGCCCAGAGCTCCTCTGCCCCCATACACCAGCACCCTGCCCGCCACCGCCATGCTCGCTGCCTGACTGCCCCGCTCTGCCTATGCCTTCCCCTCCCCGCCCTCCCGGCCCCGCCTGCGCATGCGGGNGTTCATTCTCTTGCTTTACTAAGTATCTCCTCGAATTAAATACTTGTGAATAAAATGAAGTTAGCAGTGAATCCTCATCCATCAATCTCAGCTATTGTGTCTTGTCAGCTCTTTACAAGAGCTGCAAATACCAGTCTTGAGGCTCCATGTCATGGATGAAATGACTTTATTCCAAATGCCAGAGTGATGTTTGTTCATACAACTAAACACTAAGCACTCTGAAGGTGTCAAAGCCATGCCCAAGTCAGTCCCTCTGTTCAGTGCTCATTGATGTTTTGAAGAATCCTTTCTGAAGCACAACCAAAATGTCGTCTTGTTTTGACAACAACAGTGAAGATGTCTTTCATTTTGTTGCAGGTGGATTTATTGTGCTTGCAGTCACCAGCTTCATGGCTGCTGTGAAACTTCATCACCTCACAGAAAGAATTGCCAATTTTCGGGAACATGTCTTTAAATTTGTTATCTTAGAAGAACGTTTTGAAGACTGTTTTTGGCTTTGTGTGGCAGGTGCCACAGCACATGCAGTAAATTTGCTGCTAATACCCATAAGTGGGATTAATTTCCCTAAAATTAAGACTAAAACAGAAGAAGCAAATGTTACAGCAGAAGATATCATGTACTAGTAAATCTACACAAAACTACCTTGGTCAAGTGATCTGTCACAATAGAAACTATTTCTTCACACTACAGCTTTTGATTTGGGTGGACAATTTTGGTATAAGCATGAGTAAAGATGTCACTTGTGAAAATCTGCAGTATTTTTTAAGGTCAGTCTACAATACCAGCAATTAACGTGTGGAAAAGTGGGAAAAATAAATGCTACAAATATCATTATTCTTAAAACTGACAAATATCTGCAGCGAATATATGGTGTTGGCAGTTTTTTGAAAATTCACATTTAGAACAAATGCCAGCAAACTCCAAACAATTCTTTTCCATACAGTGGAAGAGGCAGGATTCTACATCTGGCATTACACTAATTATCCAGTATTCAGGTGTCATTTTTACTAATAAAATATAACCACAGTCTTCCTCATTGGTCTACCCCTTTTATTATATTTTTTAGAATTCTTATTACATCATTTTTTCCCTTTTATATATATTTATATCTATCTATATTTCACTCTAGTACTGTTAATGCTTTCTTTTAGAACCCAACCAACTCTCCCTAGACAAGAAACGCTGACATTAGACGAATAAGCCATGGAACTTCAATGCCAGCTCTCTGGGTTTTTCGTTTGCAGTAAAGCTTCGCTTTTGCTTTTGCATTTGCCGTGGCGCTTCGATTATTTTTTCACAAGCCGCTTACATTTCAATCTTCCCCACGCAAATGAAACACGCCGTACGCCTACCAAGGCTGGTTGGTTTTTTGTTAAAGTCTGTGATAACCCCACAAAGCGCTGTCGCACCTCCAGCAGGACGTGCTGCCACTCACCTACAGCATCTACCGCCAGAGGGGAACACACCCGCACCCCGCTGCCCCCGCACCCGCANGCCCCCGACCTGGGGCGGGGAGGGAGAAGCCCGCGGTCGTATGTGCGAGGGTTGGTGCTCGGTTTGGTGCTGCCCTCCCGGGAGCCGTGTAGGTGCCGGGAGGAGGAGAAATCCCGGTGCCTCGGCTGAGCCCATCCCGTCCTGATGGCTCAGGTGGAATAGCAGCCGGATTTTTACCTCATGAAATCCCTCACCCGCGGCCTCAGGGCTTGGGCCTGGCTCGGGGGGGTTGTGTGCGGGCATCTCCCCCGCCCAAAGGCGGCCGCACGGACCGATCTCCGGCGGCGGGCTGTGTTACCGGCCTCCCGGGGACACTGCCGGGAGTAATTAATTAGTGGTTTACAAAGGGCCCTGCAGCTCTTGGGTAGCGGTAACCGTAGAAGCGCTGATAATTCGGGCAGCTTCTCTTCAGCACTCCCGCGGGGCAGCTGTAGGTTGAATTACGCCGCTTGCTCCGGTCCCTGAGCAGCCGGGAGCTGTGTGCCCCCCGGTGTAACTCGGAACCTCGGCATGGGTGAAGCAATCACCTCAGTACCTCAGTGAAGAGGCTGAGAGATGGGAGGGCAGCGCTCCGAGGAGCAGGGATGGTGCTGGGAGCACTGAGAGCAGTGACATTTAGAGGCAGGGCGGGGGTAAACCTCGAGAAGAGGCAGCTCGGCACGGCTGAGATGCCAGCAAAATCCTGTCGCCAAATTACGTTTTGGGTTTTTTTCAGTGTTTAGCGTCTCGCAGACCCAGGTGTTTAATAATCTAAAAAGCAGGCTTCTCCTCCTAATTTTCTTCCCACGAGGTTAAAGAACTTCTTGTCATTTGAGCAGGACAATTAAACGATGAAACATTAGCCAGGCGCTAGGTGTAGGATTACTCTCTGCAGGAACACATCACCGCGCTACATCGTACCGAAGCCTTGCAACCATCTCAAGGTGTTGTCGCACCAGAAGGCGTTTTTTGGACTTGATTTTTAACGGATTTTAATTCCTGGAGCTTCAAAATACAATGAGATGTATTTCGAAATGCCTGCTAATCGCTTGTGGGTTTCGGAACATGATTAAAAATGGGAAATGTGCCTGATTGCTGCAGAGAGGCCTCGGAGATGATGCCTTGAAACCACTAGGATGCCTGGCTGTTTTAAAAAGACTTTATGTGCCTTGGCTTCTCTCATAAGTTTTGTGTCTTCTGTCTTGATTGTTGTTGCAATGGGGACCCCAAAGTGGATGACTGGAAAGATCCTTTGCAAAACAGGAGCTGATTTGGTCAATGCCACAGATCCAGAGCTGGTCAAGTTCATTGGAGAAATTTACTATGGACTCTTCAGGGGTGGCAAAATACGGCAGTGTGGGTTGGGAGGGCGGCGTTCCAAATTCACAAGTAAGTACAATTTTGGTTCAGTCTTTAGTCTAACATACAGATCATCTTTAAAAGCACTCCACTCTTTCCATTTACAGAACTTAGAGAACGGAAATTATTATTATGTTTGTGGCTGACTTGTGGTCTTCATGGTTTGGGATCTGAGTGTGAAATGTAAAATCCCTGTAATTTCAGGATAGCTTTTTTCTTCCAGTGGTGTTATATGATCTTGGAATCAAGATGGGGAAAAATAATGCCTAGAGCCTGATTGAGTGTTTCCTTCTAGTCTTTCTATGCCAAGTATTGCTCTGCAATCTCATTGTGCTTCCATCCTTGCCTTCTCTGTTGTACAGCTTTTTGGTGTACTTCTCCTTTAAGAAGTATAAATCTATTTAGCTTGCCACATTTCTGTATTTCTCTAGCTGTTCTAATGCAGTTGTCTGCCATAGCAGATACTCCTAACCTTATCAGCATGTTGAAAAAAAAAAAAGTTACATTCTTTTCTGGTAACTTTGGAGAGAAAAAATTGCTTGAGCTCTTGAAGTTGTAGAAATGCTTATCATGTATTCCTTTTAACTTAAAAGATTTTCTTGAGATCCCAAAAGCACTCAGATTTGATCTGGACTCTGGATGATTTCCAGTTTTCACACATGCTGTGCTGTAAAGAAAATGGTATTTTGCATTGAAGATTTTTTAGCTCAGTGTGTAGGTATACAGCAACTTCAGCCAAAATGAGCTGAAGCTACTACAGTCTCACTCTCTCCCTGGCTGTAGCAATGCTGTCCTGACCCATCCTTTGCAATGGCTCTAGTAGTTGTTGTGGTGAGGTAGTTCAGGAAGTTAAGCTGGCCAAAACATCAACTTACTAAATACATAAATAAATAAACAAATAAATATAAACCCCAACCCAAACCAAATTAGTTTCCCATAGGAGATGACTTTCCATCCCTTTCACCAGCTTTGTTGCCCTCCTGTGGATGCATTCAAGGACCTTCAGATCCTTCTTAAATTGTGATTTCTCTAGGGCCAGTATTAAAAAGAGGAAGAGAGAAAGAAGAATGAGAGGAGAAAGGAGTGATACTATTTTAGGCAGCAAGTGGCTGGATGAGGAAAGCAAGACTATCAGACTTCAAAGGGATGAGATTAAGAGCATGGGACAAAAATGGGAAGCTTAAGAAAAGGAGTTTGGGATGAAGTGCAGAGGTGAAAAGGAGACAGAAAAGAATGCAGCAGATGACATGACAGCAGAGACAAATTGACTAGTTAAAACAGGACTTAAACTTGAAGTCCACAGAACCTGTGTGAAGGATTGTTTCTGCAAGTAGGATATTCCTGGTCTGTCACTGACATAGTGACAGATAACAAGTCATGAATGAAAATGTGTGTAACTACTTGACCTGCTTGCCTCTAAAAAATTAACCTTAAGTATAATTCAAGTTTGTAGCACCAGCACAGTGTGATGTTTACTGTTATTAAGAGAAAATACACACTGAATTGATTTTTTTTTTCTTGCCAGTTTTCCCACACATGGTGAAAAAGCTGAACACAGGCCTGCACGTGATGATTATCATGTTCCTCTGTGTGGCCATTTGCTTTTCTCTGGTCAGTTTTGGATTCTGCATTCTTAATGCAATAAAAGTTCCTTACCGGGCTATTAAAGGCCCAGCAGGAGTATGCCTTTGGAACTTCCTTGCAGGTAAAATCATTTACCAATATTTTTTATTACTCACATTCATGCAAAATGTTAAAAGTTCATTCTCTTGCTTTACTAAGTATCTCCTCGAATTAAATACTTGTGAATAAAATGAAGTTAGCAGTGAATCCTCATCCATCAATCTCAGCTATTGTGTCTTGTCAGCTCTTTACAAGAGCTGCAAATACCAGTCTTGAGGCTCCATGTCATGGATGAAATGACTTTATTCCAAATGCCAGAGTGATGTTTGTTCATACAACTAAACACTAAGCACTCTGAAGGTGTCAAAGCCATGCCCAAGTCAGTCCCTCTGTTCAGTGCTCATTGATGTTTTGAAGAATCCTTTCTGAAGCACAACCAAAATGTCTTGTCTTGTTTTGACAACAACAGTGAAGATTTCTTTCATTTTGTTGCAGGTGGATTTATTGTGCTTGCAGTCACCAGCTTCATGGCTGCTGTGAAACTTCATCACCTCACAGAAAGAATTGCCAATTTTCGGGAACATGTCTTTAAATTTGTTATCTTAGAAGAACGTTTTGAAGACTGTTTTTGGCTTTGTGTGGCAAGTGCCACAGCACATGCAGTAAATTTGCTGCTAATACCCATAAGTGGGATTAATTTCCCTAAAATTAAGACTAAAACAGAAGAAGCAAATGTTACAGCAGAAGATATCATGTACTAGTAAATCTACACAAAACTACCTTGGTCAAGTGATCTGTCACGATAGAAACTATTTCTTCACACTACAGCTTTTGATTTGGGTGGACAATTTTGGTATAAGCATGAGTAAAGATGTCACTTGTGAAAATCTGCAGTATTTTTTAAGGTCAGTCTACAATACCAGCAATTAACATGTGTGGAAAAGCGGGAAAAATAAATGCTACAAATACCATTATTCTTAAAACTGACAAATATCTGCAGTGAATATATGGTGTTGGCAGTTTTTTGAAAATTCACATTTAGAAAGTAAGATGAAATATGATTTCACCTAAACCATGTGTCTTTTTTTTAAGAAAAAAAATACATGTATCACAAATCTTTGATAACATCAGGTTATTTCAGAACAGAAAGAATGCACATTTCCCAATTACTTTCACAGAATTACCAGGAAAATGTTGAGAGGGCCATATAAGGTATGTTTGATCATGCTATACTGCACTGAAAAAGAAGACTTTATTGTCTGTGAGGCTAAAGTTAGGGGGAAGCACAGGCTAAGTATGTGTGAAATGTTTTTAAAAGAGAAATTATCAAAGCCCACGGAGTAAAGAAGTGGAAAAACAAAAAGCTCATGGGATGCTGGCAGATGATGGAAAAAAAATATTAGCTGCAAGTTGAGGTTTGATTGCAGCTTCTGGAAGTAAAGTAGAGAGAATCTAAGTACTAGTGCTTTTAGATAACCTGGAAACTAATAATAATAATCTGACAGATTAATAGTCTTCAGAAATCCTGTCAATTCTCGTGTCTATCTGAAATCACATAAAAGTGATGATGAATCAGTGTTAAAATGAATAAAAATAGTTAAACGTGTGAAAAAATTATTTTGTTAGAAAATACCATAATTCTGACAGGCATTCACTAATTCTTGTGTCACCACTAATGGATATTTCCAAGAAAATAACATGCCATTAAGCATCTCATTTTTAGAATTTGCCTGCTATAGTAAGCACATGACCTATTAGCAATAGAACCTGCACACAACTGAAGAATGTCTTTGAATGAGTGAAAGATGTTATAATCTAAATTAGAGAAATTATTTTGCAGTTGGTTGCTCTTCATCAAACCACTAGGTCATATAACTATTTTTGTGATAAATTCTTTGAAAACAATAGCAACTTTTTTTGAGAAAAGGAATTCAAAGTGTTTTAAGAACTTGTCAGGTTATTAAAAAAAAAACACCTTTCACCTTTTTTTTTAATTTGAAAAAAACTTCTTCACAAACCAGTATTGTAAGGGTCAAGTGTTTTCACTGGTGTCTGTTTAACTGGTATATTTAACCAAAATACTAGTGCAGCACACTCAGTAAAGAAAGCTGCTAGAATAAGTTGATATTGAACATGTTTGATGATTAGGACACTTACTTAGATATTTAAACAAGGACTTATAAATCAGCTTAATCCTATGAGTTTAAGAACTCTGATCCAAATGCTTATTTCTATGCCTTTTTTACTTTGTTTTCATCTGAAGACCAATGAAAACAGATGTTTTAAGCTCTAAATTACTATTTCATTTGGTATTCTTAGAAAATCAATGTTGCAGTTGTAAAAGTCTTCAGTTTAGAGAACTGAAGACAACTTCATGTACCCTGGAAATGCTCACTTCATTTGTACACAGAGAATATATAGAAGCTCCATGCTTCAAAGAACTACACTTGTGTCTAGGAGCCTCTCCAAAATAAATGAATCTAAACATTAATCACCACTTTGATTCCTTAAATAACATTATGGTTTAACATTAAAAAATGTAATTTTAGAAGATAAAATGGATGCAATTTGCCTCAGTCACTGTCTCTGGGTGTCACTGTCCATACCTCTTAATGGAAAAAGGGGTTAGATGAGAACTGGAGTATAGTCAGAGAAGAACAGGCCCAGCTTCCCTTCTTCATTGTGTTCTGCTGACCTAACAGTGCAAGTTCAGTTACAGATGCAGGGAAAAGCAAATTGTTACACACACAGTGCCATGAAGTGTCAGATTCTCATATATCAGTGATAACAGTGAATTACTTAGAACCTATGTTTCATTTTTCTGAAAAAAAAACAAAAAAACAAACCACTTGGACAAAACCAAATAAAGAAAAAATTGTCCATCACTTGACATGGAACTCAGTGCATGTTCAGTGCCATTGAAACTGGCTGTTCATAGTGGTGGTACAACAAATGCCAGCAAACTCCAAACAATTCTTTTCCATACAGTGGAAGAGGCAGGATTCTACATCTGTCATTACACTAATTATCCAGTATTCAGGTGTCAATTTTACTAATAAAATATAACCACAGTCTTCCTCATTGGTCTACCCCTTTTATTATATTTTTTAGAATTCTTATTACATCATTTTTTCCCTTTTATATATATTTATATCTATCTATATTTCACTCTAGTACTGTTAATGCTTTCTTTTAGAACCCAACCAACTCTCCCTAGACAAGAAACGCTGACATTAGACGAATAAGCCATGGAACTTCAATGCCAGCTCTCTGGGTTTTTCGTTTGCAGTAAAGCTTCGCTTTTGCTTTTGCATTTGCCGTGGCGCTTCGATTATTTTTTCACAAGCCGCTTACATTTCAATCTTCCCCACGCAAATGAAACACGCCGTACGCCTACCAGGGCTGGTTGGTTTTTTGTTTAAGTCTGTGATAACCCCACAAAGCGCTGTCCCACCTCCAGCAGGATGTGCTGACACTCGCCTACAGCATCTACCGCCAGAGGGGAACACACCCGCACCCCGCTGCCCCCGCAACCGCCTCTTCCCCCTGCAGGTACCGCCCCGCGCGGCTCCCGGTGATGACGCCGCAGCGCCGGGGTCAAGGGGTGGCAGGGCGGCTTCCTGCCGGCTTCCTGCCTGTCTCCTGCCTATTTCCTGCCTGGATCCTGCTTCTTGGCCATGCTGCTGCCCTGGGTGCGGAGGGTGTCTGCGCGCCGCCTGTGCCGGGCAATCCCGCTGTCCGGCAGCATCCCCCCGCAAGGATCCTCTTCGCGGGGCTACAGCGGGAAGGTGAGGGGAGGGGAGGGGAGGCGGGCGGATTATGAGGAGAGGCTGAGGGAGCTGGGGGTGTTCAGCCTGGAGAAGAGGAGGCTCAGGGGAGACCTCATCGCTCTCTCCAACTCCCTGAAAGGAGGGTGTAGCCAGGTAGGGGTTGGTCTCTTTTCCCAGGCATCTCTCAGCAAGACAAGAGGGCATGGTCTTAAGTTGTGCCAGGGGAGGTTTAGGTTGGATATTAGAAAGAATTTCTTTACGGAGAGGGTGATCAGACATTGGAATGGGCTGCCCAGGGAAGTAGTGGATTCTCCGTCCCTGGAGATACTTAAAAAGAGACTGGATGTGGCACTCAGTGCCATGGTCTGGGAACCGCAGCGGTAGTGGATCAAGGGTTGGACTTGATGATCTCCGAGGTCCCTTCCAACACAGCCGATTCTATGATTCTATTCCCGCCTGGCGGGGTGAAGCGGGGCAGGAGGAGTGGGGAGCAAGGGTTGTCCCTTCCTCCTGCTCATGGCTGAGCTTGCCCGGTGCCCGGTTCTGCCCCCCACAGCTTCCCGGCATCTCGCTGTCCTGCCGAGGAGCTGGAGTCAGGAGGGATGCGGCTCCCGGCCTTCCCCCGGGATGCACCCTGTCTGGAGAGCTGCACTTGTTGCAGGGGGAAAGCTCTTTTGTATTTTAAGTTAGAGATTGAAAGAGTTTTTGTCTCGACATGTTGAGCAAAATGATGGTGACTTTAGTTATGCTGTATCTCATTTCTTTTTCACGCTTCAAAGTAGCTGTAGAAGTTGATCCTGGTTTGCCAAGTGTTTGTGTAATACATACAGCTCTCTCTCTATACATACTATACACTCTCTACAACTACCTGTAAGGAGGTTGTAGGGAGGTGGGTGCAGACCTCTTCTCTCAAGTAAATAACGATGGGAGGAGAGGAAATGACCTGAAGTTTCACCAAGGGGGGTTTAGACAAGATATCTGGAAGAATTTATTTACTAAAAGAGCAGTCAGGCACAGGAAGGGGATATCCAGGGAGTCACCATCCCTGGAAGTATTTAAAAACTGTGTAGATGAGGCACTTCAGGACATGCTCTAGAGGGCCTGGTGATACAGATATTGATAAATATATTTTATTTATTTTATTGAGGGGGGGGATGCTGATGGCAACCGTGATCTTAGAGGTCTTTTCCAGTTGTGACTTACACTGTGCAATGAATGTTGTAAAAAGAGACAACATGGAGTCATGGAATCATAGAATGGTTTGGGTTGAAAGTGGCCTTAAAGTTCATCTCGTTCCAACCCCCTTGTGTCCACAGAGAAACATCTGCAGCAGTAGCAACACTTTTAACATGTGCTCATGTTTTGGAAGGGTCTCTAAATGTCATGTTGTTTACATTAATGCACATAATTTTTTTAGGGTCTTGTTCTGGGAATCTACTCAAGTGAAAAGGACAGAGGTGCTGCCCAGTTCACTAGTGCAGGAGATGCTTTTGATAGACTTGTGTCCGGAAAGCTGAGAGAACTTCTGTCCTTGTAAGTGTGTGGTAAACTTCTGAAATGGATTGAAGTACCTACAAACACCAATAAGAACACTCTCCCTGATCATTATCAGTGTCTGTGTCTGTACCACCTCTCAGGCTGGTATTTGCTTCTGCCAGGCCAAGCAATTTGGAGCGGAGCTCCTGTGGGAAAACGCATCACTTGAGGAAACAGATGAGACACTCATGGGGAGTGTCCTTTTTGGTCAGTCAGCACCAACCAGGTGTCTCAGTACAATGTTAAGGAGCACTGTGTGGTTGTGGAGTGAAAGTAGTACTGTAAGATTAATCACCAATAAGGACTTCTAGTAGAAAGACTTTTTTTTGTATGTGTGTGTCCTAGGTCTGGGCCACCACTGAAGAAAGGCAAAACACGCATATTCCATGGTTTGCATCAGGTATGAACTTTGGATTTTAGTGTGTGGTCTGCCTCTACATCTTGTTGTTAGCAGAGTTCACTGCTGTGATTATACAAATGCTCTGCTGCTCTTCCCCTCCTCTCAGCCCTCAACAAAAGATGTGGTTCTTATCTGAACCTCCCGTTCTGTGCTTCTCACACTTGCACGGCCTTTTGCACAATCCTGCACTCCCTCCACCGTGCTGTAAAGTGAGTGAATAACTGCTTATTGAGTAGGCTGAAGCACAACAGTTTCTGGAGCAGACTTCTACGGTGCTTTCTGTGCTCAAGATAAGCGAGCACATAAACGTGTGCAGGGATTTGCAAAAACCTTCTCAAACACAAGGTAGTCCCACCATAGGCTTTAATGAAATTCATGTGCTCTGAAAACAAGATGTGGGACTGTTCTTCAAGCAAGACTTTTGTCTGAGCAGACATAATGTATCACAGTGGTATGAGATTCATCTGCTTAAATTTAGGCTTTTGGCACCATTTGAGAAGTGCTGATACATCTAATGTACATACATGGAGCTGGCAAATATGGTACAATTTGTGCTTTGTTGGAGCAGTAGATAGAGACTAGGCAAACATGTAATAGCACACCAAATGTCCCTGTGTAAACGAGTCTTACATTAGGGCTATTTAAATTATTTTAAATAAATTGATTTGGAGTGAGTATTGCCTACCATGTGTAAATTTCTGTGCAGGGTTCCCAGACAGATGACACCAGACTCGGTAGAAAGGCTCTCAGAAACTTCATGGATGTTGAGTCCACTGAAGGTCCCATTATCCCAGTTCTGCATACAGGATGAGTAACAAACCTATGCAAGAGAAGGCAGTAGAATTTGGCCTTATGCCTGTTCTGAGTGTGTAAAATAATAATTTTAAAAAACGTTAATATGAATCACTTATCTTCTGGAAAGCTAATATTAGTTTCATCATCTTGTGTAGCAAAACACTGTACTGTGGCAGTTTGAAAGCTGGTTGTTAGGATCTGACAGAGCAGCTACTTGTGATGGAAGGGAAAGCCTAACTTACTTTTTCTCATTTTTCTTGAGAGCAGTGGAAGATCTATTCACATATATAACCTTATACAAATTTGACTTCATTCTTAAAATTCTGCTTTCATCTTTGTTATTTCTTCCTGTTTGCCTTCCACTCACAGCTTATAGGGCAAGCATTTAGTCTGCAGGGCTAGATTGCTTTCCTGCAGCTGTGTACCTCTGTGCAGCTTTGGTTTATTACCTGACAAACATGTCAGCGTGGCTCCTGAGCTCAGCTGATAGGTTCAGCCTTTGAAATTATTTTGTTTCCTTGAACAAATGACTGTGCCAGAGAAGGATACAAGTCTCCAGCTCAGCCCTGGCTTTTTTTGTTGCAATTGGAAATCTGAAACAGCCTTCAAAGAACTTTTTGACTTGCCCTGAGAAGTATAGAGTTTTTTTATTGAGTATAAAACTCTGTCTGCTGCAGTACATGTTGTTAACTGTGAATTGGACAACAGAACAACTGATTGCATGCCTGGGGCAAATGACTCTGCAAGACCCTGGTACTGTACTGGCACGCTTAGCTTACAAATGTGCATATCATAGAGACAACTCTGGATGTATTTTAATGCTGTGCTTGGTTTGTCTGGGAAAGTAAATCCATCTGTGTGTTGGCTTCATCTAGGACTTTCCAAGTGTCATTGTAGTTGGCTTGGGTAAGAAGAATGCTGGAGTAAATCACCAAGAAAACTGGAATGAAGGCAAAGAAAATATTCGTGCAGCTGTTGCAGGTTAACTATTTTAAATTTTTTTAAGCATTTTGTCTATAAAATTACTGCAGTGGTACAGCATGTTCCACTTTTGAAGAGTTGAGTCTTTAGATGAAATGCAAAACCTACTGCATGGTTTGGTAAATGCCTTTACTGCTCACTGATACTCCTCAAGTTTTCCCATAGCAAGGAAGGAGTTATAGGGCATGTAAATCAATCTGCAAACAGGTAACTCCAGTTATTTATACCAAATAATTTTCCTAAATAGTGTGATATTGAAAAGGTACTTGCATAATTACTATTTTTAAGCCAGACAGCACCACTAATTCACCTTATGGTCACACTGTACTTAACTATGCATATATATTTATGTTTGTCATTTCATTTTTAACCAAGATATTTGTTAAAAACTGGTATCTTTCACAGTAGTATAATTCAGTATGTTATCTATTGTAGGCAGAGGAGGCCTCTCTATCCTAATGACAACTGTTGCACCTAAGTGTGTAAAACAAGAATAAAAAGAGTTCTCACTGCAGACTGAGATAATCTGAGACTGGAAGCCTGAGACAGCTCTGTCTTCAGAGTGCTAGCCCGTGTTGTCTCACTGTGTTGTTTTCCCTTGAAATGTTATGTTGTTCACCTCTGATACCCATTTTGCTGTTCTGTGCAACACTCAGACTACTCATTCTGTACTGTCTTTTTCAGTTGGTTGCAGACAAATCCAAGATCTGGAGATGCCTTGTGTTGAAGTTGACCCCTGTGGAGATGCTCAAGCGGCTGCAGAAGGTGCTGTCCTCGGGCTGCATGAATATAATGAGCTCAAGCAAAAAAAGAAACCTGGAGTTACTCCTCAACTTCATGGAAGGTGATGGCAAAGAGAAAGCTGACCTATTTATTTATCTGTTTGTTTATTTATAAAACTGTGTGCATGCTCGTGTATGAGAAAAACATAAAACTGAGAGAACAGAAGTAGCAGTAGTAACCCCCTTCGATTCTACTCCTTTGAATTTCTGGAATTATTTTACATTTATAGTGCCATGCTCTGAGGTTAGGGTTAGATATAAATGCTGCTTCATAGAAAAGAAGGCTTGGGATGAAAATAAAAGGAAAAAAAATGACTTGGAGGATAGTTGTGGTGTTGATACTGCATGCTAAAATTGTGGAGCAGAGATATTTCAAACTCCATAAAAGCAGAAATCCTTTGAGAATCAGGAAATGCTAATTGACAGTAGACCATGCCATGATGGATCCATTTTAATTAGTTCATTCATTGTATTTTCATTCACAGAATATAATGCAAGAAGAGAAGCTTGAGTGCTTCTGTATTCTAAATAAACATCACTGTTGTTTGAGAGTAGAAAGTAATATCACAGCTTTTGGTTCCAGAACAAAGTTTTATTAATCCCCCTTTAGTCTATCAGAGGTGAATTTGGACTCTTCATATAGAATATTTGTCATGCAGAGAAGTATTTCCCACACATATTTTATACAGAAACAAGTCTTTCCTTGCAAGGAAGTTTGTGAAATAAAACCTCTGAAGTGAAGCATGTCTTGCTAAGCTACGTGGCAACACTCTTCCCGTTTTGTAACACAGCAGGTAGTTTGGGACCCAATTATATTTATATTCATATTAAATAAACATTTCCTGAAAACAGTATATGGTCCAATGAACTCTAATGACACTGGAAGCAATTTTTGTGTATAACAATTCAGGTTGGAAAGGACTTCGGGAGGTCATCTAGTCCAGCTCCAGCTTGGATTAGGGATAACATGGAAGTTATATACAACCTTATCAGGTTGATCAAGCCTTTGTCTAGTCCAGTTTTGAATATTTCATGAGATGGAAATTCCACAGCCTCACTGGGCCATCTGTTTTAGTGCTTAACTTGGTACATTTCTTTCTTTCTTTATGTTTTATGGCATTTTCCCACATGAAATTTTGAGCCTGTTGTCTCTCACTGTGCAGCTCTGAGATGTGTCTGTCTTCATCTTCTCTATAAACTCTGTATTTAAGTGTAGAAGAATGACTGCAATTAGATTTTTCCTAAACTTTTCTTCAGGTGAAACAAACCCAGTTCTCTTAGCTTCTCCTCAGATGCCATGTACCCCAGCTCCCTACCCCTCTTAGGGCTCTTTCTATGGACTTTCTCCAGCTTATCTCTATTTGTTTTGCTTCAGGAACTCAAAAGTGGACCTAGATAGATGCAACCTCACAAATGCCAAGGAGGTAAATAATTACTTCCCTTAACATGCTGGCTGTGCTGTAATCCAACCCTTGCAGCACAAGGTTGTCCTCTGTCACCACAGGAATGCATTGCCTACTCCTGTTCAAGCTGTCCACTGGGATCCCTTGGTTCTTTTCTGCAGCTTTGCTTTCTGCCTTGTCAGTGTCCAGCCTGAGGGTTGCACAGAGGTGTTCTGTGCCAGATACAGGAATTGTCACCAGCCTTTGTTAAACTTCATGGTGTTACCTTTGGTATATTTCCCCAGCTTTTTGAGGTCCCTGTGAATGGGGACCCTCTCCTCCCTATTCCAGCTGCTCCCTGCAATGTGATGGTGCCCATGAACCTCTGAGGGGACATTTAATTGTCCAAGTTGCTGATGAAGGTATCAGTATCAACCCTTAAGGAACACCACACATAACTATCTGCCAGCTAGATTGTTCAACTCTTGTCTGCTCTCTTTTGAGCCCAACAGTTCCTACAGGTTTTTTCACCCATTTTGTAGTCTACCCCTCATTTTCATGTTTTCTCAAGTTGTCTGCAAGGATTCTACATGAAAAGCTTGCTAAAGCCAAGATAAATGACATGCACTTTGATCCTCTGTGCCAACCCTGTCCTAAAAGTCAAGTCAGTCAGGCATGATTTACCCCAAGTATTTAATGACTCTTCCCAGTGACCATCTTGTGCTTCAGGCACCTGGAAATGCTTCTAAGGTGACTTTCTCGATGAAATTTTAGGGGATTAGTCTATAATAAATGGTTTGTAGCTCCCTGTATCCTCCTTGCCCTTTTTAAAGATAAGGACTTGCTGTTTTCCAGTAATCAGAGACCACATCAAACTGAGAGAGACCAGGCTTGCAAGGATACCAGCTGGCTCCCTCAGCACCTTCAAATACACACTGCCTCTTACCAAGGACTTGTGTGTCTGCTTCTGTAAGGAAACCTAAGTTTATCTTCCTCTCCTGTGTGTAGTACCTTTCTTTCCCAAACTGTTAAAAAGCAGAAAGAACTGGGGAATCTGGAAGCAGATCTTTATAATTATTAAGACTGAAACAAAGCAGGCTTTGAGAACTTCAGCCTTCTTGGCATTTGCAATGGGAAAGCATTATCCCTGACCTTTTTGCTGATGATGTGCCCACTGAAGTCCTCTTGTTGCCTTTCACACTTCTTGCCACTTTCAGTGTCAGCTGAGATCTGGCTTCTTAATTCTATCCTTCCATATCCAGACAATGTTTCTGTATTCCTCCTGGACTCCTTCTCCACTGAGTAGCTCTTCTTAGAGATGGAATCCAGCTTAATGCTGTCATATCTTTTAAAGCAAATAAGCCTTTCAGTTCTGTCTCAGTAAAATGAAAGGTTTTGTAATGATAGTGTTGCAAAATATCCAGAGACATCCCCTAGGCTGCTCTTCGAAAATTTCCTCTGTTGTTCATTAGTGAAATGCCTTCAGTGCTCTGTGAAATTCCACTCTTATCACATAATCATATTCCAGTAAAGTGAAAAACAGACTTGGAGGCTTTATATGGTAAATAAAAACTTTCAGGGATGCTATAATTAATGCGATTACAAATTCTGAAGTGATATTAAACCTTGTGCTTAAGGATTTAAGCCAATCTCTGACTACTAAGGATTAGGACATGACCAAATATATTAGACAGATAATTCTACATCTGTCTGCTCTAGGATTCTTCTAGCATTCTGTGAGCATTTGGCACTGACTAGAACCAGAGACGAGCTACCAGGCTAGATTTACCTTGGATATTATCCTAAATTCCTCATAGTGAGATTACTGTGACATTCCTAAGTGCCCCAAATTAGTGACACTGCATTTTCAAACAGGAGAGAACAGATGGATGCTGACAACATCTTACTTTTGCAAATGTTAATGATCCTGATTATTGTATGGTGTTGTTTAGTGCTGAAAGTGAGGCCTGGCAAAAGGGTGTTGTCTACGCTGAGGGTCAGAACCTCGCTCGGTACCTTATGGAGGCTCCAGCTAATTATATAACTCCATCCAAATTTGCTGAATATATGGAACAGAAGCTCAGAAGTTTCAGCAATGTGAAGGTTCATATAAGGTAAGTTCCATTTAAATTATTCCTCTGCGGGGTAAGATGACTTCCAGGATATTCAAATATGCCATGTGCCACTCTGCCACTTCAAAGACAAAAGCAGGGGAAGCATTTGGCAGAAAGTAGGAGAGGTGCCCAGACTGAAACTGCTCTCAGTATTACCTGAGCTTCTAGTTATAGAGTAAGCAAGATAATGTGACACAGTAAAATGCTTAACTGTCAATTAGTCGTGCAGTCAATTACAGCTTAATTGACATCTGTGAAAGAGGAAGCCTGATGAAGAGTCAGTGAATAAAGGGCAAGTCCTAGGTCCCTTTTTTCTAATGCCTTTTGTTTTCTTCTCCACTGGGTTTTATACATACCTTTGGGGATTTTTGTTCAGATGTGGTAATTAAACATCCTCTTATTGCTGTTACTGTGGAGGCTTTTTTTTTTTTAATTAAAAAGATTGATTTGGAGTTGTCAGAGCCCTTGCAGTTGAATTTGCACAGCTAATGGTTCTTGCCTCAGCATTTCTAGTTACTGCAAATGTTGGAGGCTGTTTTCTTGAAAAGCAAAAGACTCAGGGAAATAAACTTTGCCTATAGTTAACCATCTAGATACCAGAAAGCTGAAGTGTAACCTTCTGCTTGTATTGTTACTCCATATGCCTTCAGAGACTACAGTCTGATGGGTAAGTGAAAGTTTAATGGGTTTGATGCAGAAAATGTAGAGCAGTTATTGTTTGTTTTGTTTTTTGCAGTAGAACAGTTACTTGTTTTAAGCAAGGCAAGGCAAAAAACAAGCAGAAACTTTGAGGTGTTATTTTTCTGTTTCACAAAAAAAATAGTACTACTGGTTCAATTGAAGTGATGGTTCCCAAAATAACTAAGTAAAATTAATTTCATAATTTGTGTACAAACCTTCAATAATTGTGATCTCTTAAGAACTTTAAAATCACCATAGTTAAAGCGTGCAAATACACCAAAAAAATTAATGAAAAAACCATTTTTTCTACTCCAGGCCAGAGTCTTGGATAGCAACACAAGAGATGGGAGCATTCCTGAGTGTAGCTAAGGGTTCAGCTGAATCTCCCATCTTCCTGGAAATTCACTATTTAGGTGGTGCTAATGCAAACGACTCCCCATTGGTATTTGTAGGAAAAGGAGTTACATTTGACAGGTATGTATGCTAATATTTTTATGACTAAAGGGATTAAAAGGCTGTCTGCTACTTATATTCAACTGGGAGATGCTTTTTCTTTGTTCAGCTTATCTTTCAATGCTGTTGCAGTGACCTTGCCCTACATACTAGACTGTGCTGCCTTCTCTGGGGAGAAAAGGGGAGAAAAAAATGGTTGGAGAAAGTAGAAACTCTTGTCTTCTAAGGGGAAAATGGGAATTCTTGGGGGGGAAAAAAACAAACAACTTCCTACTTTTTTCTGGTTTTTGGCCTAAAAGGAAGAATTCACATGTTTGGAATTGCAATATGTCACTGGATATCTAGCTTATGCTTAAGGAAAGAGAAAACAGTTTGTTCTTTGCAGCAGTTCCTTACAGCTTTTTTTCATATCACATAACTACTGAAGAACTGATCATTCTATTCCCCTTCCCTATGCTGATCTTACCAAGTGTGCTATTTTGTTCTGGTTTTGTGCTCTTTGCTATTAGGAAGATCACCGAGTTAGTCTGGTGCAGATTACCTGGATTTTTACAGCATCCTAATTACTAGGAAATAATCCAGGCACATACTTTATCTAAAATCAAAACCCACATACCTTGTTCTCAGTATGCCTGTTAGGATGTTGCAGCAATATTTGAAAACATTTACTGATACTTGGTGCTAAAACGTACAGATGGACAGAATATTATCAATGCATGCAACTTTTTGGATGATATTTGTTGTGTTTATCCCAGTGGTGGCATTTCACTGAAGCCATCATCAGGCATGGATGCAATGAGAGCAGATATGGGAGGGGCAGCCACTATCTGTTCAGCTATTGTGACAGCAGCAGCTTTAAATCTGCCTCTTAACATAATTGGTAAGTATGGTTGTGTCATTTGAGTAATAATTTTGTAACTGTCAAAAAGCAATCTCGTAAAATTAAGGTTTTTGGATTGAGTAGTTTCCTAGTATCAGCACTGGTGACAGTCTTACAAAAATATGGGGGACTTTCTCAGGCACTTGTCTAAACTTCTCTTCCATTTGCACTTGCCTATCAAAAACGACTGGCTTTGCTTAAATAAAATATTTCAGTGCTGAATTAAGATTTTGAAGGCATGATTTTTAGATCTTAGGTCAGAAGTGATTGTCAGTAAGCTTGTTTTGAACATTTTTTTTAGAAGTTCTGATCCTTTGTTACAAGAAGGAATGTGGTTATCTGTAAAAGCAATTAAAAATGACAGGGAGCTAGCTGAGCCACTTCCATGAGTGTTTGCCACAGCTGAACAGGAAGAGGGCTCAGCTTTTGTTTTCTTAGGTGAATATCTCAGCAAAAATCTATAACAAATGAACAAAACCCCCAGCCTGCTGATATATGAACAATACTTATACTTTTCTGTAAAAATGTTGCACAGCTAAAATTAAATGAGCTGATTCAGGAACACTGGCAAGACCGAATTTCTGATGATACCTAATCCACTCTAGGATAAATACTATGGTTAAGAACCATAACTTTCAGGGAACTATTATTTTTGTCACTTTTATACTTCAACCAGTAGAGGGCAGCGAAACCCACAGCCTCACGTTCCTGTCTTAAAAGTACGAGATGGGAGGAGCTGTGTCAGTGGAACAAAAGGCCGTGTACATAATCCCTGTGAAAAGCAGTGATCCACAATTCGCTTATTCCCCGTTCCAGGAGAACGTGGGTTTTTCTAGGAATACTGAGGAAAACCCATTTATAGTTGAACTTTTGACAGTGACCTTTTTTGCTCATCTCTATTTGCTCCTTCTATGGTTGGAGTTCTATGGTGAGTCCTTGAACATTACTCGCTGTTTATTTGCAATGAGCAGAGAACCAGGAAAATTTGGATTGGAGGATGAATTCAATATGCAACCAGTACTGTTTTCTTAAAGAGGTGTTTTCGGGGTTTTTCCTAAGTGTTGTTTCTACATCTTTTCTGAGAAAGAGATTAGTAATGCTTTTTTTTTCTTCTCTCTGAGGCTTGGCACCCCTCTGCGAAAATATGCCCAGTGGTAAGGCAAACAAGCCTGGGGATGTAGTTAGAGCCAAAAATGGAAAAACAATACAGGTACATGTGTGAAACTTGGATTTTGAATACTTCTGGTAAATTTGTTTAACCAAATCACATTAATGCAGTTGCAGTATGTTTGAAAAAAACCCTTTAAAAAAATAAGCTGTGAAGGCGTGCTGTTTTAAAAAAATGATGAAGCATGTTATTGATTGGAAATTGCTATAATAGGATTCTTCTAAATATTAATGTGGATTGAAGAGATTAGACATGTTTTATACATTTCCAGGAAGAGCTAAAAAGTATGGTCATTGACTGAATGTGGTAGAAAATCCTGTTTGAGCACAAGAGATTATTAAAATGCTTATAAATATAGGTCCTCAGTCAGAATGAATAACATATCAGTTGCTCCCAGCAGACCCTTGAGGACACTTCTGTACTATCTGGAGTAAGATGTAAGATTATTTGTTTGCCACTGGCATAACCAAGGGCTTCATCCTGCCAAGCTGCTCTGTGCAATCAGAACTCTTGAATCATAGGGGCTGTTGGTAAAAAGGAGCCTGTCAAACCCATACCCAAATTCTGTATTTCATATTGAATCCAAACTGTTCTGTACTCCTCTTGTAGATTAAATGGTGCTGAAAGTTAGTTGTGCTGTAGATTTAATGCAGAAGTAGATGGCTCAACCAGTATGTATTTCTGTGATTCTGCCACCTTTGACTTGCTGAACCTTCCAGCTGAAAGATGGATGTAGCCTCAGCTACAGCTGTGCTGTTATTTTATAAACACATCAATATGTAGTTTTTGGGGGTTTTTTTTAGTTCACTGTGGATAAATTTTGATTACCTGAAAGGCCATAGCAGTGCATTCACAATCTGACAGCTATTTAAGATGATATATTGGAAGTCTGTGAAAGGGATGTTTTCAGTATTTAATCTGTTTTTTTCTAATTTTGCACCTGAAGGTAGATAACACAGATGCAGAGGGAAGACTGCTGTTAGCTGATGCTCTCTGTTATGCTCACAATTTTAATGCAAGAGCTATTGTGAATGCTGCAACATTGACAGGTAAGCAATCTCCCTTCCCTGCTCATTTTGCCAGTCAGCTCTTTGTTACTCTCATTAATTGGGCTGTGGAGCAGCTGTACTATGAAGCTCACCTGAATTTGAAAGCAACTGAGATGATTTTAGTAGGACAACAGCTGGCATAGTTGTTGCTCTGACAAATTGTACAGCTGCACTGTGTCTCCAGGAGAGGGTGTTGGCATTCAGGGTACACACTAGGCAATCCAGATGAAGTTGGGCCAGCCCAGCTGAGCTGGAGCTAAGAAGATCAAGAAAACCTAGGCAGACTTTGATTTTTTTAATGCAATTTCCCAGTGCTTCCATTACTGAGTCAAGCCCTCCCAGCTCCCAGAGCTGTGTGATGCAGAGATACTGGCATGGTGTGAAAAAATCCTGCCAGGTCCATAATGTACTTGCCATTCTGGAGCCAAAATAGCTGCTTTGTGAGCAGTTTCCAGAGTGCCTGAGCCAGCACCAGTTTTTCATTCAGTCAGCTAGCTCAGGTCTCCATGGGTCTAGATAGTAGAATAGGAGAGTCATTATCATCTCAAGAATTCATTTGATTAAAGTATCTCTTATGTGCAGTTTGCATATTTTCAGGCAGAATAAAATGTGCTTTAGTGGTTTTTATCCCTGTGAGTCAGGTTGTAATTTTAAATTTACAACCAGCATCAGGAATGCATCTCATGAACTGCAGCAACTGCTGTCAGGGGTGAAGTGACTGTAGCTGAAGCGAGCAAACATGGAAGAGTAGTTGAGACAGGAGTCCACTGTGTTGCTTTATCCATTAAGCAAAGAATTCTCTTTATAATGGTCTCCGGAGGTCCCTCCCAGCCCCTAACATTCTGTGTTCTCTACCAGTGCTTTAAAATGTGTTCCATCAATTTTACCAGTTCAGATGCTGTGGCAAATTTCAGTAGACAGAAATGAAGCTGATTTTTAAGATCATTGGCTTGTATAAAAGTATTCCCATAGAAAGGGCATGATAGAAGTTTACTCCCACTACAGATTATTCTGTGTTTGGGATTCTTGGGCACCAAGCAGGAAGTAGGAGAGCTCCTGTAGAAATTTCTGTGATGTAGCATTTTGTTAAACTACTTTTTTCTTATTTTTTTAAAATCCCATTTTGGATTGAGTGTTGGCATTAGAGAAGCAGTTCTGTGGCACTGAATAAATAAGTATGTATGTAATCCCTCTGCTTTAGGCATGATTTAATATTTTGATGAGGATTATTTTCACTTGAAGTAAATTCACATACACTGTACCAAAATCAATGCAAGTGAGATTGCCAGAAGGAGAAATATCAGCTTGAAAATTGTTTTTTTTTTTTTTAGAAGACACTGTCATTGCTTAATGTGTCATATTGGACATTATTGACTAAGAAACAACACTAAAAAACATCAAGCTGAAAACAAAATTTAGTTTCATTATACAGAATGTGTATTTTATGAATTCTTGACCTATTATATAAATGTTTTAACAACATCTAAGCTTTTAAAAAAGCAACTTTACTGAAGTCTTCAGTTATTGCAGACTTTAGGAACTACTGATAATGGGAATTAAAAATGACAAGTTCTGTGAGGAGTCAAGATGCAGAGGACTAGCTCAGCTCCACCTGTGCCTTTGTTGTATAATGTTGAAAGTGTTTTCTGTAGGTGCCATGGATGTTGCATTGGGGTCTGCTGCAACTGGAGTGTTCACAAACTCATCTTGGCTTTGGACTCACCTTTATGAAGTAGGACATCTGCATTAATTATTAAATCATAATAATTCAATAATAGCTGCTGTTGAAAAGTGCCTTACTCAAAGTCTTTATGCAAATCTAAATGGTATGTTATTACATCCCAATATCCTAGAATGGTGTTAGTACTGTATTTAATGGAAAATAATTACTTTTGACTGCTAATTACTAGCCCTTTAGTGAAGTTCAATATCATACAGCAAACAGCATCCACATCATCTTAGGGATCTGCATCTTCTGATAATTTACTGCATATGCATAAGCTCTGGACTACTACTGACAATAATTAGTTCATGTTAAAAAGATAATTGATCTTGCTTAACCACACTGAGACAGACATTCAGAGAGTTCTAATGACTGTCTGAAGTATGATGGCTCAAGGAATTCTTTGAAGGGAAGGAAAATGAAAATTGAAGAAGAAATCCAGTCTTTAGATTTTGCTTTTAGACTAACACTAATGTACCTAACAACAGGATTCAGTGTTTTGTTTTGCAGTGCAATTCCAAATACCAAATGCTCTATTGGGCTAAAGATTTTTAGACTGATTAAAGCTAAACAAAAATAAACATGTGTGATCCAGGGGCTTGTAAATGCAGTTATAAAAAAAAATAAGGAACAGAAAAAAGAGAAAAAATTGCAAAAATGTTCACTGCTTCTTTTTCAGGCCAGCATTTTGACAGGAGACAGAGTTTGGAGAATGCCTCTTTTTGAACATTACACAAAACAAGTAACAGACTGTCCTCTTGCAGATCTGAGTAACATTGGAAAGTACAGCAGGTGAGATGTACCAATATCCTTCATGTGCCCCCTTCTTTCAGTGTATATTTGTTTAATGTTTGTGCTGTTGGTGTTGCTTTAGAAACAACACGACTTTTCTGCTTCCCACAGAGCTGGAGGAGCATGCACAGCTGCTGCATTCCTGAAGGAATTTGTGACTGCCTCTCACTGGGCTCATTTAGATATAGCTGGGGTGATGTCAAATAAGGATGAGGTCCCCTACCTTCGAAAAGGCATGGCAGGGAGACCTACAAGAACACTGGTAGAGTTTGCAGCTCGATTAAGTCAAGACAGTCACAATACCAAATAAAATACTTATTCTAAAATCATCCATCCTGCCTTAAGAAAAAAAATCTTATGCTTGGGACATTCATTTATGAATAATACTTATTTTCACTATGTCAATAAACTACAAAGGCTTTTTATAAACCATTACATGGGTAAGAACATCTCACCTTGGAGATTTGTCATCCCGTATCTTGCAGTTTAAAATAAAAATCTTCTCTTTGAACTACTGAGATCGATTCAGTACCTAAACATGATGATGGAAAACAGCTGAACTCGTCTTTTTATATGTAAATTATTGCAAACAATAAATCTCTTATTTGTGTGTGTGTTTTGATTGAGAGAATTAACAGTAGAGGGAGGTCATAGCTGTGCTTCAGCTTTGGGTGAATCATAGATGATACATAAGGTAACTGCAAAGTTGCTTATAAAAATGCCATTCTGACATTTTTCCTTGGAAAAACTAGAACTGCTGGGGGTGTGCTTTGAGGTAAGAAATGATGCCCCATCACACTTCTTAGGCTGTTACATGTAGTGTGATTAGCATGGCTTTGGCACTAAATTATGTAGTGAGCTTTGAACAGGTGCCAACAAGAGTGTATCTTTTAACTGGCTTACAAAAACTCAGGAATACAAGTTGGTGTTTGTTGGGGTTTTTGAGGGGAGTGTGTCCCCAGCTGACATGGTTTCTGTCACCCCCCTGCTCCTTGGCTGGGGTGAGGAAGTTCCCTCTCGAGGCAGGGACAAGATTCGCAGAATCAGTTCAAACTTCAGCCAGGTGTAACACAACGCGGGGCGAGGTTTTCTGAAGACTTTAGGGGGTCCGTGTCCAGAGGGATGGGGGTTTTTTTGTGTTAAAACGCTACGTGTGTAACAAGTGCTTACCTAGGGGGGTGTCTGGGAGGGCCCGGCCTGGAGAAGAGGCTCCCGCTGGGAAGGGCGGCTTTGGTTTCCCTACTCCTCTTCACCTCAGAAGCCGGGGCTGTTCCTGGTAGAGGCGGCGGTACCGGGGAGGCGCTGAGGTACCGGGGCGTGGTACCGCCTGGGCCCGCCTTGGCCTCCCGCCCCTCAGCGCAGGCGCGGCTGCTGCTGCCCTTCAGCCTGAGGCGGGGCCGTCATGGCGGGCACGCTAAGCGGGATGTTCGCCAATCAGCCGCCGGGACCGCCGCCACCACCGGGGCCTCCCGGCGGGCCCGGTCCGGCCGGCCTNGCGGTTCACGTGCTGATTCACTCCAAGCCGGCACCAGGTGATTCCTGGAGGAGACATCGACCCGTGCCCGACCCCGCGCCCGACGGACGACCATAAGGTAAGCCCGAAGGTGCTTTATTCTTTGTAGGTTGGTTGGTATTATTGGGAATTGGTTATTTGGTATTATTGGTTGGTTATTGGGAAGCCTAGGCGCTGGTCGTAAGACACAGCAAGTGCAAGGCTGTGCAGATCCAGCACTTGCCGGTCACGAAGTTGAGACCCGGCAAGTTTGGTATTTGGTCCAGGAATTTGGTGATCGCCGTATATTGGTTTGAGTTTTTGTTTCGGGCAACAAGTTGTTCACCCCTTCCCGGTTGTTTACAGCGGTTTATAACTCCCACGGGAATGGTGGTGGTCTTGAGGAAAAGTTTAAACGTCAAGAAACCCAGCGGGGAACGGTGTGGGTCCTGGGGAAAGGTCCGAGTGCCAGCTCCGGGGGTTGTGTGGGGCTGTAGTGAGGTGCATTGAAATACCTGGTTCAGAAACTAAGTGACACCTTAGGAAGCTAAAGGAAGCAATGATAAAAGGTGGGAAAGAGAAGGCGAGGTTTGTAGCAATGCTTTAAGACTTGTGTGAGAAGCACCTCTGTGAAGAGGCATAATTAATACAGAACTGATGAAGAGAAGTTTAGAAATGGCCCTCAGAAACTGTTCAGGAGTGTACTTTTCTCAAAGCTTGACTCCCAAGTGCTGTTTCATAAACAGAATAAATGCTTTTGAAAACTGCGTTCTGGATATTAGGTGATAGTCTTGTTCTGGAGTGGGAAACCCTTTATTATCAAAACAACGGTGCATAATATACAAGGGCAACATATTCTCCTAAGTATGCTTATACTTTAGAACCATAAATTGAGCTTGTTGCTTCATCATGCAGTGAAATGCGTTATTCAATCAAGTTCCACAAATTATAAACTCTTTTTCATTGTCAAAAATGTAATAAAACTTTGGAAAAAGAGTTGTTGTTTTGCACCTTTAAAAGCAGTTTTGAAAGTTTGCAAAGCAAAGTATTTTTACAAAGAGACTTAATTCACATCTTGGTTTTATAAATACTGCATTAGAGCAACTCTAAAGATTTTCTTTCTAGAAAGTACCATGGAAAGTGTTTAAATAACATGCAGGCAACTACCAGTCTCATAACTTCTTTTGTGGAATCTCATCTTTCTATCTTGTTATTTTATACTTAGGTGTTGATCAGTGCATCCAGAAGTTTCTGGATGTTGCAAGACAAACTGAATGCTTTTTTCTTCAAAAAAGACTGCAGCTATCTGTCCAGAAACCAGAGCAAGTAATTAAAGAGGTATATTTAAATTAATTTACCTATGCTATGCTAGATTAGATAAACTGTGTACCACTACAGTCCATCACCTTGTTCGTGTTACTTTTGGGTTCCTCAGCATGATGTTGTATCTTAAGTTGGTAGAACTGACGATTAACATAGTACTTACCATGAACCTAGAGAAGCTGTGTGCCTGCTCCTTGTTAGAGTGTTAGAACACAAATGGTATTGCATTGGAAGGAACAAAGTAGGTAAGTCGAATTTTGCAGGAATTCACCATCTCTGCAATAAATGACCTAGAGGGACAGCACACATAGGTTCACAGTGCTCTGTTTCATTACACACTTCCCCATTAATAGAATCCCCAATAAGATCATCTGGAAAACTCGGGCTAAAAAAAAATATCATAGTTTTTTTATGTGAGGTGTTTATTCTTATTAATACTTTCTATTTACTGGATGATTTTAATTTACATGATTTAAAATATTATAAAAATCATTAACATTAAATTAATTTACATTATTTTAAAATATTATAAAAATCATCATTATTAAAATAATTTAATTTACACGTTTTTCATCCATAGGATGTTTCAGAATTAAGAAATGAATTGCAGAGAAAAGAAGCATTAATTCAGAAGCATTTGAGTAAACTGCGACACTGGCAACAGGTCCTGGAAGATATCAGTGTACAGCACAAAAAGCCTGCAGAAATGCCTCAAGGTCCATTGGCTTACCTAGAACAAGCATCTGCTAATATTCCTGCTCCAATGAAGCAAACATGATCTTTGATTTTACGTATCTTAATATTTTCAACAATGCAAAACTGTTGTGTTCTTTTTACTTTGTATGCTTTTTTGTATAATGTAATTTGTACTACAAATATAAAATTTAGCAAAACAAATTACTTTTTTTTTTTTTTTAAATATAGATTGGTTTTATATTTCAGTGGAAAATTAATGGGAGTGGAAAATTCAGGATGCTTTCTGGTTGAAGTGTGTTTTCCAAAATGCAGCTCCTAATCATATCTCTTCTGGTATGATGAAAATACTTGCAAATATGACAGTTTGGATTTACTGGAAGATTTAAAATGTTTTGTGCTCCAGTAATTATCTATAAGTACTGCTGTAGAAGCACCTTTAGAACTGTCTATCTAGGTCAGGTCACGAGTATACTTTTTTGAAGTGAATTGTCTGTCTCCACTGGGCTTTTGCTTACCTCTCAAAGGGGTCTCAGGCTATTCAAATTTGATGCTTACAGAATGAAAATAGCAGAATGCATACCCCTGGGGGCAGGAAGGCATGTAATGCAGGCCCAGTGTTACTGGTGTTCTGTCTGTCAGGCTAGTGTAGAGATGGTCCAAAGTATCTACCCCCAAAATAAAAACCATTTGTCACTATATAGCCAGGAAAGCCACTTTCTAGGGACACCATTTTAAGGATAAAATTAATTAGAATATTTTAGCCCTAGAAATTAGAATTAGTAATTGTGTATTGAGCTTCCTAGCTGTGCTTTCAAGGTTTTTGGGGCACTGGATGAAAACTCAGCCGTGTTTTGATCTTCTCACTGATGGCAGCACACTTCTCAGTGTTAGTTACTGTACACCATTCTGTTCTTGCATGTATCTCATGACAAAGTCTCCTTCCAAACCAAGCAGTTCATCTTAAAAAAAATAACAAACAGCTGGGATGAAAGTACTGGCCTGCTTGTAGAAGCATTCTGCCCTTTCTGCCAACTTTTCACCACAGGTGAGGTGCAGTGGCTGTTGTGTAGTGAGTGTTTGAATCTGTTGGTGCAGCTCTTGCTGGCTGTTTGAGACAAGACGTTGGGCTAGAGGTGTGCCTTTGCACATATTGAAAACTTGCTATGGAGCTGGGGCCTGCTAGTTGAAATAAAGTGGGGATTTGAATCGTACAGTGGTTGCAGTACCTTACCTGAAACGTGGCTGCTTTCACATTTGTTGATGTGAATCAACCCGAGGATTAACTTCTTCATGGGAGTCTCTTTCCCAAGGATGGGTTTGCATGATCAGATCAGTGTAGTCCTTCACCCACTTTGTGTTTTGGTGGGCATAAGAATAATATTGAGAGAAAATGTGAACGGATGGAGTTCCCCTAAAACTCAGTGTATCAGTCTGGCTCATGCTTTAGTATAACAGCTCTATTTTGCATAACATGGAAATGGATTATTTACAAGCAAGTTTAATAGTCATACTTAAATATTTTCCTAATTTATCAGGATGATTGTTACAAACAATGAATAATAAATTGCAATATTGACTATACAAAATAGTTTATTAAGCAAACTGGAAGGTGGTGTGGAACCAACCTGCTATAAACATGCTGTTCCTGGAAGCAGACTGCATGCTGTACAGCTTAAAATAAGTTTAACAAAAACCTCTTAAAAACTTTTAAAATTACATTACTGTATGCAGAAATAATTCTAAATGGCTGATGTAACAAATCTGTAAACTTACAAAAATTACCTAGGGAAGTATGATCTTTCTTCAGATGGACAGGACATATCAAAGAAAAAATTGTATGTTGAATATGAGTGGTATGGCTCTTGATTTTTAAAAAAGTCTCTTAACAATATGAAGAATGTTGCTTTTTCACTGTTTTTTAAAGAGGTTGTTAGAAAAAAATGCATATTTTTCTGAAATCCATGCCTATAACTCCATAGCAATTAAGAAAGTACTGTTGTTTCTAATTATTTACTTGGCAAATACATTATTTATTTTCCTAAATCATATATTGAATTACCATTCTCTAAGAGAAAGCAGGAGTAGCTTTTCCAGTAATTCTGAGAAGTACGGATATAGTTTGCTTTAAAATGAAAAATATTTAGTAAACCATTCTTGATGCTGAGGGTCTTGTTTTTGGTCAGCTTTGGTTTGTGGTGGTTCATTGCCTTGTGCCCTGTGCAAACAAATAAGCATTAGCATCACTTACAATTTACATATTTACTTACATATTTAATACTTTTTTTCTAGAAAAAAAAAAATTGATCCTATGAATGGATCTGTGCTCAACCAAACTGGATGAGGCCAAAAGGCACCAGATAATTTCTAGTGGGATCTGTGCTAGCAGGGTAACCAGGCTAACAGCACTGCTGGTAACAGAGGCAAGCATGAAGGAGAGCCAAACAGCTATGGGAAATATCTGAACACAATTCTTGACAACTCAACAATACTAAAAAGGTTGCTTTGAGATTATGAAGTCTTGACAATCAGATAATTGGTGTTGCAGTTCACTCTTTAAAAATATGAAATAGAATTCATGCATTCAAAATACTGGGTAAAAGTTTCATTTGTAACTGACAGATTTATCTGAGTATCAACTGGCTTTTATCATGAATCTTACTAAATAGTCCCTGATGTTTCAGCATTCCGGATGCTTTTTTAACATTGATGCTAATTTTTATTAGCTTACAGTAGCAAATACAAGTTCACTTACTAAAACAGTAAATAAGTAGAAGCCAAGCTACCCTCAGTCTCTCTCTGTGTTTCCCTTTGAAATCCAAATCTGGTTTTCCTTGGCAGTCATCTAGCATGACACAGAATGCTTTTATGTTTAAGATGTAGGAACTGCCAAACTGGATCCAAGCTTCTCTCCTGGGTTATTGTCTTGGGCAGCAGTCAGCACCATCTGCCTTCATGGAAAGAACTCTGTAGCACATCATTTACAGGGTAGCTAATCTCCACTAGGAGATAGGTGAGAAGGTTGGCTTTTGTCCTGAAGTATAGTAGTAGGTTGCTTGGGTTTTTTTTACGTTTTTATCATTATAACTGTGTAATGTTAACTACATAATTTTCTAATTACGTCTTGAAGAGATAGTTCAGTCATGTTTATAAAACACTAAACATTGTTTAAATAATTCATAAATTCAAGCTTTGCAGAGAAAAAACTATAAAACTGATGGTTTTAGTTAAGTGTCTGCTAATCAATTTTTAAGTTTCTAAACCCCTTGTTAAATTTAGACTAGATTAATTCAGGTAAAAATATTCCATCTACCTCTGCCAAGTGCTAGGTGAGCAAACAAAATTAAGAAGGAAAACACATACTTAGAACCACTGATATGTGCCTGAAGATTTAAACAGACGTGTTCACTATTAACTGCATTCTTGGTTAAATACTTGCAACCTCTCTCTTTTTTAGTACCAGGAGGGTTTGCAATTACACGCTTTGCAGGGCAGCAATTACAGCTTACTTCTGCAGTAAAGTTCTGGGTCTTTCTGCAGAGAGTTGAACACATGGATTTCACTGCCCAGCAAGAACCTTATGTCACTATTTACTTCCAAATGTCTAGTGTTTTTGAATTTCTACCAGATTCTGAATACAAATTCATTTATCATCAAAATGGAAAAAATACCTTGAGGCAGCAATGTTGTCTGAGGACTGTGCTGATGGAGAGCCCACCCTGAGGCAGCCAGGACTCTGGTCTAAGCTTGTAGATTTTTTTATTTGAGGAGAACTTCTTTTTGATCTCAAGTCACAGTTCAAGAAGCTTTTTGCGTAGGAAGCTAAATTCGGAACGCTGACAACACGACTGCACACCTCAGCTGCTTTCTTCTGCTGCTTTTTATTGTAACAGAAAACTTCATTACACATTTATATTTTTTACACTTTGTATATGATATACACTATAAAACCTCAACAATAGCTCATACCAAGATACCATGTGAAGAGCACCCAAAAATTAAGATTGCCATATTTTGCTATAGGCATTTAAAATAAGTACCCAGTGTATGCTGTGAAGATCCATGGATTTGGGAAAGCAATTAAACCAACTTGGGTATTTGACTTTGAGGTTTTAGATACATCAAAGCTGATAGCTTTGCAGGTGATTTACATCAGCTTGGCCTCCCTTCATTCTATGGCTATAAACATTCTGAGGGGCTGGAATGACAAAGGACAAATCCTGAACAGCCCAAACACAAATCCATAACTTTCATTTATGAATGCAAGTCCCAAATCTACAAGCAACAGCTGTTCTTATCCCAGTGGAAGACTGATGTATTTGGAGTGATGAATTTGGAGTTATATTTCTTTAAACACCTCTATCTGTGTGCATGTATACTCTGAATTGGTTACATTTGCCACCTCACTGTAGGTTGGCTTACTGGAAGGAATTCTACTGAATAACATAACCATAAAAATTAATAGGACCTTTATTGTCTTGAATATCTATATGATTTGAATAGCAATAAAATGTCTGATCTGTGATTTTAATTGCAATGTCCATCTTACCTTCATGGAAGAAGTCAAGGATCCTGTGTTAGGGTTGAAAGAAAATGATCGATTCCTGTAAGATTCAGTGTTGGCTAAAAGTGAATGCTGAAATTTTCTTCCTTCCTGAGGGGAAAGAAAGTTATATGTATGGAAACTTCTATTTGTTGGAAGTTGTTGTGGAAACATATATTTTCCAAAGTATTCCAGAAAAGAAAGCATTGGTCTGAAATGATGTGTGAAACACTGAACAGAGCCTCCAACAGATGACAAAAGACTTACATACATATAAAAGGAAATCTTACCACCAGCTGCTTGATGATCTCTTCTCTCTCATTTAATTTGTCTTGAAGACAGCTTACAAGGTGTGTATCTTCTGATCTGGACTCCCACTTTCTTGCCTTTTCTTCTAATTCTTTAAGTCTGTACCAAAGAAAATGCGGACCAGAAAAAAACTTCCTCAAACCAGGTTCAAGAGAGAGCTGGGATGTACACTGCCCTAATTCCAAGCCTAAAAGAGAGGGGTGTAGCCAGGCCTTTATGATAAAGCAGCATTTTTAAAAAATGTACATGGCATATGTACATGGATTACATATAAGCACAGAATGTTGTGGAGTTCCAAAATAAATTGCCACCATTGTTAACCCATAACACCTGTCTCATTTAAAATCCAATCCCTAGTGTAAAATACTAACAAGCTTGAACATAAAGTTGCTAGCCTAGTTTCCTAAAGAAAAAAACGTGTCACAATAGCTATGCATGTCTGTATTAACCTTTTTTTTCTTTTTTCTGACCCAATAATATTTAAATACACAGGGTAATTCTAACCATATTTGATAGAGGCCTCAAATACTCAATTCCTATAACATTCATGAAAAGTGAGGCTTGGAAAATACATGCTGCTCTAGTGAACTGGTCTTCTACCAGTAGCCTGTCATTGGTATTAAAATATATCTGAATTCTCACATTTCAATACTACACTTTCAATAGTTTATTATCACTGATCAAAGTATGCAGTTTTGGGTCTTTTATTGACTAGGAAGGTAATTAATTGGGCTCAGCTCTGGGCTTCTGCTTGCTGATTTGAGTTTGACACTTTCGTTGCAATGTGAAGCAGAACCACGCTGATACTGAGGAAAATGAAAATTATTTGGAGACTTGCAGCCCTCAGGAACTGGAGGATCTATTCTTTACAATGATGCTGTTGACTGTGGTTAGTTTGTACATCAA
This sequence comes from Florisuga fusca, assembly GCA_038090715.1. Classification (NCBI taxonomy): domain Eukaryota; kingdom Metazoa; phylum Chordata; class Aves; order Apodiformes; family Trochilidae; genus Florisuga; species Florisuga fusca. The sequence goes on along the minus strand of JAAWXA010000001.1, from coordinate 8,832,091 downwards.
TCTTAATGGTCAAACATGATCATAAAGTACCAAAGGAACTCACTTGTATTAGGCAAAATTATTCTGAAATCTCTGGGATATCAATATAAGGCTCTGATGTTGTATTACCACATTTTGGCACCAAAACCATTTAATACTGCCTACCACCATCCTAAAAATATTTTTTCAAATGAAGGTAAGAAATGTTATGCCAGTGCCTTTTACTACATTTGTGTTTAACAGAAAATATATTTTGAAAGATACCACAATTTGGTAAAAGCCATAAATTGAAAACCAAAAAAAAAAACCAAAAAACTCTAACATTTTTCAGGCCTATCAATAACATTGCTTTCTGATACCAACCCCAAAACAGACATCTATTGAAGAGTCATTGATAGCTTGTTGCCTTTTGTTTGCTAATATTTTGTTAAACCTTGGAGAAAATTTTTTAATTAACTCAGTGCAGAGCCCATATTCTGTAGTTTCCTGATTAAAATAGACATGCCATATGCATGAGACTGACAATTTTAATTTTCTCAAAAATATTCAGTTTAACTTTTTTTTTCCCCCCCTCCTTTTAAATGTATTTCTAAACCCCGTTCAGTTGTTTCTGAAATGCTTCAGGAAAGACCAAAAGACTCACAAAAAGGTTCTGCCCTTGGAATTCAAGCACAGCCATGGGAGTGATTGATTTGCCAAAATCCAAATAAAAAGCAAAAGAATAACAGTAAAGATGGAAGTAGAATCCCTGAAATGGATGTTCAGCAGCAGAATAAAAGCTCTCCTCCAGAAAAGCCATTTTGGGACTTCTTGTCTATATCCATAAAAAATTTTTTGTCTGTTCTAGTCCTAGTCCTTGCAAAAGATTTCTTTCTGTATTAGAGGTAGAATTCACACAATTCAAGAGAATTAATATGGGAATTATTTCAAGCAGATTTCTGGTTTAGCTTACTTCCCAGCAGTAGGAACAATGATTTTAAATAATAGGTTATAAAAATTTGGCACATGTAAATAACAAGCCACTATCAGTTTTCAAAACAGAAGCAAATATATAGCATAAGATAAGGTCACTGTTGTTAAAGTAACAGTAAAAAAGCTGTTATTTATATGCACTCACCAATCCAAATTATTGGTCCTGCAAAAGCAGAAAAACAGCTGCAAGTTGATGTTCCAAATCATCCATAGATCAATTTCAAAGCAGCTTGTATCAGGCGTCTAGGACCATTTGAACTCTTTGGTTCTACCTCCTGTTATTGGAAGGATTTCTCCTTAACCTAATTTTCATTAATGCTTTCTTCTCAAATACTTATTTTAGTAGACCTGCACCATCTATCCCCTGCAAAGATTATCCTCCAGCTCAGCAGCTTTAGCACTGGAGGCGTTTTAGACCTCAGCACTGCCAATTGAATAATTCTTCTCTTCATAAACAGAAGTTCCAAAATCCTTCAAGATATCTGGAAGACACTGATGAAACTCTCTGGTTTGCAATTCTTTCTGTTGATTTTCAAAAGCTTGAAATAAAAGTGACTTTCAGGTAAGTCTCTAAAGTGTGCAAAGGAAAAAAAGTTTATTTCTCATTCTTTAAATATCTACTGTCTGGTAGAGAGCAGCAGAATTGCTCTGGTCACTTTGCCTGCTAAGAGTGCTTTTATTTAGACCACGTGGGACATAATTTTAAAGATTCCTGTGAGGGTATACTCTTCAGAAATCCTTTTATATAAAAACCAGCTTGAGTAGCTAAGGGCATACATTCTACACCACTGCAGTGATGAATTGAAAGGTACCCATGCCCTGGATCCCTCAATCTCTCTGCAAAGAGAATTTGTTAAATATGATCATCCAGAAACATCAAAGGATTCAACAGCCATACAAATACACTGCACAGCAAACCTCAGCCTTGTCGCCCCTGTGAAAGGTAAGCCCTGCACTTTGTATACAGATGGAATGACTCCTATTACTGCAACACAACACGTACTCCAAGCCTGTGGCTACACTGAGAGGATCCTGTCTACCTTCTGCAAAGACAGCCAAGACTACAAGTCAGCTTCTCCTTCCTGTGGGATGACAGCTTACTACAGCTCTAGGCTTCCACCAGCCCAGTGGCACGGTCAGTGTCTGCTGTCACTGCCCTTGGTCTCCCAGTGCAAAGCCAGCTCGTACAGCCAAAGTAAATCTCACAGACTACATGTGGCATTCTCAGGTGTCCCCTTTAGAGCTAACAACCCATTGGTTTCAGCTACAGAGTGCACATACAGAAACTTGATATTTTTTTTTTGATAGCTCTTGAGTAAGTTTTGTTTATGTCTTTTGGTGCCTTTCAAAAATCTGACATTACAAAGACTTTCTCATATCACTCCTCTTGGGCTATACTGGATGTATTTCTCTGTGACATACAATGAACATATAGTCCACAGGCTTTTATTACAGCGGGAGAAATGTGAAATAAGCTACTGCTTTTGTGAAATTCCTGACCTCTAAAATTACTACTTTAGAAAGGAGGTATCCTGACACTCATGACATTTAGGAAACCTCTGATGTTGGCATTATTATTGACTCTCTAGATAGCACTGTGAAGTGTAAATTTAAGCCAAACCTTCTGTACTGTTTCTCCCTGTCCTGAAGCTGCACAGTTTCTTGCTTCTGTGACTCCAGCTCAGCACTCAGTAGCTCCATTGTGTCCTTCAAGAGTAAATTCTCTTTCTTGAGTTCAGAAATTTCAGTCTGACATTTTTCCAGTTCATCATGAAGAGATCTGATCTGGCTCTGGCTACTCCCTTCCTAAGAAAGAGACCAAATTTAGTAATTCACAGCCTCTGCTTATTTAATGCAAAGAGCTCACTGGAATTGTGTGCACTGAATTTTTGTGAATTGATTTTTCAACTATAGGTGCAATTCTATGCACAACACAAAATCTGTGATTGAATTCCTGAACATATTTCATAGTCTTCATAAAATTTATTTTCTTGTAACATTCAATCTTTTACTTGAGTTGTGGAATCTATTCTTTACATGGAAAAATAAGATGATAAACAATGATAAAATTTTAAAGTGTGACATAAGAGAAGGAAACCCATTCCATTTCTGTAAGAGATGCTCTATGCTTCTATTATCTCTGCACAGAGAAATGTGATATTATGGCTTTTGCAAAACACACCATGGCAATGAAGTAAGAACTGGATGCTTGCCTGCTTCTTCTTCAGTGTCCTCACACTCTTCAGCTCTGTCTGGAGTTCTTCTATTTGTTTCTTGAGATTAGTGCATGAAGTCTGTTGCTCAGAGAGTTCCATCCTCAGAGATCCTAGGAACAATCAGACAGACAATCATCAAGGAAGTTAGAGGCCAGCTGGATGGGGAAGGGAGATAAAGGAGAACTTTAGTTGTGTTGGAGAGGCACAACATTTACATAAGCAGGTTTGTTAAATACTGCAACTTTTGTGTATGTTGGGTACAACTTCGGGGGTGGGTCAAGTACAAGGACAAAGAAGTTTTTTCTCTCTACTGTCTACCTAAAACTTTTCTTGAAGAAGAATACAATTTATCTATTGAACATACAAACTTTGGAGAGCAACAAATTGTTACAGCAAATTTTAATTACTGAGCATAATTTTAATTACTGAGTATATCTCAAAGAATATAATCCAAGTCTGTAATTAAAGTACTTTCAAATTGGTTTTTATTTAATCAAAACCCTTTTATATATGAGCTTTAATAACCTGTGTTCAAACCTGGAGATATTACAGGTCCCTAATGCATTGATCTGTTTAGTTCTGAGCAGTTTAGGGAACTTTCAAAACAATATGTACTGATCTCCACTGCTGAACTCAATAGAACAAATTTGAATCACATGTAATAACTGTTAACATCACAGAAAAAAATGAAGAAAGTTATATACATTAAGTACAATATTCCACTTTAATACACCTGATAATGCATACCTAAATGTTGTACACCAGGCTGCTCTCCCAGCAATGTTGTGCTGCTGACAGAGCTTGGGTAACACAGAATATTAAGTCTGTATGGCTGCAGTTGCAGGGTATGGAAAAGGATATCCACAAAGACCTGATTCCCCACAAGATGGGAAGTTTAATGGGAGGGAAGTCTGTGCTTTTCAGCATGTAGTCAAGACTTAGGAGCTGTGCATGATATGAGACATACCTAGCAACAGGGTTTGCTGCTTCTGTATCTGTTCAAGTTCATCATGTAATTCTTTCTTTGCTTTCTCTTCCAAGGTTTGCATTTCCAGCTTATGAGACTGATGTTGGATCTTGAGAGTCTCATTAAATTCTTTTTTCAAACGTTCTTCTGCCTCCTGTAAGCAAAAGACACACCCAAAAAATAAAGTAGTTGGAGCCTATTTATCACTTTATTATTTTACTTATAATGCCAGAAAGTCTTTCATCACAGAACTTTTATCTTCATCACACTTTACATGACACTTCAACACAAGAATAAAAATGGGCAGATGTTAAATAAAACTTACTAAGGACAAGAGAAGTTATAAAGATATCAGCTATTAGATTTGTTATACATCATGAAGGAATAGCACTGGCATCTTTTTGGCATTGAAAAGATGTTTCATTATTCAACATGCAAATCCCCCCAGATTTGACCTATGTCTTTACTTATCACAGAGTGTCAGACTAAGGCTTCCATCTTCCCTTGTATTGTTCTTGGCTAAAACTTCCACTGTGGTAAAACAAAGCTGATAAACTATTGCTCTGCAGTGGCTCTGAAAGCAAACTCATATTCTCAATTTAATTTTATCGAGCTTACTGCCTTCAGCTTGGTTTTGTTAAAGCTGAGATCTTATTCTGAATTTATAAAAGTATTAAGTTCCACTTAGGATGATTTTACTACATATGTTTAAGACAGAGTTTTTCCCTAAGGTGTGCAACATCAACAGGAACACCTAACTCAGTGTCACAGTCACAGGTAGGTCTTTTTCAGTTGATTTTTTTTCTTCAAACAGCAACATTCTTTAGAACCTCAATATAATGCGTTAACATTTTTTCACTGAAATAAACCCACTTCAACCTTTAAAAGCTTTGGGTATGCACTTAAGGAATTGATCTCACATCATTACACAGGTCTATTATATTTATTTAAAACTATTTATGTATAAATGAATAATGGATGAAAAAGAACAAAACTGAGGCTTGTCCTTAGGAATTCCTGTGTGCTTCTGAAGCATGGGAACAGCTAGAGGAGTTTGTATTCACTGCAGCCTAAGTGTAGAGCGTAACTATATTATGTTATGAAATTACTTAATTTACATTGTGCTCTAAGTCCAGAAGTTAAAATTAAAAAACAAATTTAAAAAAAAAAACAACAAAAAAACCTACCCAAGAATGTTGGGGCCTTAAAATCACTGACCTTGAGTTCCTGATTTTTGCTTTTCTCCAACATTTTTAAGACTTTTAAATGTGATGCCTCCAGCTGCAGTTTAACATTCTGGTTTTCTTTAATGGTGTTTTGAAGATCCTGCAAAAGCTTCTCTTTTTCTTTGTGGGACTGTAGGTTATGTTTCTTCAGTGTCTCCTTGAAATTATTTGCTTGCTGGTCTAATATTTGCTTCAGCTGAGCCACCTTCCAGAAAAGCAAGTCAGTAGGATAGGATTAATGGCTGCATTCACAACAGGGAGGAATTATGTAAATGTGAGCACACTTTATGAACTTGTATTGCTCTATGAAAAAAATCAGGATGCTTGCTTTGTGCAAGGAGCCCTTTTTTCAGTGAGGATTGACATCCATTTTGCATATACCATCTTTTGCCCATTCACCACTTTCCTTAAATTATATCTTATAAATTGTCTTCATCTCATACATACAATCCATAGCTCTACTTGCACAGTAATTATGGCACTAGGAGGCAGGCCTAAGGCTGTGCTTATTCTTATCCTGTAGATGTAACACTGCAGAGTCTATTTATGCTGCTCCATTTATAAGCAGTAGATAAGAACCAATGGAAATCAGAATTTTGCCCATCATGCTACATGTCTACTGGTTTTAGTACACAGTAGACTTGTCTGCAATGGTTGACACAAAAGTAACAAAAAATTATTGTTTATAGGAATAACTTAGGAAAGGAAGAAGTTTGCTTCCTTATGATTTCATCTTTTAATGATTCAAATGGTGTTACATGTGGGAAAATTGGATATGACAGATTATAACCTGTAACTTCATCCTATTCTTAGTTCCACATTACTACACTTCCTGCTTCTCTTCAGTGTTGCCTTTATTTATTTTTCCATGCATACTGTAGACAGACTGTAACTTCAACTGCACACTTGCAGTCCCTTTGCAACCTTTGTAAGCAGCTACAAGATAGAATTACTGTTCCCTTTTAAAGTACATTTATGGCTGCAGGACTACTGTCCCTACACACAAGTCAGTACACTGTCTCTCTTCCATTTAAACAGAGTTGTCCTTCACTTGAAATTAAAAAATCAGGTTCTTTTTCTCCAGTTAACTGGTGGTGGCCAATACTGATCATCACTGATCTTGTACTCCAGTTTCCCTCTGAACCTCTTCCAATGGCTTGCTCACAAAGGGCCATATTGCTACTATAATTAACATGACTTCCTTCAGCAAATGGGGAATGTCTTCATGTCTTATGTTTGAAATTCCAAGTTCCTCGGCTTTATTACTGATGTTCCATATGTTCTGAGATCTACAAGAGCATCTGCAACCAGAGGTGAATATTGTTAAAAAACTCTTTAGCAAAGCTACCAGCTTGGTCAGTTGACTTCTTCTTATTTGATGGCCAAACCAAGCAATCAGTAACATTTCTAGTCAAGTCAATCCAAAGGAAACTTTTTTGAATGTACACATCAAAATGAAAAACTAAAATATTTCCTCCAGACTGAGCTCTGTGTTTTTAAAATTTAATTTATTTGCTATTTGGCTCTATTCACAGAAGATAGTGGAGGAAGAGATGGCAGTGGTGGTACTGCTTTGTGTTTGAGAGAGAGAAAGGAAGCATGGAGGCACAGAAAAAGCAAGAGAGCAAGAGGGTATGTGTGTGTGTGTGTGCATATGAAGGTAGCTGGGACACTTACCCAAGTGATGAAGGCCTAGGTTGTCCAGTGACAACTTAACATACAAGTGAAGAAGTGGCAACAGGTGACAACACTGTAGCTTACTCTGATTATCCCATAACCTAGTGACAAATGAACTCTTTAAATGGTAAGAAAGCTGACAAAAGGAAAAAAAAACCAAACAAGCCCAGGTCATAGGAATGTTGTGCTGATAGATAAGAAGAAAGTAAACATTCCTTCACTCAGTGTTTTGTGAACTGAATTTTCTGTCTTATTCTCTTTCAAATGCCAGGAAAAGAAAGACTGGTTTTATAATTTCTTAAATAATCTCAAACCAACATTGTACATTGAATTTCACTGAATCTATACAATGAAATTGATCAGAGTTAGCAAATTTGAAAGAATAGCTGGCTACAGCTGCTCCAACTTGAGACTTTAACTAATAATCCAGTCTTTTCTTTGCTTTTTCCTTTGTGTCATCCAATTAAACACAAATAAAACTACCTGTCTGAACATACTAGTGAAGAATAATTGCTAAATATAATTCATAATGAAAAAACATTGTCTTTAATGTTTCTGTGTGACAAGAACTGTGGCCTGGATGCATTCCAGGAACAGGAAGATGCCAGAGACACTTGCCAGCCATACCTTTGTTTCCAGAGCTGCAATTTTTGCTTTTTTTTTTTTTTTAAATAAGTGGTGTATCTTAAGATTTAAGCAAAAGGACATTTTGGCTTCTGGTTATAGTCAAACACTTACTTTGTCTTAATATCTGTTGAACTCAAGCCAATGTTTTCCAATATAAAGAAAGGAAACACTGAAGTTTTTAAGGAATGCAAGTCCTTATGAAACTAACCTTTGATGTGAAACATTTAATGCTGTACAGTCCCTGTATCAGCTCACGTAATATGCACCAGCATTACTATACTCCAGCAGGCATTTTTTTTTTTTCCTGGGCCTCCTGGAAGTAAGCCAGTGAGTAAGAAGGATGTGTCAGAAGAGTAGGCTGCTTATTTTCTAATAGAAAAATTGGAAACAGGAAAAATATGGCTTGGTATATTTCTTTTGCAAAGGAAGGGAAGATGAAAAGAGGTGTTTATGAACTTCAGCTGTGGTCACAACATTGTTTACCTTCCAGGTTGTCTTCACAATTGTTAATTCCAAGCACTACTAATATGAAACCTAAATCATCCTAACTAGGAGTAGGTTAAACAGTAAATTGGTAGCATCAAAGAACATAGTGTAGTAATAAATCATATGGAAGAGTATTTCTATAAATATTATTTTTCAGTGACTTAAGATAAAAGATATACACAAATACATCACGCATACAAACACACTCTTCTAACATATTAGAAGTTGAGAAACAAACATTTCCATCCCACCAGGTTTCCTCCTCCTGTCTTTCAATTAAAAGGGCTTTCAAATCCACCACTGAAAACCTTTCTCTGGAACATTCTGCAGTACCCAGGCATTTTAAAGGTTTTTCGTCACTTCAAAACAGATAGCCAGGCCCCCAATTTGGTTTAATTGGTAAAGCAACATTTAAGCCAATGAGACTATGCCAGTTCACATCAGTCCAGAATCTATTTGGCTCCTTATAAACCAGCTACACTGTGTGATTGTGTGCTTTATAATGTCTTCCTGCTGAAAAAAAACCCCACGAAAAAACAAAAATCTCTTGAAAAAAAATGTACCCCTAATACAAATATTCATTCGTTTTTATCCAACAGAAGTGCATAAGAATGCATCCCTGCAGAAAAGGACTTGGGGGTGCTGGTGGACAAAAAGCTGGACATGAGCCAACAGTGCTGACTTGCAGCCCAGAGGGCCAAGAACATCCTGGGCTGCATCAAAATTAATTGTGGCCAGCAGATCAAGAGAGGTGATTCTGTCACTTTGCTCTGGTAAGATCTCACACCTGGAGTTTCCATCCAGCTCTGGAGCCCTCAATACAGGAGGGACATGGACCTGATGGAGCATGTCCAGAAAAGGGCTACAAAGATGATCAGGGGGCTGGAACCCCTCTCCTATGAAGACAGACTGAGGGAGCTGGGGTTGTTCAGCCTGGAGAAGAGAAGGCTCTGGGGAGACCTCATGGTGACCTTCCAGGATCTGAAGGGGCTCCAGGAAGGCTGGAGAGGGACTGTTTGCAAGGGCCCGGAGTGATAGGATGAGGGGCAGTGGTTTAAATTAGAGAAGAGTAGATTTGATTGGATGCTAGGAAAAAGTTCCACCATGAGGGCAGTGGAAAAATGTGCCAGGTTGCCCAGGGAGGTGGTTGAGGCCTCATCCCTGGAGATGTTCAAGGTGAGGCTTGAGGAAGCTCTGAGCAACCTGATCTGGTTGAGGATGTCCCTGATACTGCAGGGGGTTGGACTGGGTGACCTTGAGAGGTCCCTTCCAACCCAAATTATTCTATGATTCTAGGAAAGCGGTCTAAAAGATGCAACTAATAACTACCCACAGTATAAACTTTAGGAAACAGTATTTTCAAAGGCTCTACAGAGTTCTTTTAAAACTTTAGGGTTATGTTTGCACTTGCCCTTTCTTACGACAGATGATTTTGCCTCCCACTGTCTTCCAAGTAAAGAAAAAAATGAACTACTATTACTAAAAGAGGATAGATAAGTTTCAAAATATTTCAAAAGCCTTTCAAGTTTCTTTCTTTTCTAACCATAATTACTGTCCTTCTCTTGGGAAGGATGGCTTGATTCTTTTGAAGAAGTACCTTTTAGACTTTGATAGCCCATGGGCAAAAATACTGGGCAAGTAGAAGGCTGTGCATGCCATCACAGTTGGCTCCCCTCTTTGACTTCTGCTTTGATTATTTTAGTTCACTGTGCTTCCAAGCATTATGAGTACTTGAAGTCTATATTATGTCTGCTCTACACTTCTTTTATTTATTGTATGTAAGAAGTGTGAAATCTCAAAAGCAAGATCTAAAGTTGGAATCAGAGAGAATATTTTTACTTCCTGTATCTTTTAAGTAGATAGATTCAAGTTTCTCAGTGCATTGCTAGGGGATGAATTTATACAGAAGACTTAAAACTGCCTTTTGATTTATTATAGAAGAGTCACCACAAGTGAGAATTAGTTCAGAGTCAAAAATGCTACAGGGCTTTACTATGATTCTATTATATCAAAACAGTAACATGACATAAGAAGTAAATACAAAATAATGGAATTAGATTTTACTGTTGTCTTCAGGCTTATTTCACAGCTGTTTCAGTTAAGTTCACAGTTAACTACCCTCCTAAGCAATTCCTGACCAGAGGGACACACACACTGGCCAACCTCTACTGTTGCTATTTGGAGGTACCAGGATTCCTGCCAAGGAACCAAAGCTGAGTGAATCTCATTTTATACCCAGAAAAATCTCAGTAATACAGAAATACCACCACTTTGAAGTGCATCCCCAGGGAGGTGAAATTATGATTCTGTCTACTCTGCATATTATTCCAGCTATGTCAGCCCAACCAAAAATGTGCCTGATGCAGTCAAAGAAGCTATTTTTAGACCTGAAATTGTATCCAGTTTAGAATTGGATTAGTAACAGCACATTGCCTAACCTCTGAGGCAGAAGCTCTGGGCTGAGCCATTGCAAAGGTTCCCAGCTGGGAATCATGCCCTCAGTGAACCAAATGTTTAGCAAATGGTGGTTTCTTGGCTGTGAATATTCACATATTTATAAAAGGAAAGTATTATAAGTTAAAATGTCTTCCCTTCCCTGGCAATATTGTCAAATAATTGGTTCAGAGAGTAACTTATGGAGTACCAAGAAAAATGCAATTTTTCTCTTCAAAAGGAGTACTTCCTCCATTTTGGGGAAATTAGAGTCTAAGATACCCTAGAACTTTTCTTAGTGTAGCTGTTCAGCCTTACTGTGGTGTTGTGAACTAACAGATGGCATGATAAATATTATTTTATATCATTTATTCATGTTTCTAGTGCAAAGAATTTACCTTATATTTACCATGATCATATGATATGAGAGGACTAGCAGTTAGAAACAGCTTTCTTTCCTTTTTTTCTGTCCTGAATGAGTGAGCTCAGGAATAGTAATTTGATGACTCATTGTCTTACATTTTTCCATCTGCAAAACCTGAACGATAATCACTTCATGTTATAAGCCTTTTCATTCCTTTGAGACCCTTCAGTGGAATATATCACCTGCAGGCATGAACACAACACTGTGAGATCAGACAGTGTGCCACTACTCCCCCTTTTCATCTCTCCCCCTCACAACTTCTACCAGTATAACTTCCAGGCATTTACCCATGATGCCAGAACATCATTTTTTATTTTGAATGGACTAAGATATGTTTGTAGAAATATGTACATTTAGGGGAATTCTGAAAAGGATAAAGATGACTGATTTCTAAGAACCCATGTTTTGCATTAGGTGCAAAGAAGTCACTCTGGATAGGGCAACACGTGTTGAATTGACCTGAAATTCCCTCAGAGGAGAACCTGTAGAAAATAGTGGCATGCAGAAATCTCTAATGAAACCTAAAAACAGGATTTACCCAGAAATTTAAGGACATTAATAACTACACTTCTATTCTGTATTTCTAGGACTGGAAAATGGATAGAACGTCAGAAAGCAACTGTTTGATACCAGAACATACAAATCTGTTTTGCAGGAGAAATGAAAAGCAAAAAACCACATTGTACTCAGGACTTGTACAGCACAAATGGGAGAAAAAAGCAGGAGTTACATAGTAAACTACTGCAATGCATGCCTCACTTGCTGGAATATGCTGCACCAGAAGGTAGTAATGGCATGTGGGAAAGCAGAAGCAGGTAGAAGAGGTAGAACAACATCTTGCTTGGCCCCCTGATCTGTCCTTCTGTTTTCAAACACAGCTTCTTGTGGCCATTCAGAGCCTACAAATACAAGCTGAGGTAGAGGACAGTTCTTCAACTTTTTGCAAATCTTTTGCTGTGCAAGCTCCCACTCAACTTGCTAGAGATGAAACTGGTTAGAATCACTGAAGATATAAAGCAAAGGAAATTATAGACAACTATTTAAGAACAATAGTGGCTATCTGCAATTCATCAGTTCCACAGTGTGAGACACCTCATTCTTGTTCATTACTTTTTCTTGAACTAGACTGAAGGAAATTTGTATATTTGGGAATGTCCTCATTTTTCTTAAAAAAATATTGGATCCTCAAAACTGGATTGGTAGAAAAAGCCCCAAACAAATGGATGACAAGTTCTCATGGTGAAAACAGGTCCATTCACCCATTCCCCTCTCCTAGAGTGGACAATCACAAATAATTTCACTGTTCTTCTAAAAAAGGTAGCAAATGCAATTAACATGCCTGAGGTAGAAAAATAAATACAGCATCATCAGAACTTATCACTAGGGCATTGATTTTTATTCTATTGAAGAAATTGTTTTATAGCTTATCTGTGAGATGAAAGTTTCAAAATGTTCACAGGCAAAAACTTATCTTGATCACACTGTAGAAGAGGAAACATCCTGTACTTTACATTTTAAAGGAGGTAGCATTTCTGAAAAGAACTGAACAACACAGAAGGGGAACACCTGAGAAGGAGAAAATGTGTATTCATAGTTTTCAGAAATTTTCAAGGTGAACTCTTTACCTGAGTAAAGAATTGCCATGTAGTAATTCTGCTTTTGTTTTAGCAGAAAATTATCCAACATATGACTTTTCAAATAATAACACATTCCTGTATAAATATTTTAGAAGAGGTACCACACTGGAAAATTTATATAACTTGACCTGCAATTGACTATACATAATAGATGTTATGGGTGGATAATCTAAAAATATGACATCTCAGACATTTATTTCCAGGATAATCCATGTCTGGAGATCTGCATTATGATTTAGGTGTAACCACAGTGGGGAACAGCACATAACCTATGACATCCTCCAAGCAGCTTTGGGTTCTCAAAGCTTTCTCTGTTTCATTCTTGATCTTGATGACAGAGAGGGAGGCATGCCTAACAACTAATATATATTAAATTATTGCACATTATAATCTGCTTCAGTTACCACTCATACCATTAAGCAGGCAGAATAGAAGCAGTGATCTATTTGATGTCAGTTATTAATTGAAATAAGTAAAGTTATGGGGGAAAAAAATCACATAAAAGAGAACAAAGAGACAGGAAGAAGAAAAACAGAGCTTACACAACACTGCAAGAGAAACAATTAGAGAAAATCACATCCCAAGTAGGCAACAACCCATTCTTGAGACATAAGCCTGCAAGACAGATGAAAGGGATGGAAAGTTGTACTCTTATAATCTTGAGCACCAGGTAGAAATCACTGACTAAGTGGACTCACTCTATTAACATACCATCAGCATATTAGTGCACTATTAGCATACTAGCAAAAAGTCTCCTGCTCTCTGAGCATGCATAATAAAATCCTTAAACACTGTCACTTCAAATGGAAGCAAAGAACTAATTAGCCAATCATGCATAAGAGTGATAGAATATAATTAGAGATAAAGGAATTTTAGATGATTCTGTGCATAAAAGTAGCTCCTGTATTTCAGGAAGCTGAGGTTGCTTTGTGGAATACCACCTTGCTCTCTTCTCTGTGCAGAACTGGATGTTAAAGCAACTGTCTCAACACAGTGGGTGAATGGCTCTTTACACATCCAATGGAGCAAGCAAGCAGGCTTTTGTCTACATGTCTACACACACACACACACACACACACACACACACACACAGTATTAACCAGAAGGTCAACAAGAGCTATAAAGAAGATTCTAACCTCACTTAACCTGGTATACAGACAAGCAGAGTCACCATCCAGCCCTGATACAGCCCAACTCCTCAGTAAAAAGCATTAAGTGTGTCTCCAAGGAGCGACAGATGAAATTTACCAAAATAAACAGGCTTGTTAAAATCTTCATAGATGTTCAGGAGGAATAATTTCTGTTATTTCTAGATAGAGTCCTTGCATATTTTCTCGAATGATAGTCACAGCAAATACAATTAAAATCTAATTAAGACTCTCTCAGATGACTGGAAAAATCAAGAGTCCTTTTTTTACTGGGTTCTGTCTATGCCCAGTTTACCTCAAGTGAAGAGTTTTGAAGTTTCCCAGTTAGGATTTCCTTCTCTTTCTCTAGTTCTCTTAGTTCACACTCAGATTTTCTTTTAAATTCCTCTAGCTGTGTCTGGAGCTCCTAAAGTAGAATAACAAAAAGAAAAAAGAGAGAGAAAAAAGAAAGGAAAAGAGCATGCAATAGCTGGGACAAAACATGCAACACAAGAAAGAACATTTCTTCTACATTACCAACAATACAATAAAGCATTTTACACAGTAAAACATGCTGCTGTTTACACAATAATAGATGCTACTGTCTTTTAATGTCCCTCATGCATTATTCAAACCAGTGTTAACAGTTTGGTTTGCTTCTTTCTAATAGGTTAGACAACACAACTCACACAATACTAATCTACTGAAAGCTTCTCTAAAGTGGAAAACTGTACTGCATGAAGAGTCAGATTGTTTTGCATTGAGTGGTATAAAGTGTTAAAAATAATTTAATATGCAAGAGTCACCCTCGAGATCTGGATAAACATAAATGTACATTGACCATATAAAGAACCAGATGACTAACTAATGGGCAGTTAAGGGAGAAGGGAATCAAAGGATGCATTATCTTACAGCATCCATAAGGAAAATACAGTGAAGAAGTAAAAATAAAATAAAACAAAAAAATGAAACTATCAAATCACCTTATTGCTGCAAACAGTTTTTGGAAATCAATGATAGTGCCATTTGCAACACAGTGATCAAGAGCTTGTAGCAATCCTTTGTAGCAAATGTGAGCAATTGTTTATGGTAGAAAGACTCCTAGAAATGTCCTGAAGTGATACATACTACAAGCTTAGTAGTGTGCTTGCTCTCCTTATTTGTGCCAATTTGCTGACTCAAAAAAACAGTCTACCATATCTTCAGAAACCACAGAGGAAACAGACAAAATAGCAATTTAACAACCCCACCCTGTACAGTCCCTTCTCACAGCTCCCCCTGCAACCATTTTCATACCACAATAATTAAGAATTCAAGGTCATAGAAAAAGTATCTAAAAATTAAGTAAGTGATAATTATTGGAAGGGTGGCATATTTCATAGGCAGAAATGAATACTTCTGATTCTCACTTAACACGATTCCTAGTCTCAAAAATCTCAGGTATTAGAAAGCTCAACATTTAGTGATAGAAGCTGCATTGGTTTTATGACTTCACAACTGCTCAGCAACAAATTTGATTATTCTCAAGTAAACGTTGAACTTGGATATTTAGATTTTAAATCTAAATCAAGTTTTAGATTTAAAACTTGGAAAAACTAGTAGAAATATATTCTTAGCACCAAGAAAGATATAAATAACACTTAACCAGTAATCTGATTGACCAGTTCTACAACCTGCTCTAATCAATAATTTTTTTTTTATTTTTTTTTTTGCTTGGAAGATGTACAGAAAGTACATCAGGAGACAGAAAATAAATTCCTCCTTAGTTTATGCCCACATTTAGCAAACCACTTGGGCATGCACTGAGTTGTAAGCCTCACTAAGCATTAAAGCATGTGAATAAAATTAATCATGCGTTTCAAGATTTTCCTGCACTTGAATAGACTTCAGCTCACCTTTAGGATCCTAGTGCATAGAAACATTACAGATCACACATTTCCTGAAGCCAAAGGATTTGGCCGCAGACAGCAGCTCTCAGGAAAGTGGAATTCTGTGAAGTATCTCTTAAGGCAGTCGTTGCTAACACACGCTGAGAACAAAAACTACAGCTCGGGCATTTAAAACACTTTGAGAGAAGGTATTGCTCAGGCAACCTGTCAGGATCCACAGGAAGACAAGCATTCTTTCTGACTAAAGATAGATGAGGACATCACGTAAGCATGTATGCATTTGCAAAGTGTTGTCACTTCATCAGTAACACCTGCAATCTGTATCCTTTTACCAGCATTTTGCAGAGTTGGATCATCTGCCTGACCAATGTGAAACTTTTATTAAATCAATGCATTTGAGCCTTTTACAGCAGAAATCCATGGAAATTTAAGTCATACATTGGAATACACCTGCAGGACATTTTTCTTCAGGAAGGACCTTATATTCTCACTCCAACTGTCACGTGCAAAGCACATAGGGATAAGTGCAGCTAAGAAGGCAGTTATCACATCAAGGATAAATTAACTTTCCTGCCTATGGAGCTTTTCATAGAAATACATCAGTCTGACTTTTTTTTTCCATTTTTTTTCCCAGTAAGATCATAGTGAGAAAATCCTTGCATTTTATGTTAATTCAAAGTGCCTCCAGTGAGGATAATTCAAATGATATCACTGTGACCAATAAGATTAACAACAGATGAATTAGAGCATCTATAAATAGAAGAACATTCTACCTTCTGTATTTTTTCTTTCAGCTTCTACACCGTTTTAAAATGGCTTGATTTCCTTTGTATGCAACATTACAAGATCTTCCAGACTTTTTAACAGCTATTCCTTCAGACATACCTTTTCCTTATGGGCCTGATGTTTGCATTTACAGAACAAGTTTCCTTCTTTTATTCAGAGTCTCTTTTTAAATAGCTAGTTTCCATGGTCTATAAAACACACTAGCTATATAATATGACAAAACCAGGCCAGAATTTTGGGGTCACAGTAGTCTGTTTCATAGTGAATATGCTATTTAGGTGGATATCCTCCTTTGAAAAACATTGGCTTTATTTTAGTTAATAATGTAGAACCATAGTTTGAGGTTGGGTGCCTCTTCTGCAGTCTAGGGATGGGCATTTTTTTCTGTTTTGGTACAAGCTTTGGTGTCTGACTCCCAACTATTCAGGCTTTCTCAAAGACAATCTCAGTTCTGTGAAAAAGTACAAAGGACAGATGGTTTTTGTTATGTTTCTGATGCCAGGTCTAATTTTCCAGAATGTTACCATAACAATATCTTAGGGGAACTAAAAAATACAGAAAAGATTTGGGGCTGCACTATTGATTAGCAGGAAAGATTATACAGAGGAACTGTCAGAATACATACATACACATTTCTCACTCTACTGAATTAATTTCTGGTATTTCTGCATAGCTTTTTTTTTTTTTTTTTTTTTTTTTTTTTTTTTTTTTTTTTTTTTTAACCTTGTTCTCATTAAGGTCTTGATTACAAAAGAAGTTGAATACCTTGCCCTGATCTAGCTCAAGGATATCAATAGTTTCTTTGCTTTCCTGTTCTTTGCAGCAATTCTTGTGCTTCAAGTTATGAACATGAGTCAGTGTTCCACTGGATGAGGTCAGAGATTTGGAAATCTTACAGAACTGACTGCTGTAGAACAACCCAAAAGCCATTAATCTTAAAAGAGAAATGGCATTGATTTCATTACTTTTGACACACCATGCCTTTCAATATTTGAAAGCAAACCACCTGTTGAAGCTCTTGCAATTCTCCAGAGCCATTCTTATTCTGGCTCTGTTAGGTAGAAGTAATTTGCTGCAGCTGAGATATTTAATGTTTCAGTTCATCTCCTTTATTAACAACTTTGCTTTAGGAATTCAATATAGTTTCCATATGTGCTGTGGTATCAAAATTTGCATTTCAAATAGCATAAATACCTTGTGGAATTTACAATGTGAGTGACTGCTAATAAGGGAAATACTTCAGAATTACATTAGTGAGCATCTTACCTGCTTTTTGTGGGATTTCCTTCTCTTGAAGAGTACTTCCCTCTTTCACTACACTTAGATCTTCCTTTCCTTTTTTTGCAATACTTTTTGAACCCAGAATTTCTTGTGTTCCCTTAAGCTATACTTCCAAATCCTAAAATATGCATGGTATTACTTCTACATTTATTACGTATATTCTTTTTTTTTGTCACCTGAAATAAATGGTCATTTTGTCTCTTGGCACAGTTCCCTCACATAAATCTTTCCCCTACAGAGATGATTTAAATGCATTTTTTGCTCTTCCATACCCTTAAATTGTCTCTGCTGCCAGAATCTATGTAACGTGGAGCCATTCCTTCAAGATGTAGTAGGCATCATTGTAAAGAGAACACTCATCAAGAGTTGCTATCTAAAAGATGTCTGAGATTATCCTAAACCTGTTACAGGATATACTTCCATTAATCTCACAACAACTTTGCTAAAAGCTAATGAGTATAAATTTGAGATTTTTCCTATTTGTTGAAGTACAATTGTTTGTAACATAAACCATAATGCAGATGCCTAAAACCAGAAAAATCATCTCCTGCAGGCTCTGCTAGGGAATCGTCTGTCCATAATGAAAACCAAAAATCTGAACTATGTTTAATGTCCTATTTCTGGAGGCTGTAGTCTCAGTTTCTAGATGTCTAACATATATTCACTCAGTCAATATTGACATTTGTTCTATATGAATGTTCAGTTAAACCTCAAGGATTAAACCTAATTTGTATTTAACACTCTGTAACTGAAAACTTAAAGGTAAGCTTGTTTCTTTTACTTCTGGCACATGTCAAAATTCTTCCAGAACTAGATTGAACAGATAAGACTTAATCACTTGTCACCCTTTATACTCTCTCTTCCACAGTAATAATAAAATTGCACTAAGGTGATGCCTTTCATCTAAAGATCTCAAACCTCTTGGCATAAACTAAGGAGAAAACAAAATTCATCTTGCTTTAACATCAGTCCCTTCATCTTTCAAGCCTTCTAAAAACTTTTTTTTTGCCAGTATTTACTAACGATCAGAAGTATTACTTATTAAAGAAATGTTTTGTATTTTCCCATCTGCTGTTGTCCACAGGATTGTGAAAAAAATGCAGCTTTTAATGGTGGCATAAGAAACAGCCAGTTTAGGAAGGAGAAACTTATATAATGTAATTTAAACTGGAGAGAAACAAAATAACATTGTGCCTGGTTTCCTTCTCCCAGATTTATCCTAGTGTGACACTATCTCCTTAAAGATTCAAGGCAATATGCACCAGAGGTGTGTAAACCAGCATCATTCCATAGACTTAGAGGATCTGAAACATACAAGTTGAGCATCTGTCCCATAGAAAGTATTTCACTTTTATGCAGATGATATTGAATTTAGAAGTTAAATTGCTAATGACACCACCTTCTTATTTCCAGTTCCTATTGTGTTTTACATTATTTAGTCCTAAAATAATGCATGTCTTACACAATAAACCAGAACTGTAAAGCATGTGCATAGATTTTCATGTCTGCATTCTTGATTTCTCCTGAATGTTCCTTCAAACACCCACAAGAAATCAGGATTTTAATTTTCCCTCTTCTCCTCTATTGCTTTTAACTTCTACAGAGCCAGGATACTTTTCCATATTGAGACAGATATTACAGACTTCTCTGACTCAGTTTTTAGAAAATGGCTTAGCTGCATCTCTGCTGTTTATTATATCATCTTTACTTTTCTGTGGGTGATAGAGGTTGTTCTGCTCTAGCTCTACACACTGAAAGAATAAAATCTGAATAATGTTGGGGAAAATTTATTCAATTCACCCTCTAATCTTGTGAAACAAGAAAGTAGTAGTTGCCTTGAAGGCTGAACTCCCTCAAAGAACATTTTCAAAGAAGTTACTCAGCTCTGCACCATCAGCAAAATAATACTGACAGGCAAGATGTGAGGGCAGATGGTGAAAAGGGTCAGAGCTGTCTAGGAGAAACAGCTGACTGGGGTGAACCTCTGCTCTCTACAGGATTCTGGGGTTTCCTGGCTCTAAAAGAGATAAATCTTTGCCACCAGAAAACAATTACTGATATTCTGAAACACTAAAAGGTTAGGTGTTTTCTTTTTTGATATGCAAGATTGCTGTCACAGGGCTGGGGACAGGTCTGGTAGTCAGTTTGTGTGATGGGAAAGACCCAACAGTATTAGAGAGAAATGGAACTGCTAAGCACAGAGCAAGGCTGGGTGCTTTGGCTCCAGCAGAGTTCCTCAGTGTCTCCTCCCCATGCTGAATGTATGCACCAAATCCATCTGGCTGGCAGATTGCTCACTATGTGCCAGCCTCTGGAACTGCAGCTGACACATGATGGAATTAAGCAGAAATGGCCTGCAGAGCTGTGCCACAAGTGTGTGAGCTATACAGCAGCTAGGCTAGACAGGCAAAGTGTGATGTAAGAACTGCTGGTGCAAGTCTCATGGCCCAGCAGATAAACCTTTACAGGTGTAAAGGACACTTTATTAAATTCCCCTTGGTACAAGCAAGGCTTGCAAGGGTCACATACTATGAAGCACTTGATCCTTAATCTGCCAGCTCAGGTCTCTTCTTTAACCCCATTCCTACCTGTGCACTGAGCTGTTGGCAACCACAAGGGAGAAGGAGAACGTACTAATTGATAGCATTAATGCCTACTTGCTGTTCTCTTTACATTTCTGGAATGTAAAGTTCTGGTTAGTCAACAGAAAAATTTTATCTCACTCATCCCCTAGGAAATACAAAGTCCAGTTAGCGTTCAAAGAGTTTTCCTAATGAGTTACTAATAATCTTAACTCTTTCTTTAAAACTCTCAGCACTATATCCTTATTTCTCTTCTAAGCTTCTAAAAGCATTGAGCTTTAGTGCTTAAACCATTTGACTCAATCTGATATTTAAAAGAACCCTTCTCCCCTGAATTCTAAAGAATTGATACTTTGCACTTTCATAAGCAGAGACACGGATCAGTCTCCTGCTTTACCTGTATCCTCTCCTTCAGCTTCTGGGAATGCTTCTTCCTCTCATTTATCTTCTGGCTTTTCTCCTCCAGGTCTGTCTCCAGCTTCTTTACCTGCTGCAGCAAAAAAAACTCCTCAGCCTCTGAACTCTTCCTTTGCTCCATGTTTCTTTGCTGGCAATTCTTTGTTTCTATCATAGATTGCTGCATAGCCTTTTTCAAAGTCTCTTTCTCTCTCTCATGGGAGGCCTGCAGTTTGCTTGTTCTCTCAGCATATTCTTCACTTGCTCTCCAGTTCTCACTCTTCAGGTTTTCCATCTCATTTATTGGAACTTTTCCTTCCATGCTGTATTTTTCATCTAGAATTACTTTTTTTTCTAAATTTTCTCTCCTAGGTGCTTTGCATTCATTTAGCAGTCCATCAGACTGATGATTTAAGTGTAGAAGCTTGGTTTCAAAGTCTGCACTGGAATCTGCCATGGCTGTAGGAAGGAATGTCTGTGCTTGTTTCATGTCTGTTCTTGGCTCCCTGTCTTCCACCTGCTTCTTACACAACATTAATTCTGCCAGGGCTTCTTCCTTTAGTTTTTTGTGTTGTTCTACTGCAGTTTCAAGGGCCTGAATATGTTTTCTCAGCAATTGTTCTTCTTCAACTTTGCTTTTACACTGGAGAATCGTTTCTCTTGTCTCAGCAAGAATGTTCTGAATTTCTTCTTCATGAGCCTCTCTCAGAGCCTGTATACTAGCCTCATGCTCATCATTCTTAGTGTTCAGGGCATATATCACCTACAGAACAAGCAAAATAATAGGAAATTTACAGTAAGTAGTAGTCACTAATTCAGTTACTATATTTATCAAGGTGTTAAATGCTAAAAGAAAATTACTGCTGCAGTCTAATAAATATCAGAAATCAGGTTTTAGCAGATTCAAGTGAGGCTCTGATGAAAATAAGCTCTTTTTTCCTTTTGATGCTTTATTTTCTTCTACAGAATGCATAATAATAATTATCATAACTACAAAACAAATCATTACCCCAAGAAGGCATCATCTGTTACCCTGCCATACACCAAAGCCTCTGTCAGAAAAATGCATATTATGTTTTGTTCAGGCTGACAGTGCAATTCGGGTTCCTCTAAAGTCTTACTTCACCCCAGAGATTCACCAGATTCCACTGAGCATTAGAACCATCATCAACATTTTAAGTGAGGTATTTAAAAGAAAGGAAGAAACTGGCCTCACTGCTTTATCTATTATCCCTACACTTCAGTTCAGTATCAGCTAGAACCACAGTGAAGGATTCTGTCTGGAAAACACATGCTCCTAATCTTTACGATTGAGCACTGAAACTGATTCCTCAATATCTCAACCTTCTTAAGAGGTTTACTTTTTAGAGGGCTGCTGCCCTTCACTTTATGAAATTTAAGCCCCACACGCATGCCTTTCACTCCCTACTGAATATAGCTGCTATATTCCTATTCGAGGCACTTTGTTTAAGAGACTGAGTTATGTGAGATGAATCTGGGACTTTATGTTTCGGAAGGAAAAATAGTGAAAAATGATTTCAGCATCTGTACTTTGCCACATACTACTGGGTAATGGGAGATAAAACCCCTTAACGGTCATGCTGACAAACAGCTTCTTAAAAGTAGCTCTAAAATTCATCAGTGTGACAATACAGACAGATTTGCTAAAGCATATAAGATTGTATTGCTAGCAGAATTCCAATGGCTCCTGCCTTCATCCAGCTGTGCATGCATTTGGAAACATTGTATTGACCTCAGAGCAACTCAGGGCTATATGACAGGCTGATAAAAACACTGTTACACACATACACTTTAACGTTAACAGTGAAGATGAATTAGTCTTGTTTGTCCGATTTCATCTTCCAAATGCTGTCAATCAAAACAGCATTTACCTTCTCCTTTATGGTCATGTAAAATAACAAAGAAGAAAACATTCAACTGCACCTCATCAGTGAAGACAAAGCTAAAGCATAAAAACAAACAAACAAGACTCTCCTATCTTCCTATAGCGGTATTAAACACTGCTCATGTATGAACTTCACTATCATAGCGAACAAAAACGTTTCTAGCAGGTTGCTTTGCTAGCTGAATAAGAAGTGACACAGTTTGGTATGGAAGATGAAGATGACAGGAAGAATTAAAGAAAGGCAACAGATCATAAGAGTTCTTCCTTCAGGCCCAAGTTAGTGGACACAAATTCTTCCAAATTGAGAAAGGAACAAGAAACACAAGAATAAGAAAAGGCTCTGAAGGGGGTGACAAAGCAGGGAACTAGATTCAATTGCTAATTAGTTTATTGGAGACTTACTGAGGCCAGATGACCAAATCAGCATCATCACCTTTTCATTAGTAGTGTTTGTATTACACCTTCACTGGCAGGTGAAATTTTCTCTGTGGATTCTGACTGGGCTGATTCACAAGCAGACCAGAGCAGAGTGGGGGATCTAATAATGTCAGCCTCAAAGAGTCTCTTCTAAATCAGCAGGCAGAGAAATTATTAAAAGTTCAGTTATCAGAGTAAATGGCTTTATATCCTTTAGTCTCCTCTGCCACTGTGAATATACCTTTTGGAAAATGAATTCAACTGCCACAATTTATTAATTAATACTCTAATAAGTATCTTCTTTCTAATGCTGAATATGAAAGAATGTCTTCTAAATAAGGTACAGGCCTAGGCTGTGGTTAGCTACAGTGCTGATCTAATTTTACACCAATGCTGACTTCAGCTGAAAGACAGTGCTATAACACATGATCAGGGACCTCATGGACTGCATCTCAGATCTTTCCTTAGGTCCTCTGTGGCTTCCTGAGAGCACAAGAATAATGTAATGCCTCCAAATAGTTGAAACAACTGCTGATAACATTACCCATTTATATGAGAGAAGTTTTTCAGAACCTAAAATCTCAAAACTACCTTTAAAATCAGAAAGAATGCTTTTATATTTTAAGGTAGGCTTTTGTTTTGGTTTTAATTTTATGTTGGATTTTTCTGTGTGTCTTCCAGGTATGACTTCAGTACCTTGCAAAAGCATAATGTAAAATAATTTATTTTCCTCTGAAATTAAAGCTTAGCTCATAACTTTATTTTCAAAAGCTGGAATTGCAGGTAAAAATACCAAAGAGTTTCTTTTGTGAGCTTTCAGATTACAGAGACTACTACCATCCCACTCACTGTGACGGGACATTAAAAGCACCTTGAATCAACACAGAACATAATAGTGTTGACTTTCACTTATAAAACAATAAAAATCATTTCAAGCCTTTCACTATCAGCAAGTTATCAAAAATATTTTTCCAAACATTTCTAAGCCCTTGAATTTCTATCTATCTGTGCATAGTTGGCATGGATAGCAAATTAAGTCAGAGATACAAAGAATTCAGGGCCAACTTATGTCCAGTGGCATTAATGAGCCCCAAGTCAGAGCTGAGAAGCCAGCTGCAGCTCACAGTGCCAGCACCTCACTGGAAACAGTCTGTCTGCTTTTAGCTCTGAAAACTACAAACAGAAACTAATGAGATTTCAGGACACAAGCTCTATGAAAAGTCAGATCAGATGTCCCAGCATCAGGTTGCAAACACATGCAACTGGCTTGACATAGGCTTAGCTCAAGTTCAGCTCTCACCTCTGGTGGCTACAAAAACCCAAGCTTGTTTCTCCAGCTCCTCAGGCTTCAGAATTGCTGCATTGTTTGTGTCCCGCACCAGAATAAGTCCCAATTACTGGGACTTATAAAAGAATTTTGCTGAAGGAAATTCTCTTTAGTGCAGGATAGATAAATCTAAATTCTTTCATCCATTGCTCCAGACATGTTAATAAAACCTTTCAGGTCCCAGAGGGGTGGAAGGGGGACACAGGAGAGAGGCAGCCAATGGCTCTGTGTGAAATCTGCTTGTGTGGAGATGCCCTGATGTCTCTTGAGGAGAAGGTCAGTGTGCAATGTCTCACCTTCCTGAATGTCCCACAGTATCCACAATATTTGTGGTTTTTCTTATCTAGAAGAAGGAAATTTGATTATACATTCTTAAAATATGAACATATTGCCTTTTTCCCTACATGTACATCTCATCTAACACCATCCATTTCTCCATTAAACACCTGACCTAGGGAGGTCAATGGAGAAAGACAAGTGCCTCCAAAGGATGATGTTTTTCTTTCCAATACAGGTATCTAAATGAGGTAATAGAAGTGAAGTGAATAGCTTTAGGTGTCTGGCTGGTTTTTTTGTTGTTTTTGTTTTTTTCTGCATACCAAACTTCCCAGCTCCTACTATAGAGCTGAGGAGACACAAGTTTCAGTTCTCAGAGGCTGAAATGGAATAATTTTCCTCTGTACTCTGAAGATTCTGTCCATCCTGTGTTGTCTTAATTCATACTGACTTCATTTCTGCATACTCACTTTATGTTGTTTTACCAACATGTTACCAACTGAAACAGGCATTTGGCATACAGATACCATGCACATCTGCTTTGATGCAGGATTTTGAAGAAGCAAAACCTTTACCAGCTCTTTTCAGCCAACATGACATTTACATTAAATACTTTCTCATTTCCCTGTTCTTCCTGAGGTGAATCAAATTAATCCTTAGGGTACTCATCAGATTAAGCTGTAATAATATCTAAAACTTATAGGAGAGCTTGAAAGGCTTATATCCCAGAAGTCTGGGATATTTAAGAAAAAACACAACCCAGAATCTCTGTAATGCTTCAAAAATACGCATCACACTAACCAGAACCAAATACAGTGGTGACAGAACTTATTTGCCAAATTAATAATCAGTTTTTGAAGATGTTTCGTTATATCCCAGATTTTTAAAGATCATTGAAAAGTCTAAAATTGCAGACATATGTTGTTCAGTGGTGGTTTTATATATATATATATATACACATATATATATATAATGATTCTGGGTATATATCTGAAATTTTATCCTTCCAGAATATCTTTTAAAATCTTATACAGATTATGATAAAGTAACACTGTCCAACTTTACAATACAATAAACAAACAAATTTGTAGAGTAAGTTCTCACTTGACTTTTTTTCAAAGTATTTCCTTTTTTTAAATATGGTAGAATTTGGAAAACTTGCAAATATAAACTGTAGAATCATTCAATTATTTACATCTCAGGTGAAACAGGTGTTTCCAGCCACATGTATCTTTTTGTGGAGACAAATATCTTATTGCAGGT
Organism: Florisuga fusca; assembly: GCA_038090715.1. Classification (NCBI taxonomy): domain Eukaryota; kingdom Metazoa; phylum Chordata; class Aves; order Apodiformes; family Trochilidae; genus Florisuga; species Florisuga fusca. The sequence continues at coordinate 8,806,197 of JAAWXA010000001.1, read as the reverse complement.
GTTGCTTCTGATGTAGATTTTTGATAAGCATAGACAAATGAGATGTGTTTCTTCTTAATCCAGACCAAAGCACTTGGATGAATTCTTATTCTCCTGTAATTTTCAGGTGAAATTCTGACAGAGGAATTTTTTTAATTGAAAAATATTTATTTCCATGTTCAAGATACTTTGCTAATTATAAAAAGAAACCATCAAAAGAGTGTGACTCTGGGGTAAAAGAGAACAGGATACTTTGAGGAAAAAAAGTATTTTATACACAATGCTGAAATGCTCAAAAGCCTAAAACCACAGCTTTTAAGTAAGGATGTCTTAAGCTGATTTAGAACTGACTTCTGACTTGGCTATACTTTTCTCAGTTGTAAAATATTGGCATCTACATACTGGTTAAGGAGGCTATTAAGAGAGAAATACAGTTATAGTGCCCCCAAAAATGGTACTTTTATGCATCATCCATGAAAAAAAGGCAGAGCATGAAAAAACTATAGCCTTGACATTTTCTTGTGTGCAATTAATACATCACAATATATTTTACTAGCTATTGTCTGTAATGCCCATGCTAACGAAATGCACATTTTATACATAAACATCAACTAGGGCTCCTTGTAAAGGTGACTTGAATTTAGTGTGTAGTTTCCCTTATAATGTAGCTTTGAGCTGGGGATTGCCAAGGCTGGCAGAATTTCTGCAAACTTGATACAGTCAGTGACAAATTGGTATGGTAAGAAGGTAATCCAAATACACAGATGCCATTCTTAAACCTTGAGTTAATTTAAATGAACATTTCTAGCCATTCAAATGATAAGACTCTGAGTTCCTTCCTAATAGATATAGTGGCTTTAACACTGCTTTTGGCTAGATGATTAACATAAGTTTATGACATTGCATGTGGATTTTATGATCCAATAGTTCCCTTTTAGTTCTGTAAGGAAATTATAGTGATGACAAGTCAAGAAATCTTTGTCTGCACATTTTTGTCAGCTGATAGGCAAAACAATGTTATCTTTGAAATTCTGAGAGAAAATGGTACATAAAAATCAAGAAAACAAAGACATCATCAAATAAAGTACATGGGGGTATTGATAACTGTCTTTTTTAGTCTTTTCAGTACATAATGTAAGCAGCTCTATAAAAAGGCTCTCTCTCTTTGTCTACATGGAAACCATTTTTTTTCCTTGCCCACAGGAAAAATATTGTTGCTCCAAAAGTATGATTCTAGTTTTTATGCTGTTCCATTTTGCTTCATTACTGTAGAATAGTGAGCACTTCTCTAGAGAACTGAGATCAAAAAGCCTCAAGCACTCAGGAGAACTCTGGTAGCATAACAACTAACTCATCAGCTGAGCCACTGGAAGCATTGCTTACTGAGTACTGTTAACACAACACAGTAAAAAAGGGCAAAAAACTGAGCTTAAACGATGTGAAAAAGGCAACACATTTCAACTAGAAACATGAGTAGACAACAGGAACGCTCCATTACACTTGCTCAGCTGATAGGTGCTTCCACAGTAAGCCACTAAAATTTAATATTTTATTCCTAAACCTATCAGCTATTTTTAAAGAATGGCAAATAAACCAGGAAAGGTTTATTTACAATATCTAATATGTGTCCATGCTAAAAAACTCTGGAGTGGTGTAGTCTGCTCTTCAATACATACCCTGACACTTTCTAATTCTTATGTAAATTTCTACCCTTAGAATGAATTTAATAGGACTAAATATGAGCATCTATCTCATACATTCCAGTGCAAAATTCAGACATCTTTCCTTAAATAACAAACGAAAGTTGCTTATCTGACTGATTTTCCTCTGAAGTTTATTAAATAATGGTCGTATTTTCTACCCCGCTGAGTGAGCTGAGGGGCAATAAACCTCCTGGTGACTGGTGGTGATAAGCAGCTGGAGTGTAAAACATTTTCAGCTGCTCCAGATGAAGGAATGTGTGCCTATGTTGCTGCTTCTAAATGAGAAACACACATGCTTCCCTATGACATTTCTTTCCCCTGAAGGAAAAAAAAGGCTTCCTAATTGTGCTTTACCAGCAATTATCTTTTCCCTGCACCAGCACTCTTCTGTTAAAACTCACAGTATCCAACAAACATTCTTGACAGATTGCTTGATTTTTTGACTAACAATCTATTTACTTAACCAGAAATACTGTAATTTAAAAATGTGCTTCTTACAACAAGGTTCCCAGATTTCCAGTATAGAGTCAAACGAACCCCCAGGGAAAATGATTTGAGAATACCCACACTCATTAAAACATTCCTCCATTAGTTTCTAGGATTTTGACTCTTAGAAGGAAACAGAACCACTTTGAGGCCTCAGTACCTCTCTGATGACCAGGTACTGTCACTACCCCAGTTATTCATGTCAGGCTTCGTTCCAGAACTGCAGTCTAGTACAGTAGGTTTGGTTTGAGTCCCACTGGCAGAGTTCTGAAAGGAAGCCTGAATAGCACAGATACCTGCTGTGTATCTAGTTGCTGCCAGCACTGTCTGGACTGCCTTTCCAGTGAAAGCTGATCTGTTCTCCTCAGCACTCCTATTCAGGAGTTCATTTGCATTTTTCATCCTATCTCAAGTTAAAAGAACTGTTTTGAGAATCTATTACCACATAAAAATCTTGTAATAGCTAATATTAGAAACCCATAGCTTGAGGCAGCAGGGCACCTGAAGTGTTTTATAAGGTCACCATGCATTTTAAACTTCAAGATTTTGCTAAACAGATCATAAATACAAGCAACTGGAGAACACAAAAAGGCCTGCCAGGTCTCAGACTTTTGATGAAGGAATCTAAACTTAATTACTGGTCCAAAATCATGCATTCTGCTACAATCATAAGAATAAACTAAATTCAAGCCTCTGTTATTTTGAACACATTACCATTGGTGAAAATTACCCACCAACTGTGTAACTTGTCTTTGTGAATTACAACTACAAATGAACATTCCTATTTGCAAGCAGAATGCTTTATTTTAATTTCCATAAATGCATAAATCAATGCACAGCTCATCTGGAAATAGCTGCTATGTTATCTGATTTTAAGGTCAAAATTCAGAAGGCCTACACAGCTCTTGTCCACACTCACTAATCCTACTAGGGCTTTTAAACTTTTTTACCTATATTCCTGGGGACAGGAAATTTCAATTTGTACTTTTAAATATACCCTTATATATATATATACACACATACACACACATTTCAAACAAAACCTGTTTGTCCCACATATTTATTTAGCACTGTGAGCTGAAGCTTTAGGAGAAAAACTTAACCTGTACAACAGTAATACAACCCTGCCATGCTTTCTTTAGTGTACTTCAAATGTTGGCAGGCAGAAGTCTAATGGTAAACACAGATCTGTAGTCTCTTCTGCCCAGAAATGCAAAGGCCACCTCACTACTGGGGAAAGGGAGGAGGCAGAGCAGAACAGGGAGCCTGGCTGACCTTACAAATACAGTGTGAAAACTTACTATATTCTGCCAAAATTATATTTTTCCAAAACCTGAAACAGCAGGGCAGTAGAATGAGAGCAGCTTTCAGTATCTCTTTGTCCTGACTAGCTATGGGCATTCCCTGTACCAGCCCACATTTGACAGTGTAATCAGCACTTCATGTAACAATGGAAACTGGATCACCTCACCCAGTTCAGTTCTCCAGTTGCTGCCTTTCCACATTCCTCCTTTGCAGGAGAGAGTAGGAGGAGGTCACTACTGACTACACAACAAAACCAGAATTTAAGTCAAGCTCTGTATGCTACATCCAATTTAAACATTTTGAATTAATTCCTCCAGGCACAATGCAGAGTGGATGAGTAATTAATGACACCATTATCTCCCCACCAATGAAGTCTAACATCACTGGGACAGCAAGGTGCAGCTGTATACCAACAGACAGCAGTGTTGCACACTAGGTTAGACACGTGAAAGGGAAGTGCTACAGGCCACTTAAAGTAAGAAGGGATTTTATTATAATTATCCTGGCTGTAAGATAGCCAAGAAAAATACTGATTTGAAAGGCAGCTCTCAAAGTTCCTAGGCCAAAAATTATTAGAAAAAATCTTCCATATAGCCAATTTTCAGCTAATCTGGCTTCAGATTTTTCTTCTCAGATGTTTGCTGTAGTTACCAGATTAGTCTGTCCAGAAGTCTACTCTGGAAGTGTTCAAGGACATATTGAATGGGGCTTTGAGCAACCTGGTCTAGGTAGGAGGTGTCCTTGCCCATGTCAGAACGGTTGGTACTAGATGACCTTTAAGGTCCCTTCCAATACAAACTATTCTATGAATCTATGGTTCTATGAATTTAAAAGGGAAAACTTATTATTAAAATCTCATTTCTGCTACAAGTTCTCTACAAGTGTATTGTTATTCCAGACAAAAATGCTTCTTAAAGGCCATGTTCCAAATAATGTGTTCCAGAACGGGATGCTCTTCAGAACTACATTTCTGAGCTTTAGGTATAAATCCCCTTTATTTCAGATACTCAAAAGTATCCAGAAAGAAAATTCTATTAAAAGCAATTACCCCCCACACATTACCCCACACACATTTTAATAGTAGAAATTTTAAAAAATACTGCAATAAAATTTTGCCATGAGGTGGTTCTTTTATGCAGAGGTGATTTTTTTCCTACTAAAATTGCAGAACTTTCTTCCTCAACCCAAAGACAAGCCTTATAGAGTAACACAAGAGTTTTAAAAAAGGAATGCAATATTTTCCCCTCCAAATTTAGTTTAGATTAGAGAGAGACTTTAAAAATAATCACTTTTTATAAGAAGGAAGACACAGAGATCTCTACAGAAAAGCTTGAGAGTTGAACATCTTGAACAAGTGTTTCCATGCACAGGTATCACCAATATGTTCTAATTCTGCTGTTAAAAAACGAATCACCCAGAAAGATAAAATTGGTGATTACTCAGCTCTTCTAAGTAACAGCTAACAATTTATAGAAACCCACCTATCACTTTTGTATTAGAAAGGGTAATACTGTGATTTTTTGATTTATACTTATGGATAAATTTTACTTAGTGTGCAAAATTTGTCAAAGACAGCAAGTGAGAACCAGACATAAAAAAGGGGAACAACTTAAGACATCGTAATCTAATTTACAGTCATCTTTCATGACATTTTGCTGTTGTTGAGGCACCAGGAATGTTATCCATAAACAGAAAGTGATTCTCTCTAAGAACTTTTACAGACTTCATCGATCAAACATATTTGTGCTTGAAATAATAATTTGAAAAAGATGTTTACTGGACAGTTTTCCTTCAATTACTGAAGAATGAAAACATAACTTCAAGAGTAACATGTGCATTCATGGGCAAAAAGGATCAGATTGTGCACAAATACTATAATACAAATGTAGAATAAAAGCACTGATGTAAATATTGATCTAGTACAGTAAGTATAACATAGTATATGTGTAAATATAGAGAGCACTTATGTATTCATAATACACAATATACATTTTTCACATACAGTCATCATAGATGAGAGTAATGACATTGTAGCTATTAAGCCATTCTACTATGAACATCTTAATGAGTTCCTGTTGTCTGAACTGTCTTTTTCAACGGTATTTTTAAATTGTTAGTGTTTTTCATTGCTAATGTCTTTATCAAATGCAGTGAGGTTACAGAACATGTGAAAACCTTGTAGTCAACAAGGGTAGAAACAGCTTTTTCTCACTGGGAAAGGTATAGTATAAAAATAGCTTTTTCTCTTATATCTCAACAAAGTGTGAAAAATGATAAAAAATATTTCGTAGTGCATTGTATAGCAGTGACTAAAAAGTTTCACTACAATATACTACGTAATTTAGTCCTGCCTCTTTTCCAACTCCTCTCTTCCACGAAGGTCATTTAAGGTATCTACTAAGGCACATCAAGAACCACCAATACAAAACACCAAGTAATATTGTACCACAATTCGTCTGTACCTTTGCAACAATATTACTCGAGAACCTATAAACCGCAAAGGAATTGCTGTCTTCGCCATTCAGGAAAAAAAAAACAAACAAAACCCGACATCGACAGTCCCTCCGAGCAGCACACAGACGAACCCCGCGTTTTCATAGAGATGGATCCCTTTCCGCTACTGTAGCATGCTGGTTAGAGCTGCTAAGTGCGAGACGCCACAAAGGCAACCAGCTAAAGCTGGTCTGGAGTGCCCGCGGGGCAACTGTTCGAAAGGGAAGTTTGTGTACACTGATGTGCAAGGAACCACCTTACAAAAGAGGACGGATTTCCCTTCCCTCCCCTCAAACAGGGGCCATCAGAGGCAGCTCCGACCCAGCCCGGACACCCCCGGCCAGGACAGGCTCACCTCCCTGGGAAGGCTGCCCCGGCGGCGAGACCCACCTTAGTGAGCTGTGCAATCTTCTTGCACATCTTCATCTGCATTTCCTGATTGCATTCCTCCGCCGAGATGCTGCGAGCAGCTTTAGATCCATTGTAAATTCCGGGCTGATGAACCTTGTTTATGCCAGAGGCCATTAGGCTTGAATCTCAATTAAGCCAGTCTGTGTTCGCTCCGGGTAGGGCGATCCTGCCCCTGCTGCTGCCCTCCCCTCACCACCCCGGCGCCCTGCACGCACTCAGACCCCCAGAACGCTGAAGGAACTTCAGCCCCAGGCAGGGCAAGCTCCAGCCGCCGCTCTCCCTTCTGTGCAGATGTCCCGGTCCTTCAGCCCAACACTGCATGTGCCAACATCCTGATGGGGATTTTTTTCCCCCTCCCCTGCTGCTCCTTAAATGGTTGAGCTTCCGCCAGGAGAAGATGCCAGCGGCTGGATGCTACAAATTCCCCTCAGGAGACGCTGAGACAGCCACGCGGGCAGCAGCACAGACCTTGCTGGGGATTTGTTATAGAGACCGTCCGCAGATTAAATCAGGTTGTCTTCTTGGTCTGCCAAAGGGCTGCAGAGGTTGGCATCCTTCGCAAGCCCTGCTATTGTGGCAATCCTCTCTAGGTCCGGGTGGACCAATGAAGTCATGAAGAAAATCTCGATCAAGTTTGCTGCTCTGCTGAGAGCAGAATGGAGCAGTTCTTCCAGGTAAGAGGGGCACTCTTGAGCACATCTGAGCCCGGGAGAGGCTGCGGTTTACCTCTCTTATCTAAAGAGACTACGGGTCAGTTTCCTTCAGTTGCACTAAAGGTATTGAAAAGGTGCCAGGAGTCAACCGCCAATGTTACGGGTAATTTTTTTTTTTTTTTTTCATCTCCTCCAGTCTTCAAAGAGACCAGGATTGCACATGTGAAAGGACAGAAAAGGCAGAAAAAAGCACAAAGAAGAAAAGGTATTAAAAGAATGTGGTTTTAAAAGGAGGATGCTTCAGTGACATGTTATGCAAGAAGAAAATGGTTAGTGGACACGTTAAAACAAGTCTAGCAAAGAAAGGTGAAGGAAGAGAAGGCAAAGTAGGGTGAAATCAGAGCGGTGGAAAAGAGGAAAAGGGAGAAAGACAGGTAAGAGAAGGTGAAAGTTGCTCAGCCCCCCTTTGATGTGTCATAGCAGCCAGCACCAGAGCCCCTGTAGAGCAGGCTGAGGGCCCTGTCTCTGCTCACACTGGCTTGCAGCCCACCAGAAGGGACATGAGGCTGCTTCCTCCCCCCCGGCCCCAGTCAGGTAAGGAAAATCCTCATATGTAGATCTGAGGTGCAGGCAGGCACACATGGACTGCCAAGCATATGTAAATCAAAAATAATTCAGTTTGCATTATTAGTCACACTTAAAATAAAAGTCCTGGGTTTTTAAAGCCACAATAATCACAAAATTTTTACCTTACTGGTCTTCTCTTTCTCCAGACTTCTATAGGGGTAAAAATTAGATTAAGTTAATTGTCCTGTAAAATATCTTAAATAGAAAGATAGATACAAATGTTATTTCCTTAGAAAATATAACCTTAAAAAAAGCCAACTCATTGAGGATTTGCTGTTGATTTAAGTGTTTCTGTCAAGTGACTATTTCTTCAAAGTAAAATAAAAACTTTCAGAAGAAAGTTCACATATAAAATTCCATGTTACTATTGTGCATAAAGAATAAATTTCCTGCTTTCTGGGACCAGCAGGAGATTACATTAGATCCATACATCTTAAAAGTTAGTGAAAAATAGAAATTACTCACCTTTAAAAAGCAGGTATCTGTTTAAAACACACAGAAATGCATGGTAGTAAAATACATCAGGAAAAAACCCTGCCACATCTATAAATTATTTTAAAAATTATTTTAATCTATAAATTAGAATGCATTTTCTCCTGCTGCTGCCCGCTATTATTCACATGCAGCTCATATACCACATAACACTTGACAAAATTTCAAAGAGAAAATCATTCTTTTGTTGTTAAAAAACTGCTGCTTAAACACCGGGAAGATTAAAATCTGGAACAATACTGACCCCTAGTGCTTATGTATTTTTTTTTGTTTGTCGTTTTTTTTCTTAGCCAAACCGACCCTTCTTTAGGACGGGTTCTACCTATTGATGGTGTGTGATCTGGCCTTACTAATTAACTGGGATAATTACTTGTAATGGGATAAGTGGTATACTTTTTTTTTTTTTAAGGCCCAGATACATAGAAAGGTCAAATATTTTAGGATCCTAGTGTCCACAGCTATCTACTTCTTTTCACATTTTTAAATGCTGTCTTTAATTCTGTAATTATTATATGCTCAGAATGTTTCCCCTCAGCTAAGAATCTCTTGCCTCACTTTTCATTAAGGATCAGCCCTTGTCCCACGGTATCTGATCCATAACATGTCTCAGGAATTAGACCTTAGTTGCCCTTCTTATTTTTACTGAGTCACAGAATTTATTAGTAGACCCAAGTTAAATAATTTCTGGGAAAACATTAAGTTTACAACAAATGCTTGAAAACTTTACGAAAATTTCCACTAGTATGAACCACAAATGTGCATTACTACAAACCAGTTATCCATATTATCCATCTTTTCATCATTCCCCCCCCAGCTGATACAAATCAGAAGGATGTTTCAATTAGAAACGCAGTCTGCGAGTTGGATTCAGCTGAGGGAGTTCCCCCAGGGAACTTAGGTAACCAGTTATTTAACCATTAAGTAGTAAACTTGATCCCCTTTGTTACCTGAATCTTTAAAACAGGCAAACAGATCTCGCTCTAGGTACAGAAACTGATCGGTTTTTGCCTCATCAGATGACCTTCTCCATAGCGATGTATTACTTTCATGCATAAGCTAAGCTTTCTTGGTGTGCAACTCCCAACTATATCGTTTTGACAAAACACTCGTGCTTCCAGGTGATCACGTCCAGAGAGGACTTCGGGTGCGTGCGCGGCTGAGGGCAGTACCAGAGTTCGTCAACTCTTTTTCCAACAACATACAACCGAGAAACCCCGCCTCAGCCCGACGCTTCTCCTCAGCGTTTTGAAACCCCCGCTCCGCCCGGGACCGCGCCTCAAGGAGGCGGAGGACGCCGGGGGCAAAATGGCGGCGCCTAACGGCCGTTGCTCCACCATCTCCTCTCCCCTCCCCCCCCCCCAGTCAGGTAAGGAAAATCCTCATATGTAGATCTGAGGTGCAGGCAGGCACACATGGACTGCCAAGCATATGTAAATCAAAAATAATTCAGTTTGCATTATTAGTCACACTTAAAATAAAAGTCCTGGGTTTTTAAAGCCACAATAATCACAAAATTTTTACCTTACTGGTCTTCTCTTTCTCCAGACTTCTATAGGGGTAAAAATTAGATTAAGTTAATTGTCCTGTAAAATATCTTAAATAGAAAGATAGATACAAATGTTATTTCCTTAGAAAATATAACCTTAAAAAAAGCCAACTCATTGAGGATTTGCTGTTGATTTAAGTGTTTCTGTCAAGTGACTATTTCTTCAAAGTAAAATAAAAACTTTCAGAAGAAAGTTCACATATAAAATTCCATGTTACTATTGTGCATAAAGAATAAATTTCCTGCTTTCTGGGACCAGCAGGAGATTACATTAGATCCATACATCTTAAAAGTTAGTGAAAAATAGAAATTACTCACCTTTAAAAAGCAGGTATCTGTTTAAAACACACAGAAATGCATGGTAGTAAAATACATCAGGAAAAAACCCTGCCACATCTATAAATTATTTTAAAAATTATTTTAATCTATAAATTAGAATGCATTTTCTCCTGCTGCTGCCCGCTATTATTCACATGCAGCTCATATACCACATAACACTTGACACAATTTCAAAGAGAAAATCATTCTTTTGTTGTTAAAAAACTGCTGCTTAAACACCGGGAAGATTAAAATCTGGAACAATACTGACCCCTAGTGCTTATGTATTTCTTTGTCGTTTTTTTTCTTAGCCAAACCGACCCTTCTTTAGGACGGGTTCTACCTATTGATGGTGTGTGATCTGGCCTTACTAATTAACTGGGGTAATTACTTGTAATGGGATAAGTGGTATACTTTTTTTTTTTTTAAGGCCCAGATACATAGAAAGGTCAAATATTTTAGGATCCTAGTGTCCACAGCTATCTACTTCTTTTCACATTTTTAAATGCTGTCTTTAATTCTGTAATTATTATATGCTCAGAATGTTTCCCCTCAGCTAAGAATCTCTTGCCTCACTTTTCATTAAGGATCAGCCCTTGTCCCACGGTATCTGATCCATAACATGTCTCAGGAATTAGACCTTAGTTGCCCTTCTTATTTTTACTGAGTCACAGAATTTATTAGTAGACCCAAGTTAAATAATTTCTGGGAAAACATTAAGTTTACAACAAATGCTTGAAAACTTTACGAAAATTTCCACTAGTATGAACCACAAATGTGCATTACTACAAACCAGTTATCCATATTATCCATCTTTTCATCATTCCCCCCCCAGCTGATACAAATCAGAAGGATGTTTCAATTAGAAACGCAGTCTGCGAGTTGGATTCAGCTGAGGGAGTTCCCCCAGGGAACTTAGGTAACCAGTTATTTAACCATTACGTAGTAAACTTAATCCCCTTTGTTACCTGAATCTTTAAAACAGGCAAACAGATCTCGCTCTAGGTACAGAAACTGATCGGTTTTTGCCTCATCAGATGACCTTCTCCATAGCGATGTATTACTTTCATGCATAAGCTAAGCTTTCTTGGTGTGCAACTCCCAACTATATCGTTTTGACAAAACACTCGTGCTTCCAGGTGATCACGTCCAGAGAGGACTTCGGGTGCGTGCGCGGCTGAGGGCAGTACCAGAGTTCGTCAACTCTTTTTCCAACAACATACAACCGAGAAACCCCGCCTCAGCCCGACGCTTCTCCTCAGCGTTTTGAAACCCCCGCTCCGCCCGGGACCGCGCCTCAAGGAGGCGGAGGACGCCGGGGGCAAAATGGCGGCGCCTAACGGCCGTTGCTCCACCATCTCCTCTCCCCTCCCCCCCNCGGTTTCTCGCGAGACTGGGAGCGGTTCTCGCGCCGCGTTTGAAGCTGGGGGCGCGAGAGCCGCGGCCGTTGCTGGCGCGCGCGTGGCCGTTGGCCGGGACCTTGCGTTTGGGGGAGACCGGGACAGGGACCGGGACCTCAGCGGCTCCTCCGTGGCGGCCCCGCGGCGAGTCTCGCCCCGCAGGCGGTGAGCACTGTAGGGCTCGTTGCGGGAACAGCAGCTCCGCGGCTTCCCGAGGCGGCTCTCCGCGAGCGGTTATCCGGAGTCCTTGCGTGGCCGTCCCCCTTCCTCGGCAGCCATGGGAGTGAAAAAGAAGTTCCTGCACATCAAGGAAGCCTTTCAGTTGGCCCAGAAACCTCACCAGAACCTGGCGAAACTTGTTGTGGGTTTGAAGAGCACCTACAATCAGGTAGGGCTGCTCTCTGGGCTTGCTAGCGGCTGGGAGGAGGGGTGGCCCGCCGGGCTGAGGGGAAGGGGAGGGAGCTCAGCAGTCGCTTTGCCCTCCCGTCAGCGGGCAGGGGACCTCTTGGCCTTACTTCCCCTAAAAAAAGTATTCTGACGGGTCTGCTAAGAATAGCCCTTGAAAAATAACAAAGTCACACGCCGAATTATTATTATACGCGTTTGTATTATGTGAGCATTGCTCACGGCAGGTATTGGTGATGTTTCTGGCTCCCCGTGAGGTGGGTGTGACACAGAATAATAATAATACTAATGTGTGAGGGTGTGACAGCCGCTCTGAAACCTGTTGGTAGGTACGCGTAGAACTCCAGAATGGAGCCCTGCTGTCAAACACATCCTAAGTGAAGAGCGTGCACCGCAATTGGTGTGCCCTAACAGCTAGCTTTGGCTCTTTAAAAATATAAATTGACAGGTCGACTATAAAGTAATTTATTTCATTTTTCTGTGGTACTGCTTTTGAAAGATGTTCCTGGTAGTTACGTCGTGGTGTGTTAGGGTTTTTTTGTTTGTTTTTACTTTTTCAGTTTGAAGATAAGGAAGATTTTCACGAAAAGTTCATTAATTTCCTTAAGTATGCTATGATAATCTACAGACGGGAACCAGCAGTGGAGCAAGTGATAAATTTTGTGGCAAAATTTGTTACTTCATTTTATCAAATGGAGGAAGGGGATGGTAGTGAGGAACCAGACGATAATCTTCTCCTGAATTATGTATTTACCTTTCTACTGGAGGTACATAACACGGCATTAAATCTTTAACATAAATAGAAACTTCAAGCACTGGGGAAAACTTGTAGCCACTCTACAAACTAGAACATGAAAAGTGAAAGCAAGAGTAGTGATTCATGAGCAACATACATCCCCCTTCGGCCCTCTGCCCTAATAACTTAGCAACTGAATATCAAAAGTTAAGCTGTGAGAAAACAGGAGCTGCTTTTTTATGTAGCTGTCAGATGTGTCATTATAGGCTTTACTATAAGCATGTTTGTAAATGTGAAATTGTAGGTGTATTGTGGAAACAAAGTTTTACTGTTTCTTTGAGAAGTAAAAATATTAGATCATCTTTCCTATAAGTAGGGTTGGCATGTTTATTATTCCTTTCTGCTTACTGCAAATGTTATTTAGAAAGAAGATCAACAGTTCCAGTAATATGAAATCAGAAGTAGAATTACATTTGCTTATAAGTGTGTTTTGACATGGAAAAATTATTGATCAGGTCAAGATACTGGCAAGTTATCATTGCTAACACTTTTTTTTTTTCCTCTGAAGTTTTCTGGAGACAGAGGGGAATAGCTAATGTATGCCTGTTTCTTCCTTTGTCAAGGCATTGCTAATTTAGTAAAGTGCCTCTGATATACATGATGGGACATTTTTTTTCCATTTCTGTGAGTTTTCAATCTTATTAAAAAGAAACTTACACTGATTTTGAAAAGCTTTTGAAATACCCAATGCATATTTCACGTGCTGTAGGGAATATTAAGTGCTTACATGTGCATGTTAATAAACTTGTGCTGGAAATGAGAAAAGTGAGATTATAAAAATATTTTTTTTCTTTTTTCTTTCCCTAAGTCTCACGATGTGAACAGCCATGCTGTTAGGTTTCGAACATGCCAGCTTGTTAATAAGATTTTGGGAAATATGCCTGAGAATGCTCAGATTGATGATGATTTATTTGATAAAATTAATGAAGCTATGCTGATTAGACTTAAAGATAAATTTTCAAATGTGAGAATTCAAGCTGTCTTGGCTCTGTCAAGACTTCAGGATCCAAAGGATGAAAATTGTCCTGTTGTTAATAGTAAGTGATATTTTTTTCTTTCGTTTAAGAACATTTGTTGGTTTACATTTCTTTAGAACATTTTAAGCAATTCTTTTTTTTTAAGCATTGAGTAAAAAAATCTTAGAGCATGTTCTTGCATTAATTTGGAAACTGGAACTCTTTGCTGGAGGAGGTTGTAGATGCAAGAACTGTGTATGTTCAAGGGGAAAAGGCAGAACTGCTTGAAGGCAACATCCACTGGGGATTAAATGACAGACAAATGATATGTGGCTCAGGCTGCTCTGTGAACTGAACGTAGGTGAAGGATGGTAGGAATACTGGTGTGTCGTGAACTGGGGAGAAGATAAATGTTTACCCTCTAAGAACCCTTTTGTGATATTAATTGAATTGGATTTGTTCAAAGGCACTCATTTTGTCTCGAATTATGGCTGTCTACCCTGTGAGAGACAAACTGGTCTTTAACGTTGTTATATGCTTTTTCTGAGCTGCTGCGCTTTTTTTTTTGTTTGTTTTTGTTTTTTTTTAAAAATGTTCTCACCCAGGTTTCTTGATGTGCTGTGTTTGTGCCGATTGTCTCTTTATGTATAGTATGATTCCTGGCTAAGCCCTTGCTCTGATTGCCTTTTTTTTTTTTTTTTTTTTTTTTTTTTTTTTTTTTTTGTTCTTTTTTTTTGTTTTGTTTTTTTTGTTTGTTTTTTTTGTTTGTTTTTTTTTGTTTTTTTTTTGTTTTTGTTTTTTTTTGTTTTGTTTGTTTTTGTTTGGTTTTCGTGTTTTCTTTTAAGGTGCCTTCTTTCAAGTTATGTTTTCTAAGTGGCTTATTTAGAAGCAAATAAATTTCAGTCATCTCATAGAGCAAGAAGATTAATTCAAGTATTCTTTGATTCAAGTTTTCTTGTAGTTTCTCTTAATTTAAAGAATATTCACAACAAAACCAAAAAGCATCATGCAAGAGATTTACTACTTGAGTTGTAGGCTTAATGGTGATTGCATTTTCCCATCTATAGGGAAAGTTGAAGATTCCCTCTCAAACATAATGAGGTTGTATAGACGTTGAATAGAGGTCTTATGGAGTCAACATTTGGAAGAAATTTTTTTGTGTCCAGTAAATAACAATTTGCTTATTTATAGGTGGGATCTAGAGTAGTAATTTTTGGAGTTAACNTCTTTAGAACATTTTAAGCAATTCTTTTTTTTTAAGCATTGAGTAAAAAAATCTTAGAGCATGTTCTTGCATTAATTTGGAAACTGGAACTCTTTGCTGGAGGAGGTTGTAGATGCAAGAACTGTGTATGTTCAAGGGGAAAAGGCAGAACTGCTTGAAGGCAACATCCACTGGGGATTAAATGACAGACAAATGATATGTGGCTCAGGCTGCTCTGTGAACTGAACGTAGGTGAAGGATGGTAGGAATACTGGTGTGTCGTGAACTGGGGAGAAGATAAATGTTTACCCTCTAAGAACCCTTTTGTGATATTAATTGAATTGGATTTGTTCAAAGGCACTCATTTTGTCTCGAATTATGGCTGTCTACCCTGTGAGAGACAAACTGGTCTTTAACGTTGTTATATGCTTTTTCTGAGCTGCTGCGCTTTTTTTTTTTTTTTTTTTTTTTTTTTTTAAAAATGTTCTCACCCAGGTTTCTTGATGTGCTGTGTTTGTGCCGATTGTCTCTTTATGTATAGTATGATTCCTGGCTAAGCCCTTGCTCTGATTGCCTCAAGGCAGACAGACCATAGGTTTGTAGCAGCACAGCTATTGTTATGGCAAGTGTGCTCTTTTAAACTTTACAAACTTCCTTTTGTGAAGACACTTTGTGGTGGTTTTTTTTTTTTTTTTTTTTTTTTTTTTTTTTTTTTTTTTTCTCTTTTTTGTTTTTTTGTTTTTTGTTTTTTGTTTTTTTGTTTTTTGTTTTTTTGTTTTTTTTTGTTTTTTTTGTTTTTTGTTTTTTGTTTGTTTTTTGTTTTGTTTTGTTTGTTTGTTTTTTTTT